>CAWUFW010005936.1:82500-682500 GCA_963921515.1 Calotriton arnoldi
ATGTGGGAGAGAGGCATGCATTCTTTCGTCAAAACCTCTGATGAAGAAGAAATTCGAAACGCGTAAGGGAGACGAACTCTGCTTTCCTGCATGTTATACACCGCCCGTACCATGAAATAAAGGTTTAGAGGTGAACCTTCACAGTTGTTCGAGTGATTCCTAAGTGTGTGGCAAACCTCAGAGCAAGATATAATTGCGGCAGCCCAGCCGCAGGGAATGCACCACCCCAAGATCACTGGGGGCCGCGAGGTACGTGATATACTCACCTCATTGCGGGGCATCTGTGATGGATTTAGGACGGCGTCACATGTGGGGGCTCATACAGAGCTTTTAATTATAATTGCAGCAAAGACAATGCACCATCCATGGCATAAATGAACTCTGACTCCCATAATGCCACAGACATCGTGACCATTGAGGGGCGTGTCATTGCCAGTAACAGCGATGTGGGAGAGAGGCATGCATTCTTTCGTCAAAACCTCTGATGAAGAAGAAATTCGAAACAGCGTAAGGGGAGACGAACTCTGCTTTCCTGCATGTTATACACCGCCCGTACCATGAAATAAAGGTTTAGAGGTGAACCTTCACAGTTGTTCGAGTGATTCCTAAGTGTGTGGCAAACCTCAGAGCAAGATATAATTGCGGCAGCCCAGCCGCAGGGAATGCACCACCCCAAGATCACTGGGGGCCGCGAGGTACGTGATATACTCACCTCATTGCGGGGCATCTGTGATGGATTTAGGACGGCGTCACATGTGGGGGCTCATACAGAGCTTTTAACTATAATTGCAGCAAAGACAATGCACCATCCATGGCATAAATGAACTCTGACTCCCATAATGCCACAGACATCGTGACCATTGAGGGGCGTGTCATTGCCAGTAACAGCGATGTGGGAGAGAGGCATGCATTCTTTCGTCAAAACCTCTGATGAAGAAGAAATTCGAAACGCGTAAGGGGAGACGAACTCTGCTTTCCTGCATGTTATACACCGCCCGTACCATGAAATAAAGGTTTAGAGGTGAACCTTCACAGTTGTTCGAGTGATTCCTAAGTGTGTGGCAAACCTCAGAGCAAGATATATATATATATATATATATATATATATATATATATATATATATATCCAGAGTTACCGTTACCTATAACGTCTTCTGACAGGAACGGATACGGACCACAAAGTAGGTGAAAATTATTTATTGCTCGCAGCACCACCGCTAGATGGGATAGCGGACTGTGAAGAACGGATATACTGTCATCGACTAACAGAGCAAGCAGGTTGGCCATAATAGAACCAGTGGAGCAGCGGGGGCTCTATCGAGAGTACTAACTGCAAGTACAATGAGTCAGAACCCATCTGGGTATTATTTTAACGGAGAGACTTCAAGTCCCATAAAGCATTGTGATATAAGGTCCACCAGAGGGCGATATAAAGGCTAATCAGTGACTTGTTTCTAACCGTATCTGACCAATTGTAGCCCGTGAACAAGGAGAGAGGAGTCTCCGAAACGCGTTGGGCTGTATGACATTACCTGTCTGTTAACGCTGGTTTGCCTGAATAAAGAATCCTGTTCGTGCAGGAATCGCCTGTAGCTGTGTGCGCTTTCAACTGTGGAAGTTTTTGGATGAAATATATATATATATATATATATATATATATATATATATATATATATATATTGTTTTCCACCCAGCAGGAGAGAATGCCTTTTATAATCCCACTGTGGTAAAGAAGAAAAGACGTAGTTTTAGCGGCGCCCACTGGGTAAGATATTATGGAACTACAAGGTTCATGGCAGTATATTAAAGGACTACCAAAACCATAAAGCCATTTTGCTTACGCCCATTTGGGCGGGACCTGTAATTAAATAAATCAATTGTTCTGAATCAATCCGCTTCCTCCGTTCATCAGCCAGTGATCAAGAGCAGAGTGTGTGCTCGAAAAGCGTTTGGCGTTAATTTGGAAGCATGATGGTATGCTGCTATTCCTGCTGCCGGTGGCGTATGTGTTTTAACCCCTTCGTGTGTGGCATCTTCAGGGGACAGCCTTTTGTGTGTGAAATATATATATCTGCTGAAAGGATTCGTATCCTGTGAGTTTCCGCAGAAGGTACAGAACTGACTACAGCCGTGATACGGTAGCCCGGAAGCCGACATGAGTTGGGGCATTATCATATGCTCGAGAGACAGTTACTTAACTTCTTTCACATTAGGGATCTCCATATTGTTTGGCAGTAGGCATTGTTGCGGTGTCAGTTGATGGGATACTGCAACTTTAAGAAATGGAGGGGGTTGAACATTGACTCCAATGGGAGTGTATATCTATAGCCATCTAAGGATCCCCAGCTGATAAACTTTGCAGCATTACCGGCACTGAGGAAAGCTAAAAAGCTGAAACGCGCCTGCCGAAATATTTTAAATATCCATTTGACACCGTTGTACCTTGTTATCTGTGGTGGCTTATTAAACTCACGAGATACCTTCTGAGCTGTGTCGAAGCCCATTTGTGAGTGCAAGTGGGATTTGGATTTTATATATATATATATATATATATATATATACACACACTTTCAGGCTTAGAGTGATGCATGACGCATCAACTATGCAAAAAAGAACCAGGGAAGTCTGTGTGGTTGCCTCCTGTATGGAGCACTCTACAACACCACAACACTCTGAACCTTCTCACCACAGATGTCAGTTTTTCTAGCAGAGCTTTAAGCATAAGATTAGCACAGTGCCATCCATGCTGAGCTAGAAAGGGACAAAGCCTTTTGACATTTTTCCAAGAAAGTCTTTAAGCATAGGATTAGCACAGTGCCATCCATTTTGAGCTGAAAAATTGCAAAATCCTTTTACCCTTCAGGCATAGTATTACAGCTTAAGAATGGCAAAATGCCATCCAAACCAACTTGGAATGAATAATAGCAACCCCTGTCACAGGTGTTTCGCTCTAGTTAGAGCTAATCAGAAAGGTATAGCTTTGTCTAGACAAAAGGGAGCCGGAACCATTCCTTTACTCCTGCCCAGGTGAGAGCAGCATTTTTGATGCTCCCACCAGATGAGATCAAAGTTCAGTTTTCTACCTGGGAGAGTGGGAGCAGGATATACCTGCAATGTCCTGGGCAGAAAACAGCAGTAGCCTGGGGGAAGGGGTTCCGGGACACTGCAGGTGTATTGGGCCCCGGGAGAATGGGGTCCACATGGCCAAATATGGGCTCAAGTAGGGTAAACTCATGCATACCCCTTCCCCTTTCCTAAATTCCCTGGCCCATGGAATAGGGTACCTGGGGTTTCTTCAAGGCTTGGGTAGGAGGGACCACGCACCCCCTCACCTTTTTCAAATTACTGGCACCGGGGGATGGTGTCCCTGGGGCACGTTTAAAATTGGGGGGAAGGGCTGAGCGCCCCCCTTACCTTATATATCAATGCGGCCCTGGGTGAAGTGGTCCCCGGGGCAAATGTAAGGCTTGAGGACTGGGAGCAAATGCCCCCTTCTTTATTTATTAATATGTGCTTCCCCCTCGGATCCTGGCCCACCCTGTGTTTGAGGTCGGCCTGTTGCTGATATAACTGCACTTTGCACAAAAATAACTGCACTTTGCAAAAATAATAATGATCCTGCTACATTATGGATAAATCCCTGTTAGAGGCCTTTAGATACTTTGTACTCATGATCTTTGTTGTGTCTCTTACTGTACTTATTTTTTATATCAGAAGTTGAGGTCCTGCTATAATTGTATTTTGCACATAAACAATTGCATTTTGCACAAATAATACGGATTTTGTCATTGTATAGGTAAATTCCAATTTGTGGTTTTTTAGAATATATTTTTATTGAAGATTACCATATTTTGCAAATTAACAATTGTATTTTGTACATATAATAAGGATACTGTCTTACAATAGGTAAACTCCTGTTAGTGGTTTTTAGAATACTGTGCACCTATGAGCGGCGTATCAAATTTGTAGATGTTTAAAGGGGTGATGAAATTCATTTATGATGTATGGAGGTTTTAAGAAGTATGATGTTTTGTTATTTTAATGCATATTTATGTATTGTTTGTATTGCCCCATTGGCAAGATATCAAAGTGTTAAATAAATAAACAACAAATAGACTACCCTCCCCTTCTTCAAATTTCTGGACCTGGGGAATGGGGTCCCTGGGGTCTGTTTAAAATTCAGGGAGGGGGGATGCGTGCCCCCGTCCCCTTATATATCAATGCTGCCCTGGTGAAGTGGTCCCCGCGGACAATTCAAGGATCGAGGAGTTCAGGTCATGGCACACCCCGGCGGGGGTTCTGTTTTTTTATATTACTCGATTTGTAGGCAGCTTTCGATACTGTCCCACACGAAAGACTCATCGACAGACTGGGGAACCTGGGAATAGGTGGGACAGTTTTGACTTGGTTGGATTCTTTCCTGCAGGACAGAACCCAGGAGATATGTCTCCCCCCTTTTCAGCCCCTATGCCAGGAATAAGGGTCGGAGTTCCCCAGGGATCTATTCTCAGCCCTACACTTATTAATCTGTACTTGTGCCCCCTGGCATATATAGCAGAAGCAAATGGTGCTAAGATCGTATCTTACGCAGACGATACGCAGTTGATTTTCACCTGCGGAAAAGGAGCAGATTTTGACGGGACAAGTATTAGGACTTGCCTCTCAAAGGTTTTGCAGTGGTTGAAGGCGAACCAGATCAAATGCAACTCGGATAAGTCTGAGATTGTTTTCTTAGGCCAACCGGCTGATAGTAACTGGAACGCTTGGTGGCCTGAAGAATACTCGCCGCCTCACACAGAGCAATCAGTCGAAAGAAACCTTGGAGTTTTACTGGATAACACCCTGTCTATGAAGTCTCAAGTACTGGCTCTGGTTGAGACCTGCTTTGCCATTCTGCGCTCGTTGAGAAAATGTCTTCCTCTCCTGACAACCAAGTCCAGGAAAATTGTAGTCCAGGCCTTGGTGACATCAAGACTGGACTACACTAATGCTTTGTATTTGAGTCTTCCGGGCTATCTTATACAGTGTTTACAAGTAGTACAGAACGCCGCAGCCAGGGCGATTCTCCAACCACAACCATGGTCTCCGATGTCCCCCCTCCTTAAGTCACTTCACTGGCTGAGACTGAAGGAGAGGATCAAATTCAAAGCTCTGGTTGTCTTTTTTAAAGCCTTTCATGGGTTAGGAGCCAAACGAGTCAAGCGGTATATCCCTTCTCGATCCTTAAGATCCTTCTCCACAAACCGCGCCTGCACTTCTAAAGTACGCTTAGCCCGGATGGGCGGCAGATCCTTTGGGTTCTTGGGGGCCCAGGCTTGGAACAGGCTCCCAGTTTCCCTACGTTCTATTTTAGATCTTCCGGGCTTTAAGAAACACCTGAAAACGTGGCTTTTTAAAATCTAGCAGCTTCCCTACAGATCTTCTACTGCTTTTGGCAGCGCAGGGACACTCATTTGAGTAGCCGTTTTGCACTATAACAAATATGTTTCATTCATTCATTCATAGCACAGGAGCCTGCATTTTCTTTCCTTTAATTTTACCACGGATTCACGGATCCACTGCAAATTTGCAATATGTTTCCTCTTGAGTCTCCCACCTTGTGTTTGTCTTTGTTTTCCAGTCTCTATTTTCTTCCACCATTTGTCCTCACATTCTAAGCCTGTTTCTCATCTCAGTGTTTGCTCAATTTGCTTGCTCGCATACTGCATGGTAGATGGGGTAAGGTGTTGCTAAGCTTAACGGCTAACAACTGCACGCAATTTATTAAACTATGAGAAGGTACTCAAAGTTTGTAGCTACTCTTAGTTTTAAAATGATAATAAGGAAAAGCTCAAAACAACAGCATGACTTGTGTCGCTCTGAAGCCATCCATCCACTCCCCACCTGTGGGTCCCCTGCCCTCCCTGCTGCTCAGCCCTCATGCCCAAAACTGAAAAAACCGTTCCCAATCTGCCCTGGGTCGGGCTAGCCTTAAGTGCTGTGGGTAGGCCATTTTGTTGACTGTTTGTGGGACTGTTTTCTGGTTTGGTGGCCTGGTGTTTTCCTCTGGTTTTACCACAAACATTACCTGCAGCTAGTACAAATGACGGGAGTCACCCATATCTTGTAAAACACCTACACACCTTATTTGCACAAGTTCAAAACTGCCCCGATTTGCAAATGTGGGTAACTTTTATTTTGGTGCCCAGGCCTATTTTCTGCCCCAGTCCGACCCTGAATGTGCTCATAGTTCCGGCATCTATCCCCATAATCTACAGGTATTCCACAAAAGGCTGAAAACTTTCAGGTGCTGTTTATTTCCCCGTCGCAGGCCTTCATTAAGCAGGAGATTGCCAGGACTGACAGTGCATGCATAGCTGGTGAAATTGGGAAACCCCTGCCTATCATGCATTTGCTGTGTTTCCCTTTCAGCAGGGTAGCGTGGGTTGCCAGCGCCCAGGGCAAGGCAAGTATCAATCCACTTTTCTTTTAACATTTTCCTCTAATGCCCATAAGAATTTTGCGCCCGGGGCAACCGCCCCTGTGGCCCCACCCATGCTACGCCACTGTTTCCGTTTTCCCTAACTGTGTATGCACAATTGTTTTCTCGCTGAACCATCATTGTAGGCCACTGTGTTGTTTAATAGACTTTGTTCCACCCTGTGTTCTGCTGGGAGTGCGTTGCTCCATTTCTTTTGTGCAGTGGTCATTGCCATTTTGAGATGGAAATAAAAAATGCAGCAGCATTAATTTGTCTATATATTCATAAAATAGCAACCTTGGTTTTTACTACAGCAAAACACCCTTGACAGCTGTTAAAAAAAGAGCAAAAGTACACTCTTGTAGTATATAATATGGTGCCAAAGGACAGCTTGGTACAAATCTTCTTCTTGCAGCAGTCAGTGTGGTTTTGCACATGCAAATTTCAATATGGTGGCAGCCGGTTGTTATTAGGCCTGGGAGTAATTTTAATTGTACCGGAGTATTTGGAGTAATTTAGGTAATGGTGCGTTACTCGTTGATTCAGAGTTACCATTAATTGTGCCAGTTTGTGTAATTCAGAGTAATTTGAGGGGAAAATTAAGCACAGAAACAATGAATTTAGCGGGTGCTGATTTTCATGTTGTTGTGCATTTAGCACAATTTCTTAGTGCAAAATGCACCCTCGGGTCAATTTCGGACAATAAGTCGGCATTCTGCACTAATAAAATAGCGTTAAATGCAGAATTGCTCATTGTGAGATAGCGGAATCTCACATAATTTTGCGGTAATTCTACATAATTACACAACAGAAAATTACACAAGTTATGCCCACCCTAGTTGCTATACGTAAAATGGAGCTCTAAAACTCTGCTGGACAGCTGCTACTAGAACTAACACTTCAAAGGGGTGTGACACACAAAAACACACCACAGAACAGTCTGCTTCCGCCAGGGGGAGGTGTTGTCCAAACCCAAACTGTTGGCTGTGGAATTATTCCAAGGCCTGATTTATAACCCTGCTTCCTCACTTGATCAAAATGTGTCATCTTGGTCCAACCACTATCTTTCTGTGCCTTAGTGCCCTTATCTGCAAGCATTGTTCGTACTTCGAAATAAACATTAAACATTAGATAAACACTGGCCATTCAGCTCCGCAGTTTTGTGATATCAGGTTTGCTGAGACTGCCCTAATGTGCAGGGGCCTGTGTTTCTTCTAACATTTCTACAGCTTTTGCCATCTACTGGTAGGGAAATGCATATTTTTCAATTTTGTGAAATTTCAGAGTGTATCTTTTATTTGTACTGTCATATCTTACATTAGTGTGAAGACCATTATGTACAGAGGAGCACCTTTTAATGTGTCCAGGTTTGGTAGTGTGAAGACCATTATGTCCAGAGGAGCACCTTTTTAAATGTGTCCAGGTTTGGTAGTGTGAAGACCATAATGTATAGAAGAGCACCTTTTAATGTGTCCAGGTTTGGTAGTGTGAAGACCATTATGTACAGAGGAGCACCTTTTTAAATGTGTCCAGGTTTGGTAGTGTGAAGACCATTATGTACAGAGGAGCACCCTTTAATGTGTCCAGGTTTGATAGTGTGAAGACCATTATGTATAGAGGAGCACCTTTTAATGTGTCCAGGTTTGGTAGTGTGAAGACCATTATGTACAGAGGAGCACCTTTTAATGTGTCCAGGTTTGGTAGTGTGAAGACCATTATGTACAGAGGAGCACCTTTTTAAATGTGTCCAGGTTTGGTAGTGTGAAGACCATTATGTACAGAGGAGCACCCTTTAATGTGTCCAGGTTTGGTAGTGTGAAGACCATTATGTACAGAGGAGCACCTTTTTAAATGTGTCCAGGTTTGGTAGTGTGAAGACCATTATGTACAGAGGAGCACCTTTTTAAATGTGTCCAGGTTTGGTAGTGTGAAGACCATTATGTACAGAGGAGCACCTTTTTAAATGTGTCCAGGTTTGGTAGTGTGAAGACCATTATGTACAGAGGAGCACCTTTTTAAATGTGTCCAGGTTTGGTAGTGTGAAGACCATTATGTACAGAGGAGCACCTTTTTAAATGTGTCCAGGTTTGGTAGTGTGAAGACCATTATGTACAGAGGAGCACCTTTTTAAATGTGTCCAGGTTTGGTAGTGTGAAATCTAAAATCTAAATCCGTATTTGTAAAGCGCGAACTACTCACCCTTACGGGTCTCAAGGCGCTGGGGGCCGTTGTGGAAATTAAGTGAGCTATTGCACAGAGTCACATGGTGCTGAGCTGAGCTGCCGCCAGAGCCGGGGATCGAACCGTGAACCTTGTGCTCCGAAGTCAGCTGCCCTGGCCGCTGCACCACACCTCTCCAGGTTTGGTAGGGTGAAGACCATTATGTACAGAGGAGCACCTTTTTAAATGTGTCCAGGTTTGATAGTGTGAAGACCATTATGTACAGAGGAGCACCTTTTTAAATGCGTCCAGGTTTGGTAGTGTGAAGACCATTATGTACAGAGGAGCACCTTTTAATGTGTCCAGGTTTGGTAGTGTGAAGACCATTATGTACAGAGGAGTCCCTTTTTAAATGTGTCCAGGTTTGGTAGTGTGAAGACCATTATGTACAGAGGAGCACCTTTTTAAATGTGTCCAGGTTTGGTAGTGTGAAGACCATTATGTACAGAGGAGCACCTTTTTAAATGTGTCCAGGTTTGGTAGTGTGAAGACCATTATGTACAGAGGAGTCCCTTTTTAAATGTGTCCAGGTTTGGTAGTGTGAAGACCATTATGTACAGAGGAGCACCTTTTTAAATGTGTCCAGGTTTGGTAGTGTGAAGACCATTATGTACAGAGGAGCACCTTTTTAAATGTGTCCAGGTTTGGTAGTGTGAAGACCATTATGTACAGAGGAGTCCCTTTTAAATGTGTCCAGGTTTGGTAGTGTGAAGACCATTATGTACAGAGGAGCACCTTTTTAAATGTGTCCAGGTTTGGTAGTGTGAAGACCATTATGTACAGAGGAGCACCTTTTAATGTGTCCAGGTTTGGTAGTGTGAAGACCATTATGTACAGAGGAGCACCTTTTTAAATGTGTCCAGGTTTGGTAGTGTGAAGACCATTATGTACAGAGGAGCACCTTTTTAAATGTGTCCAGGTTTGGTAGTGTGAAGACCATTATGCACAGAGGAGCACCTTTTTAAATGTGTCCAGGTATGGTAGTGTGAAGACCATTATGTACAGAGGAGCCCCTTTTTAAATGTGTCCAGGTTTGGTAGTGTGAAGACCATTATGTACAGAGGAGCACCTTTTAATGTCTCCAGGTTTGGTAGTGTGAAGACCATTATGTACAGAGGAGCACCTTTTTAAATATGTCCAGGTTTGGTCCTTGTGGCTCAGCATGATTGGCCTCTAGAGCAGGACAGATGCTGAACAGTGGGAGATTTCTATGTGCACATAATACCGAGTCCTTCTTTTAATGAAGAAGTGATTCTGTGACCCGAACATAACCATCATTTGCAAAGGGCATGTTCAACCCCAGGGGCTTCTTGGTGCTGAAAACTCACTTTATCGATTGTGGAAGGAGGAGAGGCAGATTGGACACAGTAGACTATATGAGGTTTAAGCATAGGATTACCTAAAAATGTTTCCTGATGGATTTGAACCTGCGACCAGGTGGTTTCTGCACTGGACTATCAGTACACTGATCCACCAGACCTCAGTACATCAAATAATAGTATCCATATTATCCACCTTCTGCTATTGGCCGTCCTGGTTTTTCCACCAAAGTCTTCTGATAAACAAATAATCAAGCCACTAACCATCCAGCAAGCCAACTAAGAAACCACCAGCTCATCCATGACATTATCGGTGCAGGGAGCATTTTGACAAACATCACATAGACTCAACACAACATAGTATGAAGTGGTAAAGTGATCTACCAGTAAAAAGGTGCCAGTACGGATGCATTCATTGAACACTGCAGCCATCCTTAACTGTATCAGGTATAGTGTACATGCTTCATGTGGATGTGCTAATCTTGAGACCGGATATCACATGGCCAGGTCTTTCATTTTATATTAGTATCATCGTGGAATCTGACTGAGCCATATCTCTTGCAAGTATCTAGCAATTCTGAGAATAAGGCCTTTTAGTAGTAAACTATTGGAAGAAAAAGAAACCGATTGAAAAAAATTAAATGAACAAAGATTAAGTGAAATATTTTGAGAACATAAAATATTCTCTATTTTTCTAAATTGGAGTGTGATTTTTCTTGTTTTGTGTTTTCACTTTACTACTGTTTGAGTGCTGCATAAATACTTCACATATTGCCTCTAAATTATGCTTCACTGCTTTGTGCCAAGCTAACAGAGGTTTATACCTGGGCTTAATTAATGACTTTAGAGGTTCATCATAACAAGAATTGTGATTATTCTTTGAAGTGGGTTCTCACCCCCCTCAAAAATCAGTCCAATTTCCTGCACTATTTTTCAGAGAAGTTATATTGAAACCATCACACCATCAATAACTACAAATGGGTTATTATGCATTAGGATATGATAAACACTACATGTTTACAACCGGAATTCAAAAAGTAATGATAATATTGTTGCTATTAATGTGTTAGTGTTTTGCAACTGATCACCATACAGTTCGTTCCTATGTTATGTATATGAACTTAGTAATCAAGGTAATAGTGTATCTATTTTAGTGTAGTTGTGTTGTATATTGAAATTTGTGACTAATCTAGCTATAAAAATAAAATGAGCTTTAGCAAAGCCTGTAGTTCTTGGCTGCAAAAGGCTGGCTCATTCCTTTGTAAATACTCAAAACGCCAGCACACACATGGTCTGCAATGTTGCCATTCCAAGATGGCAGCCAGTGTGAACACATGAATTGTGACGCATGTGCAAGAATAGGCCATGCGCATGAGTCGCGACGCACAGCAGCCATTTTGAATTTACCATTCTAATATGGCGAACAGCCAAGATAGAATAGTAAATTAAAAAGTAAAAAGAAGTGAGAGAAATGTGAAGAAATAGAGCAAGCTGCCCATTAGCAATTTGCAAATTGCTGGACCTTCATGAGAAAAACACTTGAATATAAAATTGGAAAATTTAAGCTGCAGGATGAGGAACATCAAAGAGAAGAAATAAAAAGAGAGTGTATTGGGCGAGAGGCAAAGTTAAAAAAAAGTGCAGTGAAAGGATTCAACCCAACCAATTCGAGCACTCTCAGAGTGAAACCTCCTAAGTCTCAAGGACTGGATGCTTTGAAGGTCTTTCTAGCTTCCTTCTTGAGTGCCTGTGATATAGAGGGAAAACTTTCTAATCAAGAGCTGACAACTAGTATAAACATCAAAGCCATCCAATCAGGAGCAAGGGGCGAACGGAAGCCCACTCTAAGTATATAGTTTGTGTTCGAAACAATAGGTCTTGCCAACATACAGCTATAGCTCTCTGTAACCCAAAACAGCAAAGTGAGCACCATGTCAAGGACTTATAAGAAGCAACTTGCCTCAAATTATTCTAACGCTGTTATTTGAGTAGTAATTTGGTTAGGTAGATTTCAAAGAAAATCTTTTTATTGAGAAATACTAAACTAACACTTTAGGTAATGTACATGGTACATTGTAAACCAAAAAGTTTCAATCAAATTGATTATATGAAAAGTAATGTCATCATGTTTTCAAAAGTAAAACACCCAGATCTGTAGGCTGGCTATTGTAGGTATGCCATGCTTATGTTCAATGCTATGAAACAGCTGATCTGTTGACAACTGCTTCCAAATCCAAGTTAACAAGATAGTCAATTAATCACCCTTCAGGTAGAGAAGGCTTGTAACAACAGACATCACTTGGTACATCCAAGAGCACAAGGGGTAATGAGTGATTCATTTGTGACTTATTTTTTTCATTAATGAAAGGTGAGCTTTCCACTGCTTGGTTCAAAATACTGAACAAAAAATGCAAAATGATTTAGAACCTTCAACATCTATCAAATGGAAGACAACAGGACAGTTAAAACCCCCCTGGACATGGCATGCTTTGTGTGTGGCCTTTTTGAACCTAAAATTACTTGCATTTTGAGATGAGACACGGGAAGGGATTTGTATGGACTGAATCATCCACACGGAACCCCTAAATCAAGCATCTTGTCTTATTTTTGACCTGTGATTTTATGACCACATCACCCATACCTGCAACCACTTCACTTCACTAGGTTCTGATCAATCAACTGCTGAGAATCAAAACCTACAGCTTGGTGCACAAAGCAATACATGTGAGCTCCCTTCAATATATCACCATCAGAGCTCACAAGACACCTCAGGGCAACACCCGTTCCTAAAACAACTTTTCCTCCACTGAATGAAGTATAAATGATGAAAGGGATTATCTGTTCATAGACAAAGCTCTACGGCACTCCCTCCAACTCCATCGCTAGCACAAAGCTTACTTCATGAGTCATGACTTGAAACTCAGCCTGATCCTCTGCGCCTATGGATTTGATACACTGTGAGGAGGTGAACGTAGGGTACCCCTAGAACCAACCTCTGGAGGGAGTAGCAACCGATATGGTGACCTCCGTGGTTGAGACGGTGGCCCGTAGTGGGAGAATAGGAAATCGCCATCAACACGAAAGAACACTTAGGGCCCGATTCCGATCTCGCTTGTAAAGCCCTCCATACGACTCGGATCCGTAGGGCTTTACGAGCGAATCGTGCACCTGGAGTCCGAGCGAGCGAGTACGATGCATTCACATGCTGATAGACTCGTTTCGCTCGGACTCCCATTGAACTCTATGGGAGCCTGTATACTGGACGCGTAGACAGGCTCCCATGGCAAAAAGGGGTGGGTGGGGAAAAGCGTACACCCTGTGGCGGGCATCCCATGGTGCCCGCCACACTGTGCATGCATGAGAAGGGGGGGACCCATGGGTACCCCCATGGGTCCGAATCGGAGGGCTCCAGGTGATGAGGGGCCTGCTACAGGCCCCAAAAGAACGATTCCGGCAGCTTTTTCGATCCGGACATATCGAATCATGAAGGCTGTCCGAATCGTGCATCATACTTGCTCGCTTGGAGACAGACTCCATAGAACTGTACGAAGCGTCTGCGTCCGAGTCGTACGGACAGGATCGGGTTGGGAAATGTTTCGGGCGGCGCGTATGCGATCTTTGCATCGTACTTGGTCGTTCGGACCTGTGTACGATTCGGACGGGAAAAAGGGCTACGAATCGGTTCCGTAAAAGCAAAATCCGATTCATAGGCCTTCCGAGCGAGATCGGAATCGGGCCCTAAGTTGGAGGGTGCCAAAACAACAGAGCTACAATTTTTTTTCACCACAATACCTGTTCTAGAATAGGGAGAGCATACTCACTGACATGGGATGGGAGAACAGGCAGGCTTCAGGGAGCGGGTATAATCCCTACAGCAGGAAAATATCGGAACACCGAGAAAGCCATTAATTGTTGGTGAGGAGTAGGGAGCAGAGCCAGGAGTTTTGGTGCAAGGGGAAGGAGTGGCAAGAATTTTCTGGACAGAACCTCCATCAATGAGAATGGAAGGGGAGGGACAGAAAAAGAAAGAGGCGGGGCCTGGTGCTACAAAAGTCAGGTTTCCATTAGTAGAGATGGAGAGCGGCTATGTGGCAACACCCTTCCTTACCATATGTTCTTCTTGTTTCCAGGTTAGTGCAATGGAGGGGGGGGATGGCTACAGAGCAACACCTTTTCTTATTAAAAGTCCTTCTATTTCCAAGGTGATATGAGAGGATGTGGCCTAATGGCTAGGGCAGTCGATCTCAAACCCAGGGAACCGGGTTCTAGTCTCTGCAATGATGGTCAACATCCTGTGATTCTGGACAATTCACTTAATCTTCCCGTGCCTAACAAAAATGAATGTGTCCTTGTGTAAAGCAACCGGTGCTCATGTAAAGTACTCTGATACCCGATACCTTTGGGTCAAGTTTGCGCTACATAAAACTCCAGGGGAAAAAAAAGGTGGAAGGCACGGGATCTCGCCAGGATTAGAGAAATACTGGGAGTGAGAAGCAAGGTGGAGACCAGTAGGTGTAAGGGGATGGGACGTCATTCAAGCCCAGGACACAAACTAACCCAAGGAAGCCCAAGGTCAGAGCAATCTGAGTTATGAAGTGGTACTCACAAGCAAGATTACCGGGAGAACCCCGACTGTGAAGATTAACAGTGTGAGGAAAAGACTTATGACCAGGATAAGTCATGAAATGGGGTTCAATCTGTGCATATACCTTAATAAACCTGTTTGTTATATCACACAGCCTGTCTCCAAGATTTGTCATTGGCCAGATGACATACGCATGAATCTCCTCTCTGAAATGCTCCATATTCCATCTTGCCATTTCTGTATCTTTCTCTCTCCAGCAATTGAACTCTGAGGACACTGTGAGGCGAAAAATAATGCTATATAATATTTATGATTCCCTGTTAGGAGAATTTCATACTTTTAGAGCTGTCAGTAAGTAGCAATTGTAGGAACTTTGACACAAAGTTCAGCAATTGGCTAACCTGTAAAACGTCATTGCTCAACTGGATAGTGAACAAGTCTTAAACGTGACTCACCTTTTAGCAGCTAGCGGTTAGTAATGCGCTAGGCATGACCTCTTGACCCTCTGCACCGCACAGTGGCAATGGTAATTGCCACATTAACCAATGTTGTCCTACTTGTGACCTGCACACTGTATCAGTGATTACACCATTCAGCAATCAAGGTGCTGAGCTCCTGGTCCACGGTGACACCTGAAGTTACAGGTTTAATCCTTCATTGTGCCCCGCCACCGACCTTCCGCACCGCTGCTGGTTATTGAATCATGGGCCAATCATGGTGGTGCGTTACTGAGCCTCGGTGAGGCCTGCCATTATACCATTTAGCAATCACTGGAGCCAGTTCCTGATGTACACAACACCTGTAATTACAGTTTTCATCTCTTACCCTGCCCTGTTCCTGACCTGCAGCACCGCCTGTCAGTGCCGCGCCAACCAATCGCAGTCCCCCGCAGTACCAGTGATTATAGCATTAGCCGGCCTTTGTGCTCTGCTCTTGCCTTTAGCATTGCTTGTGAGTGCTCTTTCGACCAGTTGTGCTCGGTTGCTGACCTGCTGCAGCACTCTGCTTTTTAAAAAAAAACATTTCCAGTTGAGCTACTGAAATACAGTAATTGAGCATGTCTCTACAAAACACGAAAATGTGCACAATTATGCATAGAGTACTTTCAAAACATATATATCACTTAAAAAAGGTACATTTTTATTTGTTTATATTTTATTGTGGGTATTTATAACTTGCAAACCTAGTCCCAGATGGCAGAGGATCAGTTTACATTGCAAGAGGATAGTTGGTCAACTGGTGCAGTGACATGCCTATATGTTTACAATGTAATGATGTGCCCTCCCACTGAGGGTTTTCTTGGAATCCTATCAAAGAAGGCTACCTACGGTGCATAGATGTGCTCATAAGACCCGCCCCACCCCTTCCCTCACCCAGCACCTCCCTGGAGACCAAGTGTCAATCAGTATATGAGCACTTCCTGCCTTTCGCTTGGCTCTGTGTCATGGAAATACCCTCGTTGCCAGCCACGCATAAATATTTGGGGGCAGATTTACAAGCCCCTTGCGCCACTTTTGCGTCAATTTTCCCATGTTAAAAATGACGCAAAAGTGGCGCAAGGGGCTTGTAAATCTGCCCCAAGGTCCTTTTCCACATCCTGTCTCCTTCAGCTTTCTTCTAACTTGAGTTCCATTGACCTTGAACACTTGTGTGTGCTATGGAAGAGCAGCATCTCACTGGGGCCTCTCAATACTTTGTTGTTAAAGTATTTTGGTGGTATCTGCAGTGCTTAAAATGTGACAGTGGTTGAAGGTGGTGGGCAGTGTTTTTTGGGAGCTGGGGCTTATTTTTCATTATCAGATTTTGACAAACATGCAAGAGAGAGAAAAGCAGAAAAGTGGGAAGGAAGAGGAAGAGAAAGATAGAAGAACAGGGCAAGAAGGAAGGGGATGAAAAGAATGCTGCCAGATTCAGACAAAGACTGTGAAAGTGTAGAGTGGCGGAAAAATGAGGTGTGAGGTGGAATAAAAACTAGAGGGCCTTGGTATTTGGAACCCTATCATTTGTCAAGACCACTAAAGGCTGATAAGAACATCTCCAAGCAGATTTTTACAAATTTAGCCCTGGGGACCACATTTATCAACACATTGTGCTGGGGAAAAGTCACCAAAAGTGATACAAACCAGGATAAAGTACTGATTTGGAAGCTGCTTTCGAATGCAAAGTATTTTTTGTGCTGGAATGTCGCCTAAAGCAACATAAAGCAATTTTTCGGCACCATGGTGATACCCCATGTTACTGAATGTTTTGCATTTTTATAAATATACCCTGAATAAATAAATAAAGAAACACGTTGCACTATGTTGGCTTACTTTGCATGGGGGGAATCCCATGGGTGGTACATGGGCTTTCCCATGCAACCATCCATGGGTTTTGACGCAAAACCATATCTACTAACATAAGTACAAGGCTTGCCCCCAAAAAATGATGCATCCCTGAGGTAGACAAAAAGAACGAAAAAGTTTTCTTTTCAAAAATCTTTCTAACTTTGCATGTGTGCTGTACTGTACAACACATGAAAAAAGTTGTAAAGGTTTCAAAATAAGTCAAATCATAGAATTTTATACTAGAATGGTATCTTCCAGCAGGAAAGCTCCTCTAGAGTCACTCTGACACCTTTGTACCATGGTGCAAATGTATGACTGTGGCTGGGCAGAATGTTCACCAGTACTTGGGAAGAGAGCAGCAGCATCTTATCACTGTAGAGATATGGCACTGTTCTGCTCTCTCGCTTTGACACAAAGCAGCGCAACAAAATTGTTTGCTGCACTGCATTGCATGAAAAAATAGTAAATGTACCCCTTTGTGTCTCCACTCTACTCAGACATGCAGAGGTGCGTATCATCCAACACCATGTATCGAAAGGCAAAGGCTTTGCACTCCAGGGGCCCTCGGGCGCAACAGGTGTTTGCACCCACTTTGCGCGCCCCTGGGGCACTTTAGTATTACAGAAGGGGCCGCAGACGCGTCTGCGGCTCCTTCTGTAATACCGAAGACACTGGTGCACATAAAGCGCCAGCGCTATCTTCAGAGGGTGTCCCCTCATTTGTATCGGGCGAACCCCATGCAAATGAGGGATTCCCTTTGCCTCTGCGCCTGTGCCGTATTTCAGACGCGGCACAGAGGCAAAGAAGCTCCCAGAAGGCGCACTGACAGTGCTACTCCTGAGAGCTGCCCTCTGGTGGGGGGAAAGAGGGTCCCATGGACCCCCAGACATCCCCTTACAGGTGGGTACAGTCACTGAATGCACCCTCCTGCAAGGGGATCTCTAATCCCCTTTAAAAGTGCAGGCGGGTTGCCGCCTGCACATTGAAACACGGAGCGGCTGCTTCTAAGCCTCTCCGTATTTTACTTGAATGCGCTGCCCCCAGGACAGCACAAGTTCGTGGCTGCTCTTGGGCTAGTGCATTCTATGTAATAGGGCGCACTTTCTCTCTTTGCGCCCATTGCACCTGTTATAAGGTGCGCTAGGGCGCAAACAGGGAAAGTGCACTCTATGCATAATACAGTCCCACGTGAAAACGGCTTCCAATACAGGCCTCTCACAACCCCCAGCAAGCAGAGTAACTTCACATGGTCTCTTTCAAGAAATCTCCAACGGCAGGTCGGTGAAAGCTGTCATTGCTAGCGGCATTCCACACTGTGTTTGAGACCTACATAACAACTCATTTTGACAAAATATGGAAACAAACTAATTTGTATGTCACCATAAAGATCCAGAATTGACTGTTAAGTGACGTGTTCAAAGAATTTTTGAAAATCATTTTTTTCCATTTTCTGCTAGGAGTGGGCTCTGGAGAGGTGTGGATAGTGAATTCAGGTCTCCGGCCTAGCCCCATAGCCATATTCCCTATATAATGTCAATGTAGAGATAAAGCCCATACTTGGGTAGTCAGCTACCACCCTGCTTCTCCAGATCTGATACTGGAATCCTTTGTGTTTTTGAACACCCCTCCCCCCAGCCCACTGCCCTCTAGGGCTACATCATACAGACCACTGCAAGACAAGTCCCACATTTTTTGATTGGTTCTCAGAAGAGTCCTCAGCTCTGCTGGATTATGGACACATTCAATGCCTACCTTCTGTTGTAATCAAGGAAGAGGGGCTAGATCTCTCTTCATAATCTACTTATTCTCCCATAGTTGGATGACTTCAGTACTTCCGCCATTAGTGCAATCTGGTATGAATAGATATTACATTTATGGAACGTATATTGTAAGGATGATGTCAACAAGGACTCAGTATTACACTGATGCACACAAAATATTCATTTACAACGATGGCTAGTACCAGTTGATATGTCCCTCGGCATGTGGCTGACATTGGAGTCTACACCTTGGAGACCCTTTTGTATTGTCCTCTTAGGTGAGACTGGAATCCTTAGCTAGTCCTCCTCACTATCCAAGCATCAACTGTGGTGAACTTCAAGTCCCCTATGAGTTTGTCAGATATCTGGGTTGGGGTGGCCAAAAACATCCAACTTGTTCTCTCCTGTTCTGCATTCAGTGTAACCCACAGCGCTAAACATTATTAGAACATTGGAATGTGCAGCACTCCATTGAATACAATGGAGTGCTCGTGCTTCTACGGGCCGGTAAAAGCCAGCAGAGCAACATTTCAATGTTGTTTGAACAAAGGCCTCTCGGAGCCCAAGGGGATTTTAATCCCTTCGGGCTCCGAGAGGCCTTTGAGTGGCAGAATGTTCTAATAGCCTTATAGCCCTTCCTAGCTGGGCTTCGGCTCGGGCCTTTAACGCTGGAGCGGGCCTTTAATGGTAATGGCCGGTACAGCCCGCCACAGCGGGCTATAAGGCTGTATTACAGCACTGGAATGTTGAGAGTTTTATTAAAGACAATGGAGTAGCTCCGGACTTGTAATGGCTGGTAAAAGCCTGGAGCTCCAACATTCCAATGTGTGTCCTCCTGTTTCTCCCTTTTTAATTTAGAACATTCTACTAGTAGTGGGTGGAACGTTCTAATAGCCTTATATCCCTTCTGCCTCAGGCTATGGCAGATGTTAAAGGCTCTCTCCCTCATTATAGGCCCTCACCTACTACTTGGGCCTATAACGCGGGACCAGAGCCTTTAACAACTGGCATAGTGATGTGAGGCTATATAAAAACATTAGAATGTAAGGAGCTCCACTGAAGACAATGACGTGGTTCAGGGCTGATAATAGCTGGGATAAGCCTTCTGCTCCAACATAGCAATATTTCTCTTTCTGTTTCTCCTTTTTTTTAATTGTCATTCTACCCTCAGTGGGTGGAATGTTATAGTAGCCGTATAGCCCTGCTGTCTTAGGATATACCAGTTATTAATGGCTCTATCCCTCATTTTAGCTATAACTCGGGCTCAGGGCCTTTAACAACTGGTATAGACCTCGGCAGAGGGCTATAATCCTATAGTACTGCCGAGAACTACTTTCCAGCTCCACATCCAGAGAAGTGATCCGATCTTCACACTTCCTTTAAATCTTTGGTCCTGATCCACAGAAGCATTTTGGTTAAAAAATAAACTGGGCACTGTGTTCATGCTCTGTAGCAGCACCAACTAAGAGTGATAGAAAGAGCGCCTGTTATTAAAGTACTTTACTCGGCTTGACATGCCGCACCAGTAGTGGATACACTATTAATAACCTGTATCCAACCTGTGGTCCTGCCTGTGAATCGGATGCATGTCTATCACTGTGCCCTGTTCCTGTCCTGCTCAGCCTTCGTAGGTCTAAGTAGTACCTGTTTTCTGTCCCCTGAACTTGATGTGCAGAATCTCCTCTGGTGACTGATTTTATTCTGGAATATAATCAGCACATACTCAAAAACATACTGCTTTGATTTTGGCTCTTCTTCGCTGTTATCCTTCTTTTTAACCTATATCATTTCCTTGGTGTATTATAACTGCTGTTCAATTTGCAAAGTAAAGAGCTCCAAAAGGCCAGCTAGGGATTTTAACTTTCAAAAGAGATCTTTTTAACCCATTTTTAAACTCTCTATTGGAAAATAATACTCGTAATGAAAACCATAAGTCGCTAAAATGTTTTTGGAGTTCTGACCTGGATTAAGTACATCCTTGGTCTTCAGTTCTACCCTACCTTCTTGATGTCATAACAAAAAATTATACAGGAGGAGACTTCTGGTTTTACTTATGTGTAGATTAAATAAAGTTTTATTTTAAAGAATGAAAACCTCTCACTGGCCCAAAATATTATTGGTACATTTTTAGTCCACCGCAAAACACGTCACCTTTCAGTGAACCCAGTGGGTTCAATTGAGTATTTCAATTCACTTGCAAGAAGTTCTAATGAATTCTTAGAAAGCAAAAGCTTTTCGTTATATGTTATTCACGGGTCTTACTGTATAAGCATTTAATTATGTACAAGTTCTTCTATTTCACACGCTAAACAGATACAACTATTTTGAAGATATGTTATTCTATACATATGTATATGATGTGCCTTCTGCAACTGGTCTGGCCTCACAGCTCCAATAAAGCTCGTTATCTTCCCACCTTGGGTTCGAGGATTCTGTGACAAACTGGAGTCTGGAGTTATTTGAAAGTAGGCCTGGGCGGAGTTCACAGAGTTCTACCCCGCGGAACTCCGCAAAGTGCCGGAAACACTCAGCTGCGCTCCGCGAAGTTCCACTAGCTGCGGAATCTGTTAAGTTGTGCTGCTCGCACTAACTTTTAGCGTTGGGAGTTTGTCCTGCGCTGTAAAATCTGCGCAAATGGCACTAAGCATCGCACAAGAGGGCGCTGCTGCTTTCTGCCACTCAAGTAGACATTCTACTAGAGCAGCAGCTTTCTCAACACAAGCGGCAGATTTATCAACGAGAGCAATCCTTCCATAAGTGGTCGAGAGTTGGATTCGGCTCGAATCCAACACGGATAGGATTTTCGGCATTTTCATGCTAGCGTGGTGACTTGAGGGCATTTACAGAGATGGGCTCTCGACCCTTTATGGAAGGATTGTTTCGTGTCCACGCAATTGAGATCTAGGCCCCCTCGTTTGCATAGGCTCGCACTAAGATTTGTCTGGCGAGTTGCCCGTGTAATGACAGACAATTGATCTTGCCTGTCCCTTACCTCGCAGTAATTTTGTCATTTTTGGAAGCATCGTAGGGAGCCCCTTTACTCCTGTCTTGGGGTCGACCCTCTCACAGTTTCTACGATTAACATCATCCTACTTGGGCAACATATACATTATGGAATGTCCAGGTTAACACAACGGTTGTCCTTTTGTCCTGATGAAGACCCGCATGCGGAGGCAGAAATTACCCTTATAGCTGAAGACGGGTCGAAACGTCGACAATTTCCTTCTTTGGCCTGCATTACCACCTTTTGACCCTTGTTTAATCTCCAAGAGGTCATTTGAAGAATAAGATAGTGGAATGTCAATGTATACAGGCCCAACATTGGTTCGGTCGACTAATCACTTAATCCAACCAGTGTAGTGTATATAAAATAGGGTATTTTTGTTTCTCATTCTTCCTGATTGCTCCTTTCCCTTTCACGTTCACATTGCACATGAGCACTTCCTTTTCACTTTCTTTCTGACAACCGTCTATTTGTCATAATGATTGATTAAATATTGCTTGTTCATGAAGACTATTTAAAGAAATATTTTTTCTTATAAACATTGTTGCCTTTCGTCCGTCCCTCTGCAACAAGAATGTATGTTCTTTGTATGACCGTTTGAATTGATTTCTCCAGTCCTGTGTACCAGAGGAGGGCTGGTAAGATACGTCAGGACCAAGTGTTGTTTATACTGGATAGAGGAGGTAGGTTGGTATTAAAGGTCTCCCAGTAGCTAAAGAGTGAGCAGGGGCATGAACCAGTCATCACAACATTACAGCTTCTGTAAGTTTTCATTTGCTCCTAAGTGTGGTTTGCAGTTTCAGGGTTTGGGCTAATGACTGTAATATAGAGTGACGTCTACGCTAGAACTGGTGAGTGATGTTCCTTGTTGGCAGTGAAGACAGAGCTGTCTTCACAAAACTGGCCTCCACTGTACTAGTCTCTCATGAATATATTTGCCATTGTTGTTCTCCCACCTTGATACAAAGGCACAGGAGGAAAGGTGGCTACCTCACACCACTGCTTTAGGTCCTGGCCTTTCGTGTGATAACCTAATGCATTCTGGGTACTGTAGTCTCTGAACACTAAACAGAACACTCCTTGGCAAGTATGTCATGCTCCAGCCTGGGAAATTTCCTGTACAAATGAAATGAAATGATTTACCAGCATTTGTAAAGCGCACAGCTACCTCCGGAGAGGTGTTCCAGCGCTGTGGGCCCTCGGGAAGATTAAGCGAGCTATTGCCCAGAATCACATGGTGCTGGGCTAACCTGCCGCCGGCACCGGGGATCGAACCGCGAACCCCGTGGTCCGGAGTCAGGCACCCTGGCCGCTGCGCCACACCTCTTCCCCAAATCAATGTCTTTGTGTGTACTAATTGAATCAGATCAAATCACGTGAACTACAACTACAATTAACAAAATGCATTAGACTGTTAACCTTAATCGGGAGCCCTGCTTCTTCTGGGGAGGTGGATTAATTAGGTAACCTTACTATATTCACCTAATTGTACGAACACACCTGATAGCAATTATTTGTAGGTGCCGGGCTTTAAGTGGGCTGGGTCCTCTCAGTGCTCAGCACCGGCAGTTCTAAAAAGCAAAAAATAAATCTTAACTCTGCAGCAGTACCACTCTTCACTGCCTTTGATGTAACTTCAAAGAGATTCACTATTGCTCTTTCACATTTTCATCACTTCAATACTAAAGCATTTTCAATATTCTATACCACAAAGCCATAGTTGTTGCTTATTTATCTTATGTAACTAGCAACCATTGACAAAACCAAAAGTCCTGGCTTGTAAGTGTATTGTTACTTGTTGTATTATATATCTGGATGCAGTGACAGAAACAGCAAAATATGAGGCAGCACACTATGCTGATCACAGATTTTCAGTTTATGTGTTTTTAAGCCACACCCTTAATTACTTCGGCCACGCCCCTCTGAGAGACCCCTCCCCCCAGTTTTTTCATCCCACTTAACGCTCTCTGTAGGTGAAAAGCCGAAGTCTGGAAACGCCGTGCTTGACGGCCTGGGGTGAGACAGCATGCATGCTGTTCTACACAGGCAAGCAGGCAGGCATGGTGCTGGGGAGTCACCACAGATTGTCTGCTGGCTGGAGCAGGCGGGGAGTGATTTCTCAACTGTCGCTTGTTGATTTTCAGTAGACTGTGAAACCAATAGTTATGTTCTGCACTCGCTTTGTATGGCCTGCACAATATTTTCTGCGGCTCAGCACGAAAACAAAGACCATAAACAACACCTGCTACATTGTTTTTTGTTTCCACTGTGTTTCGCATTTGCCCGGCATGAGTGCACGGTACAAAAATAATGGCGGTGCACCCGCCTTGCTCTGTAGAAGGGATGAATCATGTGGCCCTTGACGTCTTGCGGCTCAGGAAGCAAGGAGTTGGGAGTCTGTTGAAGCAAGAGGTGGGAATCTGACGCAGCAAGGGCTGGAGTGTAAAGCGAGACCCTCCTATAGGGCGGGGTTGGAATGTGTTCTAGAGGTTAGGGATGTGTGAGATTCACGTAATTTGCTTTCACGTAACTATGTGAAATTTCATCAAAATTGTGTGAAAATATGCTCAATTAGGTAAAATGCAAATCCATCATTTTGTGCTCTATTTTAGGGTGAGATGCTTCCTCGCAGCATTTATTTTTTATGCCAGGACACGTTTTGCAGTAAAAAACAGCAAAAAATAAAAGCACTGCAGAAGCTCACGTTCTGTAGTTCCTGTGCACTCACGCTGAAATTATACCATGAATAGTGCATAATTATGCTAAGTTTCATAATGGTGTAATTTTTAGAATTTCATCACAACAGTAATGAGAAGTTCCCAAAATTATTTTCCTAACGCCAGTGTAATTTTAATTTCGCCCAGGCTAACTTGAGATAGCAATGTGTCTGAATTATATAAAATATATGCAAACAATTCTAACATTCGCAGTACTCTGAGTTGTACAGAAAATGGGAGGGCCCCATAAAGTATTATGAAAGAATATATATTTTGTGTAACCAGAGGGCTTACCTAATGTATGTAATCCACCTGAATAAACTAGCAGAAAGACTCGAGCGTGTCAGCCCCATTCTTCAGTGCAAGTTCCATCTGATGTGATGCTCTGGTCATCCTCATGCCTAAAGGTGATGGATTGGTGGGCTCTTGCTCCTTGGCACCAGACAATACCATGGGCAGCGCGGCAGGCTGTTGCGTCAAGACACGAGGATCTTTACGGTGTAGGGCTTCATGGAATGACTTTCGAGGAAGTAGGGAGAAGAATCTTCTTTTTCTTTAACACACAAAGTTTCCCTCTTCATTTACACCTCTTTGGGGCATATTATCAAGCCCTTTATCGCCGCGTTAGCGGCACTTTTCTGCCGCTTATGCGGCGATATTTTTATCACACTATTAACAAGCTGCAGCTAACGGGCCTTAGCGTGAGTTTTTTGGCGATAGCGGCCGTGTTTTTATCTCTAAGCATGTCAGCGATATATATCGCTAATGACATGCAAAGTAGACGTTCCTGACTTAAACTCCATTGAAACAGTCGCAAACACAACTTCCCTCTATTATCAATGCCCGCGAAGCGATAAGAAAAGTCGCGCTAACCGCTCTTATCGCTGGAATTTAACGCCTGGAAAAAACTTGCCTTAACCATCTTGTCAATGGGGGGTGGATTGTTAGGTTAAGTACACACTTGCCTATTAGCAAGCTTTTCATTAGCGCAGTTAATTTAGCGCTGGAATTCTCACGCTATTGCTGGTTTTACTCGCTATCACTGGATTTCCTATCGCCTTTGCGATACGTGTTGATAATACAGCGCTATCACGGCAAGGAAATCCAGCGATGGCCGGCGATAAAAAAAACAGCGCTAAGCGTGCTTTGCGATAATTATCACAGATCCTTGATAATATGCCCCCAGGAGTGTTGTGGGCTCCTGTTTACTTGGTAGCCTCCAAATTGGTTCTTCGCATATTCCTGGTTACGTGGCAGAGAGTGGTGTTTTGTTTACCAATATATGATGCCTTCCTTTCCACTGAGACTATTATTACTAATCAGTCGATTATGTCCACCATATTCTTGCCTATCACTTCCTGGATCTTTTTCCTTCATTTCCTGTTTGCTTCTTATCAAAGGAGCCTGGAGATGCCATTCATTGAGTCACAAAGCTCCAGTGTCTTTATTTGATATGTTTTCATCATTCTTCGTTCCTGAATCCTACTTCTGTCTCAAGCGTGTCCTCATTGACTTCCTGGATTCAGGCTCTCTTCCACTCCCTGCTGGTTAGAGTCCCTGGTCGTCGTCAGCTTCTCGCAACCTTGCCTCAGTGGCTTTTTGTTCTTCCATTGGCTTTTTCTTCCAAATAGTGGCCACTCTCAAAGCTTTGGTCGTCTTTGCAAGGTCTCAAACCATCAAATGCCACAGTGGCCACAGGAAAGAGTCGCCCTTATCTGTGGCAAGTTCGAAGAGAGATTGGGTCCAGCCAATGACACTGTAACAAACAAAAGTCAGATATGGACTTTATGCAAACTCCCAAAGGTGGAAAACAGATGCAGGTTCAGGCTTTCCTTAGAATCATCATGGTTGTATGCTAAAGGCTACTGTGTTCCACTCCTGGCACACACAACTGACCTGTAAACTTTTCTTAATAAGCCTATAGTGAAATCAAGTGTTGGTTCCTGTGTCACTGTAACTCTCCATAAGTAGAGAAAGCCATGGAAAGCCAGTCTGCTGTCACATGAAATCCATCCTGTGCATCCGGAGCTGGTAGGCAACAGGAGCGGAGGGTCTGTTTGGTTGGCTGCTTCCTGGGTTCTCTCTTTACAGGCAAAGGGCAGGCAGAATGGGACTCATCAGAGCTGCATAACTGTGTATTCCATTCCCTATG
This sequence comes from Calotriton arnoldi, assembly GCA_963921515.1. NCBI lineage: Eukaryota > Metazoa > Chordata > Amphibia > Caudata > Salamandridae > Calotriton > Calotriton arnoldi. The sequence continues at coordinate 109,045 of CAWUFW010005936.1, forward strand.
CAAGACATGTATTAATCAACAAGAGAGTTCAAAGAGAAGCTGCTCAAGGTTACTCCCCAAGGAGGATCTTATCTGTAGTACCCGACTCTCTTCTGGGGAATCATGTTGGTAATGTTACACACACACACACACACACACGCACACATACACATACACACACACGATACAGTTATTTGCTACTGGCGATCCCAATAACTGGTGGCTGGATAACGACAGATTTGATAGAGTGGGTCATACAATTACTCCCCAAGGATGCAAGTAAAAGTGCCCCTAGCACTAAATGCACATTGACACTGCCAGGAACCATTGAGAGGATAACCTCCTCAGTTACAAGGAGGAACACTTTGGGTACCCCCATGAGAAGCTAGGTTAAGCGCATCTAGTTCCATCACTGAAGTTAGGCTACTGGAAAAACACAGGATAACACAGAAGTGAACAAAAAATGTACATTATGTATATTTGAGAAAAGTGGTTTATTTTATAGCACTGCAGGTTAAGAATATTGGTCGAAAATGGATAGAAATGTACAAAGGAAATTAGAGTTAGCTCCTAGAAGTCTCTAGAGTGTTCATGGCAAAAAGTACATTTTAGAGTCCACCAATCCAGTAACCTTAGTATTAACTAGGTGTGATTTAAAGACAACTTTACAAGGAGACAAGGGTTATCTACCAAGATTTATTTTAGAATATGAGGGTCAATGTACTTTGAATTACGTTTGGTGAGTAACATGGGCGACAACTGAATAAAATGTAAATATATAACTACTTGGAGCACTGGCGTAGCAAGGGGGGGCACGAGTTTTGGGGGCGGCCGCAAAAATCATCGCCAGCACCCCCCTCGGCGGGGCGGCAAAGGGCAGGGACCGCCACGGGCGGCAGAGTGCCTAGCTACGCCACTGACTTGGAGCTTTTCTCTAAAGCATCTTTTGGACTAAAAGCGTGAAAGAAAATAAGATGTGCTTTAAAAGCATCTTTATAGGAATACCCACACAGACATGGACACACAGACCCAGCACAAGACACAGGTGCCTCCTTCCCATACAACCAGGATGTAGGGCTGATGCTGTCACTGTCTTCTGCAGAGGTGGCCAGCACCAACACACCTCAGCAGGCCCACTGTACTGTTATTGGACAACACCAACACTTCTCACAAGGCGCGCTGTACTTTTAATGTACATCACCAACCCTTCTAAGCAGACCCACTGTACATTTATTGGACAGCACCAACACTTCTAAGCAGGCCTACTTTATATCTATTGGACAGCACCAACACATCTCAGCAGGCCCACTGTACTGTTAGTGGACAACACCAACACTTCTCACAAGGCCTGTAATACTTTAAATGTAAAGCACCAATACTTCTCAGCAGACAAACTGTACTTTTATTGGACAGCACCAACACTTCTCAGGAGGCACACTGTACTTTTTTGTACAGCACCAACACTTCAGAAGAAACACTGTACTTTTTTGTACAGCACCAAAACTTCTCAGCAGGCCTGCTATCCATTTGTTGGACAGTACCAACCGTTCTCATCTGGCCTATCTATTTATTGGACAGCACTAACACTTCTCAGTAAGACTACTGCAATTACATTGACAGTACCAGACAGCACCAGTGCTTCTCAGCAAGCCTGCATTATTTCTATTGGTCTTAAACAACCCTGCTCAGTAAGCCTGCATATTTCTATTGGTCCTAAACAACCCTTCTCAGTAAGCCTGCATATTTCTATTGGTCCTAAAAAACCCTTCTCAGTAAGCCTGCATTATTTCTATTGGTCCTCAACAACACTTCTCAGTAAGCCTGCTGTACTTGTACTGGACAGCAGCAGCACTTCTCAGCAGACTCACTGTACTTTTATTGGTCAGCACCAACACTACCAAGCAGGACTACTATTCCTTTGCTGGACAGCTCCAACACTTCTGAGCAGCCATACTATCCATTTATTGGTCAACACTAACACTCCCCAGCAGGCCTACTGTAATTTTATTGGGCAGCACCAGGGTTTCTCAACAGGCCTACTTTATTTCTACTGGACCACACCAACGCTTCTCAGCAGGCCAAAGGTACTTTTACTGGACAGCACTAATACTTCTAAGGAGGCTTACTGCCCATTTGTTGGACTGCATCAACACTTCTCCGCAGGCCTACTGAAATTTTATTAGACAGCACCAAGACTCGAACAGCTCTTCCAAACATTGAATGGACAGCAACAGCTCTTCTCCATCAGGGCAGCCATACTTTTATTGGAATGTTTTCGTATGAATGACCAACCATGAAACAATAGGTTCTTGCATGTCTCTCAGTTGGTAATTGTTGGACTTGGCCCTTTTTGCAGGGTCATCCCTGAACTTTTTGCCTTCCTTCTAGCCTATGTTCTGACCTGTTGTTGGTGGTTTTATGACTCTGGGCACTTTTTCACTGCTGATCAGTGCTAAAGTGCATATGCTCTCTATTGTAAATTGTTGTAATGGATTAGTGACTCCATGATTGGCTTATTTGATTTACTTGTCAGTCCCTAGTACAGTGCACCCTGTGTGCCCAGGGCCTGTAAATCAAATGCTGCTGGTGGGCTTGCAGCACTGGTTGTGCCACCCACAGAAGCAGCTTGTAAAATTGGGGCTCAGGCCTGCCATTGCAGAGCCTGTGTGCAGTCTGGGACTGCCATGTCGACTTGGCAAATGCACACACTTGCCAGTCCCTAAACCTTCACTTTTCTGCATTGTAGTCACCCCTAAGGTAGGCCCAAGGTACCCCTGTGTGCAGGGTGCATTGTATGTGAAAGGTAGGACATGCCCTGGGGTGTGTGGCATGTCCTGATAGTGAATTACAGCCAATTTCGTTTTTCACTATTGCAAGGCTATCCGTTCCCATAGGCCAGAATGGGCAGTTTGATTATAACATCTTATAATCCTAACTGACCCTAGGAGCAAGATGGGAAAATAAAGTTTAGTATGCCTGAACTCAGAATGTTAAAATACATCTTTTAGTGTGGGTGATATTTACATTCTGTGTTTGAAAATACCACTTTTAGAAAGTAGGTATTTTCTTGCCTAACCATCCAGTATGCCTCTGCTACGTTTGTGTTTTCCATGTCTGGTTTGTGAGTGACAGGGGGCTGGAGAGGGCCTTGGCTCCAGCAGTCTGATGAGTCAGGGCTGGGCTGAATAGAGCCCACATAGAATAGAGAGTAGGGGGAGGAGATTTCCTTTCACTTGTATAAGCCTTCATAGAATAGAGAGAAGGGGGAGGAGTTTTCCTTGCAGCTACCTGGGCCAGGTCTGCTTTCAACAATGCTGTCTCCACCTCCTGCCAGGAAGCTGCACCAGGGAGGACAGAACTGGTTTTGGCTGGGCACAGACACTCTCTGCCTTCAGAGAACAAAGGATTTTGCAGTATAAATATTGGGGCCCAGACCCCAGAACTTTAGATCACTTCTGGGGAATCAAGAGGAACCTTTGTCAAGGAGAAGAAACCGGAGAAGCTGAAGGAGGATTACTGCCCCTGTGCTGTTTGCTGTTTGGGGTTGGCCTGCAGTGGTTACTTGTTGCCAAGGAAAGGAGAAAAGGACTTTGGTGTTTGCTTTGTCATCTTGAGCAAGATCTCCAAGGGCTTGAAATTGAACTTCTCTCATGTCTGAAGTCTCAGGGACACAAAGACTTCACCACCAGCTCCCCTGAATTTCCTTGCTGGGAATTCTACCTGCAGAGAAGTGCCTGCTGTTGTTTTGGGCCCTCTGGAGACTGTGTGTCGCTGGGAGCTGGAAGCGCGACGCAACGAGGAAGAAGCGTTTCGCCGCCGCAGCTGTTGCCATTGCATCGCCGAAGAAGCGTATTGCCGCCGCAGCAGTTTGCCGTCGCATCACCGACAAAGCGCGTCGCATCACCGGAGAAGCATGCCACCACCGCAGAGGTTGCCGTCGCATCACCGGAGAAGCGTGTCGCAGGGCCTGTTGAGGCTTTAAAGTTCATCGATTTCGCCGCCGGGCGTGCACGCATCGCATCCACGTTATCGCATCGCATCAAAGACGCCATTTTGTCACATCGCACCGGATCGTCGCATCGCAGCGCCATCTTGTCGCATCGCACCGGATCACAGTAAGAAACCGACGCATCACCTCCTCTTCGGTAAGGAACCGACGCATCACCTCCCCTGCGCTGCAGTAAGGACCCGACACATCACCTCCCACGAAGCAAGGAACCGAAGCATCACCTTCCCTGCGACCCTTTTGTTTGTATAGCGTTACGCATCCAAGGTACTTTGAGAGTAAAGTGTCGCATTTACCATCTACATTGAACTAAGCTATTTCTACCATCTGAAAGTCATATTTTTGAATACTGTATTGTGGATTTTTGTCATTTGGTCTTGTGTTAAGTCTAGATAAACATTACTTATTTTTCTAAACTGGTGTGGTGTCCATTTGTAGTGTCTTCACTGCATTACAGTATGTGCTCACAAATGCTTTACACACCTGCCTCTGAGATAAGCCTGTCTGCTCATGCCAAGCAACCAAGGGGGTGAGCAGGGGTTATTTTAGGAGTATATCCCCCTTACCCTGACTAGAAGCAAGGGTCCCTTTGGACGAAGGTGCAAACCATTGCCAACTAGAGACCCCCATTTCTAACATTGGTGGTCAGCGGTGAGGATTCTGGACTTGCATTTGTGACTCATATACAGTGATTGGTGTACACTACAAGTGAGTGCAGACCATTACGCAACCACATACTGTTTTTTCTGTTTGCTGGTGTCCACCTGGAAGTATTGTTTGATACTAAGACTCTGGTTAGTTGTTGAAATGGAACTTAACTTCTGGCACATGTTCATCTATACAATGAGGGAGCTATGTGTGTTCTGTAAGGAAAGAGGGCTGCCTGTGAAGAGACGATCCAGGGAGGATCTAGAGGCATCCCTATTTCATTATGAGTTACCACGCTGGGGGCCAACACTACCAGTTGAGTCTGAGGAGGAGGAGTTCTCAGAAAGTGAGGGAGAAACAGAAAAAGATGGATGGCTTCTGGCTTGTGAGCGAAGGCTGAGAGAGCTTGATGAGGAGCTCGAGAGGGCTGAGACCGAGAGGGCCTTAGCCCAAGAAGAAGAAATGTGTGTCGCTCAGGAAGTGAGCTTGGCTGAGTTGGAGGTGGAGTCTAGCTCAGATGGTGGCAGCAAAATTGTATTATTGAGTGCTGAGGGAGCAATACACACACCCAGAGATGTGGCACCTGACGTGAAGGAGGGGGTTAACATACACCAGTGGGTTGACATATGTGAGGTAGCTCCAGTGGTGCGCAGTGTCCCGGAGGTGGATTGAGGAACTGGCCCAGGGGTTCATAGTCCTAGTGGTGGGAGGGACACTCTACTGACTCTAGATGAGAGGTGCAGGGAGAGGGGTTCCCCCATGGTTGAAGTCCTGGTATGTGAGTGTGAAGACCGCCTAGAAGAGTGTGGGTTGAGTGACAGAGACAGTCAGATACTGTCTTGCCAATCTCAGGAGAGTGGTGTGGGGTACGTGTGCGAGGCACTGGATGGTGAGGTGAAGGATAGTTTGGTTAACACCTGTGTGGGGCTGTGTGATTCAATTATGGGAGAGCATATTGTAAGTCCCTATTTTCCAGAGCTATGCCAACACCTGTTGGAGTGTGAGTTCTCTGACCCCAGGGAGCTCACCCGGGAGGCAGACCTTTTGGTGGATTCCAAAGGGTCTGAAGAGGCATTGGGGAGTGACCCTAAGAGGAGTGGCTCAGGTCTCTTCCAGCCCAGAGTGGTGGGAGAGGTTCAGAGTAGCCCAGCTAGGTCCCGTTGTAGTGGGAAGGTTGTAGGGCCTCACGTCCGGTCGCCTAGGAGAAGGAGTGAGACTGGGATGTGTCCCGAAAGTGCCCAACCTCAGTCTCAGGGCATGGATGGTTCCTTAAGGGAACACCAGGTAGGGAGCCTAAGCTGTACTAGTGGTCCATTTGAGGGGGATCTCCTAGTGTCCGGAGAACGTGGAGTGTCTGTAAGCAGACTTCCATCAGTTCTGGTGTCTGGCAGTACCAATCCTAAGTGGAGGGTGCAGAAGTCCAGATTAAGGGGTGAGAGGGGGAGAGAGTCCCCAGTGGAAGAACCAGTGGGTCAGGGGCCAGCCAGAGGGGCTGAGTCTCCTAGGAGTGACCATGGTGACACCACTTCTGTCCTGGGGGATCTTCACGCACTGTCAGATGGACGGGGGTTGGGAGATCTGCGCCAGGCAGACTGTCACACAACACATGAGTTATGTGTTACCCTCGGGGGGCATGAGTGCTCCCCAGGAAGTCCTGGTGCACCAGGCAGGTGCTCAGCCACAGGGGGTAGTCCCTAGGTTGGGAAGCCGGGTGCAGGTGTTGCCTGACCTGGATGGAAGGACAACTGTAATCAGTGTCCCTACCGGTTTGTCTTCTGGGAGCACCACTCCAGGTGGGAGGGTGCAGGACCCCAGTAAGGGGGGCAGGGAGATGGCAGCCTCACCCCTGACCTCTGCCCAGTCTAAGGGTACAGACCCTAAGCTGGGGTCCCAGTTGCAGGATAGAACCCCTGAACTGGTGGGCGAATTGTGCAGGACACCTGCCACAGGTGCCCTGACAATTCTGGAAGGGGGTACAGCTCCAGGTGGGAGGGTGCAGAGCCCCGAGGAGGAGGACCGGGTATGGGAAAGCCCACCCCAGTCTCCCGTCCAGCCAGCGGGTACAGGCCTGGGGTTGGTGGGTCAGTGTCAGGATTTCATACCTGACCTGACAGGAGGGAGAGTGGACCAAGGGTGCCAGGCACCTGGGGCTACTGCCCCCCGCTCTCTGACGCCACGGAGGTTGGAGAACCATGAAAGGCCTGGGGCCTGGTTCTCATCACTGACAGATGTCAGTGGCCACTGTGGCTTGCTGTCCTGGTAGACAGAGTTGCCCCTGGGAGGGGGACCGGAGTCACACCCTAGGGGTGGACGGGGCCACACCTCTGTGTTGGCCATGTGGGTACTGTCTGTCTGTTGGGACACACCTGTGAGCAAGCTAAGGTTAGGTGCTGCACAGATGGTGTCTACAGGTGAGGAGAAGGGTTCCCCATGGGTTAACTTAGTGGGCCCTGAGAGTATGGACAGAGGGATCCAAATGGGTTCAGATTGGCGTAGAACTGGAGTATGCCCCTGCAGTTGCGGGCCAGGGTCCATGTTCTATCGCCCAAAGCAGGGAAGCCCATCAAGGTAGTGATTGGTCCACCCTGCGTTTAGGCTGGAAGGGGGTTGGGTTGGACTTGGCCCTTTTTGCAGGGTCATCCCTGAACTTTTTGCCTTCCTCCTAGCCTATTTTCTGACCTGTTGTTGGTGGTTTTATGACTCCGAGCACATTTTCCCTGCTGATCAGTGCTAAAGTGCATATGCTCTCTATTGTAAATTGTTGTAATGGATTAGTGACTCCATGATTGGCTTATTTGATTTACTTGTCAGTCCCTAGTACAGTGCACCCTGTGTGCCCAGGGCCTGTAAATCAAATGCTGCTGGTGGGCTTGCAACACTGGTTGTGCCACCCACAGAAGCAGCTTGTAAAAATGTGGCTCATGCCTGCCATTGCAGAGCCTGTGTACAGTCTGGGACTGCCATGTCGACTTGGCAAGTGCACACACTTGCCAGTCCCTAAGCCTTTCCTTTTCTGCATGTAAGTCACCCCTAAGGTAGCCCCAAGGTACCCCTGTGGGCAGCGTGCATTGTATGTGAAAGGTAGGACATGCCCTGGTGTGTGTGGCATGTCCTGATAGTGAATTACAGCCAATTTCGTTTTTCACTATTGCAAGGCTATCTGTTCCCATATGCCAGAATGGGCAGTTTGATTATAACATCTTATAATCCTAACTGACCCTAGGAACAAGATAGGAAAATAAAGTTTAGTATGCCCGTACTCAGAATGTTAAAATACATCTTTTAGTGTAGGTGATTTTTACATTCTGTGTTTGAAAATACCACTTTTAGAAAGTAGGTATTTTCTTGCCTAACCATCCAGCATGCCTCTGCTAGGTTTGTGTATTCTATGTCTGGTTTGTGAGTGACAGGGGGCTGGAGAGGGCCTTGGCTCCAGCAGTCTGATGAGTCAGGGCTGGGCTGAATAGAGCCCACACAGAATAGAGAGTAGGGGGAGGAGATTTTCTTTCACTTGCCTGAGCCTTCATAGAATAGAGAGTAGGGGGAGGAGTTTTCCTTGCAGCTCCTGGGCCAGGTCTGCTTTCAACAATGCTGTCTCCACCTCCTGCCAGGAAGCTGCACCAGGGAGGACAGAACTGGTTTTGGCTGGGCACAGACACTTTCTGCCTTCAGAGAACAAAGGATTTTGCAGTATGAATATTGGGGCCCAGACCCCAGAACTTTAGATCACTTCTGGGGAATCAAGAGGAACCTTTGCCAAGGAGAAGAAACCGGAGATGCTGAAGGAGGATTACTGCCCCTGTGCTGTTTGCTGTTTGGGGTTGGCCTGCAGTGGTTACTTGTTGCCAAGGAAAGGAGAAAAGGACTTTGCTGTTTGCTTTGTCATCTTGAGGAAGATCTCCAAGGGCTTGAAAATGAGCTTGCCTCCTGTCTGAAGTCTCAGGGACACAAAGACTTCACCACCAGCTCCCCTGAATTTCCTTGCTGGGAATTCTACCTGCAGAGAGGTGCCTGGTGTTGTTTTGGGCCCTCTGGAGACTGCATGTCGCTGGGAGCTGGAAGCGCGACGCAACGAGGAAGAAGCGTGTCGCCGCCGCAGCTGTTGCCGTCGCATTGCCGAAGAAGCGTATTGCCGCCGCAGCAGTTTGCCGTCGCATCACCGACAAAGCGCGTCGCATCACCGGAGAAGCGTGCCACCACCGCATAGGTTGCCGTCGCATCACCGGAGAAGCGTGTCGCAGGGCCTGTTGCGGATCCAAAGTTCATCAATTTCGCCGCACGGCCGCCGGGCGTGCACGCATCGCATCCACGTTATTGCATCGCATCAAAGACGCCATTTTTTCGCATCGCACCGGACCCGATCATCGCATCGCGGCGCCATCTTGTCACATCGCACCGGATCACAGTAAGAAACCGACGCATCACCTCGTGTTCAGTAAGGAACCGTCGCATCACCTCCCCTGCGCTGCAGTAAGGAACCGACGCATCACCTACCCCGAAGCAAGGAACCGAAGCATCACCTTCCCTGCGACCCTTTTGTTTGTATTGCCTTACGCATCCAAGGTACTTTGAGAGTAAAGTGTCGCATTTACCATCTACATTGAACTAAGCTATTTCTACCATCTTAAAGTCATATTTTTGAATACTGTATTGTGGATTTTTGTCGTTTGGTCTTGTGTTAAGGCTAGATAAAGATTACTTTTTTTTCTAAACTGGTGTGGTGTCCATTTGTAGTGTTTTCACTGTATTACTGTATGTGCTCACAAATGCTTTACACACTGCCTCTGAGATAAGCCTGTCTGCTCGTGCCAAGCAACCAAGGGGGTGAGCAGGGGTTATTTTAGGAGTATATCCCCCTTACCCTGACTAGAAGCAAGGGTCCCTATTTGGACAAAGGTGCAAACCATTGCCAACTAGAGACCCCCATTTCTAACAGTAATGAACTTGATTGAACTCAAAAGAGGTATGCTCGGTGAGTTAAGTTGTCACTGATAAGGGTTTTTTTTTATGTAAAGATCGCAGGGTGGCATCCTGGAAGGGTCAGGCCTGCCATTTATTCTTTTGGGGAATGAGCACCAATTTCGATTGGTTAACAATTTATGTAAATTAATCTAAGCAAATCGCTTTGGCTAAACACTCTATAAGTAACAGATTATTATGATCAGTCCTGTGTTTTTATCGACAGAGGAATAGATGAGAAAAGAGTGTTATTCAGTGGGCATTCTGGCCTTCCTGCTGGCTTAAAATGTAAAGCATGTTCGCAGAATAGTTATTAATCCGCCATATTGTTTCTTGGTGCACCTCATATTGGCAGCAGAAACAGAGTACCAGGTGCTCCCTGGCAACGAATGAAACACCCCAGAAAAAGTCACTTAGGTTTCCATTCCCTGCGCGCGCGCGCGCGCACACGCACGCACACACACACACACACACACACACACACACACACACACACACACACACACACACACACACACACACACACACACACACACACACACACATGCACACACACACACACACACACCCACCCCCCACCCACATTCACACACCCCCACACACACTCACAATCGCATACTCGCGCGCCAAACACCCACATTCAGTTTAGTGGCACAAAGTTATCCTGGTCACCCACGTACGGATGGAACACTGCCGCAGCCTCATTTAGATAAACGACCAATCACGGACAGTTTGCCGACTCTTCCATCAGAGTCAAAGCGAGAGAACGCTTGGCTCTTCTCAAATAGCTGGTTTCACATTGCAGAGGAGGTGACGCACTTTAGCTTGTATGTTATTTTTTATGCTCAGTGGATAACGTTCAACTTGTGCATTTATTTTAAAAAGATCTAGCTTTGAGCAAAAGTAAACATTGTAATTTTTGTTTTTAAATATACATTTGTCAGCTTCGCAAACCGTAAAGATGACAACGTTTAAAGAAAAAAATGGGCCCTTCGCTATTGGGGGACTTTCCCTATGCCGCTCAGTGCCACTTAATCTGCAGTGTGCTGTTGGGGTGCCACTGCACACCTCTTCTGTCCCTGCGCCCACAAGTCCCAGGACCAGGAAAGCAGATGGGGTGGACGAGCAGCAGCTAAGGAGTTTTCAGGTTTCAGTGACATTGGGGAAGACACGTCCCCTTCAGACTACAGTCCAATCCATGTTGAACAGCACATCTGGCCCAGAAAACAGGGTTGGGCAAAAGTCCGACTATGCCTCAGACTAAGCCAAGGAACTTTGCGCTTCTTCGGGAAAGTGTGAAATTTTCAAACTTCATAACGTGTATTTGGAAAGCGCACGTTCACCCTTAGGCATATTGGCACTGAATACCAGATGTTTATTGTTACCCAACAGTACTCATTTTATCAACCTCAGATGGATAAAAGGCTGAGTGGACCTGCCGGGATTTGAACCTGAGACCATGAGTTTTAACACAGGCACCTGCAGTGGACGCATTAGTCCACTGAGCCACCAGACGCCACTAACCCAAACAAGTTGGTGCTGGTGATCTTCTCAGAAAAGGATAATCATTAACTGCTCCCTGTCCGCAGCCAAGGGAATTATAGAGAGGGTGCAAATATCAATGTGGATTCTCCAGACCTTTAAACACACCTCCCCAGCCCTATCCTTCTATCAGTTTGAAATGCGTGTTGCTTAAAGCCATACATATTGTTTATTTAAATCCCAACTTCTATAAAAAGAACCAGACACTAGATTCTACCTCTAACATCTATGCCTTAGACCAAGCCATAATCTCCAAACTTCAGTACAGTCTTTTTCTTTAATCGGGCATTGCAAATTTGCTCCCTCTCTGCCTAGATGGCCACTCTTCGCTCTTTATGGAGCCGCATGGACAGCCTTAAGTAATTTGGTCACATGTCTGAGAATTTTCTCTGGCTCAGGCTCCCAACCAAAGCTTGTGTTTCATTCAAAATTTTTAGATCACTTTCAAGTTCATCAAGCACCAACAACAAAGCTACTTATCGTCAAATCGGGGCTTGTTGGTAGGCATCATCCAGGCATGCAGAAAAGATCAGTTGTTTCCACAAGAAAGCCCAAACTTTGTCCCAAGCCTTTTCAGCTACTGTGGAGCATATATCTGCACAATGCTGCTTAGCTCTAAGATTTTATTTTCTTAAAGACACCTTCTAAAATCCATGAGAAACAAAAGGGATCCACCCTTGAATAGATATGTAATCGTGTTCTCCCAAACTTAGTGTGTCTCCTACAATGGTGGAAAGCACACAGCTTTGTTTAAATACCCCTCACACACCAAAAGGGCCCTTGGTGTCATGATTCATCATAGGGGTCTTCCCGCCCCGCTGCAGGACGGGGTGTGCTGCAACCTACGACTACGCGGGAGCACTAGTTTTAGAACAAGACTATGTGTAGTGTAGGAATGTGAGTGGAAGGGTCAGGAGTGAGTGAAGGAGTGAATATATATTAAAAAATACCTGGCTCTATGGAAAGAAAACTTTAATATTCCGTTGAGCTGGTATTATTAAATGTGGGGAATGAATTAGAGATACAATGCTATAATGAGCTGTTTCTCCTATGTTAACATGTTTCGAAGCCCTCCCCTGGCTTCTTCATCAGGAGCCGCAGGGAGGTAGTATCCAGGAGAGGCAGTGATCTTGACATTCGTTTGACTATAGACACTCCTTCCCACCCCGTTCTGAGGCTCATGGGGTATTATTCCTTTTTAGAAAAAATATACATTAAGTAGCATACCTATTGAGGTATTGTATACCCTGCATGTTTATTTTGACATGTCCACCACGTAGTATTATCTACATGTATACACCTTTTTTTAAATTTTCCTTACATTACAATTTTGAGTGTAGAAGGGATCTCTCTCAGTCAAGAAATATGGGTCTGTGCAGGAAAACACATTGAAGATTCCCCTTCATACCCTCCCATGGTTACCTACAGGAAGATGAGATGTTGAACGTTTTTTGTATTCTGCAGTTACCACTATGAAATATTGGAGTGTAGTGGTTAAGTGTGAGGGGTTAGTACCATCCCTTCTCCAATGACACCCATCATTAATAACTCAGATTTCATCCCCCTCCTCCCGGCCAATATGGTGGGGATTCAGGAATTGGAAGACCGGGCCTCATGCGACTTTGGGGAGCCCGACTGTTGGGGCCATTAGAAAACCTTGGCGTCATACCATCAATTCAGGTACCTTCCACAAATCAATGACTATAGCTATATCCAATTGATACTTTGGGTTTCAGAGAGAAAGCAAAAGGAAGACAACCTTAAGGATCTTACCCTTCTACAAAAGGGTCACCTGAAGAAAGGGATTCCAACCTATATAAACTACTTAACAATTCACAACAATCATCAAACCCAACATACACTGAAATATAGGAATTCAAACTGGGTGTGCAAATAACAGAGGAGTCGTTGTTTCATATAAGGAGCACGTAAATCCTCCACTTGAATGCAACATAAGAAAAATAGCTACAAAATCATTATATGTTGGTATTTGACCCAGTTCCTTTACATACAATGGAATCAACCAAATTAAACTTTTAACAGCAGTGGATCTCTCCCTCAACCCTCTAAATTTGCTTTTGTGAGATTCAGGAGAAGATGCAGAATATCCATTGACTACTCATCTGGGCAAACTGCTCCCCCATATACTTTGGTGGCACCTCTTACCATTGTCCAGGCATAGAAACAAGTCAACTCTTCTCCCTTGAGTATGTGGTGGTATAAACTCTGGACCATGTATGCTATAGAGACAATGATGGCCATTGCGAAGGGCAAAATGACCAAATTTGAAAACACATGGACTCCATTTCGCACTTTTATCAAAGGCGGAGATCATCATAGAGAAGGGCCTGGACATATGACAATGATGCTCAACAGATCTGGATTGTGTCGCCATCCTCTTCATCTGCGAGAACATAGGCTATGCAATAGAGTGACACTGAGGATAAAAGATCTATTTAATAATATGATATGGATTTTAACTCCATGTTTATAAAATACTACAGATGTCTGCCTTCTGCATTGTCGGGGGGGAGGGTTCCATGTATTGAATTCAATGATTACGTCTTTCGCCATATTGATGGTAGACAATGCAGGTGTATCAAGTCAAGACACAATTGTATCTGAGAATATTGTATCACCTGCCTTGATTACACATCATTCCATTTTCTTCTACCACCCTACCATCTCCGTTTCTATCTCATTCATGCAGGTTTTTGCTTATACTTTTGTTACTGTTTCCCTATTTTTTTTCTCCTTCTTTTTTTGCCCTTTTCTACTTTTCTTTCTCTTGCTCTGTGTCAAGGTGTAATGATGAGAACAAGTTCCAGTCCCCCAAAATGAGTGCCAGGTCCCTCCGGCTCCAACCATCAGCACAAATTAAGCTCTTCATTTAACTCCCCTTGAACATATGATCAACTGATCTTAAAGTTTCCACTTCTTTTCTACCTCTCCAATCTTTTGTCATTTTTAAGTCTCACCTACAGACATCTTTAACGGTCTTTTAGCAACACTTATTGTATCTAAAATATACTTATAGTGGCTTATGATTCAATAGCTTTCTTGACTGTCTCAGTTTCCTGCTCCTCAGTTAATTTATTTTCTTTCTAGTCTTGTGGTTGCCCGGCCCCAGGATCATTTCAGTTTTACCATTTTCTGAATGTGGGAGATGTATCATTTCATAGGTGACATCAGGACTTTGCATTGCAGTACACGAGGAACTATTGTATATGCCCCTTTCTGTCTCTTTATTCCAAAAACTACTCCCCTCTATTTTTGCCCATTCTCTTTATTTAAAAATTAGCTCAAGCTTATCCCTGCAAACGTTGTGCTCTGTACATAAGGCACCACTATCTCACTGTGAGGCCATCTTTGAATGATTTCTAAACAATTCCAAGATGGCCACCCATGTGTGTGCATGGGGACACAAGCGAACAGAAGGTGGAAACCTTGAAATGCTTTTTGTTATGATTGTAACCAAGATGGATGCCATGCGCGTGCATGAATAGCAGCCATCTTGAAATGTTTTTTTTTCTTGAAACACAATAAAAAGCACTTCAAGATGGCCACACTGCATTTGCATATCTGCTTGCACAACCATGCCAACCATACTGGAACACTTTTTCATAAACATTAATAAAAGATTGGTGTTGTGCATCCACACACAGAAACATAAAAGTGTTGGCTAAGAAAATAGGTACGTGCCCAGTATCACAGGAAGGACCTATTGGCTTGCTCAATGTTTGTTCTTATATAGGATTGTATACACTTTTCTTCCCTCTATTTGTTTATTGTTCACCGTACAGTGCTGTGACAACTGTTAGAGGGGTACTGATATATAAAATCCTCAAAAATAAATAAAATCCTTGAATTTTCCACTCAAATGGCAACAAGATAACACACCGTGGTGGGGGTCCCTGGCCGTCCTTCATGGACAGCACGTGATTAGCATCTCAAGGTCCAGGGTGGTTTGCAGCCAGGCGTCCTCATCCTCAGCGTTCCGCTAGAATCTTCTTCATCTTGCCGAGCCTGGAGAGCCTCTAAAAACCTCAAGTGCCAAGACATATTTCTTCCCTCAGCACACAGCGCGGCACTAAAACTTTAAATGTCCCATAAAAATGCTACTCTTGTCTCTGACGTTCACCTTAAACCATAAAAAGGATAACCCCCAGCAGCTACGTTTCACTGCGAGCGCTTCAGCTACTGGAAGGCGTCCCAGCCGGCAGGCAAGTGGCGCTTCATCGCCATCCATCACAAAGTAACAGAGCACAACAGAAACCTCGCTTCTTCTGTCCCTCTGCCTTCTTGAGGGCACCAACAGGAGGATGCATATCTTAGAACTTTAGTAACTACACTATGAAACTGAAGGTTCCATTAGCAGAATACGTCTTCTTGTCAATGGCGCCAAACAGGCACTAAAGATGGCCAGCGGACACATTTTTTCTAAAGCTTCATTCAGCTCAGGCCTTTCCTTCATGGGGTGTAAACAGAACATTGAGCTGTCTGCTCCTCTATTTTTTAAGTGAAGTTATAAGTGCAGGTCTGGGCAAGTCAAGAGAGCAGACCCGACGGCAAACATTACAAAATGACCCGGAAGTGTAAAAGAGGCTGGACTGTACTCCGGGGTTGAAAGACTTCCGTTACTCAACAAAGGTCGTATAGTCTTGGAAAATGTTGTCTGGCTGACAGCATTTGTCTACAAGTTGACTTTTAATCCCTATGATGCACTAGGCTTTATTGCATAATTCGTGTAATTCTCACTATGGTAACAGTTTCCGGCTGAATCAGGAATTACAGGAGGTACATGGACACCCCACACCTGATTGTCCTCCTGAAGATTTCACGAGGAAAAGCTAAAGCTAGCACTTCACAAAACAATTAAATAAGTATTCATTCACAAGGAGACCATCAAACGGATATGTGGTGCACTTTCTACCACGAGTCAGTTTGATGTCCCGACAACTACATTTGAGCGAATTAACAAATTAAAAATGGCGTCTAATCCTACCAAACTATGGACCAATCCGAGAGCCATGTCTGACTATCACAGCCCCTCGTCTAAGACTTCAGAGAAGTGGACTCTCAACGCCCAATACAGTTTACAAGAAATGTGAGGGGCTCTACAGGAGGCCTTCAAAGTAGAGAGATGTAAACCGATGGTGGCAAGAACATTTAAGGCTATTTAGACTTTCCTACGTTCTCAATAAAAGCTATCCGTTTTTGTTAACCAAGGATGTGCATACACTTCCTTTTAAGACAATGCAGCAATACACTGCAGGAATGTCATTCTAGGCCACATAGAATGTCTCTAAACCAACCAATTTAACCTTACTTCACTGGACCTGATGATGTTGTATGGCGCTCCGTTACATGTGACATCCCAGAGGTTTCTTCACCCTACCGGCCAGTGTACATTACACTGAGGATTGTAAAGAGTAGCTGAAACAGAGAATGCGGAATGCAAAAACACTATGTTTAGTATCATATGAGAAGACAAAATGATTTCTGTAAACATAATTGAAGTTTTTGCCAAAGTCAGGAGGACAGAACCAAGCATGTGTGACCCCCTTTCCTCTGCTTGCAAAAACAAGGAAATGTGAGCATGCTGTTGTGACCAGATCTCAGGTTACGTGCATAGTGTTGAAGATGAAGCGAAGCTTCTAGAACACCTCAGCAGTACCTTAGATTGCATAATGAACTTCACTGACTGCC
The DNA here is from genome assembly GCA_963921515.1 of Calotriton arnoldi. Classification (NCBI taxonomy): domain Eukaryota; kingdom Metazoa; phylum Chordata; class Amphibia; order Caudata; family Salamandridae; genus Calotriton; species Calotriton arnoldi. Next base: position 125,888 of record CAWUFW010005936.1, read on the forward strand.
TTGCGATACTCCTCCTGCTAGGTTACAACAATCCAACTGAAGAGGGGGGTGATGGCCGAGCCCATGACTTTCACACAACGTGCATAATTTTGTATCAGCTGCAGCCATCCCAGCTGCATTACAAGGCATTCCCATGTTTTAGTGGGAGCTCATATTCCCTGTGACAGCTGATTGACACCAGCTATGTGTTCAGTGGCAGCACATTAACATGGGTAGGTTGGGGGGAAGAGAGTCAAGCGTATGTCTAATTTGAATTGCATCTTTTGGATCTCCTTGCCACATGTAGGTCAAGTGTCCAAAACTGGGACCAAGAAGCGGGGTTGCAGATGTCATTGCTGCTACCAACCATCGTACTCTCAGTTTTATCCATGTTACATCTTAACCAGCGGCAGTCCACCAGGTTTCTCGATTCCCACCATGCACTGCTGTACCGCTTAGTGATAACATCAGCTCCCCCTGAAGTTTAAGAATGTTCTTTGTGTCTTCAGGATCTCATAATATCTGTGCAGATAAACAGCAGTGGTCAACATGAGACATGCAACCAGACAAAATAGGAGAAATTGGGCTTTCACGTGGAAATTGGGGCTGTTATGAAGTTTTCGTTTTGAGATCTTGATGTTCACCCTCTGTTCACATGTATTACCCTAAAGTATGCTGAGGACATAAAGTGACCTACAGTTAGCCCTTCGGTACAAAAAGAGTGTTTTTGATATCTTTGTCACCCCCCAAATCTGCTTCCATAAAAAGGAACTGCCTACTAGGTTTGGCACAGCGGCCAGAGCGTCTGACTCCAGAGCGCAGGGCTCACGGTTCAATACACGGCGGCAGCTCAGCTCAGCATCATGTGACTCTGGGCAATAGCTCACTTAATCTCCCTGACGGCCCCCAGCGCCTTGAAACCTTAAGGGGTGATATGTTCCCTCTTTACAAATAGGAGTTATTATTGTTATTACGGCCAGATATGGTCTCGTTACAGTAGCCTAAAGGGCACAAATCCAGCGGAACCTAGAAATAAGATAATTGTGTTGTGGTCTCGACCTTCACCATAGAGAAGCGCTTCTGATATCTTGTATCTGGTATCTTGAGTCCCAACATAGCAGTAATGGGAATACAGGCCTTGGCTGCTTCATCCAGACCCACAGGTCCCACAAAAAAAAAAGGTTTTGCACTGAAGAGAAAAGATCTTCTTGCTAGTGGGGAATTTATGATTGCTATTGTTAAAAAAAACAGAAGGGGCATATAAATGTAAAGGACTCCTAAACACCATTAATATTTGAAGGAGATGAGGTATAATTGGTCTAGTTCTTGGTCTAGTTAGTTCTTGGGTGTGTCTCTTAACCCTGAGTACCGATCCTGTTTTCTTCCTGTGCCCTGCAGCTCTCCTTTCCCAGAATCCAACGCAATCATGTTGATACTTCAGTTTCATTGCCATGTTTATTGGATGGTTCAATTCACCAACACACATGTATTTGGGATTTGCCTCTGTTCACACATCTTTTTGCTGGGTTTTTTTCAGTTGCACACATGGATTGAGGTTTAGGGGACAAGCACAGTGAATTATCAGGTAGGGCGGGCCCGGGTCTGGGCAAATGTCTGCAACAGTGAATGATTTCAAAATGAGGGTCAGCGGGATGTATCCTGGCCTCTGAGACTGCTTTGGTAACTAGAAGGCAGGAGTTACAGCTTTGTCACGTTTTCTTTTTCCACTTTTCTAGTATTCTTTGGTTATTCTGCTTCTAGACTTTGCCCCTTTTTAGAGGTGGGGGTGGGATATTCCATCACAAACATGGCAGATGTCTCATCTGCTATATTTTAAGTGCTTTGTAGTCTACAGCCCTTGTAATTCGGTGAAAAGTTCCTAGATCGACATTGGATAAGCTCTGGCCCACCTTCCATTTTGCTATTCAAAAACTTTCCATTCAGCCATCCCCATCCAGCAAGAATCCACATTAGGTCAGTCTAAAAGTCTGAAGGAAAGCTAGGAAACGTTCACAAAAATAGCATTCATTTTAAGCCAAAAGGTCGTGTTGAAGGGGAACTCTAGGCCAATAAGACTCTATGCAGACAAAGTATGGACCTGGGGACAACAAACAACCACCACTGCTGCCAATCAGAATAGCCAGGAGCACCCACACACACCCGGTGTTAAATCGAGGATTAGTTCGAAAGAGGGGGGTGATCGAAGATGCTTCCAAGACTTTAACTGACATTTGCCCCTAACTTCCTCTGTACCTTTCTGCATCTCCATCGTCGTCTGAATTAATTTTTAATGCCTCCACTATTATCATGAGGAGGGAACCTCCCTTAAAATCTTGCCCCTTTAGAAGACATTTACATCCTGACAATGATACAGTCTGATTTATTGCCTTGCTTTGACGTCATTCGGTATGGTATTGGCTAACCACTGTACCAGCGTTTAACTAGAGCAAAACCCCCTAGGGCCCAATCACGTCTAGGCACCATATGCACCTCTAAAGAAGCATGGAATCCAGAGGCAGCAACATGTGGACCTGAGCGCTAGGTTGGCCAAACACGAATATAGCACATATATTTCACATCAGCATGCAGAAGGGGACAAAGTAGGCCAGCTGCTAGGAACACACTAAGACCACTGTTATGTCCATTGGACACCCAAATGGACATCATGTCCATAAGCAGACGTATGTGGATGAGTTTTTGACCATATGCTATAAACAACTATATGCCTCTCCCAAGCGAGCTGATAAGCTGCTCTGGGGGTTACCAAACCATCCGTAGTGGCAGCCCGAAGGAGGTCAAGAACGGCGGCTGGCTTTGACAACCTTCCTTTGGAGTTTTTTAAGTGCAATCAAAAAGAATTTGTAGGGCATATGAGGGGCGTAGACGTGGCATCCTGGGAGCGTGGCAGGTTATCACCCTTGTCTCAGGAGGTACTGAAAGTAATGAACCCCAAAGCTGGCGGGGAGCCTCAAGACAGAGGCTCCTGCCAGCCTTTGTCTATCCTGAATCTGGACAGTCAAATACTGAGCAAGGTGCTCGTGAATTGTATTTTACCCAAGTTGCATGCCTACTGCACTCTTACCTGTATGGATACATTATGGGCATGAACACAGCAGTTAGCATCTGTCGGTTGTTTCATAATATGGATGGAGTGGCAGCCAATCTGTCACAGGTGGGTAGTCAGTCCATAGCCCTGGAGAAGGTTCTCGATAGCCTCTCATGGGAATTTCTCTTTGGGGTGTTGGAAAGAATGGGCTTGGGTGAGAACACAATGAGTTGCATTAGATTCTTGTACATTGACTCTGTGGCACTGGTTAAAATTGGCCAGGAGTTTTCTGCGCTGTGGCAGAATCAAAGGGGCAGTAGGCAGGACTGCTAAAAGTTGCCCTTGCTTTTTTGCGCTGGCGATGGAGCCATTGGCTGAAGTGATACGGCAGGAGGACGCGCTCTATGGCCAAGACATAGGGAGTTAAAATCACTTTATTTATCTCTATGCAGATGATGTTCTGACTTATTTAGCAGATGTAATTAAGGGAATGGACCCGATTTTGCGTGTCCTAGAAGACCTAGGTGTAATTTTGGGATTATTAGTTAATCAGGGGAGAGGTTGTGGCATTATGGACAAAGCTGCCAACTTTGGAGCTGGGGAACCAATTTCGAGCCTCGGTGTCGGCTCAGCTTCCTGTGATTCTGGACAAATCACTTAATCTCCCCGTGCCTACCAAAAAAATGAAAGTGTCCTTGTGTAACGTAACTGATGCTCATCTAAAGCGCTCCAATACCTTCGGGTCGAGTTTGCGCTATATAAATCTGCAAAAGAATATAAGACTAAATCCTACATACTCCCACGATCTGAAACGTGTGCACTCTTGCAGGTACCAGCCCGTCTATAATACTGGTTCCACCGAAGAGCGGACTGGGAACCAAAACCGGCCCTGACAAAGTGCTCGCCGGCCCCCCGGGGTGTTGGGGGTGCGGTCGAGCTCTTTGCCACGGCAGGTTTTCGGCCGATTTTGTTACAGGGCCGATTTTGCAGCTATGCAGGGGCCCAAAACCGGGGGATTGCCCGGTGCCCGCTACGGCCAGTCCGGCCCTGTGTGAGAAGTTGGCCTGGCATATGCTGTCCACTAATTATAGTGGGCACCTTGCACCGGTCCAAACAACCCCTTATTGGAGATAGGTTAAAGACAACCTTATTGAAAGCTATCCTAGTGGTAGCTATGGAGAGCAGCCTTCAGGCTAAGTCTTGAAGGAATGTAAAGCAGCTTGTTTTACCAGTCTATAATCTCTTGAGTGACCAAATGAAAGAGCACCACACCAGGTATATATTAAAAATATATGTATTTATTGCTAAACACACCCCTCTAGTCTCTTTATGAGGCTAGAGTTCGAAAGTACATAAGTTAGAAGTTATTTAAACACAGTAATAGAACAAATACACGTTTGGGCCCTAGGGGCGTACCAAACCATATACCAATAAAGTGGTATAAGAACCACGACTGAACTAGACACTAGGCCTAGAGCCTCTAGAAGTGCTTGGACCACAAGGAACCACCCAAGGTAGTGACACAGGGGACCCACGGGAGACGCGTGCAGTGTAAATACACAACCGCGATACGCCATTGACTTCTATGGAGAAAGTCGTGATCGGGAAATTAGAGAAAAGGGACACTTAAAAGAGGACTTGGACCAAACCCTTTGAGTTCTCGGACTTTGAAGAGTCTCTACCCATGGGAGCACCGGAGTACTCGTGTTACCTCACCCAGGGAAGCCGGGTGCATAGGTGCCTTTCGGGGTTGGGTTTCGTCGTCGATTTGAATAGCGATCTGCTGCAAAGTGCTGCTGGCGACCAAGTGAAAAGTGTCCGGGTGGATCCAAGAGTGGATCGGAGTTCTGAAGAACCTGAAAGCAGAGGGGACAGAGTCTGGGTCACTAGCCAGTGACCAGGAAGGCGATGGACAGATGCCCACCGATGTCGAGTGCTTCAGGTGCGTTGACGGTCGTCTTGACTCTTCAGCCACGAGGTCCAGGAGGCGTTGTCGGCGACCAGGAGCAGGATTCGGGCTGGTACACGATGTCTGTCGAGTGCTGAGGTGTCGGCGACCGGATTGGACCCAACAAGCCTTGGCAACGGCAAGTCTCGATGCAGAGGAAGATCGTCGATGGTGCAGACCAGCAAGGTCTGTGGAACTCACCCAGCGAGGGTAAGTGAGGGCAGGCCTGGAGCAACCAGGATGCCAAGTTAGGAAAAGATTGGCCTTCGTTAAGGGCTACTAGCCAACGGGCTAGCGACCGCGAAGGAGCCTCGTGACGCCGCACGTGGATCTGGCTTACAGGACACTCGTGGAGTGGGGGCCAGTGATCTTCGGTGCAAATGGTGCTGGAGGCTAGGGCTACTCGGAGCCCAAAGCACGACTTCTTGGGAGACCCAGAAGAGGATGCACTTGCAAATGTGCTCGGTGTCCAGGGGTCACGGTCTCAAGTCACCCACGATAGCCACGGGCCTCAGCTTTGCTGGGGACTCAGGGTAGCCTCGGGGAAGTCTGAGAATCCACCTCTGGTGATGCGATGACTTTGGCGTCCGACGGGAGCTTCCGAAATGCGAACCGGACAGATGCTTCTTTGGTGCCTGCCAAGCAGGGGAGTCACTCCTTGACCCCAAGGGAGATTCTTCTGGCCTCTAATCGTGAGTAGAGCGTCGAAGGTCCAGGATTCAGTTTCAGAGTTTCGTCCAGGGATAATCTAAAGTCCTAAGGACTGGGTTCCTATACTTATACTAAGGATAGGGGTTGGACTACTCTGTGGCCCCACCTATGGGTGGGTCAGGGCAGAGGGGTGGCTACACCCCTTTCCCTTTGTCCAGTTCGCGCCAAAGCAGGGGCTGCAAGCCCCTGATCCGGTTTGAACTGGGGAATGCACAGGGACACCAAATGTGCCCCCAGTGCAGGACTTCAAAGCACCCGAAAGTGCTCCCGCCCAGCCCCAATACACATTATCCTGTCTGGGAAGGTGGTCACACCTCCCTGGGACAGGAACCCTATTGTCCAGGCCTCCCCTGCCGGAGTTTCGTCCAGCAGCAGGAGGCCAGACTCGTGTCTGTGGCAGCAGCATCCATTTTGTGATGCCAGGGCTTTGGAAAGAAGTTACTAGGGCTAGCCAGAGTTAACATGTCTTTCCCTCTAGAAGGGTGGAATGCTACCCCTGCCGCCAGAATTGGCGGGGGGGGGGGTAGTATTCCAAGATGTTTGACACCAAACACGACATGTTTAGGTGCAGCCATTCCAAAGTTAGCATTTTACCGCGAGGTTATAATGCGCTTAAGAGTATATGGTCAGGCTGCACTACAAACAGCATCAGAGATGGTCTCCGAATGCTGCAGAGGGGCCCTGCTCATGCAGGGGCCCCCTTCTCACATAGGAACCATGCACTCTGCCTTTAGGATTGATAAGGCCTGCCTTAGGAGTGACTTATAGGTTTATATGTGTGTATGTATTTAGTGATATAGGTTACCCAGGCTGCAGTAGAAGACCTGTGGTGTCAGTTTGGATGGCCTTCCAGGGGTGGCATAATACATGCTGCAGCCCCTGGTAGGCCTCTGAGGTACCTATGCCCTTTGGTACATAGTATACCATATACTAGGGACTTATAAGGGCACTCCAGATCCCAATCAGTGATGTGCCTAAGGCACATGGAAACCATTTTAGAGAGAAAGCAGAGAGACTGGGGCCCTGAATAGCAGGATCCCAGTCCAACTAAGTCATAAACCAGCAAAACACCATAAAAAAAGTGGGGGCAACCATATAGTCAGATTCCACCTTCCTACACCCTGCGTTCAGGTACCTCGGAGTGCAGGTATAAAATCATATACAAGACAATAAAAAGGGAATCTGGATAGACTTATGGCATCCCTGCGGAGCTCCTTGTGTGTTTCGAGGAAGCTGCTGCTGACTCCATAAGGGTGCTTAGTACTGCCAAAAATGGTGGCATTGCTAACCCTCCCGTATCTCCTTGCAAACGTGCCCCTGATGTTACATCGACTGGTGTTCCGCAAACTTAATGGGTGGTTTACTGAGATGATATGGGGTTCGGACAGGTGTGGGGTGCTCTTGATAAATTGTTTCTTCTATTTGAGGTTGGTGTTTTGGGTACAACAGATTATGAATTGGATCACCCAAAGTGGACCCACGGAAATTAGCTATTTAAAGCATTATGGTCACGGTTCACTCGTAGAACGTGGCAGAGAGTTGCCAACTCCCTGACTTACCGCTGTGGTACAGGTCCAGGTTTGTCAGGACACGGGTAGCGGCTGATAAGAGGAAATGGGTGAATGCATCGCTCATGTGTCGGACAATTGTACAGCTCGGGTTTGTTACTCAGCGCTAGCGTCTTATGCTCTATCAGACGGTGAGTTCTTGATGCATGAAGCTCTGAAAGGGGCAATGGGGGACACTTGGGGGGGAGGGGGGGTACTAGATGCGGAACCAGAGACTGAAGCAGGGCCACAAATGTATATCAAGCACTCAGAAAAGCCTAGAACAACCCTTAACAGCTCTCAGGGTAAAATGGATCCAGGATGTCCAAATAGACTTAACCGGCTCAGACTGCGCTGCACTACTTCGTCACATCCCCGCGGTATCTAAAAACTCGTGTTTCAACTTTCTGCAGTTTAATGATGTGCATCATGCATACCTCACCCCAGTGGGGCTGCACTGCATCAGCTCTTTGTTAAGACCGCCCTCAAGCGCCTGGGATGTGACACTGATGACGATGTTTTCACGTGACATGGGCGTGTGATGCACTATGACCTGGCTGATGCGTTGTGCGCGACTTTATCGCTCAGTTGACGGGTCGACATCTTATTCTCCCTGTAGGGGACTTATCCTTAGATTTATCCCCACCTTTCTCTTGGGACTTAGTAGAATCTTTCTTCTGGTCACCACCCTGATTTCTAGTTTTTACTCTGGTTCTGACCCATTTGTCTGCCTTCTTTCCCAATTCTTGGGGAGAGGTCAGATCAGAGTCCACCAGATACTGGTGCAAAAGCTGGTTTTGACAATTATTAAGGATCTGCTCCCTCATAATCAAATTGTACAATCCTAAAAAGTCATGCACTTTGTTGCCATGTATCCAACCTTCCAGAGCCTTTGTAGCACAATCTACAAAATCAACCCAGTCTTGAGTCTGAGCTTTTTGGGTGTCTCTGAACTTCAACCTATACTGTTCAGTGGTTAGGCCAAACCCATCTATCAGAGCACTCTTCAAGACTGTGTAATTGTCAGCATCCTCTTCTCTTACAGTGAGGAGCTTGTCTCTACCTTTGTCTGCAAAGGAGAGCCACAAGATTGCTGCCCACTGCCTCTGGGGGACCTTCTGAACTTTACAGGCCCTCTCCAGTGCAGTTATCCATTTGTGGATGTCATCCCCACTCTGGTAGGGAGGGACAATCTTGTTTAGAGTTTCTATGGTCATAAGACCTGTCCCTATCTCTAGGGATATTGCTGCCACCATGGGACTCTAGTCCCAACTTTCTTCTCTCTCTAAAGAGATCTAGGGACTCCCTGTCTATAGCCAGTTGCTTCTTTTTGATTTCAAGCTGAGCTTCCTCATATTGAACCAGCCTCTTTCTTCTCTCATGAGAGGATTCCCTCCTATGAGATGAGACAGAGCTCCCTATTGAGGTGCCAGAGTGGTTAGACTCCTGAGAAGAAGATCTAGACTTCCTGGGCACACTGATAATCCTTCCTGGGGGGACAAAGAGGGCATCATCCTGATCATCCTCTTCATCTTCCTCAGGAGGGATTGGATTATCCAGGTCAGGGCCATTGTCGCCCTCCTGGCCAGTTTCAGAGGGGGGGCTGGGGGTATTGGTACCCCTGGTCCCACCCTCATCATCTGCCCCACCCTCAGCTCCTACCCCTTCAGTCCCCAAGGGCTTACTAAGGTCATAAGCCACCAACAACTCCTTGAGGTGTTGGGTGGTGGGGCTTTGGCCTGTCCTTAATTTTCTCAAGTTGCATAAAGCTCTCAATTCCAAGAATGGGAGTGTATCATACTTGGAGGGTGGAAGCTCAGTGGCTTCCTGCAAGGATTCTTTAGATCCTACCCTTAAAGACATTACTAGTGTGGTGTGGTGTATGCACTACCTACTCTAGTGTGGCCTACTAAACTCTCTTGAGTTGTAGAAAGGGTTGTGCTATCCCTTAACACACAACTCTAAGTTCAGTAGAACTTACTGTATTCTAAGCTTAAATTATATGTACCTTAGGTACCTTTAGTGGTTTTCAGTTGATCAATTCAATTGAGATTATCTGGTAAAACAATAGCAAGCTGGAATCCCACACGCTGCACACCAATGTTAGAAGTTGGCCTGGCATATGCTGTCCACTAATTATAGTGGGCACCTTGCACCAGTCCAAACAACCCCTTATTGGAGATAGGTTAAAGACAACCTTATTGAAAGCTATCCTAGTGGTAGCTATGGAGAGCAGCCTTCAGGCTAAGTCTTGAAGGAATGTAAAGCAGCTTGTTTTACCAGTCTATAATCTCTTGAGTGACCAAATGAAAGAGCACCACACCAGGTATATATTCAAAATATATGTATTTATTGCTAAACACACCCCTCTAGTCTCTTTATGAGGCTAGAGTTCGAAGTACATAAGTTAGAAGTTATTTAAACACAGTAATAGCACAAATACACGTTTGGGCTCTAGGGGCGTACCAAACCATATACCAATAAAGTGGTATAAGAACCACGACTGAACTAGACACTAGGCCTAGAGCCTCTAGAAGTGCTTGGACCACAAGGAACCACCCAAGGTAGTGACACAGGGGACCCACGGGAGACGCGTGCAGTGTAAATACACAACCGCGATACGCCGTTGACTTCTATGGAGAAAGTCGTGATCGGGAAATTAGAGAAAAGGGACACTTAAAAGAGTACTTGGACCAAACCCTTTGAGATCTAGGACTTTGAAGAGTCTCTACCCACGGGAGCACCGGAGTACTCGTGTTACCTCACCCAGGGAAGCCGGGTGCATAGGTGCCTTTCGGGGTCGGGTTTCGTCGTCGATTTGAATAGCGATCTGCTGCAAAGTGCTGCTGGCGACCAAGTGAAAAGTGTCCGGGTGGATCCAAGAGTGGATCGGAGTTCTGAAGAACCTGAAAGCAGAGGGGACAGAGTCTGGGTCACGAGCCAGTGACCAGGAAGGCGATGGACAGATGCCCACCGATGTTGAGTGCTTCAGGTGCGTTGACGGTCGTCTTGACTCTTCAGCCACGAAGTCCAGGAGGCGTTGTCGGCAACCAGGAGCAGGATTCGGGCTGGTACACGATGTCTGTCGAGTGCTGAAGTGTCGGCGACCGGATTGGACCCAACAAGCCTTGGCAACGGCAAGTCTTGATGCAGAGGAAGATCGTCGATGGTGCAGACCAACAAGGTCTGTGGAACTCACGCAGCGAGGGTAAGTGAGGGCAGGCCTGGAGCAACCAGGATGCCAAGTTAGGAAAAGATTGGCCTTCGTTAAGGGCTACTAGCCAACGGGCTAGCGACCGCGAAGGAGCCTTGTGACGCCGCACGTGGATCTGGCTTACAGGACACTCGTGGAGTGGGGGCCAGTGATCTTCGGTGCAAATGGTGCTGGAGGCTAGGGCTACTCGGAGCCCAAAGCACGACTTCTTGGGAGACCCAGAAGAGGATGCACTTGCAAATGTGCTCGGTGTCCAGGGGTCACGGTCTCAAGTCACCCACGATAGCCACGGACCTCAGCTTTGCTGGGGTCTCAGGGTAGCCTCGGGGAAGTCTGAGAATCCACCTCTGGTGATGCGATGACTTCGGCGTCCGACGGGAGCTTCCGAAATGCGAACCGGACAGATGCTTCTTTGGTGCCTGCCAAGCAGGGGAGTCACTCCTTGACCCCAAGGGAGATTCTTCTGTCCTCTAATCGTGAGTAGAGCGTCGAAGGTCCAGGATTCAGTTTCAGAGTTTCGTCCAGGGATAATCTAAAGTCCTAAGGACTGGGTTCCTATACTTATACTAAGGATAGGGGTTGGACTACTCTGTGGCCCCACCTATGGGGGGTCAAGGCAGAGGGGTGGCTACACCCCTTTCCTTTGTCCAGTTCACGCCAAAGCAGGGGCTGCAAGCCCTGATCCGGTTTGAACTGGGGTATGCACAGGGACACCAAATGTGCCCCCAGTGCAGGACTTCAAAGCACCCGAAAGTGCTCCCGCCCAGCCCCAATACACATTATCCTGTCTGGGAGGTGGTCACACCTCCCTGGGACAGGAACCCTATTGTCCAGGCCTCCCTGCCGGAGTTTCGTCCAGCAGCAGGAGGCCAGACTCGTGTCTGTGGCAGCAGCATCCATTTTGTGATGCCAGGGCTTTGGAAAGAAGTTACCGGGCTAGCCAGAGTTAACATGTCTTTCCCTCTAGAAGGGTGGAATGCTACCCCCGCCGCCAGAATTGGCGGGGGGTAGTATTCCAAGATGTTTGACACCAAACACGACATGTTTAGGTGCAGCCATTCCAAAGTTAGCATTTTACCGCAAGGTTATAATGCGCTTAAGAGTATATGGTCAGGCTGCACTACAAACAGCATCAGAGATGGTCTCCGAACGCTGCAGAGGGGCCCTGCTCATGCAGGGGCACCCTCTCACATAGGAACCATGCACTCTGCCTTTAGGATTGATAAGGCCTGCCTTAGGAGTGACTTATAGGTTTATATGTGTGTATGTATTTAGTGATATAGGTAACCTATATCACAGTAAGGGGTGCATGCAGCACCTTACCCAGGCTGCAGTAGCAGACCTGTGGTGTCAGTTTGGATGGCCTTCCAGGGGTGGCATAATACATGCTGCAGCCCCTGGTAGGCCTCTGAGGTACCTATGCCCTTTGGTACATAGTATACCATATACTAGGGACTTATAAGGGCACTCCAGATCCCAATCAGTGATGTGCCTAAGGCACATGGAAACCATTTTAGAGAGAAAGCAGAGAGACTGGGGCCCTGAATAGCAGGATCCCAGTCCAACTAAGTCATAAACCAGCAAAACACCATAAAAAAGTGGGGGCAACCATATAGTCAGATTCCACCTTCCTACACCCTGCGTTCAGGTACCTCGGAGTGCAGGTATAAAATCATATACAAGACAATAAAAAGGGAATCTGGATAGACTTATGGCATCCCTGCGGAGCTCCTTGTGTGTTTCGAGGAAGCTGCTGCTGACTCCATAAGGGTGCTTAGTACTGCCAAAAATGGTGGCATTGCTAACCCTCCCGTATCTCCTTGCAAACGTGCCCCTGATGTTACATCGACTGGTGTTCCGCAAACTTAATGGGTGGTTTACTGAGATGATATGGGGTTCGGACAGGTGTGGGGTGCTCTTGATAAATTGTTTCTTCTATTTGAGGTTGGTGTTTTGGGTACAACAGATTATGAATTGGATCACCCCAAGTGGACCCACGGAAATTAGCTATTTAAAGCATTATGGTCACGGTTCACTCGTAGAACGTGGCAGAAAGTTGCCAACTCCCTGACTTACCGCTGTGGTACAGGTCCAGGTTTGTCAGGACACGGGTAGCGGCTGATAAGAGGAAATGGGTGAATGCATCGCTCATGTGTCGGACAATTGTACAGCTCGGGTTTGTTACTCAGCGCTAGCGTCTTATGCTCTATCAGACGCTGAGTTCTTGATGCATGAAGCTCTGAAAGGGGCAATGGGGGACACTTGGGGAGGGAGGGGGGGTACTAGATGCGGAACCAGAGACTGAAGCAGGGCCACAAATGTATATCAAGCACTCAGAAAAGCCTAGAACAACCCTTAACAGCTCTCAGGGTAAAATGGAGCCAGGATGTCCAAATAGACTTAACCGGCTCAGACTGCGCTGCACTACTTCGTCACATCCCCGCGGTATCTAAAAACTTGTGTTTCAACTTTCTGCAGTTTAATGATGTGCATCATGCATACCTCACCCCAGTGGGGCTGCACTGCATCAGCTCTTTGTTAAGACCGCCCTCAAGCGCCTGGGATGTGACACTGATGACGATGTTTTCACGTGACATGGACGTGTGATGCACTATGACCTGGCTGATGCGTTGTGCGCGACTTTATCGCTCAGTTGACGGGTCGACATCTTATTCTCACACCCAGAGCATGCTATTGGGTTTAATGCCTCGCTCAGTAACATATAGAGCCAACACGAATTTAATTGACCTGGCATTCATACTTGCAAGGCGGAGGCGCGCAATTGTGATGAATTGTAAGTATGAATACACTCAAGTAACCATGTTTACGTATTCACATAACCTGTAAAGCGCTCTGATACCCTCGGGTCCAGCTAGAGCTATATAAAACTCAAATATATAAACTCGTATTTTGCTTGTTCCCTTTTCTATTATGTTGTTTTATGGCCAGTGCCCACTCATACACTGCTCTGTAACTACTGCCGTGGGTGTCAAGTACAGAAAAAAACTCAATAAAGAGCAATAAAAAAGAAGCAGGAAATCTAAAGGCTTCATAAGCTTTGGCAGCTTAAGGGATTTATTATTAAATTGGCGGATATAAGTATAAGGGTCAGCGAGACGAAACTGGAGGTAAAACATTTCAGAACAGTTCTGATAAATTGAATCCAAGGTATAACTTACTACCACTAATGACAAATGTATTGAACTTATGCATTCAGGACAAACTACATCTTTATAATGGGTTAACCCTGAGTCTGTAGTGACAAGCCATGTCTGCTTAATGAGATCTTTTCCTGGTATGGATTCTATGGAGAGAAAACATTTCAGAACTCAGTAGTTCACCTGTTACTGAAAACCCAGTAATATTATCCCATTTCAACAACCAATCAAAAGCTTCGCTGGCTTCCTGGTGAGCATGGCAGGTGCCTCCGCATTACACGACGGACATAAGGTTTCACCTGCTGGTCAATCTTTCAGTGATGTGCTCTCCCCTTTCAGGTGTGAGTTGCACCTGCACTAAGGACTGCACCTTTATTTTATAGGGCTGAGGGTGCACCTGCAGCATTTTACAGTAGCGTTGCCCAGTGTCTCCCCCCATGATTGATAAGCAGTGCTTTAAATGGGAAAAAATAAGTGCAGGTACTCATTAAATGAGCTAGAGGTGTAGTGAGGGGGCGGGGCTATGGGCGGGGCTAAGGGCAAGACACGATGATACTTAACAACTTCTATATTAGTTGCAGCACATACCAAAATACATGGGAAATGTGTTTATATAAACAAAGCAGGTTAACTCATTACACAAAATGAAAGAGAAATGGAATAATATGGTAACATTTCTTTTTTTGCAATAGTTGCACATTCTTAATGTCATACTGTTAATTGCTGTTTGGCACAATACTATATATTTTTGAGCATGTGAGTAGGAAGAAACTGAAAATACCCCCACGTCGAACCAAAGCTCTTATGGCACCAAGCAAATGAAGCAACTCATCATGACCCACCCCAGAAGATCTGTCTTGTCTCTTCCATCAATCTATCCATTCATCCTTTCATCCTACCATTTACCTGCTGATGTCCACCATTTAACCTTTACATTCTATCATCTATTCAGTCTTTCATCAATCATTCAGTTTTTCACCATTCCGTCTATCCACCCTTCATATCCAAATCTATCCATCCATCCATCTCCAAACCTATCCATTCATCCTTTCACTCATCCATCTCTTTATCCACCCTTTCCTTCATCCATCAATCCTTTTGCTCATCCATCCATCAACCCTTTCACCCCTTTATTCCATCCACCCTTTCACTCAATCCCTCTTTTCACTCATCCATCATCCACCCTTTCATCCATCCTCCCTACCTTTCATTCATCCATCCAGTCTTTCACTTTTCCACCCATCATCCGCCCTTTTATCCAATTACCCACCCTCTTTCACCCATGCATGCTTTCACTCATCCATCCATCTATTCATCCATCCAACTATACATCCACCCTTGCTCACTCATCCATCCACTCACTCATCCACTCACTCACCCACCCTCCCTTTTACGTTATTTATTAATCTTTGTCACCAAGCAGACATGTCCAAACAAAGTGCCACCCATTTTCTTTAAAATACCTCCTGAGAGTGTCTGGATTCTCTCTCTCTTTCTCTCACTTTTTTCTTACAAAAACAGGCATACACACAAACATAGCAGACACGCAAAAGACTTAGGTATGATAAAAGCCATCTTTTCTCTTCACCTACCATGGCTTTTTTAATTGCCACCAGGGCCGGACTGGCCGTAGCCTGATTGCCACTGCCAGGGCACTGACATGATTCCTGTGTTTGCACAAATGCACAGGATAGTGTGACTGTGATTGACAGCACAGGGCCTGAATGGACCCTGCTCTGTCAAGCACAGCGTGATGGTGAGCACCCGGACATTATTCAAATGAGCCCTGCTGAATAGCTCAGCTGGGGCTCAGATCGGTGCTGCAGAAGCGGCGCCTTGGCTGCCAGAGACACGTCCCACTCCTGCTCACCAGCACAGCCAATGAGCCTACCTTTTCATGAGTACCGGTACTCTCCACGGCAGTAGAGAAGTGCCGGTACTCAGAGTGATAATTCTAAGAAGTGCCGGTACTCAGTACCGGTGAGTACCGGCCCATTTAAAGCACTGTTGATAAGTGAAGGTGCACTCATTCACATCTGAGCAATCTCTTAATTCGATGAAAGTGGAGGTGTTCCCACAGAGAGTGCCACACAGATGCACACAATGGTTTCTCTTTGTGAGAGTGATGGGACATGCCTTTCCTGTGGGCCACACAGACAAACAGCATCTTCGACTCCTGGAATCAGAAAGGAGGGATACGCCTGCAACCTCACTGTGGGGGCGCGCCCACATATTGGCACCTGTATGCACACACTTCACCTTCCACTTTCGAAGTAGGAGTGGAAATGATCTGGAGTAACATTGGAGTCACCAGTGACAGCGACAAAGATCTCATATGATGCGGTCAAGAGACCGGGACCACGCAGGCCTGAGGAACATGCAGGGAACTTTAGCTGAGCCGGGTACTGGATAACAAAATGTATGGTGGAAGGAAGAGAGAAATGGGCTGTTGCCAGGACTTTGACCATCTAGTAACCTGATGCACTGGGTGTGCATCTTCTGTCCGTGAGGCGAGCAGGGGGAGAGGGACATTGGCTCCAGCATGTGAGAAATGCGGCTGCACCGGAATGTAGAGGCCTGGATTAGAATGGGATGCTCACCTACATGCTCTGTGGAGCAACCACTCAGTGATTGGTTGCTGGAATTAGAGCGAAATTGAGAATGTTCCCCACTCCAAGTAAAGAAAATGCCATGGACATTGAACACCAGTCTCTTAAAAGGGGGAGTGCCAAGAGTCCTTGTGCAATGGAGTGTCTGCCGCTCCAAACATGCAGGGTACTTAAGAGTCTGGCTGTGTCCCTACAAATAGTTATTTCGTGGTGTGCCAGACATATCGCAGAGGGCAGAAGAAAACTCAGCTGGCATCAAACTTCAAATGCCTACAATAGGCCTACGCTCCCAGAATTCCCATCCTCTCATCCCAGATTTGCCTATATCTCCCCCAGTTAAGGAACTGGTGTAAGTACAATCACAAAATGTGACTCGCGTATACATTTTCACCACCCTTTGTTGAGCTGATAGCAGAGGTGTGCTCATGCGGTGTGGTCAGAGGTAAAAGTGCCTGATTATCTTGAGTATTAGCAGCGACATATTCCTATAATTTGACACCCTGATAAAACAATTCCATCCATTTTTGGAGATATTAGCAGAGGTCACTTAAGGGCAGTTTGGCAATTCTTGTCACAAATATTGCATCTGTCCTTTAAATCACAGGAACTACTACTACTAGTGTGAGTGTTGCAGGATGCTATGGGCCTCACATAGTTACCACTTCCTGTGTGAATTTGCACAGATGCTGGGGGCTTCAAGTGGTGGCAATGGCAGGAGCTGCTGCAGCCTGAGCAGCGTGGAAGGCCAAGTGAAAGCGGGTACACAGGCCCACCTGTTGTGATGCGTATCCATAAGTGACAGTAGGAGTGTGTTGCAGCAGAAGACGGGAGGCACATGGGCCGCACACGAGGAAAAGTTGCTGCATTAAGATCGGCTACCGTGAGATGCAGACATCTATATAGCATGGCATAAGTAGGAGCCGACATTGAAGATCGAGGGAATTATATCCCACGTAATTTCAGTACGCACTAAAGAACTCTATTAAACTGAATAAATAAATAAAAAAATAAAAAACACTAAGGACTTTGAATATCAGAGTGTCTTCAGAAAAGTGTTCAGAAGTCATAAAAGACCCTGCTTCAAACAAGACTTGGATCTTTTTTATGACACAGGTTTAACCAAATCAGGTACATCTAACGACCTACTGAGACAATAAACTTATGGCTAGGCTCTTATCAGCTCCCTGCTGATATAGAAATAGAGAAAGTTGAGACGGTCCCCTGATGAAGGCACCTCAGCCGAAACGCGCGTAGCTTCCATCTACCACCAGCCTTCCCATTGTTTATGGTCTTTCTGGATCTCCCTTCTTGTACAAAAATGTGCAATGAAACATATTATCTGATTATTTGTGTAAATCAATTGCACTGTTTTCTCATGAATACATGATTGTGTTGTACTGTTCTTTATGTATTGACAATTTTAATTATTTATCATACATTGAAAATAATGTTTTGATATTTAGATACGATAAATGAAATAAAACTAAAATAATACGTTTTTGGATAATACATAATTCAACATGGTCATGGTCATTATCTTATAATAATGCACAATGTTCTCATGCATGATTATTGTTATGTTGTCCTGAAATTTATAACTTTTGATTATTGTACACTTGCTTCTAGCTTCTTTTTCTCCCTTTAGCTGCATTAAGAAGTTGCAGCAAATGAGGATCAGAGCCAACAGGCCATGCCCAGTCATCAATCACTTGAAAAAATGATGTAGAGATACAGGGTGCAGACACACTGGCCCCATTGGGTGTTGTTGATGTGATAATGCCCGGTGCTGGAACTCACGCGAATTCTGGGCAAATCACTTAATCTCCCTGTGCCCATGGACAGTGCTTGGATACCCTCACGGGCGATAAGCCGCACTATATAAATCTACCAACTCTAACTAACTCCAGCAGCTCACTATCCTTGAGCGATAGGGATGATGTTCTTGCTCAGGTCACATGAAGAAGGTAAGTCTGGGTAAAATTGCATAATTTTTTTCTCATGAAATTTCGTGGCATTCCGTACAAATTTCATGAAATTACGCTTTTTCAGTGAAATATGATTTGTCAGTATCTCACACCATTTATTTTTAACAGAGTGCACACTTCACATTAAGAGTCTAGCGGGATCCGGCAGGAGAATGGTTGGAGTAGAAATCGTCTCTCGGCAACACATTTTTTAATTGAAACAGTCTCCCGCTGGTATCTCATGAGACCTGTTAATTCAAAATGTACACTCAGGTAAAACAATTAAGTGAAACATCGAGAAATGTCAAGAATTTTGTGGAAATGTGAAATTTAGGAAATTCGCAAATTTCAGCACCAAAATTCAAATTTCTGTGAGGTCAAAAATAAGCGTGCCAATTTTAGAGGCCACACACAGAGGAGAATGGAGGATGGGCTGAGCAGCATGTCACAGCTCCTTGTCTCAGCATGATGGGTGGGTCTGACCGCCTGCCAGTAAGATGCTCAACCCGAACTCATCCTTCGGCTAAACAAGGCATGTTCTCTCCATGCCTGTCAGGGTATCTCCTGAGTCCCACAGCTGCAGAGATTCGTCTCAGTCCTCAGGGTACAGTCCTCCCGCTTAGAAGAGAGAGTACCAAGAATTGTGTCTCTGGACCTCACCTTCCTCTCCACTGGTATGCAGATGTCCTGGAAGTAAAGCGTATACATAAATATGCTGCAGAGGCCAGTTGAAATCAAGTCATCAGGACTGTTACCTAAGTCCCAGTGTCCAATCAAAGTTTGTTCCATACTTTTGGGGGAAATAAACACAGTGAAGTGCATTTTTTCTTTTGATTGGCCTCAACTCCATGACCATCATTGGCATGGATAACTGCTGGTGAAATTCCATAAAAAGATTCAAAAGATTACACTTTGGAAGTGAAAGTGATTTCACAGTAACTTGTGTGACTTTTTTCACACGAGTGCACACTTCAGGCAAAAAAGTCTCATAAGATACCAACAGGAGACTGGTTCAAGCAAGAAATGTCTATTGGTGAGATATTTCGTATGAGAATTAGTATGTTGCATGCAAAATTGCGCAATGCAAAATTTTAAAGAATTTCACCGAATGTAAAATTCAGGAATTGCATGAATTTCGCAGTGTAAAATTTCTCCCAGGCCTGGTCAACTTCCACCTTCAAGTGTACAGATTTTGCTCTCAACATAAATCCTATGTTATGGAGAATGAGCAGGGTGCGTTGGTCTTCTGAAGGAGGTATATGTAAGGCCATGTTTCCAGGCAACAGTCGTTGTCCATCAGTTCTCTCAGTCAGGTCACACCTAGACACGCTGGAACTAGTCCATTTTCAGTCATTTGTAAAAAGGGCCCTTTGTCTTCACTATTCAAAGGCTGATGGCACTTCTCTTCACAATGTATTCCAGTTAGATGGGGAATGTGATCTGCAGTGCAGAAGTTATGCAGGGAGAGGAGAGATATCTATGTCAGATTAACACTTAACCTAGGAAGCATACTACATGTTTCAGGCTACGTATACACGTTACCCACTCAAACGTAGGCACAATCCACATACAGTCAGGGAAAATGAGGCGACCCAGTCATGAGCTACTAGCCTGGATTTGCCGGGGAGGGGAGAGTCTGTAGTGAATCTCCCTATTGTGGTTCAGATAAAAGGGCCTGTATCCACTACTACATTCAGTTTCCATAACCAATAGTAGGGTCCTGGCTTGGCCAAGGAGACAGTAACCACCAACACTGAAAGGAGTACCAGGTTGGTTGATAGGACACCACCACCCCAACAAAGGCTCGCACTCTGCTGGTGAGCAACAATTTGTATCAAGTACGCTCAGACAGCATCTCCCTCCGATAACGTTACACCACTAAATCATAATGAAATAGTGGAAGTGCACACAAACAGTACAACACACAGATACACTTACAAAATACTGTTGTTGATGAGTTAATGGAGGTTCACTCATATGATCACGCATAAAAACACATCTTCACCATTTGTGGTGGAAGTATTAGTGGCATTGTACTTAAACAGTGGGCACACAGATGAATGACAGCATCTCCAAATAGTGGGTGAGTACTCACAAGTTGATGAGCAGCCACACTGCAACCCATCTTCTTTCATAACAGTGGAGACATAATCACACATTACCACAAGTCACTCACCAATCTGATCCATTTTTAGGTAATATTAGAATAGAGATGAATTTGTACAATACAAAGCATGGCTACACCTACTACTCCCCTGTTGAGTTAGTTGTAGATGTAACTTTCCACAATGGTACACATACATATACATACCAGGCTACCTTATTGGGTTAAAAGTGAAGATACAATCCCATTGCACAGCACACACTCTGTGCTTGATTTGTAAAAGAAAGAGTGCTGTTGCCAGAAGAGCAATTAAAACTCAGTGCACAGAATGCCAAGGCTGCATTGTATAGAGTCCACCTCATGCCTCTTTACTCAACCACCAGATTCTGCCTTACCCTTCATATCTCTCGTATGGGTTCCTGCTTTCTCCCGCTGTGACAGGTTTTCCATCTTTCCCTCCCTATTTCCTTCCGATTTGTGTTTTTCCCTCTCTTACTCTCTGTAAATATCTGATGCAAAAAAATAAGTGCCAGTCCCCAAAAATAAATGCCGGTGGCCCCCAGAGGTTCAAATTAAGCACGGCGCCTACTTGTCTAGCTTTGAGTCAAGATTGGAGGTGCCCTCGCACAATGTTATATGCATGAAGGTACTCACATAGGCCCTGATTATGAGTATAGCTGGTATTTATCACACATGATAAATAACAATACCATGGGATACGTTACTTATCGAATACGACAAATAACACCTATTACGATTTGTTGGGGAATAACAGGCAGATTTTGGTGTGTAACGCACCAAAATCCACATGATATGGTAAATAGTGTAAGGTTTTCACCTATTAAGTTTTGGCAGGTTTGACCTGCCGAAATTTAATAAAGGTTGAGTTACTTAACACATCCGATAATTATCGGAAGCATTAAACTTTTAATTCCCACCCATGCATAAATGTGTGGGAATATACTGACTACATGGTAGTCAGGGCCTAAGACTACGAAAATTGTGCCTGCAGAAAAGTGTTCTAAAAGACACAGAAGTAGAAATAATTAATACACCCGTATTCATCCCAGGCCTTTCTGAGAGACCCTGGAACAGCAGGGAAGGTACCACACTGACAAGACAAGCATATGCCCAGGGACTAAACATCCCAGCCTGGACCTCCTGGTGCCAAGCACCTATCCTGCGCGCGGCAAGGTCAACTCACTGCCATTGGTATTTCGTGGAGGTCAAAGCAGAAGATGAAAAAGGCAGTACCAGCCAGCACTAAACTGTGATGAATCTCCCCTCGTCTTCCCCATCTAAACCCCGATATTAAAATAAACGAGCTAAATTAAACTCCTATCCGCTGGCATTAAAATGTCCATCCGAAAACACATTAAAATCCAATTGCTTAAACATCGCTTAACAAAATAATCTGTTGCCGTCTCGGAGATGTGACAGGGCAACAGCTCGCCGCCATTAGGATGCAGGCCAGGCGCAATGCGCGCGAGCTCTCTTCCTCTGTCGCACGCTGTCCCTGCCTCTGTCCTTCCTGACCACCCCTCCCCCATCTCCTTCACCAGGCCCACTTCGACCCCATTCCCTTCATTAATGCTCGGGCTGAAAGCACTTTCCGACACCCATGTACAGCCTCGTAGACGAACTGATTGCCATTTGGTTTCATTTAGTCAATTTGGTCCTCGGAATTAATTGGCTAATAAGCCATCTGTACTGTATCTGTGCTGGCTCTCTCTCTCTCTCTCTCTCTCTCTCACACACTCTCTCGTTCCTATCACCCAGTCTCAGCCTCACTACACCTTTCATTTTATCCCTAAACGTATCGATACATTATCACAAAGGTGGAGTAAACACACACACAAGTCCCCACAGCGTGAGTGTGTTATCCCCTGAAGGATAGTAACACACACACACACACACACACACACCCCCCCACATCCCCTTAACTAGCACAGGTCTAGAAACAAAAAAACCTTGCAGTGTCTACCAGGCATGTGGATTAATGCATCAGTAACTGGCACTAGTTCACAGGCCTCATTTTTCCATTCTGCCACACAGAAAGACATTTACAGACGTACAAACACACACACGCACACACACAGCTATGTGCATATGCCCACAGGGCTGGCTTTAGCGCAGGTGGCGCCCGGTGCGGCAATCATTTTTGGCACCCCTACACCCAATGACCACCTCCCCGGATTCTTTCACTATCACCGGGCAAAGTGCCCCTCATCTCTCCAATCATAAGTTATTACTAAACACAGCATCCCCCTGAAGTTAACGCCCCCCCCTCCCACACAAGTACAGCGCCCACTGCGGCTGCACCAATCGCACTGCCCTAAAGCCGGCCCTGTAAAGGCCAATTGTGGTATCTAGGTTACCTGTGCCTAGGTAACTATTCCTTCTACACAGTTATCCTAAAACACAGCATCTAATAATTAATGGCAAGATGTACAAAGATATCATGCAGTTGTAAAGCCTGCGATTCACAAAATCACATTACCTTCTACTATTTACAATAGCCCTTTTAAGAGTCGAAAAGTCTTAACGCTTGTATAAAGGGTTTTGTGTCCCTAGTTGTTTTGCAAATGGGAGGCGGCCTGAAAATCGCATCCATCCTATCTGCAATTTGGGGAGGAATGTATAAATGGTTTGTGACCCTAAATGTGGTCACAGGCCATTGATCAGATACTGACGCCTCAAAGGAGGCAGTATCTGTTTTGCAAGAGTAAAGCGTAATGGCAGCCTCAGGGAGAGCAGGCAGTGGTCCACTGGACCACAGCGTTCTCTCCATGATGTCTTCCCAGACAGAAAACCTTTTTATTTTTAAAGCTACACCAGTCCCTTTATTGGACACAGGCAAGTTTCCTGTTAGAGAATGCAAATGATGGGACAGAGGTCTCCTATCCCTTGCTGGCCTTGATCCTGCATTTGCTGCCAATAACACAAGAGTGGCAAATGGAGACCTGCCTAATTAATATTAGAGGTGGGCGGAACTCAGAGTTTCACTCCTCAGAATTCCGAGATTTAGCAGAGTTCTGCCAACTGGAGGAAAATATGCACATTGTGCTGCGCACACTGCAATTTAGCGCCAGTAGAGCGAGCAGCACTATAAAACCAGTGCAAACAGCACCATGCGGTGCACGAGAGAGTGAGCCTATTTGAGTTGATTTTGCTGCCGCTTGAGTTGAACATGTACTCGCGCTACAGCAAATGTAGTCGAGAAGCAGTTCTATGACCGTGACCACATGCATTAGAAAATCACAGTAGGGGACTCCAAATCTCATTCGCGCGCGCCACCATGCGTTTCTGGAGCCTCACAGGAAAGAAATTCCACCACACAGCGATTGGCGGAATTTGTCCGGAACTCCGCATTACTCTCGACAAATTCCATGGGCACCCCTGATTAATATTCACTGGCAGGTCAGTTTGCGACCCTGAGAATATACAATTTCTGATGCCGCCTTTTACTACACAGGCTACATTGCTAATTATATCGCCATTCACAAAGCAATCAGAGTGCAACTTACATATCCCTGTTTTTCTAATGGCTATATTACATTGTTATGTTATTCTATGTTATTTGATTCTTGGTATAGCGCACGGCTCATCCCCAAAGGGACATCTCGGCGCTGCGGCACATGTAGGTGAGGAACAGGCGGCGATTAGAACGACCAGGTTTTCAGACATTTCTTGTATTCAGCTAAGCTTGGGCATATGCGAATGGAAAGAGGAAGTTTATTCCAGTGGAGCGGGACCAGATAGCAAAAGTCTCAGCCTCCATATTTGGTGGTGCAAATCCGTCTGGAGCATTAAAGAGATTGGTGGCTAGATCGGAGGTTTCTACTTGGGATGTTAGACCCCACATTTTGTAAGGTTCTACAGGTGCCCACTTACAGTGTCATCTTAAGGATTTTCAGAAGCCCTGGGCAAGATATATGATAAGGGCCCCTGTTTGGAATGACTTTTAATTTTATTACCCATTTTTTTCTCATTCAAGCTCTATTTTGCCAAACAATATTGAATTATACCTTAAAGTTTAAAATAGAGAAATACACAGAAGTGAGTTAGAGATAAAGTTAATTTTCATAGGGGGGAGCTTGGAAGGTGGGGGGGCTGGGCAATTGCCCACTTTGCCTATGCCTTAAAACATTTCTATCCACCTAGCAAACAAAACAAGTAATCACCTCAGACAATATGATGCTAGACTTGCACATTTTTTTTTCAGTATGCTGTGGGTAGATGCAACTCCTGCTGCAAATTTACCTTTCTCCTGCATCTGCTTCCACTTCCGACAGACTGAAAAGAGACAAGTAGGCAGCATCCTAAAATAGTTGATGGACTGCTGTGATATTACCATCCCACACGTGAGTCGCAGGTAATTTATTTTAAAGAGATTCTCACTTGCGCTGCGAGTGACGAATCACAATGGTTTTAACAAAGGACAAATTCTGATTGCTTGAACTGGTGGCCAATCAGACTGATAACATAACAGTAATCTGACTGGCTTCTGATTTGCTAATAAAAGCCAATCAGAATCTCTGTGTGTAGCGAGCACATAGGTATGGCCAAATTGAACACATTTTCAAATCTTTCATTGGCCAAGATCTCTTGATTTAAGTAAAATTATATGTATAATATACTTACTCACAGGGACTTTCAGCCAGATCTCTTCATCCATTGGTCAGTTGTATCATTCACATTTTCCTCCCTCACACTTCAGCCACTGGTTAACTTAACTTCTGCCCTTTCACAAGGAGCAAATCCACAGACAAAGTAATTCACTTCAATGCCTTTAGTGCTGCATTTTCGTGCTGTGTTTCGACCCTGATGTCAGTGGTGCTTTCTAACAGCTCTTTGCATTGTTTTTGTGTGTGCACAGGTCACATCTCAGCTCTATCAGTTCCCCACTGATACTTATACTGTTGTAAATTCCTTTCCGTGTGCCTTTTGTTGACATGACTGCTGCTATTTCACAGCATTCCAGATTGTATCCCTATGAAAGTATGTTTTATGACGTTCTCATCTTTTTAGTATGCCTGCAATGAAATGCATTTATAACTGCACTCCTGCATGTCATACAGATATGTGCTTTGATGGAAGACTCCAGTTTTAAGTGTAAGCCAATATACTTTGGTTTGATGCTCCTGTTCCCTGCTTGGATGTCTGTTTAGTATTTCGGTGTTCTTGATGCTATGCTTACATACACATGTAACTATTATATTACTAATTGAAGCTGTGCCAGCAATTCTAATTTCCTGTTCTGTCTATGTATGCAACCCTCCATCGTTGTAACCCTCTATGCAGTCAACCCTCTATCATTTTCTATTAATGCAAACCTCCACCTATGCAACCCCCTCTCTGTGCAAACCCTCTCTATGTATATTTCTGTCTATGCTGCCCTCTGAATATCTATCTTTGCAATCCTCTTTATCTACATTTTCAAATCTATCCATCTGTGCAAACCTCTCTATCTAGCTATTTTTATTTATTTATTTGTGAGTTTTATACAGCGTGAATTTGGCTATCTTTTCAACCCTATACATTTGTAATAAAGATTAAAAAAAATGCACACAGGCCAGCACGGACCAGAGGAGACAGTGCTCTTGAAAGGTAAGTGGTAATTACTCTTCAAAAACAGGACCAAATCGTGAATTGTTTGAGTAAAGCTTGCAGAGAGAGCAGTGTCAGAAGTTATGTTCAGAAGGCAGAGTACGTGTGAACTGCACATGCCAACACCACTATTTCAAAGTGCGCTTGTATGTGCACATGATCAGCTGTTCGTAGTGGCTTGCCCAGATCACCATTGACACACGCATGTGCGCACTGGCATCTGCATCATTCACTGAGAGGCTGCATAAACACGCAGTCCTAAAGAAACGAGCATGACATTATACACGTGTATTTGTGTGTGTGTGTATATAAATACACATGTAGGTGCAAGGCCAAGCAAACGCTTCTTTACAAGTATGTGTCCACAACTGCAGACAGATAAATCCAAAGAAAAGATTATGGCCAATTCTATATAGACCACCGGAAGTGATGTATTGAACCATTTACCACACTCACATTTACAAATGAGTAGACACCCAATACTCGTGCCCATCCTAGCTCACATGAAGTTTAAAAGGTGCTATCAGGGAACAAGCAGGGTTCAGTGCTAAAAGATTCCTGACCCCTGACTCAACAGCTTCCAAGAGAAGCCATTGGTGTGATCCTGGCTTTGTTTTTGAAGACCACCCACTCTTGCTTGGGTGGGAGCACGGTTACTCAGCTGGTGCCCGACTTTCATGATTACAATCCACAACTATGTCTACAATTACTGATACACAGACAAGTACTGCAACAAGACACTCGTTCTCTTGTACTGACATGTTGTAGCTTCTCCCCAAGTGCAGTCTTTGGTTTCACAGCACCTTCCAGCCTGCACTGCTTCGCAAAGATCTGTTCCCTGAAACCCTTGCACATCCCAAACTCTGTTTACTCCATCGCCACTGCTACAAATCTCTCATTTTACCTGGAGCAGAGCGACATGTGCAGAAACGCTGGGATCTCCTATCTGTTCAACTAGTCGTCTTTGGCGGCATCCTCGCCTCTTTAGAGCCTGTTTACAGATCTATTTATCGGTCCTCCTTGTTTTTAAGGCTTTTATTTGACTCCTTGTCCCAGGCCTTGACTTTCACGTAACTGACAAATACATTCTGGCAGCTGGAGTCCAGGTTCACCTCTGTTCAAGCAATCAGATTGAAGTTCTAGTATACGATGGTTTGCAGAACCGAATATTAACACATTTCTTGCTGTGTTAAAGACCACATTCATCTGAAGGAGTGAAGGAAGGTTGCTCTCCACATTGTCTGCTATCAGTGGGTCCTAGGATTGCAATCAGAGCTGCAGGTGCCTTTCATGGATCCAGTGCTGATTCAACCTTAGACAACGAGGCACCGGTGCAATGTGTTGTAATTCTTTCTTTATCTAAATGCACTGCCATGCTCAGAGACTAACGAGCTGAGATGATAGAAATCAGACTGATAGTAGGGCTTCTCCTGGACGAAACCCGCAATTAAAACCAGATACCAGGTTCTGAAAATTATTCAGAATTATTCATAGGCGTGACATCACTATCCTTAAATGAGGATGTAAAAATTGCCGTTTTTAAGCAACAGAATTAAGCAAATCTGAAACTGGATTACTCTCATCAACATAAGCGAGTCGCCTGGCCACATCTAAAGGACTTGCACACCCTCAACTCACAATTCAATATTTTTGATGGTCCTTGAAGCGTTTTCTGTTGCATGTGGAGCTGTGTTGCACTGCCGCTTGAAAAGTAAAGCTGTGTCCCCCACCGTACATCTAACAGCAAACAAGATGCAATGAAGGAAGCCACTGCTCTCTCTCTTCATCAATACTCAACCTCGGCGAGATATGCGGGTCTGGGCGCATCTGTCAGCATCCTCCAATACAATGAAAGCAGACTAAAAGCATCATCCGCATCAGGCAATTTTGCAAAGTACTGAGGTATATTGAGAAATTGATTTTAAAGCAGGCCTTGATTACCACTCTTGCTACCTGGGCGCGTTCTATTAAAAAAAAAACGTATATTTGCATTATATATCCAATTGTGAACAGGACGTCAATAGGCTTTGATGTTGGATTTTAACTGCATTTATATAGCACTTACTTCCCCTGACTAGGCATTGAGGAGATTTATGAAAAGTAGCATGCTACTCCAGAACCTAAGGTTAGTGGTTCATTTATCGGTTTATTGGTTTTTTGGTTAGTGAGTTTAGTCTTGTGTTAGCAGAAGAAAACCTTGGCCCAATTTGTTTTTGATGGAGTTAGATGTCATTGCTAGCGGGGAGGTGCGGGGGTAAGTTAGATTGAGCTGGTGGGGAGACTAGACAGGGTAGAGGAAGCTCCGACTAGGGAGTTAGTAGGGGGTAGGGGAGTATACAGTTTGTGATGATGATTGGTGAGGTGAATAAATATGGTACAGGAAGCTTAGAATATTGATGCAGGTAAGCGATTATCAGCGAGTGAGAAAGAAGGGATTATGGGCAATGGGTCGAGACAGGGTAATTCAGACAAGTACACATAGAAAAGTAAGCCAGAGTGCATGAAGCGTTGTATATGAGTCAAATAAGGACATTCAGTTTGGAATAGGACCCAAATACGGAGAGCAAGGTATTCAGAGGAAAGTTGGTATTCGATAGTCATAAATCAAAATCATTGCTTTGTGTAGGGATAATGCAATATAGTGGGGGAAAGCTTGTTGGAGTTCTTGAGCAGGTGAAAATAGAAAATAATAATATATTTTGGTTTTTGATACGTTTGGGGTTGGTACTTTCATTTGTACATTTAGGGGCATATTCTCGAGGAGCTATCGCCGAGTTATTGGCACTTTATCGCAGCCAAATCCGCGATAAATGTATCTCCCCATTCCCAAGCTGGTGCCAACAGCCCATAACACCAGTTTACCTGCAATAGCAGTCGCAAAAAACATCGCCACAGATGACCCCGGCAACTAACGCTAATGATATGCAGAGTAGGCGTTCCCGTGCAAAAAGCCGCAACAACACCACTCCACAACATTCCCAACGACCAGCCAGATCGGCGATAAGATCACAAAACATGCGCTAAGGTGCGTTAGCAGCAGGAAACTAACACCTGCTCCTACCTGGTGTTAAATCGTACGACAACCGGCACCAGACGAGGGAGCACAGCCCATAGCCACACATCAAGAACAACAGATGCCCTGGAGCTACTGATCATGCAGCCTGGAGCCCCAATAGGTCAACAACAGGCCCCCCCTCCGCCCCGGGGCCCTACCCCGGGCACCCCCCACACACACCCCCATTCGGACAAAGATATTGCACCTCAACTCCACGAAATCATGAACCAAACAAATCGCCTGAAGTCGCACAATCACAACACCCAACATACATGTGTGGTCAGAAAAAGGGAAATTATACATCCATATCATAATATCCAAACAATACGTTTATTACAGAAGAAACCAAAAAAAACAAATCTGAAGAGGCATGGCGGGTCGTCTCAGGACATTCTGTAAGTCACAGCCTGCAAAACAGAAATCTGGATCAGAAGGTGTGCCATGCGCCCATCTCCCTGGGTCCCTGGTGGTTACTCACCCTGTTGCTGTTGTGTCCGGTCATGTTGAGCAGTGTCCGGTCCTCCAACTCCTGCCACCGTCTCCCCACTGATGACTGTGGACACCATTTCCTCCATCTCGTCCAGCTCCTCCTGTGGCGCTGGACTCCCACCTCCAGTGTGCATTGCTGCCTTCCGGTTGTTTGCGAGTTTCAGCTTGGTTTTGCGCTTCACATCATTCCAGCGCCTCTTGACCTCGTCCATTGTCCTCTTCAGCACTCCGACTGCATTCACCTTGTCCACGATGGTCTGCCATATTCCATTTTTAGTTGCCAGCGACACAGTGGAGGTGACGAACAGTGTTTGATGGTGTTCTATCACCTCCGTTATCAGGATCCTGTTTTCCTGCGGACTGAACCGCTTCTTCCTACTCTTCTTGTCCTTGCCCTTCCCTGACCCCGAGGTCCCTGGCTGTTCCTCCCTGGGGCTTGTGGGGTTCTGGTTGTCCTCTGTACTTGCTCCGGATGCCTCCATTGTGCTTCGCTGTTGTTTGGCTTTTGTTGGTATGTCTTTTTTCTACTTTTATAGTGCATTTTTCCCGCATGACGCGTGGGAATTGCAGGCCTGTGGCTGGTTTTCGTAGATTTTTGTATCGCGATTGGCGTCATCGCTACTATTTTCGCGTTGGGGTTTCGCGTTTGTGGCGTTGCGTTGTTTTTAACGCGTTCATTTGACGCGTTGTTGTGTGACTATCGCATGGTACCGCCGTGTTGTGAATACCACGTTGACACAGAGTTGTTTTCCCGCGATAGACTGCGATGTGAAGGGTTGCGTTAAGCTACACTTGCGGTGGTTATCACACGTTCTTGAGAATATGCCCCTTAGTTTTACAGGGATTGGGTGAGAGGAAGATCTGTCTCTAGGGATGACTGATTGAGTTCTTGCAAACAATCTCGAGAAGTTGGCCATGGCCAGGCAGGCTTTATTCTTGATGTGCTTCTGTTGTTTAGCAGGGTGTCCATGATGGTCATGTTGGGAATAGCCAGCTGTTAGCCATTCTTCTAAATTCTAAATGGTGATTAGTGGCCATTATTTTCATTGACATGGAATTCCACAATTTCGAAGCATGTTTGGAAAAAAAGTGTATTGAACATATTTTCTCTTGTACGGTGCAATGATTTATTGTGGTGCTAGTCTTCAACTGGACATCCAAGGTTGGGAGCATTTGTTGATTTTGAGTAGTAGGTATTCAGGACCTTCACCATGTATTGGTTTGTAAGTGATACATAATAGTTGGAATAAAGAACTTCTTGCGTCCTGTACCCAGGGCAGAGCTTTTATGGCAGAGGAGATATGTGTGTATGTCTTTATGTATAAAAGTAATCTAGCACCTGAGTTCTGTATTCCCCGGAGTCTTCCGATGGTTGAGACAACAATCTAGTGATGCATTCCATTTGTGTAAGCAACTTTTGAGAGGGTTTGTGATGTTGTTACTAGAGTCTCTTATGGCAATCCATGATAGGAGAAAATGCAATGGAGTGACTGTTGCCTCAATTTTCCTTAATCAAAGGCTTTGTATCATGTCTTGTTCCTTGACTTAAGGTCCAGTACCCTCTTCGTCCAATTCTCTTTTTGCTCATTCATGTCCCACTCAAATAGGTCTGATCCACTCCACTCTTACCCTTCCCATCGTTGTGTTTTTCCAACTATGATAAGATTACTTGAAGTTATGCTAACACCCAAAGTTGCAGAAGTGTGAAAAGTTGGGGTTAAAATGTAGAGTAGGCTAACCTGGAAGAGAAATGTGCTTTTAACTATCTTCTGCACTATCATCACCTTACAGAGTTGTAGACAAATCTGTAGTGATACAGATTGTGATGCACACATTCTCGGAAAGCGAGGTTAGAAGTCGTTGTGGGACCACAAGTGTACTTCCACAGATCCAACATCACCAAGCGGACATCCTCCACTCAGCTGCTTCATACCCAAACATAGTTCTCATGATCTCATAGGAAGAGTTAATAATGTTTGCTAATAACATTGATGTTCCTGCATGAAGGAGAGCTTTGGCTCTCTGGCAACAAGGACCCTGTCTGCCCTGTCCTAATCATCCTTCCTGCCTGTGGGTGGTGTGTTAGCATTAGACAGTGGATCCTGTGGTGATAAGACCAAAGCTTGAGATTCCCTCGGCCCGATGGCAGTGTGATGGTGTCTGCTGCCTCATCCGATATGTTCACACTAGGTGTTCCTCCTCACTTTCATGCAGGTGAGTTGAGAAAGTTGATGGGCCAAGGATTTCAACATTGGTCCAGATATATGTAAACTCACATAAAGACGTTCTGGAACTGATACTTTCCATGGCTTGAAGGATAATTTGAGAAAATACTTTTAAGTCTAAAAACATAGTTTGAGAAGTGTGCTTCACTCCATATGACAAAAGCTTGGAGAAACCAAAGACTCATTGATCACATGCCTGAAAGCACAAGTAAAGCACTGCATCTTCAACTAATTAGGAGCTGAAGTCTCAAATCATCACCAGATGTGATTCCTCATCTTTTAGAAAAACCTTCTTTAGAAACTAAGGGCGCTGGAAGACGTTCTAAGCATGGTGTGGGCAGATCATAATCCACCTCTTCAGTTTGCGGGACTTTATCGATCTACATGCCTGGAATCTGTTCATGTTGCTGTCTGCTGTGTTCATCATTTGCTCTCATTGGACCAAGATAGCCTGCTCTAATGGTGGTTACCGAATCAAGCTCTGAGTTGACTGTCATACTCAGAATGATAAGTGCAATGAAGGTGGAAAAAAGGAATTCAAAATGTGCCGGCATGACCAAGAGTAGAAGAGCAAGGATCAAGTTGGCAACAACACACCTGAAAGCAGAAGCACCAAGCACAGAAAATCATTACATAAAAGAACTCATCCTCCAGTGATTTCTCATCTGTCAAACAGCTTCAAGCTTTCATTGAAAGATTCTACTCTATCATAAGCATCATTCTGAATGAAGATGATGAAGTGACAGGGCTTGTTCTTGACATTCAACTGGAGGGTGTGAAGATTCCTTTCCTAGCTCATACTGAGGGGTCCACAATCAATGTCATGAATATGAGCAGTTGCCAAGTGACAAACTCTTGTTGCTAGACATGTGCATATGCACCTTGCACACCATTTCCCTGCAGACGATACTACAACCGGAATTCTGTCAAATGAAAATCCTTCTATGTGCTAGAAGTAATTGCAGGTATTGGGTTCATTGTGAGTTTCAGGCCAGTGTAAATCTAGCCTTCACCACGTACTCCTGATTCACTGAGATTTGAATAATTGACTGCGATGTTACAAAAACGTTTCTGAAGCTACTCTAAGCAATAGGCAAACTGAAAGAGAGACAAGTCACACAGTCAACACACAGACAGACAGGCACACAGTCAACTGGATGACAGCCAACTCGCTCAAAGTCAATCCTGACAAAACAGAGGTCCTAGCCATCACCACGGGAAGTAACCCTTGGACGGACCTCTTTTGGCCACAAGAGTTGGGCGCCATGCCCACACCAGTTTCAGTGGTAAAGAGCCTAGGCATCAAAATAGATGCCAAGCTCACCCTGTCGAGCCAAGTGTCCACCGTGGTCGGGACGTGTGTGGGCCTGATGAGACAATTGAGGAAACTGGCACCTCTCCTTTCATTTTCCACTCTGCGGATGGTGGTGTCGGCAATGATTGTGTCCCGCCTGGACTACGGCAATGCCCTGTACATTCGACTTCCAGAAAAGCTGTTAGGCAAGCTGCAAGTTTCTATGAACGATGCAGCTTGGCTGATCTTCAAGCTCCCAAGACGAGCACGTGCCACACCTCTGTTGCAGCAGCTGCACTGGCTCCCCATCAAACAGCGAGCCAGGTTCAAGCGCCTTTGCATCGCCCATAAAGCCCTTCATGGGCATGCCCCAGTATACATTAAGGAGCAACTGGAGAGCTATGTCCCAGGACGTACCCTCTGGTCGTCCGAGGCAGGCCTGCTGGCCTGCCCACGGTTCAACACAACTACTAAAGGCGGGCAAGCCTTCTCTGTCCTGATCCCTCAGTTATGGAACAAGCTACCAGAAAGCTTACGCAAGGAAACCGCCCTTCTCCCATTTAGGAAAAAACGTAAGACCCTCCTATGCACAGAGGCCTGGGAACAACACACGCTTTGACCAAGGTACTAACAGTCAGCCGATGATGGGGTTTTAGCTACTCTCTCTTAGCGCTAAGAGACCGGCCTTGAATCTGTGCTTTATAAATCCCAATTAACAATAACAATAATAAGTGAAATTGCACATTCAGCAGCAAGTGGAAGCAGAAATCAACAACGTTCTGTAATATCACTATTTTGTGCCAGTAGTAGGACCCACTCCCCGGATCTCCCAGATCACCATTGCCCAAAAGACATTCAGGAGGATATGTATCTGTGCTGACCAGATACAGGCCAATCTTGATATCAAGAGAGCGCCATCTTGCCCCTTGCATTCAGGACAGGGTGCATCAGCTGAATGATATGTAGCCACATGGCTGAGGCCTGCCTAAATGAAATTACTTTTATCTGCTAAATTCTATGCATTTCCTGGCATAGCCTGGCACAGAATCTTCATCCAGAGGATACACATTGAAGGTTAAGTATTTTCATTCAAAATTACGCATTTATTAAAACTTATTCACAAGGGAGGCAGATAAGACACCTAGGAGCATGTTCGTTTGAAACACAATAACGTAAAAGCATCTCATTGCTTCATGAAACATGCCCTTTTATGGAGGTCAAAAGTAATTTTAAAGTGTATGTGCAACAAGCCCAGTGAAGACTGAAAGGTTGTGGCAGCTTTAAAAAGCAGAGAAGTGTCGGCTCAGGTACATTGCGGTTGATAATGAATGGTCCAACAAGATGACTGGTGTGGGCCTTTCCCAGTACACGTAGAGTATGCAGTCACATTCCAGACATGTCCTCCCCATATTTTACTACATCTTTGGAATGCTGCCTCTAGTTACATCAGTTTCCTGTCTGCGGAGCATACAGCGCTCCATCTCTCGATTCATTTGGGGCTCAGAAAGACCAAGGTTACATGGTGTAAAGCTCTACTTCACATCAGAGAAGGGTGGCTTACGTCTTCTATATTTGGAGGGTTATTGGCTGCACAGCAGCTGGCCCATACTGTGCACTGGTTGCCTACTTCTAGGGCCACACCCTTGTTGGTGGTGATGGAGCATCATATATTGCAGTCTTCCGGAGATCTGGCTGTCTATTACCCTTTGAGACCTCCAATTACTCCCCTCAGTAATCCGATCATTCACACTTCCCAATAAGCTTGGCAACGGCTCAAAGGCTGGTGCAAGTCCGAGCCGTATTCACGCTAAAGGCCCATTGTGGCGCAACCCAGCCATTACGGTAGGTGGGGAGGAAATTTACTGGTCTATCTTGATTACTCATGGTATGCATCACACTGAGCACCTGGGGGCAGATTTACAAGCCCCTTACGCCACTTTTGCATCACTTTTCCCATGTTAAAAATGACGCAAAAGTGGCGCAAGGGCCTTGTAAATAAGCCCCCTCCAGACCTGAGATGGGAATTTGCGATTCCATTCTCCCAACATTGGAGATACATTCAATTGTCCCATGCCATATCACATGTCCCGGGAAACGCACGTACTGACCTCCCTAGCTTGACCATTATTCAATATATGCATACCCTGAAAAACTTTGGGGGAGCGATGTTGGGATTGCATGCCACACTGCTAGACCCTTGTTTCTCTGATCCTACATCCGTAGTACTGCGCGTCTGGTAGGAAACTCGTCTTAATACACAATTCTTGGATGTGATTCTGTACTGGTAGTTTATAATAAAGGATTACTGGAAGCACAGCTTAAGTATAGTTTTTTAAAGATTCTGTACCGCTGGCACTTGTCTCCAGTAAGGTTACCAAATTGCCACCTTAATGTGGATGTACGCTGTTGGAGATTTGGTTTACCAGTCTGCGATATAATCCATATTTTATGGTAACGTGACCGACTGAAGGCCTTCTGGTCGCAGGTTTGGGCTCATATGAGAAAGAGCCTTGGGGTAGGCAGACCTTTGACAGCTCGGCTAGTGCTCCTACATGAAACTTCTGACCCGCTTCAGTGAACCAGCATGTTAATAGATGGCTCTCCACCGCTCTAGGGGTTGCTAAATTGGTGATTCTGGGTCTTTGGAAGTCGACTCTAATACCCACCCAACAGACCTCGGTGGATAATGTGTATGATATGGCATGCTTTGTGCACCTTATTTATTAGCTAAATGACAAGTTGCAGATATCTGAAGAGGTTTGGGGCTCTTTTTTCAGTGATCGAAGTGTTGAGCTCAACTATTCAGTTAAGGTGTCTACGGTGAACATGTCCTGCTTCATATTTCATACAGACCCCTATACTCCATTCCCTGGCCCCTTATTCTTGAGGTTTCCCAGTCTTCGACCCCTATTGTTGAATATGTTGACTTTTACTAAAAGAAGAAGGCATGGACAGAGTGCCATCTTATTTTATTTCCTCCCATGTGGGTGTTAACGCCAACCATTTTTCATCCCCACTGCGGAAAAGTGTTTCCTTTTCCTTTTCTTCCTTGTTGTTTGTGTTCTTCTTTTTTCCTCCTTTCAGTTATCAATTAATAATTGCGTAAGTGAAGATATGGTCTACAGTTGGATTTTGTACTAGCATTTTACTTTGTTGATTTTTTCGCCCTGGGTGGCGACTGGTCTGTAAATTTCTATTGTGCCACTCTTATTACAGTAATGAGAAAAGCTCAATAAAAGAATTGAACTATCACATTGCAGACATACTGGGCTGGCCATTTGTTTCTATTGAAAGTAGAACTCCATTGCATAAAAATGAAGGTAAAAGATCTCAGTAAAAGCTAATTAACTGTTTGAGCTCTTTCTTTCTATAAAACCGAAGCCAATATAGATAAATTGCTCCTCAGCTCCACCTCAAGTACAGAACTGACTTGCAATGCTAGTGCCACTTGAATGTCTCCCTCACTGGTCTTCTATGCCATCCTTCTAACTACATTTGCTAAAAAGAATATATATATACACATCCCTTGCTCAAACATCAGGACAGCAGGACAAGCATTAGTGGTCTCATACCTGGGCATCAGAAATGCAGTGCAATCTGGCCTCTGTCAACGTGTGCTATTTCTCCTCAAGGCCATCTTGCATTCAGCAGCTCAATTTATTGCACGAGCTAAGAAATTGTAACACATAATTTCTACCCTAATAGAACTGCACTACCTTCCACAGGAAGCAAGAATTACAATTAAAATATGTTGTACCATGGGGAAAACACTACACATCAGACAACTCACATACCGGAAAGAGACATTTCTATAGAGGGAAAAGTGCAAGAGGTAAGTCTTGCCTTTTTCTTAAAATCCATAACAGCAGAAACTCTCACATAAGTGCCAATACTCTAGAATCACTTGCTAGAAAACATAAGACTCAACTGCAGCTCGCGTGCATTCCAAAAGATGTAAACACTCACTGCTTCGGACTTCTTCAAAGATTGCTTTCTGCCTCTCTCTAAGTCAATACTACTTTATTTCCATTGCATGCAAATGGTAATTCTTGATGATTGTAAAGTTGCCCATTACCTATGTGACCAGGTCTGTACTTAATAAATATGATAATTAATATAATAATATTTATTGACTATTTATTAATCAAATAAATCAAAGCTTGTTGAGGAGAAAGAAAGGAGAGGTGTAGAAGGAAGAAAGATAAAGAAGAATGAGGCTAGCTAGAGAAACCTCTTGGAACGCACCCAGCCCCCGACTCATTCATAATGGCTGTTGCCGCACAACTATAAGATGAGGGTAAGTTGGGAATAAGAGGAAATGGCCATTAGAGGAAAAGTGGGTCAACAGAGATTGGTGGGCCCTAAAGGAGGTGCACATGTCTCCTCCCAGCCCTCTTGCTTTGCCGTCAGACTCTCTTCAGAGCACCCGGAACATTAGAAGGTGCAGGAACCATAACTGTTCCAGCCGCTTCATCTTCCTTCTCTACAATTAAGAGATTTTGCAAGCGTGTGTGAAGCTGTC
The DNA here is from genome assembly GCA_963921515.1 of Calotriton arnoldi. Taxonomy (NCBI): domain Eukaryota; kingdom Metazoa; phylum Chordata; class Amphibia; order Caudata; family Salamandridae; genus Calotriton; species Calotriton arnoldi. Next base: position 163,363 of record CAWUFW010005936.1, read on the forward strand.
TAAACTAGATATCCTTCTCAGAGAGAGTAGAATGGGCACAGACAAGACAGGCCAGGTGCTGGATTAGAGTAAACTAGTGCCCGGTCTTGGTGTGCACCAGGAACTCTGATGCAGTTCATGACCCTACAGCTCTCCGGAGTACAGGCGCAAACCCAGGGGCTTCCACCGGTGATAGGGCGAGCACATCAGTGAAAGTCAAAGGTTTGGTTTCAAGCCATTGCTCTGTCTTTACCTGAAGTCTACTGACTTCTTTTTCAGAGTGGACACATGCTTGAATGAAGTAATACAGATGGGACTGCCCACATATTTCTAGCCCCATCTTTATGGGTGCAAAAAGCAGGCACAAACATCTGTGAACTCACAGAGTGCTTCCATAATCTACCACCCTATTGTTTTCCAAGTGTGCCTGAGGCAGCTTTAATCCACCCCTCTTCAATTCACCTTCTTCAGTTATACTGTCCCTGAAAAGAGAAAAAGACTCCCAAGACACCGTCTAAGGGCCCGATTACGATGTCGGACGGACCGGAGTCCACCCGACATCATTTGGTAACTGGAACCGAACGACCTCCTGTCGTCTGTTCCAGCCCAGCAAGTAGGATGCGACCGAACCCTGTTCGGTCGCAATCCTATATTTTACAATGGGAGCATGCATTCTGAACGGAATGCATGCTCTCATTGTAAAGGGAAGAGGGGCAGTTCATCTCTGCACCCTGTGGCAGGAACCTCAAGGTGCCTGCCACTGAATGCAGGGATCAACAGGGGGGCACCATAGGTGCCCCCTAGGCTGTCATTCGGCTGCCTTGCACCCATGGGGGCCCTGCTGGGGGCCCCCAAAGACAGATTTCCAAAAACCTTTCTGTGTCGGAAAGGCCGGCACAGAAAGGCCGAGGGATTACTGAAGGATTTCCGAATGGCGGACGGGCTCTCAGAGCCCATCGGAGGCCATTCGGAAATCCAATTCAGATTCCCTTCTGACTGACCCCATCAAAATGGGTCGGTCGGAAAGGAATCCGACCAGTCGATTACGATGCGGTCTGAAGGGCTCCGACCGACGGTCAGAGCCGTTTCAGCCCGCATCGTAATCGGGCCCCAAGATGGAAAAGGGAGATATTGAACGAGGTAGAGGTGCAAAGTAGAGAGGGCGATTATTCGCAAATATAAACTCAATAATTCTTGAACCTTGCAAACACTGCATGTTTGCACTTCGGTGTCCCAGGAGACTGATAGACTTTGGGTTTGTCGCTCCATATCACTCAAACGTTCTCATTGACACACACCATGATTCCTGGTTGTTTGCTACTCTGCATGTGTGAATGTCCCCATTAGGCCACCGTCCACGTTGCTAAAAACAGTTGTGCTGTTGTGTTGTGGCTGATTTCTCCATATTGACTTTTTATGTGGTTGCAAACATCCGATTTATAAAGTAGTTCTTTTAAGCTGAGCTGCTAAAATCATACCGCGAAACAACTTTAGAAGCTGCTTTTTATGATTGACACCCCCTGAGAGTGCATGGAACACGTTGAAGATTTATTCTAGACAAGTGTGTCGCAGTTTCTATTATGCGCGCAGGTACAATCCGCATAATTCAATTTAAGCTGACATTTCAGCTGGCAGTGCTTGAACTGTTTAAGCAAATGATCTTGCAATATATTACATCATTACAGTGCCCCTTAAAGAAAGGTGCCATTAGGCAGAGGCATGATAAACAGCCTGTGATATATCCAGCCACAGAGCTGCGGGCATAGAGTGGCAGAAAGTCAGTCTTCAAGCAGAAGGCGCTGGAGAAAAAGACTCAACGCAAAGGAGCAGAAGGAACTAAGCAGGCCAGGATGCAGGGAAAGAGAGAGAGTGAGAAAAACAGAAAGAAACAGATGAAGATGAGAGACAAAAATAGCAGAGATGAGAGAAAGGATGAGATGTATGTAAAAAAGAGAGGTGTACATGTGTGCAAGAGAGATAGAGGACTGTAGAGGGAGTGGGAGGTAGAAACAGAGATAACTACAGAACCATCAACTTAAGTGTTAGAAATTGGGTTACTGGCGGACTGGGGTATGAGCCCTGGTCAAGCAGAAACCACAATCAATCCTAGTCAGGGTGAGGCACCAGCAAACCCCCAAATTAACCTGTGCTTACCCCCTGGTAGCTTGGAAGAGAGCAGCCAGGCTTAACTTAGAGGCAATATCTAAAGTATTTGTAGAACACTTCAAAAAAGTAAAATAGTGAAAGCACCACACAAACAGATCCCACGCCAGGATAGAAAAATAAAGCTTAATTTAATAAATAAAAAATGACCAAAATGACAAAAATCCAATCAGTAGAAACGGAGTGATGTATTTTCAAAGAATTAACTGCAATATAGCGCCTAAAAGTATAAAGCATCAATCACAGCTATATAGTCACTCTGGATCTGGTCAAAGTCAAAAGGTCAGGATGACCGTGATGGTGCGCAGGTCGGCTATAGTTCCAGGTTAGTCCAGCAAAAGTTTTACCTTCTCAAATTTTGTGCCAAGAGTCCCGTTCTTGTTGGAGAGAGTCACTGCAAGCAAGGAGAGCGTCACAGGTGGTGGTCGGCGTGACGCGAAGAGCAGGCCGGGTGTTGTGGACGAGCAGGCTGTAGCTTCGCGTTGGCAGTCCCCCACAGATAGTCGATGCTACTGTGTGAAAAGATGGGCTGGCGGTGGCTAGCTTTGATTTTCAGAGCGTGCGCCACAGTTTTGGTGCAAACGGGCCCGTTCACAGTCACAAAGAGCGTAAAAGCTTGAATTTAAGAGATTGAGAGCCACACCAAGAGTCCAGAACCTGAGAGGCATCACTTGGGGGTCAGGAAGTCACGAAAGGTGGGTCCAGGAGCTGTTGGGTAAACTTTTATGTCCCGAAGGCTCAGATCAGGAGGACAGCAGACTAGGCGCTGTAGTCAATCTGGGGACCTGGTTTCAAGAGGAACTGAAGATCCAGTTCTTCTTTCCCAGACAAGAGGGCAGCAGGTCAGTACAGCAGGGCAGCAGTTCCTTTAGAGCAGCAGTCCAGCAGAGTGGCAGTCATTGTAGCAGCACAACAGTCCTTCTTCGTGGCAGAGTGTACACCGCTCTAGAAGTGTACTGAAGTGGTGGTATCTGAGGTAATTCTTTTATACAGAGTTGTGCCTTTGAAGTGGGGAGAAGCTTCTGGAGGCATGCATTTGAAGTGCACAGATGCCCTGCCTTCCCTGCCCTGGCTCCAAAATAACTACAGCGGATATGCAGCCATTTGTGTGGAGACTGGACACAGCCCATTCAAGTGTAAGTGGGGCTGCGTCCAGCTCCTCCCTTCCATCCTGCCAATGAAGGGTCATCTAGTCACACCTAAACTCCCATTGTGTGTAGCTGTCTAGGAGGAATACACAAAGCCCAACTGCCAACTAACCCAGTCTTGCGACCAGAGATTGGCTGCGGGCACTAAATGACTAATTGTGATATTTTCAGAACTGTAATTTAAAATCCAACTTCACCATGAGTTAGGATTTTAAATTAGGATTCTAGAGACACCAAACAAGAACCTCTCATCTCTTCCCATTTGGAAATTACACTTACAAAATGCAATAAGGCAACTCCAAAGGTATTCTATGGGCGAGATAGACCTTGCAGTAGTGAAAAATGAGTTTAAGAGTTTTTCACTACCAGGACATGTAAAACTTAAAAGTACATGTCTTACTTTTTAAATACACTGCAATCTGCTCTTGGGGCTGTGTAGGGCCTACCTTGGGGTGACATATATGTATTAAAAGTTGGGCCTAGCAAAAGGTTTATTTTTAACTGTACACACAGGCTCTGCAATGGCAGGCCTGAAACATGTTTAAATGGCTAATGCAACCATTGAGAGAACATTCAGTAAATGTATAAACTTTACCAAGACCATGAAATGCCTTGAAGTGAAAGATATGAGAACTTCTGTTTTATAAAGCACCCTCTTAAATTTTTAGCGAAAGAAAAGTAAAATTAACCACCAACTGGGAAAAACAAACCATGGCACAGAACCAAAAAAACACTACCAACTACTAAACACTAGGAACTACAACGAAGCAGACTATGTAGTCACTGTGAACAATCTCAACACAGACAGCTAATTACAAAAAAACTTAGCCACCCCTGAAAGGAAGAACAATATTGAATATGCCAACAAAGCAAGCTAGTAATCAGAAAACAAGAAACACTGTTCCACTAATACAGTCACTAACATGGGAACGCTACCAGAAGGAAACACACATAGCAATGGGGAGCCATGAACAGAATCAGCATGCTTCACCCGGGTCATCCGGGAAGCAGGAAAGGCAACAGAATACATGTTAAACTGTGACACCAACAGTGAGTGGCTGTAATACCACACTGCTATATCTCTGAACGGGAAGTGCTTCAGAAATACTTGCAAAACAATGTCATGCCAGGAAATCTTTCATAAATAGGGGTGAAACGAACTGAATTGAATTGATAAAGACAGAGAGGGAGAAAAGAACACTGTGAAAGACCCAAGATAGTGAGAAAAAAGAGATGGGAAGAGTTGTGAAACTGAGATAGTAAAAGGAGAGTGTTAATTCGACAGACAGAACATGAGGAAAGAGGGAAGGTCGGGATAGAGATGAGAAAACGGTGAAAGAAATTAATTAATAGAGAAATTAGGGGGACACGGCAGAGAAATGAGGAGAGACGAGAGTTACAGATGAAGAAAGGGAGAGTGCTGAGGGAGTAAGAAAAAGATGAATAATAATACAGTAAAGAGGAAGAATAATGTGGCAGTGAGGGAGGAAAAGGAAAACAACAAGAAAGAACAAGCGAGAGGTGGACAGAGGCGACAGAGAAGAGATTGAGCGGATAAGGAAGATCATTGTAAAAGAAAGCAGGAGGAAGAAGTGAGGTATAGAGAAAAGAGCTGCGAGATAGAGTGAGAATGGTGAGAAAACAAGAGAAGGAAAGAAATGTAAGAATGAGGAAATAGAAAAAGAAATACAAACAATGATGATACAGTAGGCCTATATTTCAACAATGAGAGTTGAAATTCGACTTTGATTAATTATAGAGCATGATTTAGTGAAAGATAAAGTCAAATAGAATCAGTGTGCCATCAAGGGCTGTACAAGGCCCTGCGCAAGATGCACAGCGGCTTATAGAGCTTGAGTGTATTGTATTCCACCCGCCCACCCCCAAACTCTCCCCACCTGACCCACTTCCCCTTCTATAGGCTGTGTACCAGGGATTAGGTTGTGCCAAGGAGCAGAGAGACCAGCTTCACCGCACCAGTGCTTTACATACAAATAAAGAAGCACTGCGACTCTCTATCAGGAGTAACTGTTTGATCCTGGGAAGTACTGGTACTCTCCCTTTCAAATGACAGAAGTGCAGCTACTCAGGGCCATATGTACAAGGACTGGCGAAAACTATCGCTAACATTAGTTAGCGGCAGTTTTCTTACCGCCTTGTACTGCTGAAAACTATCGCCATGTTACCGACGTATTTACAAGTCGTCGCTACATGGCGATAGTTTCAGGGATCGGCGGCAAAAACTGCCGCAAACATTAGCGTGATGGCGATAGGAATTCCGGCGTTAGCGGGCGAAAACCAACTAAAGGCCGATTAGCGGCAAAAAAAACGCATGTTAGTCAGCCCAACGTGAGTTTTTTTGCCTCTATTAGAAAAAATAGCCTATCAGTCGACCTCCAATAGAAAATAGGCAAAAAAAACAATGAAATGCAGAATGGAGCAGCCAGGGCCAAGTGCAGCACACATCAACAACCCCCTCAAGCCACCCAACATCTAGGATGACCAGGATGAGAGCCTTGATGCCTCGCAGGACCTGTGCCTGGAGCCTGGATGCCTCGCTGGACCTGTGCATGGAGGCCTCACTGGGCCTGCGCCTAGAGCCTGGATGTCTCGCTGGACCTGCGTCTGGAGCCTGGAGTGGGATGCGGAGGAGCTATGGAGTAGATGAGCCGTGGCGATAGACACTGAGGCGCGGCGATCGCCCGTACCTGGTGGTAAAGTCTGGCAGGTCGCATGGAAACATGATGCTGACCTGTGTGAGAAGACCACCTTGAGCCCCTTGGAGCTGTGAATGATATAGGCGCTCCTGCGCACCAACGTAGGGAGGTCTGCATCACATACTACGATCCACCACTACACCGGGGGCATGGAGGGGATTAGCAACAGTGGGCGGCGCCTCTCTGCATCACAGGCCGGATGATGTTGCGCTGGCCGGACACTGTGAAGGGTGAAGCCCCTGAGCTGCGCCGAACTTGTGTGGCGGGAGCGCTGCAACTTCACACCTAAGGCGGCCCTGCTGCATCAACTGCATCGGGAGGTTCACCCGCCGACTTGTCGGTGACTGCTGTACCCAGGCTTGTGCAATCCCACCTGGCTGAGGCTCCTGCTGACTGAGTCACAGATTTGGAGTGCAGCGGATTGCGCCACGGTGTCAATGTCCAGGTAAGGAGAAGGTGGGATGCGTAGCGGAAGAGGCCCGGGGGTTGAGTCGCCCAGGCCTAGCACCTGTAGATGACGCACCCCCAGTGGCGGCTCATCCGCTATAGCGGAAGAGCGTCGCCCCACTGCTTTCAAGCAGTGCAAGAAGAGGAAAAATAATCACATGATGATAACTACCTGATGTAATCGTGCTATGTTTCCTTTGCGGGCGGGAGGGTGGGTAGGGCTGCTCCACTCACAGAGCAGGGCTGGGGCACTCAAGTGCGCAATGACTGTTTGGTCGGCCCACTCAGGCCGCCTCAAGCAGTCATGCACGCTGTCCTGTTCGCAATGCAGGCTGCATTACAGCCTGCATGGAGAACATGCCCACCCCTCCAGCCCCTGGCTGAATGCCTGTCCCAGCGCCAATGACCAATCCCATCGCTGCATTGCAGCGTTGTGATTGGCTATGGGGAGGGAGCCTGGCTGCCTACTTCCTGTTGCCTGGAAGCAGACTCAGGACAGCAGGAGCAACGAAGACACAGGACCCGGCCTCGAGGTAAGAATTCTCTCATTTAAATATTTACAACACCCGCTCTCACACACACTCTCGCGTCCACGCCCCATCCAGTGTCCTTTCCGGCATTTCCCACCTCCCAGCTGTCCAGTCCCCCCCGCAGCACTTCTCAATGGCGGCCGCTGTGAGGCCATGAGCAGCGGGCGTACCACTGGTGTGCCAAAGGTATATATGAAGTTATGACACATACCATTACATCGCATTCCATTACAATGCATACTAATACTAGGCATATTGCAACAGTAGGGAAGGTGTTGGATAGCGGAGATGTAAACATTACTATTCACACATCAGTGAGTGCAACCCTAAAACTAACCCTTGCACCCCAAAGCAAACCCTGAACCCTAAAATTCATATTTGAGCCCCCAAAACACACCCTAAAAATCATATTTGACCCAAATGCACACCCCAATTTTCATAATTGACCCCAAAACACACCCCAAATTTCAAATTTTACCCCATAATACACCCCAAATTTCATCTCTGACACCCGAAACCCATACCCATCCTAAAACTTAAAAATATCCCATTACTGACCTCACAATGAGTTGCAATAGAATGCGATGTAAAGGCACCTGCATTGTTGGGGTTGCGTTGTAAAGGCATTACGAGGTAATGCCAGCGTTGTAATGGACTTCTCCCGTGCCAAAGGCAAGCCCGTCTATGTCCATCTATCCCTGGAACACGCTCAGCACCAAGCACCCTTCCTCTCGGACACCCCACCGCTATGACGCCAGCACCCTCCTCGCCATCAACCCTGGACGCCACATCGCCTGCCAGGACCAACCTCTGTTCCGGACCGGATATCGCGATCGCCATCACTGACGGCTACTAAATCACCCACAAGGACCACCCCGACCGTCCAGGAGGAGGCATTGCCATCACCTACAGAAGCACACTCCGACTGACCACGTGCTCTAATGACCCAACGGTGACCATGGAACACCTTAACTTCCAGATCCGGACCAACCACAAGCCCATCCTCTGTGGCACCCTCATCTGCAGGCTCCCCGGGCCATGGACCCCCATTCTCCGACCTCATTGCACCCCAGTCTCTCCCATCCACCGACGACATCCTACTCTGTGAACTCAAGTTCCACCTGGACAACCCCAGTGACCAGAACACCACCCCCTCCTCGGGAAGCTCCCCAACATCAGACTCAAGCAGCTAGTCACCGCAGCAAGCCACATAGCAGGACACACGGTTGAGCAAGTCTCCTCCGCCAGCGGGAACTTCAACTACAGCCACACCACCGGACTCTCCTGGACCAACCATCATTGTATACATTACGTCTTCACCATGCCCACCGTACACCACCATCATCGCCCCCCCTCGCAGCTGGATCAAGGCCACCGAAGAATGTCTCATCAAGTCCCTCAACACCATCACTCCACCAACGCTTACAGACGATGACACCGCAGCGGCAACCGCCACAGATGGATCGCCAACGGCGCCAACACCCTAGCACCCCTCAAGCATGGCACTGCGTCAGTACCTTATGCCTGTCTGATGGCAGGCGTAAGGGTGACGCAGTGCCACAGGGATAGGCTGGCCCCATGTATTGCTGGAGTTGCGTCATGGTTGTGACATGACTGCAGCAATGCGTGACTTTAACGCAGACAGATACGTCAGGATTCCAGACGTATCTGTCATTACTTGCGTCATGGAGCGCTGTCCAGTGAATACAGTGCATCAATGGTGTCGCAAGAAGGGGGTAGTGAAAAGTGTTGCAACGCTGTCTTGTCGCAGCGCTGCAACACTTTTCATGACTGAGGCCCAGGAATGCACACTATCTTATTGATGGTGCGCATTCCTGCCCTGTAGTTTTGTTGCAGGGCAGTGCAGCAACATTGCCTGCAGCGCTGTCCAGCACCAAAACCTGCTGAAAAGAGGCCCCAAGTGTTATCTCCATTTTTAAGACCAGCTATTTTCTGGTCTTAAAAAAACTGCCTCTAACTGCAGTTAGCGGCAGTTTTTTGGGTCCTCCAAAGTTCAGGAATCCCCTTGTAAATATCGCGAAGTGAAGTTAGCGGCCGTTTTTGCACAGAAACGCCTCCCTTGCTTGTCATTATCGCAAACAGAAGTGGCGATCTTTAGAATGGACGTTTTCGGCGGAAAACTGCCGCTAACAGAGGTTAGCGGCAGCTTGTGCAATCTAAAAATCTCGCCGCAAAACCTTCGGAAAAGTGCCGCTAAGGCGGTGTTAACTCCTTGTACATATGCCCCTCAGTTCCGGAGAGCACCTGCCCATTTAAAGCACTGTACAGCATTGTCTTCCTTTGAACAATATCACCAGCAAGCAACATCGTGTTTAAAAAATACATACAATGAATTCACTACTATAACCATTCAACAGCAAATCACATAACATAGCAGCTTTAGAAAAGAATACATGGTGGCGCTATATAAGCACCTGAAAACAATTACTTTGTGAATGTAGCACAAATCACTTTCTGGAAACTAGTGGTGAACCGGGACAGATCTCTTGATGCAGTATCGCGCCCACCCACTGTTTCCTCACCTGCAAACTGTAACCCTAATGATAAACCTCAGTGGGCCTGATTCACAGACTCACCTGTGCATGTACATCTGACGCAGATGTGCACGTCTCAACACCTTTTGAGTATTGTCAAACTCGTATCTGATCCTTTCTCCTCCTGGAAATGGGCAGAGATTTATTTCTGTCAAAAGTAGGAGTAAATGTGTTTCAGTGGTGGAATGGGAACATTTGCAGATCAAGTGGGGGTGTTTGTAGGAGGAGGGATTTCTCAGCCAAGACAAATATTTTCCCAGTGGAGAAAGAAAATAAGCTATTCCACAGAGCTTATGACATTTCAGGACGCCCAACTGAAAAACAGATATATATGCAGTTGGAATTGTTTTGTACAGATGAACAAACTAATTCACAGTTTTTCAGCTTGCTTTTCTGGAAAGAAGTGTGGCTTAAAGAAAGTAATACATCAGTGTCAAACTTTCAGGTGTAGATTTTCAATTTTCTTTGTGAATTGGGTCGAATGTTTTTAAGAAGGGTTTCTATAGGACGTTGGTAGGATTTTTTCGTGTGATACATTTTTACAATGTGAGGTTTAGGGAACCTACTTTCATACCTCCTGGTGTAAATACAATGAAAAGCCTTCACTGCTGGGGGGCATGTGGGCATTTCTCCTCTTAGATTGACATTCATGGCACACACCGTGCCTGGGGTGGCAGAGGCAGGTTTCAGACTCCGCCCATATACAATTTTGGATATCGGAGAGAAGCCTCACTGTGAGGAAATGGCTCTGGTTGTAGTTTTCTTTCTAAGAATTGTATTGAAGATGAAACATAGAACACACTCTGTCAACACGTAGAGACAAGATCACTGACTCAAGCAGAATCATTATAAGATGCCTTCCCCACTGTTAAATTCTGAAGCTTCCACCAAAGCAACATTAAAGACTTAGTCAAAAGACTATCTAACAATATGTATAAGAACTCAACACGCAGTATTTCTCAATGATATGTTACTAGATAGAAGATAATTGTGATAAAAAAATCCTGGTGCAATTTTCTGCTGAAAAGTTTTATGGAAAGGAGGATAATGTCAATATTCCTTGCTTTTGAAATTCAAGTCATGGGGGTATATTCACAAGAACGTGTGATAACTACCGCAAGAGTAGCGTAACGCAACTTTCAATATCGAAGCCCATCGCGGGAAAATAACCCCGTGTCATCGTGGAATTCACAACAAGGCAGTACCATGCGATAGTCACCAGATAGCGCGTCAAATGTCAGCGTGAAAATCAACGCCACGCTGAAATAATGCGAAACGCGAACGCGAGAAATCATGCGATGAGGCCAATCGCGGTACAAAAAGTAGCGAAAAGCAGCCTCAGGCCTGCAAATCCCACGCGTCTGGTGGGAAATTGCACCATAAAACCCACAGACACAACACACCAGAAACAAGCCAAAGCACGTAGCAACATGGATGCACCCTGACCCAGCGCAGAGGGCAACGCGAACCCCACAACCCCCACAGACCACCAGCAAGGAACAACTGGCTCGGGGAAGGCCAAGGAGAAAAGGGAGAGGAAGACGTGGTGCAGACCGCAGGAAAACAAGACCAAGGCCACTGGAGAAGTGTGGCTCAATGGTTAGAGCGGCAGACCCTGATGCAGAGATCTGGCCCGGGACCAGGGTTCAATTCCCACCTCGGCGGGTCTTGGGCTCAATTTCCTCGGACCTGATAATTCTCGCCTCGGTGCCTATTCTAATCATGGGTCCCACTCTGCAACTCTGGGCAATAGCTTGCTTAATCTCCACAACGGCCCCAACAGCGCTGGGATGCCTGGCTTCACCTTGGGGGTGCCCAGGAGTGGACATTTCACAGGGAAAAGCCAGGAAGGGTTCCACAGCGGTATGCGTACAGCGCCGGGACACCCCTTTGGGGGGTATAAGTGCGCTTTACAAGTACACATTTCATACAAATTTCATTTCACTGAGGCGACAGAACACTACCAGCAACTGACCCACAAGCAGACCACCTGGAACGCAGTCGTAGTGCCCAGGAGGCCAATCCAGGAGGCCAAGAGGCGCCGGCAGGACGTGACAACCTAAACCAGGTACAAACCCACTGCCAACAGGAAGGCAGCAACGGCGACAGGAGGTGGCAGTCCAGCGCCACAGGAGGAGCTGGAGGAAACCCAGGCCACAGTCATCAGTGTGGAGACGGTGCAAGGAGTAGGGAGTACAGACACAGCCCGACAGGACCCGACACAACAACAGGGTGAGGATCCAACAGGGACTGGGGGGACAGGTGGTGATGGGCACAATGCCACACATGCACAATGAGGTGTAACACACTGCACACCCACAATTACCCAGGGACATGTCCCCCATCCCCGTGGCACACTGCAGCACACACACATAGCAATCACAGCACATACCATGACAATGTGGCACAAAGTGCAACACCCACACTGCAGAACAGGGGACACAACTGGGTCCAACCAGGCACAGTAACAGAACAATCACATCGGACAGAGCAGGGAACTGTGAGATGCACATCTACCCCTACAACCCCACATCAGCCATGTAGCCAAGTGTACACTGTCCCAACTCAAATAGCCACCACCGCCCAAACAGTCACAAGGTACATCGTCACACAGTCTGCATGTCGACAAGAACAAGGCGCCAACACAATGCCAACATGCACCTCCCCTTCACAATGCAGAGGGACAAACAACACCTCCAGCAGGTCAGAACAGACAACCCATCAGTGATGCCCGAGACGAACACCACACCCTGACACCGACGCCCTACAACAGCCCATGGACATCCCACACAACCCACCACCAGGACCAGGGCAGACAAGCCACTCAGAGGAGAACCCAGCCCCTGCAACAGACCACACAGCATGTAGCACCCGCAATCACGGCTGCCTCACAACCCTTCACCCACCCACACATGGCACCCCAATGCCAGGTGGCAGAAGGCCAAAAGGAGGTGGCCCAACAGGTGAGTGTGTTGCCCAACCCATGGAATGCGAACTAGAACACATACGTGGGTGTCCAATACCCTTCAGGGACCACCAACACCCCACAATGGAGACCCACACCCCCACAGAGACACATGCACATATCATGTTGAACTGGCTAAGGGCACGTGCGCCCGGCCCCTTTATTGGCAGGGCCACATGTACAGTGACGCCTGTGCTGGATGTGTGTGGGGTGAGTATAGGCCAGCCCGCACGAAGTGCTTGGTGCTGGCAACAACCTGAACAGTGGACACTAGTGTAATGGAAACAGAAAACACCAGCATAACAGAGTCAACTGCAGAGCAACATGGAGGGATCCGGAGTAAGGACAGAGGTCAACCAATATTCAGTCAGGAGGTTCCGTGAGTTGCAGTGCACTGAGGTAGGGGCACTAGAGAAGAGCGCGCTCATGTGAAGAAAGTGCTAGGATTGTGTCCCTCCCGGTTAGTCCTGATGCACATGCAGTGGGGTGTGTAACACCTGCATCAACTTCCTCATCAACGTCCCAGCTCCCCCACACTGCCTGAGGTGACAGTTGCGTCCGCAGTCCACAGCGCAATACCCTGTAAGAGATCCGGCTGTGTAGCATGACTACCACCACCAGTCTGCATTCCTGCCTAGGGGCTGTTGCTATCTGCCCTCCCATTGTCTGTGCCTTCTCCCGACCGCACACTTGACACATCTTCCTCATCATAGTCCCAGGTCTTCCCCACTGCATGAGGTGACATTGCTGCGCAACCTCACAACAGCACAAAACTCAATCAGTAACGGACAATGGCTCGCGGTGCACTGAGTCACTGGCACCTGGAGTGCTGAGCAGGGTAGCAGGCCGATGATGGCATCCACGACAGGTCTGAGCAACTCCGTAGGTCTGTCAGGACAACCTTTTCGACTCTGGCAGATGGCAGTTGGAGGTGGTCTTTGCGGTGGTGGCGTGTGCCTCCTGCGGTGATGCGACGTCCGGGCCGGTCAAGACTCGATGCCATGTGTGGGCCCTGGTGGCCCGCAGTTGGGGCCGGAGGAGGTGGACAGCGCAGGGCCACAGACACATGGCGTGGATGACCCCAAGACCATCGCTACAGAGGCCATTCAATGTCTCAGAAGAAGGGGTCCCAGGCCTGAGCAGCACAGAGTTAGTGGCCCCGGATGCACTGCGGCCGGCACAGGCACCCAGCCACGGGACGGTGACTTACGGTGCAGTCAGATGGGCCATGCGACCTGAGCGGGTCCCCATCAATGTCCGAGGTGTATGTGGCGGAGGGTTGCGGGGGACAGTGGAAGGTGTCCTCCAGGGCATGATGCGGAAGGTCTGATGTCATCTGGAAGCAGCAAATGGAGGAGTGGAAAGCGCAACCCTCGTCCTCACCAACAATTCGGGATCAGCTACATGAGGATGAAAACTAGCACCTAGTCCATGGACTCAAATGTGTCCGACCAGTGAGTGCCCAGGAATGTCGGGGAACAAACTTAGTGGCACAGGTGCTGTGAGGGGATGCAGTCTGCGATGATGCCCGTACACAGATGTGTACTCCAAGAATGCCAAATCAAGGCTCTGTGACCTACTGGACCGCAGTGTAGGCCGGAGGCAGCGGTCAGCAGTGGCCCACAGCCACGGGTCGTTGGCTCGCGAGGCACAGAGTTGGTGACACAGTGGCAGTTGTCGGTAGTGTTCAATCACCTCCATGACGCTGATCCTGTTCCCTCCGGACTGCAACGTGTCATCCTCTTACGCCCCTCAGTGCGTGCGAGGAAATGTATTCTGCCTTCTGAATTACCGATGTTCAGTTCCAATTGAGTGATCCCACTCGTGCGCAGCGTAGGCCGAGGGCAGTGGTCCGCGTAGGCCCACAGACACGTGTGGTTGTGATGCCATGCACAGACTTGTTGCCACCACATCGGAGGGTGTATAGTGAATTGTTCTCTGCCTTAAATAATGTTCACTGCCATAGTGTAATCAAGACTCAGTTCCAAATGTGTGACCTACCTGACCGTGGTGTAGGCCTGAGGCAGCGGTCAGCACGGCCCATTCACCGAGTGTCGCCGGCATAGGTTGGATGGCCCCACCGGCCTGCGTAGTTCAGGTTCAGTGGCACCACGTGTAGCAGGCTGGCGTTGAACAGGGTTAGTGGCACCACGTGTAGCAGGCTGGCGTTGAACAGGGTTAGTGGCACCATGTGTCGCAAGAAGCCCATATGGAACTATGCCTCACTGATCTGGGGGAGTCTGGTGCTGTGGCCGCTGGCACCCGTTGTGGGTTCACTGCCATTCATGACTCAGGACACAGTTTCACATATGGGACCTACAGGTCAGAAGAGTAGGCCGGGGGCGGCAGTAGAGTATGGCAACGACAAAGGAATAAAGCGAGCCTGTGTCGTGGAGGACGTGATGGTCTGAGGTGGCTGCCAAGGTCGCGGGCCTCAGGCTTGGGGCTTGCGCCTGCACGTGGTGAACCCTCCTTGACACACACCGGTGTCGGAAGGTGATCAGTGTGGCCTGGCTGCGTAGGGGCTGGCCTGACGGGTTCGTGGTCCAGCGTGCCGGGTTCCGGCAGGTGCACAGCATCGCAGGCAACGCCGCTCACGAGGATGGCGTCGGCCTTGTGGCGGGGTGGGAGGCACCGCCCTGGCGGAGACGTGGGTCTTTCCGGAAGAGGACCACGCCCAGGCATACGTGCTTTTTATTCACACCCCTACGGTGGCGTGGCGTACGCCGGGCCATCCCACTCTGCTTGGGGGGGGCGTAACAGGCAACATTTCCGCAGGGTCCCCCACTGGCTGGGGTGACATGGTGGAGTCCACTGTCCACTACACTCCATATGCAAGCGGTGTATGTCGCCATGGATATGGGTGTGTTCTGCATACTGCGAGGTGTCCAGCACATCTCCGGCACTCTTGGCATTGTGTACTTTCCCAATCATGGTTCTACTGCATCCTTCACACATGGCTGGTTGCCACCTCTCCCCACATTGGGCTATTATGTGGCTGAGGTGCCATGCCATTGCTGGCTCATGTTCAGGGCTTGCCCATGTGGACATTGTAAGTTGTTCTGTCGTGTCTGGTGGGTGGGCATGTTGTTCTGCCCAGTTGTATGTGATTTTGTGAGATGTGCATTGCCAGAGTTGTGAGTTGCATGGTTGTGGGGTTGAGGTGTGTGGGGTGTTCATTTGTATATTGCCAAGGGGCTGTGCATTTCCCTTGTTGCCATCCTGGGAACGCTGGTTGATGATGGACTGTCGGAGGATGTAGGTGTCATGCACACTGGCTGTGTATTTGAGGGCGACATTGTTGGGTGTTCCAAGGTGTTCTGTTGTTGCCTGCACATTGATATGAGACGTGTGCTTCCTGTTGAGGTGATTGTGTGCTGTGTCACCAGGGGGCACAGGTAGTACATGTGTGCTGTAAATTGGCCCCAACATGTGCGTGCATCGTGCTATGGCGTATGGTCCTTGCTTGGTCTCCAGCGGATCCTGCGCATTGTGTTGTACGTATGGGGACTGGGGTACCAGGGTGATGGTGAAGTCCAGGACAGGTGTGGAGGACTTGGATGTGGCTGGCTGTGAGACTCCTCCGACTCTGGCGGGTGTTGTTAGGGGGGTCCCAGGGGCCAACAGGTGCAGCTACGCCATCAGCTTTGTGTGGGGTGGGATGTTGGTTGTCCGCTGTGTTGGTGCCGTAGGCCTGTTAGGCGATGATGGTCAGGATGCGTAGGTTGGTTGTCCCTTTCAGCCTGTAGTGGACGGTGACATTGTCAGATGTTGGGTCTGTGCGGCTGGTACGTTTCCTGGGGTTCCGCTGTCTTTGTCTGCGCTGCGTCTGTGGTAGTCCGGGGGGGGGGGGTGTTCCGGGTGTGGGTTGGGGTCATGGGGCAGTGGAGGTGGGTGTTGTGGCCCTCTTGGGTGTCCGGGCCGCATGATGGGTGGCTCCATGGCATCTGTTGCCCTTGGGATGTGGCCCTGGGCTGTGCTCCCTTTTGTGGTGCTGGCTGCCGTCCGACTTTACACCAGGTCAGAGCAGGTGTAAATTTCCTGGTGCCAACGCGCCTTATCGCCTGTTTTGTGTTTTTATCGCGGATGTGACTGGTCGTTGTGAATGTTGAGGTGTGATGTTGTCTCGGCTTTTGGCACGGGAACGCATACTCTGCATCTCATTAGCGATATTTGCGGGGGTCCTCTGTGGCGATGTTTTTTGCGGCTGCTATCGCGGGTAAACTGGTGCTGTGGGCTGTTTACACGGGCTTGTGAATGGGGGGGTAAATTTATCACGACTGTGTCTGCGATAAAGTGCCGTTAATTCGGCGATAGCTCCTTGTGAATATGCCCCATGGTTTCTTTAAAGGGCTAGATCAACCCAAAGGTCTTTGATAGGCTGACAGCAGGAAAATAACTGAGTGGCAACGAGAGAGAGATTGAGATGGTAAGGGGGTGGGGAAAACTGGTGTTGGAAAGCAGTTTTCTGGAGGGAAAAGAATGCCATGTGCTAGGAAGAACGGCAGTTGGATACACTAGAGTGCTCGTTTTTTAGTTGGTTAAGCAAGCAAATGGTTACATTTTAGGAGAAGTTAGATTATGGATGTTTCAAGAGCCTAGTGCATGCTAGGGAAGGAAAGTGCTGGTTTCAAAAGGAGCTAAAAGACTGTAGGGTTGGGTGCCTTGTTGAAAAGACTTGTATTGGATTGGAAAGAACTGGTATTCCTTTGTAGAAGTTTGTTATTTCAGAAAGACACTGGTGTAAAGCACTGGAAGCCGGTGTAATCTGAGTATATGCTACATAGCACACAGAGGCTAGTGCCTAGGTGGAGTGCAGGGGGTACTATTAGTGGTTGGAGAAGCTGGTGTAACAAATTCTCTAGGAGTCCCAATCAGGGCTTTAAGTGGGATGAAAAAACTGGAGGTTCTCTCCAAGGAGCGTGGCCGATGTAATTAGGGCTTGACTTAAAACACTTAAGCTAAAAATCTGTCCTTAGCCTAGTGTGGCACCCGACTGGTATTTTGCTGCTTCTGTCATTACATCCAGATATATAATACAACAAGTGACATTACACCTACAAGAAGTCAGGACTATTGGCTTTGCCAAAGGTTTATTATTGCATAAGATAAAAAAAAGCAAGAACTATGGCTTCATTGTATATAACATTGAAAATGCTTCAGTTCTAAAATGATGAGACTGTGAAAGAACTATAACCAGTCTCTTTGAAGTTACATCAAAGCCAGTGAAAGGTGGTACTGCTGCAGAGTTAAGATTTTTTTGTCACCAAGGGTGAGGGCACAAATAAAGAGCCTGATAAGGAACCGTTTCAGCACCTGCTTTTTAGAACTGCCAGTGCTGAGCACCAGCAGGACCCAGCCCACTTAAAGCCCTGGTCCCAAGTGCAAAACAAGCTGAAAATTCCTTAATCGCACCTCACTCTCAAAGCCCTGCTCATCCACCTCCTCCTGCACAACATAGAAAGTGGGAGAAGAAATGCTCCAACAAAGTTTTTCTGCAATAATTATTCTGCCCTGGCAGGATTCCTATTTGCTAATCAGGTAGAAGCCATGGAGTACTGGGAATAGCCCGAACTTCACAGCCTTTTAATGATCAGCCCCCCCTCCCCCATCCAGCCTCCGCAGGCCATCAAAGGTGTAAAAAGCCTGTTCAGACCATCAGAATCCCCATCTGTGTGCATCTGAGCTCTGACGGCACCTTTGTCCCTGTGAAAGCCGCTCACTCTGTGGGAGAGAGGTTTGTTTGGGTAATACCTATAACCAGGGCCGGACTGAGAAATGAAACCGGCCCTGGCAAACAGCTCGGCCAGCCCCCCTGGGGGTGAGAAGGGGGGTGCGGTCGAGCTGTTTGATACGGCCGATTTCGGCCGTTTTTTGTTACAGGGGGCCGATATTGCCGGCCGCCGGTAACAAAAACGGCCCCCCAGGGCCTAAAACCGGCCCCCTCCCTGGCGGCCTACCGGGGAAACGCCCGGTGCCCGCAACGGCCAGTCCGGCCCTGCCTATAACTGCCATCACTGAGGTGTCAATCTATTTGTTAGTTTAAGGGAAGCCAGTGAATGCAAAATAAATAAAGTTAAAAAATAGAATGGCCTGCTTTGCCTTACTACCTTATATTACAAAGACTTCTTGTTCCAGCTTGAACATGCAATACTGGATTTATTTACATGGTGTTCCTGCTTCGCTCCTGTAAGAAACTCAAAGCATTGTCCTTTGGAGTGAGCCGGGAGAAAGACTGATACCCATCCAGTGACTTAATTTTAGAATGTGTAATCAGGAGAGCTTGGATTCAAGTCCCAGCTACCCCACTTGACCAAAGCGTGTGATCCTGCGCAATCATTTTACTTCACTGCGCCTCATTTTAATTTAGGGTCAAATCTGAGACCACATTGACAAAATGTAATTTAAGATGTGTGCTATATAAAAGCCTCAGTTAACTGAGTTTTAATTGTCAATAATGGTGCTCTGCGTAGAACAACAGTATTTGCAGCATATACAGTCAACCTGACTGGTTTACTGATGGTGGTGTTGTCAGGTGGTGAAAAGTTCATGTTTAATAACGATTCATTTAAATAATGTCAACGCAGTGGTGTAATCTAATGTACTATAGTAAAACACAGGCGTCCATGAAACACCCTGTCTTTAATTTCAGTCTTTACCATATTTTGGTTTCACAGTTGTATCATTTACATTGCCAATCTTTTCTTGGCTCGGCTCGTTCTTTGGCTCTTAGAGCCAGGCCAGGCACTTCTTTGGCTCGCCTCTCCCGACCACCTTTCTGGCTCTCCCACCTCACACAGGTGCCTCCTGTACTGCCTGGCGTGACCTTCTGCAGTTCTCGTTGCTGCTGCTCTGCCGGCCTCTAGGGGGAGCTCGAGCTCAGGTTCTGGCCGCTGCATGAACCAGTGAAATTTAGGCTTGAATTACTAAGAGCAGCACATTTCCAACAGCAGGCAAAAAAGGTCGGGCAGATCCATAGGACATGCCTCTGCGGGGGTGTCCGGGTTCAGCACCTTCCATTCACCGGCTTTCTCGAAGTTAGCCGACTGTGTACAAGGTCGATACCAAACTGCTCTAAACATTGGTCGGTATCATCAATTAGCAATCAGGAACACAAAAGACGGGATTTACACTTCCACAAAGCAGAGACGAGGAACGAGACAGCTGAACAAGCAACAGATGAACAAGCAGTTTAACTACAGCGCTGCGGCTTGCAAAGCCCCGGCACAAAAGTCAGGAAATGAAGATGCAGCTGTTTCCTCTCAGACGATGAAGGGTCATCATATCAGCCAGCAGAAACAACCATTCATCAAGGAAATGACTAACCTACTCGAGAACTGGAAGACTACCTCCCTCAAGGAGGGTAGGCGCGAGCAAGTGCCCAGCTATTGTACTGTATTTGCATTTATATAGCGCTTCCTACCTCTGACAAGGCGTTGAAGCGCTTTACACGAGGCAGCACGCTGTCCCAGAGCCCAAAGTTAGTGGTTAGTCTAGTGTTGTTGGGTTAGTCTTGTGCACTCAGGCAAACCATTCCATGCAGTCACTCCAGCTTATCCTTAAATAATGCACAGCCACTGCTGCACCAGCAGCCACAAAATGAGCAGCCTGTCCACATCGGCCATGACACCTAAACACTCCTCTCATAGGCCACACTGCACCACTCACCCTTCCAAGTAAAGTCATCAACACTTTGCAAGCTTAATCGTCTCGTACATGTTTTCACACCCCTGCATGCCAAGGCACGCAAGATATGACAAGATAGCATCTCTAGTCATTACGTGCAGCACCAAAAACCTCAGACAGCGCCGACTCTACAACAAAATAGCACTGCAACTAGGCACTCCCAGCAGAGAACAATCTTCCCCATTAGCAATTCACTAAAGCATCTTTTTAGAAAGTGCCCTTTTTGGGTCTCGCCTGAGCCAGCGCATGCGTTGCTCTGGCGAGACATTTAGTGAGTGGGGGCTTTAGAAATGCGACCACAAGCTTTTGCTTGTGGCCTAAGGCTTGCTGTTACGCGCGCATGCACGCGCACAGCCGCCATCTGGCTTTCCTCTCTCGTCATGGGTCATCAGCTTTCAAGATACGAGAGCTTTCTTTCGCATTCCTGAAGTCGATAGCTTCCTTTTCATTTGCGTTACTAAGCAATCCTGGGCGGAGCCAACTGTTAAATTAAATGAATCAGGTTATTCGTGTTTACAAGCATCTCCTGAGAAACGCGGTAAACTTTCAAACGACGACATTGTTTCTGTGGTTTGAAAGTTTCGCCGCGTTCTCAGGAGATGCTTGTAATCAGCTTTCAAGATACGAGAGCTTTCTTTCACATTCCTGAAGTCGATAGCTTCCTTTTCATTTGCCTATATATCCCTACCTCTCTTCTACCCCTCTACCTCTACTCTACCTCTCTTCTACCCCTCTACCTCTACTCTACCTCTCTTCTACCCCTCTACCTCTCTTCTACCCCTCTAC
The DNA here is from genome assembly GCA_963921515.1 of Calotriton arnoldi. Taxonomy (NCBI): domain Eukaryota; kingdom Metazoa; phylum Chordata; class Amphibia; order Caudata; family Salamandridae; genus Calotriton; species Calotriton arnoldi. The sequence goes on from CAWUFW010005936.1 coordinate 184,339, forward strand.
CTCTACTCTACCTCTCTTCTACCCCTCTACCTCTCTTCTACCCCTCTACCCTTACTCTACCTCTCTTCTACCCCTCTACCCCTCTTCTACCCTCTTCTACCCCTCTTCTACCCCTCTTCTACCCCTCTACTACCCCTCTACCCCTCTTCTACTCCTCTACCCCTCTTCTACCCCTCTACTACCCTCTACCCCTCTTCTACCCCTCTACTACCCCTCTACCCCTCTTCTACCCTTCTACCCCTCTACTACCCCTCTACTACCCCTCTACCCCTCTTCTACCCCTCTACCCCTCTTCTACCCCTCTACCCCTCTTCTACCCCTCTTCTACCCCTCTACCCCTCCACTACCCCTCTACCCCTCTACTAACCCTCTACCCCTCTACTAACCCTCTACCCCTCTACTACCCCTCTACCCCTCTACTACCCCTCTTCTACCCCTCTACCCCTCTTCTACCTCTCTTCTACCCCTCTACCCCCTCTTCTACTCCTCTACTACCCCTCTACCCCTCTTCTACCCCTCTACCCTCTTCTACCCCTCTACCCCTCTTCTACCCCTCTACCCCTCTACTACCCCTCTACCTCTACACTACCTCTCTTCTACCCCTCTACCTCTCTTCTACCCCTCTACCTCTACTCTACCTCTCTTTTACCCCTCTACCTCTCTTTTCCCCCTCTACCTCTCTTCTCCCCCTCTACCTCTCTTCTACCCCTCTACCCCTCTTCTACCCCTCTTCTACCCCTCTACCCCTCTTCTACCCCTCTACTACCCCTCTTCTACCCCTCTATCCCTTCTACCCCTTCTACCCCTCTACCCCTCTTCTACCCCTCTACCCCTCTTCTACCCCTCTTCTACCCCTCTACTTCCCCTCTACCTCTCTACTAGCCCTCTACCCTTCTACTACCCCTCTACCCCTCTTCTACCCCTCTACCCCTCTTCTACCCTTCTACCCTTCTACCCCTCTTCTACCCCTCTTCTACCCCTCTTCTACCCCTCTTTTACCCCTCTACTACCCCTCTACCCCTCTACTCTTCTACCCCTCTACCCCTATTCTACACCTCTACCCCTCTTCTACCCCTCTACTACCCTTCTACTCCTCTACCCATCTTCTACCCCCTTCTACCCCTCTTCTATCCCTCTTCCCCTCTTCTACCCCTTTACCCCTCTTCTACCCCTCTTCTACCCCTCTTCCCCTCTTCTACCCCTCTACCACCCCTCTACCCCTCTACCTCTCTTCTACCCCTCTACCTCTACTCCACCTCTATTCTACCCCTCTACCTCTACTCTACCTCTCTTCTACCCCTCTACCCCTCTTCTACCCCTCTACCTCTCTTCTACCCCTCTACCCCTCTTCTACCCCTCTACCCCTCTACCACCCCTCTTCTACCCCTCTTCCCCTCTTCTACCCCTCTACCACCCCTCTACCCCTCTACCCCTCTACCTCTCTTCTACCCCTCTACCTCTACTCCACCTCTATTCTACCCCTCTACCTCTACTCTACCTCTCTTCTACCCCTCTACCCCTCTTCTACCCCTCTACCTCTCTTCTACCCCTCTACCCCTCTTCTACCCCTCTACCCCTCTACCTCTCTTCTACCCCTCTACCCCTCTTCTACCCCTCTACCCCTCTACTACCCCTCTACCCCTCTTCCCCATTTCTACTCTTCTACCCCTCTACCCTTCTACCCCTCTACTACCCCTCTACTACCCCTCTACTACCCCTCTACCCTTCTACTATACCTCTACCCCTCTTCTACCCCTCTACCCCTCTTCTACCCTTCTACCCCTCTACCCCTCTTCTACCCCTCTACCCCTCTACCCCTCTATCCCTCTTCTACCCCTCTACTACCCCTCTACCCCATTACTCTTCTACCCCTCTACCCCTTTTTTACACCTCTACCCCTCTTCTTCCCCTCTACCCCTCTTCTACCCCTCTACTACCCTTCTACTCCTCTACCCATCTTCTACCCCCTTCTACTCCTCTTCTACCCCTCTTCTACCCCTCTACCCCTCTTCCACCCCTCTTCCACCCCTCTTCTATCCCTCTTCTACCCCTCTACCCCTCTACCCCTCTTCTACCACTCTTCTACCCCCTCTACTACCCCTCTTCTACCCCTCTACCCCTCTTCTACCCCTCTACCCCTCTACTACCCCTCTACCCCTCTACCTCTCTTCTACCCCTCTACCTCTACACTACCTCTCTTCTACCCCTCTACCTCTCTTCTACCCCTCTACCTCTACTCTACCCCTCTTCTACCCCTCTAACCCTCTTCTACCCCTCTACCCCTCTACTACCCCTCTACCCCTCTTCTATCCCTCTTCTACCCACTGTAACTAGCAAAGACACTGTGTCACGGCAGCATCACTCAGCACCACCACAGCATCTCTCAGCGCCACCACAGCATCACTCAGCGCCACCACAGCATCACTCAGCGCCACCACAGCATCACTCAGCACCACTACAGCATCACTATGCACCACGACAGCATCACTCTGCACCACCACAGCATCACTCAGGACTACCACAGCATCACTCGACACCACCACAGCATCACTCAGCTCCACCACAGCATCACTCAGCGCCACCACAGCATCACTCAGTGCCACCACAGCATCACTCAGCACCACCACAGCATCACTCGGCACTACCACAGCATCACTCAGCACCACAACAGCATCACTCAGCACCACAACAGCATCACTCAGCACCACACAGCATCACTCAGCGCCACCACAGCATCACTCAGCGCCACTACAGCATCACTCAGCGCCACCACAGCATCACTCAGCGCCACCACAGCATCACTCAGTGCCACCACAGCATCACTCAGCGCCACCACAGCAACACTCAGCGCCACCACAGCAACACTCAGCGCCACCACAGCATCACTCAGCACCACCACAGCATCACTCAGCACCACCACAGCATCACTCAGCACCACCACAGCATCACTCAGCACCACCACAACATCACTCAGCACAACCACAACATCACTCAACACCACATCAGTATCACTCAGCATCGCCTTTGCACTAGTACACCCCACCACATCATCATCACTCAGCAAGACCTAAGTATCATTCAGCATCACATCAGCATCGTCTCAGCACCAGTCACCACCACCACTACCACCTCAACATCACTCAACACCACCTCAGCCTGCTCTCGGAATCTGCCATCTGTTGATTCTCCCCTAGCGTCTCCCGCTGCTAGTGTTATAATACAGGTACTAGTTCACAACCTTCAACCTCAAAATTGTTTATGCCTCCTCAAAAAAAAAAACTTTAACAAACAACCATTGGAATAGGCAAAAACAAGTTGCCAGCATTGCAAGAACAAAAGAAAAATGAGGAAATTTTTTATTGTACATACATTTTTTAATATGGTCGTTCTGTTGGACATAATGCCTTTTTGGTCATATATAAGGTAATAAAAATGCTTCTGGCACTTGTTTATTACAACTTTTTCAGCATGCTGCACAGCAGCCACACTTCTCTACAGCACAGCTTAAACACATTGGCAAAGTCAATAGGTCTCGCTTTTGGGACCTTATAAGTATTTAGTTATGCAGCACAATATCCTTGGTGCAACAACATCAACTGTTGCATGGCTAAACACTTATAAGGTCCCAAAAGCGAGACCTATTGGCTATGCCAATGCTTGTTGTCATAGTCACCCCCAAGTTTTCCTCTAGATGCTGACTTTATAGATCAGGCAGAGCACTGGGACCTGCTAACCAGGCCCCAGTGCCAGTGCTTTTCCCCTTGAACTGTAACTGTTGAGTTGGTATACCCAATTGGCAAGGACTTATCACTCCTTGTAAGTCCCTAGTAGATGGTACCATTGGTACCCAGGGCAAGAGTGTTAAGAGGGGTCACCAGGGCTGCAGCACTTTATTGTGCCACTCTGGGTGACCCCAGTAAAAGTATGTCTGCAGGTGTGCCATTGCAGCCCAGTACGAGCAGCCTGTCTGCTCGAGAGTGACTTTGCACACCCCATGTGCTACAGAGCCACACGACTGCCTTAATGTAAGTAAGTCACTCTTGAGATCGTCCTCCTAATCCCGGAGGTAGAATGTATTATATTAAAGGTGTGGCTATATATGTTCATACATATCTATCCCTACAGTAACACTGTGTAGCAAGGTTTACTGTAAGTGACCGGCAGTTCATAGAGTAACATGGGCTGGCTACCGAGCAAACTCGAGATAGCCTGTTCCATTATGGAACAACTGCATTGTGTCGTGTTTGTTATCAAACACCTTGCTTTTTCACTTCAACACGATTCTCGTGTCGGGGGTGAGCTGGCATGCACAGGGGTGCCACCCTGTGTGGGTGCCCCTCTAGGTACAAAGCTCCAGTGCCTTGGCAGGCTTCCCTGATCTGTTTGCCGCCAAGACAAGAGTCTGCCCTCCTGGTGGGATATGCTAGCACTTACCCAAGATGGAGACAAAGGCCTGGGCAGGAAGATGGTCACACCCCCTACCTCTCAGGATGGCTAGTGTTTGCAGTCATCAAGGCAGTCAGCCTCAAAGGCTTTTACCGCCATTGACATTACCATGTCCCCTACTCAAGGACAAAGCCCTTCCCCACAGCTCAGGCAGGTGGGAAAATGAGAGGCATACTCTCCCAAAGCCTAGCTACACCTTTAGGGTGGGCTAGGAGGTCTGTGCAGCCAAGGAAGTGTTCTGCCGTTTTGGCAGACCCTAAAATAGAGTATTCTGGGAAGCACAATGATGTACACCCATAGGATGTTGTCACTACAGCGGCGGGTTAGCCCCAGGGACCAGTAGCCCATTGGCCACTGTCCCTCATGCCTTTAACGCCCCCTCAACTAGGATTTAAGGGGCTCCCCTGGCACCAGAATTTCAGGTCTAACTTGGAATCCGAGAAGAGGCACAGAGAAGACGCCGTCAACGAAAACAGGACTTTGGACTCTGCCGCAGCACAAAGATAGGACACTTAAGTGCCCTGAAGAGACCATATACTAGAGCAGAGGTGATCGACGTGTGTCCATGGTGAAAGCTTGATGCTTCCAGCAAGAGGGGCCCTAGTGGATGCCAGAAATCCAAAGCAGACTCCCATGACTGGTGGAACCAGTTGACTGCAACCTGCAGAAGAATCACAAGAATTGCAAACTGCTGGGCCTGTCGAGAATGACCCCAGATCGAGCTTCGAGCTGCTAGTCCACTCCTGTCGACCTCCAGCCACTGAAGTACCCGATGACTACATTTGCCGCAGCCAAGGCTTGGTGATCGCCAGTTGGGTAATCGACCCCTTGAGTGACATCTCCAGCCCAAGAGCAACTCACAGCGTCAGCGACCGACGTTGGCAATGACCCTGCTCCTGTGTTCTTGGAATCTGAAATTGGTGTTGTTGAGTGTGTGGTAAAGCATCTTTGGCACAACCTGCCCCAGTGATTAACAGCTGCCAGCTACCTGTGCACCCAGAGCCGCCAAGCAAGGTAGAAGAAAACCAGCTGTTGCACCAAGGTCCTGGGACCCCAAAGGCCTCAACTCTCCAAGGGTGGAGTGTAACTCCATCTACAAGTGTGATTTTGTCGAATGCTGCATTTTGAGAGCTAATGTGTCTCCCGATCAGTACCCAGGACATCCAAGTAACCTCTGCACCCAGACTCTTTGGGCAAAGTAACAAAATAACGACTGTAAAGACTTGGTCTAGGGACCCACAAAACTTTAACGACAAGAGTGTTCATTTGAACTCGCCCTGTAACTATCATTTTGCTAAATGTGTTTTCCCCCATTGACTTCAATGGTGAACATCTGACAGCTTTCATGGAATTTATTGTTTAATACTTTGAAAATCTATAACTCCGGTAAATGCAACATATCAAGTTTGTTTTGGTGCCTATATTTATGTAAAAATCCAATCTATTTTTATAAATTGGTGGCAAGGTTTCTTTCGAGCTGTGTCACTAACTTATTGACAATGCTGGTACTGTGAAATGTTTAACAGATGTACCTCTGAATACGCCTGACTGCTCTGTGCCACTCTACCAGGACAGAGCTAAGGCTGCTAAGGGTGAATGCAAGGACCACGTTTGTGTATTGTGTTAGTATTACATGATAAGGCCCACCAGCCATATCACAAAATACTTCCACCTTGCAACACGCCTTTTGAGAAGTATACAGTGCTATATAAATGCAATGACAATGCAACAACAGAAGCAGGAAAGGATAGTCAATGTGCAATCCTGCACACTCAGGCAGCCCACAAGATCAAAGCATCAAAATATATGGTATTTGTCCACTGTTCAAATACTTAAAAATAACACATCCTGGTAATGTAAAAATAAATAATTAAAACCCATTTCATGATTGATTTTGGATTTGGTTTTGATAATGCTGCGGTCGAGCCCGGTCATACCTCGAGAAGTGTCAGGTCCTATTTCTTTATTTTTACACATTGGGATCAGAAAATACTGACTTTATCAAAAGTCACTAACATCTTGATTTTTCCAAGTGTACCAGCACAATATTTCTGATGTATTTTGTGGGATCTTGTCACAAAGCACTTTGCGCATGTAAGTTCAACTTCTGTGTACAAATGATGTCACATGATGTACATCTGAAAAGCATTAAATATGAACTACCATCCTAAAATTATCCTACACTGAAAATTACAGTACCCTGCTCCTATTCGGAAGGATTGAGTGTGCAATGGCAAAGGTGACATGGAAAATTGGTTAACCACCACAAACCTGTAAGTGTGTTCACAAACCCTTTCACAGCCCATTTCCACACTTGATAGTGTCAGATATTTACTCTTTTCGAGCGAATGAGTAAGGCGTTATTTATTCTGGAAATGAGGGGGGCACCACCCTTAAAACTAATGGGGATATTGGTAAAATGGTTTCACCATGTGGAAAAGCATTTGCACACTGAGAAAAAAAAGTTAGCAAATGCAAACATATTACATATTTTACAAACCCATGTGTACACATGTGAAAAGGTAATCCCTCTGAGAAAGCTGAAACTGTTGCAGGTTGTGAGTAGCTCTCTGTAGGTAATTGGGTTATTGATTGAGGGGGTGAAACCATACTCAAGCAACAACCACAATTCTTGTCAGGGTGAAACACAAGCAAGCCACAAATTAACCTGTGCTCAACCCTCTAGTAGCTTGGAACACACGCAGGCACGCTTAACTTAGAGTCAATGAGTAAGGTATGTACGCAGCACTTCAAACAGTAATAAAGTGAAAACAAAAAACAAGAACAATCCTACACCAACTTAGAAACATAGAGCAAAATATGATAAATTATTTGAGACCAAAATGACAAAACTCCAATCAGTAGAACTGACGATATGCAATGTCAAAGTTTTAAGGTAAGTTTAGAGCCTAAATGCAGAAAGCACCTCTCATGGTTATCTGGTCCTACGAGACTGGATGAAAGTCACACGTTCAGGCCAAATGCAATGGAGCATGGGCCAGATACAGGGACCAGTATAGTCCCACTGAAAGCGTTACCTTCATAAACCCAGCATGAAGAGTTCTGTTTGCGGTCCATGGGGCAGCGAGAAGCAGGGAGAGTTTTGCGGATGGTCGTCACTGTAGTGTGAAGAGCAAACAGGCTTGGCATTGCGGATGTTGCTGAAGATTCAAATTGGCAGTCACTGCAGATTGTTGATGCTGTAGAACGAAATGCCCAAAACTTCAGGATTTCTACTTTTCTTGGGGAGAGAGCTCAGCTTATGTCCAGGACCTGAGAGGCACTTCTTGGGCTCAGGAACTCACTCCAGCAGAGGCCAGCAGGGCTCAGGCAATCCCAGTTGCAGGTCCAGGCAGCAGGTCACCTGGGCAGATGCAGGGGGCCTGGGGGGTTGCTATGTCCCTGTAGCTCAGAACATAAGGTCAGTCAGGTGACCAATGGAATCACTTCAGCCCGGGATGAAGGATGCAAGTCCAGTTTTCCTTCACAGCAACCAGAGCAGTGGGCAGCATGGTAGCAGACCATCTGGCAGCAGTACAGCAGTCTTTCTTATGTAGTATCCACAGGTCAAGCACTGAAGAGCTGGGTCTGAGGATCCAATATTTATATTTGATGCCAGCTTTGAAGTAGGAGAAGAGTTTGAAGGTTTCTACCCCGAGGTGTTTAGAATTTCCTTCCTCAGTGTCATAGCCACAGCTTTTCTGGGGCCAGTACAGGGCCCCACACAAAGCGTCCGTTTGTGAGTGTCAAACCCTTTGTCAGTGTGCTAAGTCAGCGGTTTTGTGCAGGGACATAGCTTGGTAAGTAAGAGTGGGGGGTGGGTGAGCTTCAGATTTCCCAGCAATCACGCTTGCATATCTTGTTAACATACATTATAAGAGAAGCAGGACATGAGGAGGCATAAGGGGCAATGGAAAGAGAGAAGAGTGCAGATTGTTAGGGGGTAATCCTACAGACATCTCCCCATACCCAATTGAAAGCACCTGTACCCAACTATTTACTACAGAATACATTTTTCAGGGGAATGCAACACCCCAACCCCTTGTCCCCCGAAGCTACGCCCCTGGTTTTTTGATGTGCATGTGTGGTAAGTTACAGCTTTACCCCCGCACCCTCTATTAAGTCAGAGGTGGCCCATCCTGCCAACACCTAACTCCCCCATTGTCTCACTGTCTGGGAGAAATACACATAGACAAGCTGCCAGCTACACCTAGTCCTGTGACACAGGAAACAGGCTGCAGGCACCAAATGGTTGGGACAAGAACATGGAAACATTCTAAAAGTGGCATTTTCAGTATTGTGACATAAAATCATACTTTACCATTAAAGAAGATTATAAATTACAATTCTTTCTAGAACAAACTTGACTTTCCTATCTGCTCCCAATTGAAAGATAACACTTATTAAATGTAATAAGGCAACCCATGTTACCCTATGGGAGAGCTAGGCCTTGCAATAGTGAAAAACTAATTTAGGAGTTTTTCATTACCAAGACATGTAATGCTTAAAAGTACATGTCTAACTTTTTTAATACTATGAACCCTGCCCTTTGGGATGTTTAGGGCCTTCCCTAGGGGTGACTTGTGTGCATTAAAAAGGAAGGTGTGGGCCTAGCAAAAGGTTTAGTTTGCCAGGTCAAAATGGCAGTTTAAAACTGCACACACAGGGTGCAATGGCAGGCCTGGGACATGTTTGAAAGGCTCTTGAAGTGGGTGGCACAATAAGTGATGCAGGCCCACTGGTAGCATTTAATTTAAAGATATTTACAAGTAAATTAAAGGTGCTGATGTTACCATGCTTTAGGGAGCAAGCACACTCACTTTAGCACTGGTTAGCAGTGGTAAAGTGAACAAAGTCCTAAGCCCAACAAAAATGAGAAAAGCAAAAAGTATGAGAGAAGACCACCCTAAGGCTGACAGGTCTAGCACCCTCCTCTAGCTTTCGAAATTTAAAACAAAATTGTAGAATTGCATAAAAAATAGGTGCAAATCTAAGGGGCTATTTATGCATGTCTTGTGTGTACTGGAAGTCACTTCTGTGGAACAAATATTTTAGATTCAATTAATGTATATTGTAAGAAATTGGGTTATTAGTTGCAAAGGATGCGAGTCCTTCACAAGTAAAAAGTCCAAACGTTTCTCTTCAGTAGGAACCAAGTACCTCATTGTAGCAATTGACTTTTATAGGGAAGCAAAGCAGAGCAGTAAAATCCCTACTCAGTGAAGGTGGAGTGGGATAGTAAACTCAGTTTGCTGGTACCCAACATCAGTACCCAATAAATTATTTCCCAGTCAATGGTTTTTCTTATAAAAGAGAATAGTACTTTCATTACACATACACTACTAAATACTATGCATTAACTACAAACATATATAATCAAGTACATGGAAATATCTTTGGTGACACTGATAGAACAGTTGGCACCCCAACAAACCATAGCCATGAATCCATGGTGATAATGCTGGTCACTTTAGCTTAACTAGTCTGGTGAGTTCCCACGTTTCATAATGAATAGTGCAGACAATGTGTAAAATTGTAGTATGACCCCCTTACTTTGATAGATGTACATGTAGTACTCACTGATTATCAAGTAAATGTTGCTAATTCAGCGCTGTGGGTCAGTTGACATCTTATTCACAGATCTATGTATTACTGCATTATGTGAAGTGCTGAGCGGCATTGCAAAATTACATAATGCTAGAAATTATATGATATGTTGCCATTGCTTTTTGCAGTAAGGTCAATGAAACAGTAATGAGGTACACAATGTCACTAGTAGAAGGTCAGTTCTGTAGGAAATGGCACGGTCCATGCATAAATACATGTAGGCATGCGCTGTATGGGCTGCAATGTGAAATCACAAAACAGCTATGCTCGAACTTCCATATTCTATTACAGTTGCTTCCTTCAGTGGGACCAGCTATATGGTAAAGTGGGTCAGGGTATTTGTAGTGAAAAGGCACTTCTGTGAGAGAAGAATTATTAGAAGTTTGCTATTTCGAGATGAATGAGGTTGAAGATGTTGAGGGAAATTACGAATTAATGTGGTGATTGGAGCAGTATGTGCATAGGACGAGTTATTCCACTCTAGAATAGTGCTTAAATGTAAAGGAATATGTGCCAGGGCCCAAAGTTTTGCTCCGAAGCCTGCTGGGGGCACCATCGAAGGTCAGCATGCTGAATACAAAGGCTGCGTAGTCTTGATTACACCTCATGCCTCTTTCATCAACCACTAGACTCTTTCTGCTCCTTTATCTCACTCTTCCAGGTTCTTTTTCATTCCTGCGATCTCCCTTTGCCACTATTGTTTCACCTTTCTCTTCCACCTTTGTGGTAAATAAGGGCTGACCACACAGGAAGGGATCCAAGAAAGGTTCTTTATTTCAGAGGTACAAGAAACGTCCAAGACACCTCAACGCAGGAGGCACACTGACTCTCATCCATTCCACTCCCAGCCAAGGTTCTGCATTCTAGGTTCTCCACTACATTTCGCCCCACTCAATAAGCCTTGGCATCTCCACAACGAGTGATGACTGTAGGATACCACAACCTTCTTTCCACCTTATGCACTTTTCTCTCTCTTGCTTTTGAACACAGTCTGCTGGGGAAAAATAAGCGCCAGTCCTCAAAAATGAGTGCCGGTGGGCCCCATGCGCAACCACCGGCTCAAATTAAGCAGAATAGACCTACATTGTGTGGAGTCCTTAAACCGACATAGAGTGGTATGCGTTAAGGTATTAAAGTGGTAAGTCTGTTGTCACAGTTGTTTTCTGTAAATATCCAGTTCAGGGGAGGAGAATTGGGCAGTATTCCTCTTACCGCCCAGAGATATGTGTATATACAACATCATAGGTCCCAATCACACTTCACTTTGTGACTGCCTTTAGCCAATAGGCAACAACAACAGTGGCATCCTGCCAGCTTTCTGTAGACTACACTGCCCTTTTCAATTGGCTCTTTCTGATGATTAAAACAATGTTATTAATATTATCATTGTTTGAAGCGAGTCCTTCTCATGAAAGGAGAAACAACTCTGAAAAGGCTAACCTGACACTTATTTCCTGCAGTCAGAATGGTTTGCAAGTAATAAAAAGCAATTAGAAACAACCAGAGGACAGAGTAAGAGAAAGAGAGGTATCCAGGCTTTTTTGTGACTAATGGCTTTGTATTGAACCCAGAACGTCTTCATTTGTTGAAGCTTTGTACTCCGAGTGAAGATAGAATGCTTTTAAAAGACAGGAGTGGAAGAAATGCATCAAACTCTTTCCGTTGTACAAGAGTGACAGCTCCATAGATTGCTGCTGTGTGAAGTGCAGGGGATTTGACTGCATGCCAAGCAGCAGCAAAACATGGCCACCATGCCATTACAACACGGGTACTGATGTTGTCAGGGTACAGGTGTTATTAGCTTCATGAACCGGCTATTTTCAGTTGTGGAAAACACAGTCATAACCAGGAGACGGGAAACATCCTTTACAATGACTCCAGAACAACGAGTTCTGGAGTCACGCAAGCCGGACAATGACTTGCACAAACAACGACTTAGCCTGTACCACGCTCCTCGTGACTGCTCATATCGAGCAGTCACGAGGAGCGTTGGAGGAACAGGAGAGGTAAGAGGGGGTCGGGGGTGGGGAGGGGGGTTGTATGTTCGTTTTCAGGGGGTGGGAGGGGTTCGGGGTAGATTTTAAGGGGTGGGTTATTAGTGTTAGTTTTAAGGGGGTGGTGGGGGTTTGTTTTATTATTTAGGGGTTGGGAGGGGTCGTGATTGATTTTAGGGGGTGGGAGGGGTTTGTGTTTGTTTTTAGGGGGTGGGAGGGGTTTGAGTTAGGTTTTAGGGGGTGGGAGGGGTTAGTGTTAGTTTTTAGGAGGTAGGAGGTGGGAGGGGTCACTGTTAGTTAATAGGAGGTTGGGGGGTTTGTGTAAGTTTTTAGGGAGTGGAAGGTGGGGGGTACGGGGTAGATTTTAGGGTGTGGGAGGGTTGGGAATAGATTTTAGGGGTGGTTTTACCATGCATTCCTTTATCATGAAAATTTGTGGTAAAAGAATGCGTGGTAAAAAAAATCGTTGTTGAGACGCGGTCATAGTAGAGACTGTGTGGTTTAGGAAGTCGTTGTTGAGGAACTCGTTGTTCCAACATACAACCCCAGGAGACAGTGTCTTTGAGCCACAGAATAAGGGTGTTAGAAATGGGATTTCTGGTTGGCTAGGGCTTGCCCCTAAGCCAGGCAGAAACCACCACTCTAGTCAGGGCAAGGGAGTTACACGCTGAAGATAACCCCTGCTCACCCCCTTGGTAGCTTGGCACGAGCAGTCAGGCTTATCCCAGAGGCAATGTGTAAAGCGTTTGCGCAACACACACACACAGCAGCAACACACTAGGCACACTACAAAAAAAACTCCACACAAGGTTATATAAAAAAATAGCCTTTGTATTATCCAAAACGCATTAGATCATAATCACACAATATACACTGTGCCAACTGGCACTAGGCAATATTTACAGGGGACTATATACACCGGACAGGGCCATTCGGGCCACTGTCAGAACCTTTAGAAATCACAAGTAGCAATTGTAAAACACAACCAGTGACTACTGGTAAAACACTGTACTTGGCATTAGCATGGGCACCATAAACACATTATGTCTGCATCACAATTAGGCATAAAACACATTGTGCATAAACCTCCTAAGCATAAACACATTACGCAATAGGCATCACAAGCATAAACACATTATGCAATAAAACACAGTATGCCACAATCATATTAGGCATCACCATCCAAAATGACCCCCAGGCCAACTGGCCTTTCACTGGGCTCAAAATGTCCTCTGTCCAGAATGTCAGGGCGCAAAGATAGGGCTTCTCAATTAGCCCTCTGGCTGCCAAAGCAGCAAAGCCAAGGTGCACAATGCGCAGGGGGGCGGGGGAGTGTATCTCACTCCTTTCTTATCACCAACAAAATGCCCCCAAAGGAAAATGGCACTGGCCCCACCTTGCCGTGGAAGCCCCACTCCGGGACTCCTAAAATAACCTTGCCCAAACGTTGCAGCTACCCGCGGTGCAGCTGTGGCAAAATTAGCCCGGGCACCACTGTGCCTTTTGAGCCCCACTCCGGGACTCAAATACAAAACTGGCCCCAAAGGAAAATGGCACTGGCACCACCGTGCCGCTTGGGAGCTCCCCTCTGGGACTCCTCCTGGTGCCCTCGATCGGAACCAACAGCTCTCAAAAGACTTCAGCCCCACTCACCGGGGCTTCGTGCAGACTCCTCCGGGCTTCTTTCCGGCAGGGCAGGCATCGACCATGTGCCTCGGGGAGCCCCTCTCACCTGGGCTCTCTGGTGGATTTCTGCCGGTAGCTGGACACGGCGCGGGACTTCCGCCGGGAGCCCTCGAGGCTTCGGTCCTCCTGCTGGTCTCCAGGCAACCTGCGGGGCTTCCCCTTCCGCCCGGGAGCCCTGCCCACAGTCAGGCGCAGCCCTGCCCGACTTCCTGGTCGCACTTGGAGCGGCGGCTTTCTCTTCCTTTTGGGTCGGGCCGCGGCGGTGATTCCTTGCAGATCTCGGTGGCTACTCCGGGCGGCGGCAATGCGGGGTAGGCTCCCGCTCTACATAAATACAAATGCGGGGTAGGCTCCCGCCAGAAGCACAAACGCGGGGTGGGCTCTCGCTCCTCACTTCAAAAACGCGGGGTGGGCTCCCGCCCCTATTAGCAGCGGCAGTGCGGGGTGGGCTCCCGCTCTACTGCAGAAGCACCCACAATGCGGGGGGGGGGGGAATCCCCACGTTGGGATCCCCGCCAAAGTTGTCGCAGCCCAGTGCTGCAAATTAAAACAAGAATGCTCCTCTCGCCCTGGAGCAGAGAAATACAGATCCAGCGCTCACAAGGCACTGGGACCCCACAGGTCAAGGGGAGAAGGCTGGGCTGAGGCAGGCCAGCTCACAGGGCCCTCCAGCAGGGAGGCAGTCCCTCGTGGCGGTTCCTCCTGGGGCCCAGCAGCAACAAGTCACCAGGAAGCACAAAAGCACAACATTTCCATGGGGTCACAGCCCCAGTACTTATACACCAATTCTCCTTTGTCTGCCCTTGGCACAGGGCTTGGGGGAACCAGCCTGAGCTGGTTCTGGGGGGTTTTGGAGCACTTTGTTGACAAGGCTCCTCTTCCCCTTTGTCAGGTGGGGGCTCATCATCAGACACACCACAGGGGGGCGGAGCCAGCATTCACCTAGGCACAGTGGCGTAACGAAACTTGAGTGGGCCCCCCTGCAAAGAATATGGAGGGGGCCCCCCACGCTCCGGATTCAGTCAGGAGCTCTCAGGTCAGGGGCCTGCTGTGCACACACCAGTGGCGGCTGGTGGATCCTAAAAGTGGTGGAACAAAAAGCTGAGATCCGAGTTGAAGGAGCAAGTGAGTACAGCAAGCACACCAAAGTGAAAGAGGAGTGTTCGGGTTGGCCTTCCCAAGTGGGCCCTTTAACCACTCAAATTTCAGCTTTAAATAAATTCAGTCAGTTGTCACCAAAACATCAGCTTGTCGGTTTATGAAAGCAGACACGTTTTGCTATTAAATACTAGCTTTGCATTCTTGAAAAATAATTTAAATTCCCTAAATCAAGAAGTTATCTTTTTTGTGAAAAAGTTCAATTATTGTCATGAACCACTGCAACACATGGATAGATTCTGCCTTGAAAATCTATGTGTCATAGTTGCATGTCATATGCGCCAATCTAATGCCAAGAATTACCACCATTATGCCGAAGCTAGCATGAGGGCTGTGCACCACCACGCAATCAGACAGGAATTACCACTATTATGCCAGGGCCCACATTTTACCCGGTTTGGGCACCATTATACCATGGGTGAGCACATTGGGCCGATATGTACCACCATTATGGCAGAGCCAACATTATGTCATGTTATTTTATTTATTAAGTACACAATCATGGAACATTGCTGGTGTTGAAATGGGGCAGCTCTGTAGAATCTCACTAGTGGCCGTGACAAGCTCCCCTCTTTACCTAGTGCTAGTTTTTGCTACACAAAGGCATGTCGCAGGCACTATGGAAAAGAGAACAAGATATGAACGGCTTCCTTGTTTGTCTCTAACAGTCCACCCACTCTCGTCAGAGCCCTTCCCACAGTACACAAGGACACCCATATGTCCCCTGTACCCTTCTACAGGTCAAATGCATATCAACCATCCTGGAATGGTTACTTATTTAGGAAAATATGGGAAGACATTTTAGAGAATAAAAATAGCTTGACCTATATGCGTGATGCGGGGTCTGTAATTGGCTATGGGGCACTGGCGTACAGTTCTCTGCAGGACAGCTGAGGGTCACGACTTCAGAGCCCACTGTGTTTACTCCCTGCCCTGTGTTAATTCATGGTCTATGTAGTGCAACCTTATTTACGCCCTGTAATATTTCATTGTCTCTTATTCACCACTGTCCACCTTCTGTATTTACACCCTGTAGTATTTCATTGTCTCTCATTCACCACTGTCCACCTACTGTATTTACACCCTGTATTTCATTGTCTCTCATACACCGCTGTCCACCCACTGTATTTACACCCTGTATTTCATTGTCTCTCATACAACGGTGTCCACCCACTGTATTTACACCCTGAAGTATTTCATTGTCTCTCATACACCACTGTCCACCCACTGTATTTACACCCTGTATTTCATTGTCTCTCATACACCGCTGTCCACCCACTGTACTTACACTCTGTATTTCATTGTCTCTCATACACCGCTGTCCACCCACTGTACCTACACCCTGTATTTCATTGTCTCTTATTCACCACTGTCCACCTACAGTATTTACACCCTTTCGTATTTCATTGTCTCTCATACACCACTGTCCACCTACTGTATTTACACCCTTTAGTATTTCATTGTCTCTTATTCACCACTGTTCACCTACAGTATTTACACCCTGTATTTCATTGTCGCTCATACATCACTGTCCACCCACTGTATTTACACCGTGTAGTATTTCTTTGTCTCTCATACACCGCTGTCCACCCACTGTATTTACACCCTGTACTATTTCATTGTCTCTCATACACAACTGTCCACCCGCTGTATTTACACCCTGTAGTATTTAATTGTCTCTCATACACCACTGTCCACCCACTGTATTTACACCCTGTATTTCATTGTCTCTCATACACCGCTGTCCACCCACTGTATTTACACCCTGTAGTATTTCATTGTCTCTTATTCACCACTGTCCACCTACTGTATTTACACCCTGTAGTATTTCATTGTCTCTCATTCACCACTGTCCACCTACTGTAATTACACCCTGTATTTCATTGTCTCTCATACACCGCTGTCCACCCACTGTATTTACACCCTGTATTTCATTGTCTCTCATACAACGCTGTCCACCCACTGTATTTACACCCAGTAGTATTTCATTGTCTCTCATTCACCCCTGTCCACCCACTGTATTTACACCCTGTATTTCATTGTCTCTCATACACCGCTGTCCACCCACTGTACTTACACCCTGTATTTCATTGTCTCTTATTCACCACTGTCCACCTACAGTATTTACACCCTTTCGTATTTCATTGTCTCTCATACACCACTGTCCACCTACTGTATTTACACCCTTTAGTATTTCATTGTCTCTTATTCACCACTGTTCACCTACAGTATTTACACCCTGTATTTCATTGTCGCTCATACATCACTGTCCACCCACTGTATTTACACCCTGTACTATTTCATTGTCTCTCATACACAACTGTCCACCCGCTGTATTTACACCCTGTATTTCATTGTCTCTCATACACCGCTGTCCACCCACTGCATTTACACCCTGTAGTATTTCATTGTCTCTTATTCACCACTGTCCACCTACTGTATTTACACCCTGTAGTATTTCATTGTCTCTCATTCACCACTGTCCACCTACTGTATTTACACCCTGTATTTCATTGTCTCTCATACACCGCTGTCCACCCACTGTATTTACACCCTGTATTTCATTGTCTCTCATACAACGCTGTCCACCCACTGTATTTACACCCTGTAGTATTTCATTGTCTCTCATACACCTCTGTCCGCCCACTGTATTTACACCCTGTATTTCATTGTCTCTCATACACCGCTGTCCACCCACTGTACTTACACCCTGGATTTCATGGTCTCTTATTCACCACTGTCCACCTACAGTATTTACACCCTTTCGTATTTCATTGTCTCTCATACACCACTGTCCACCTACTGTATTTACACCCTTTAGTATTTCATTGTCTCTTATTCACCACTGTTCACCTACAGTATTTACACCCTGTATTTCATTGTCGCTCATACATCACTGTCCACCCACTGTATTTACACCGTGTAGTATTTCATTGTCTCTCATACACCGCTGTCCACCCACTGTATTTACACCCTGTACTATTTCATTGTCTCTCATACACAACTGTCCACCTGCTGTATTTACACCCTGTAGTATTTAATTGTCTCTCATACACCACTGTCCACCCACTGTATTTACACCCTGTATTTAATTGTCTCTCATACACCGCTGTCCACCCACTGTATTTACACCCTGTAGTATTTCATTGTCTCTCATACACCGCTGTCCACCCACTGTATTTACACCCTGTATTTCATTGTCTCTCATACACCGCTGTCCACCCACTGTATTTACACCCTGTAGTATTTCATGTCTCATACACCACTGTCCACCTACAGTATTTACACCCTGTATTTCATTGTCTCTCATACACCACTGTCCACCCACTGTATTTACACCCTTTAGTATTTCATTCTCTCTTATTCACCACTGTCCACCTACAGTATTTACACCCTGTATTTCATTGT
Organism: Calotriton arnoldi; assembly: GCA_963921515.1. NCBI lineage: Eukaryota > Metazoa > Chordata > Amphibia > Caudata > Salamandridae > Calotriton > Calotriton arnoldi. The sequence goes on from CAWUFW010005936.1 coordinate 202,638, forward strand.
CTCTTATTCACCACTGTCCACCCACTGTATTTACACCCTTTAGTATTTCATTGTCTCTTATTCACCGCTGTCCACCCACTGTATTTACACCCTGTATTTCATTGTCTCTCATACACCGCTGTCCACCCACTGTATTTACACCCTGTAGTATTTCATGTCTCTCATACACCACTGTCCACCTACAGTATTTACACCCTTTAGTATTTCATTGTGTCTTATTCACCACTGTCCACCCACTGTATTTACACCCTTTAGTATTTCATTTTCTCTTATCCACCACTGTCCACCTACAGTATTAACACCCTGTATTTCATTGTCTCTCATACACCACTGTCCACCCACTGTATTTATACCCTTTAGTATTTCATTGTCTCTCATACACCACTGTCCACCTACTGTATTTACACCCTGTATTTCATTGTCTCTCATACACCACTGTCCACCTACAGTATTTACACCCTGTAGTATTTCATTGTCTCTTATTCACCACTGTCCACCTACAGTATTTACACCCTGTATTTCATTGTCTCTCATTCACCGCTGTCCTCCCACTGTATTTGCACCCTTTCATATTTCATTGTCTCTCATACACAACTGTCCACCCGCTGTATTTACACCCTGAAGTATTTCATTGTCTCTCATATACAACTGTCCACCTACTGTATTTACACCCTGTAGTATTTCATTGTCTCTTATTCACCACTGTCCACCTACAGTATTTACACCCTGTATTTCATTGTCTCTCATTCACCGCTGTCCACCCACTGTATTTACACCCTTTCGTATTTCATTGTCTCTCATACACAGCTGTCCACCCGCTGTATTTACACCCTGTAGTATTTCATTGTCTCTCATACACAACTGTCCACCTACTGTATTTACACCCTGTAGTATTTCATTGTCTCTTATTCACCACTGTCCACCTACAGTATTTACACCCTGTAGTATTTCATTGTCTCTCATTCACCGCTGTCCACCCACTGTATTTACACCCTGTAGTATTTCATTGTCTCTCATACACAACTGTCCACCCGCTGCATTTACACCCTGTAGTGTTTCAATGTCTCTCATATACCACTGTCCACCCACTGTATTTACACCCTTTCGTATTTCAATGATTTCTTCATGTCTTTCTTCTCTCAGCCTCAATTAGCCATCTTGGAACAATAAAGTCACAATAAACTACAGCAAAAGAAACATACTTTGGCACAGCCAATAGTTCTGCAACCAACGTCAGACCTATTGGCTTTGCCAACGCTAATTAGATATGACATCTTACATGGATTCTCCCCTTCCGACCCACAATGTCCTTCCCTTCTTATGTGTGTCCTACTCTCTCCCATATGACTCTGGTGATAGTTTGCTACACTCCAGTCCCATTTATTTCCCGGAATATATCTCTATCTATTATTTTTGGCATTTCGTTGCTGTTCTGGGGGCTCATTCTATGCTTCATTAGACTTTAAGTACCAATTTATAACATGCTCTTTATTGGATTATTCAATAAAAAATATTACCAATGTGACTAACAAGAAATAGAATTTATAGGAAAACAAACATAAAATAAAAAGTGCACAGCATGGGCGGAAACTGAATACCTAAAATGTATTAAAATAAAAGAAAATGAAGGTTCTGTGCTGTGGAACCTGGGAATGACTTTCCCCAACTCTATAGTACTCCGGAGGCCCCTAAAATGTGAGTTTTTCAGTTAAGCTGGAGTCAGTGGCGTAGCACGAGCCTCACGCGCCCTCATTTAAGGAGGTGAAAATGGCCCCCTGGCTCCTGGTTGGGTAGTGAAAGACAGCTATAGTCAGTGTGCCCCTCCCATTCCTAGGCCCCGATGCCACTGCACATGCTGCACCATTGGTATGTACGCCCATGGCCAGAGTTTAAAAGTAAATAAAGGGCTGATGATAAAGCGAGTCAATAATACTAGGCAGGTGCCTAGGGTGCCAGCACCAGACAGTGCCAAATTGACACCAAAAGTATCAACTATTACCAATTTGTTCCAAGGAGGGAGCAAACAATAAAAAATAGAATTTTGCTGAAGGCTCCAGATAGTTTTGCACTTGGTCTCAAATGTCGCTCAAAAATGTGCAACAACCACAGACATGTTCTCCCTTCCTTTCCAACTGGGAAGACCACTGATACAAATGAAATGTGGCATAAGAGCCAGAGATGCTGGCTTTGGAACTGGGGGATCATGCTCGAGTCTCAGCGTTGGTTCAACATCCTGTGATTCTGGGCAAATCACTTAATATCCCCGTGCTTAAAAAATAAGTGTGGCCTTGTGTAATGTAACTGCTGCTCATGTAAAGCGCTCCAATACCTTGGGGGCGAGCTTGCGCTATATTGAACTATTAAAAAAAGTACTCTCTGTCATTTTCTACACGTACATCCATTTTCAAACATTCTTGAGCCATTTTTTTAAATCTCTTCTGTGGAGACCTGGGAACGTTTCCATGTTCACTATCAGCATCGGGGCCACTGCAGGCCACTGAGGAAACACTCTGTGCCATCCAGGGACACGCTCCAACTCAAACAAATGCGAGGCCAATTGCATTTCCAATGCTTGCTTACCTTCCAATGCGTCCCAGCAGAGTCCTGTTCCTAGAGCTGTAAACCTTCTCCTGGCCCTGTCAGCTCTGTGCTGCCTCATCCATTCTCAGAGGAGCAGTGCCTTGTGGGGAATGATCTCTCTGGGGCCCCCACCCCCATCCTTTTTCCGGGTCGTGGCTCTGACTGAAGAGAAACAATGTAACTTGTTACTTTGTTTCTCTTCAGTCCTGGGTCAGCACGAGAAGCTCAGAGCAGGCTGCAGACTGCACCTGCTTTCTAGAGCAAGCCTTTCTCTCACACTCACAGCTCTTTAAGGAAGAGCTGAGGGGGCCCCCTTCACCTACCGAAGACTGGGGGCCCCCCCGCACCGCGGGGGCTGTGGGGGTGTTTGTTACGCCCCTGCCCAGGCAGGCACAGACCTATTCAGGGTCAGGGGACTACTCCTCCCACTGCTCCAAATGCAGATGTCCCATTCAGCCTAGTGCTGACTCACCCTGCCCTCCCTGGAGCCACACACACCTCACTAGCCCCTGTAACTCCAAAGCCAGACATGCAATCCACATCAGGCAGGCAGACACATAGCACACAGAAATGCCAACTTCTAAAAGTGGCACTTCTAAAATGGTATAATAAATCTGCGCATACCATTGCGTAGCATTTATTATCACTATTCTAAACATACCAAACTTGACCACGCTGCTCCTCTCATATCAGGAATTACCACTGAAACACTTATCAGAGAATCCCCAATGCATTCCTATGGGAGGGCAGCCTCACAGCAGCGAGAAACCAAAATGGTGGTTTGTCACTGCCAGGACATGTCACACACTTAAGGTACATGTCCTACCTTCTACCTACAATGCAACCTGCCCATAGGGCTAGCTAGGGCCTACCTTAGGGGTGGCTGACATGCAGACATGGCACACACTTTAGGTGCCACGTCACAGCGGCAGTAACACTGCGCGCACAGGCCCTGCAATGGCAGAGGCCTGAGACAGGTTTGAAAGGCTACTTTGGTGGGTGGCGCAATCAGCGCTGCAAGCCCACCAGTAGCATTTAATTTACCGGCCCTGGGTATCCGAGATAACACTTTACAAGGGACTGATAGGTAAATTAAATATGCCAAATAGGTGTAGACCAATCTTTACCATATTTACCACAGAGAGCACACGCACTTTACACTGGACAGCAGTGCTAAAGTGCCCAGAGTCCTAGAACCACCAACACCATGTCCGAAAAAATGCTAGGAAGAAGGCAAAAAGTTCAGGGGTGACCCTGCAAAAAGGGCCAAGTCCAACAAAGGGTTATGGGGCAACATTACAATTGATGATGTCACTACTACATTTGACCTTTCCAGATTTGCAACCAGAAAATGTGTCCTCACTTAATTTCAACATCCTATTTCACTTAATGTAGCAATGTGGAGGCTATCTGCCTTTTCTGCATGCTCACCCCTGATATCTCACCTTTTTCTGGACTACATTTTTGGCTGGTATGAGGACTCTGCACTGTGTGACACAGCTAGTCAGTGTCACTGAATGTGTGTTCTGGCCCAAAACGGTACTGTTAAAATTGGTTTCACCAAATTAATCTACCTAGCTCTCTAGCTGTCAGGAGCACCACTGTGCTCTGGCTAGTTTGCAGTTTAACTGCACTGTAGTGACGCATGCAAGGGAAATTTGTTTTCCAAATAAGGAAACTTATTTTTTATAAATTGTCACCCCTAACTAAGCCATGGATGCTCAAAATGCAAGGTTTCTAATACATCAAAAATGGCACGCTAATTATTTGAAATAGTGACACAGTGACTGAATCTATTTTCACTGTGAAGGTTAAGTTAGAGAAGCCTTCTTGTGAATAAAATATGCATTTAGCATCTCTGCTTCCTCTGCTTTGAGATACTGAATGGGGCTGCTCATATTCATTCCCAGAGCTCACTTAGACCCCTTGGCAACAACCACAGCAAGGTTGGGAGAAGTAGTTTGAATAGTGTTGGAGGGAAGAAGATCTCTTCTAAATAGGGAAGTGGTTTTGGAGGGAGCCAGTCACTCCACCGGTGAAACAAGGTTTACCCACCATCAATTGAGTACTTTTGGATCTGTAGATCTATGGTCTCCAGGTATGACCAGAAAGAATTTACCAGCAGTTGGACATAAGTGGAATTTTGCTTTTTTTTTTTTTTTACTTCTGGTGGACCGGGAGAAGATGCTGAAGTGTGCCCAGGGAGGTTGCACCTTAAGTGGGCGAGAAAACTAGGTTTGTCCATTTTGATCTTTTGCAGTGCTGAAAACACAGCCACCTGTAACTTGCAGTAAATGTATTTGGGCTCCTGCAGCCCTGTCTGGGAATTGCTTCTGACCTTGACTCACTGGAAGATTTAGAGTACTGAAAAAGTATCTAAGTCTGAAGGTAAAAATCTTGAATGGTAGAGGCGGCAAACCCATTCCATGAAGCTACAAAATCCAGCTTTGTCCTACGCACGGCACCCTCTATGGCCTCAGCTTTTGACCTTCTGGTGAGTTTTGAACTAAGTCCTAAGGTAAAAACCTTGACGGGGGTGCATTACATTGCGATCTGAGCTCCGCTACGTCACAGTTGACCTGAAAACCTGCCTAAGTGACAAACTATTATTACTGATTGGCATTTTACTTTTTGTTAACACTTTCAGCCTACAACCTTCAAAAAATAACATCTGCAGTTCTTCATGTCTGATTTCAATGATTTTGGTGCTTTTGCTCATTCATTTGTTTCTCTATTTTTCCAAAATTGTGAATTTTACTTTGCCTGTGATCTTAACTTTCAGTTAATTGGTACAGCTTGAACTTAACACACGTTTATCTAGGGAATTACCTACTACTTATGCCATAGCTACTAGGTGTTGGTCAGACTTTTTTTGTAAATGTGTTGAGACCTGATTAAGGTATAATTATTTACTTGGCAAAGTTCTCCGATTCCAAAGGTTATAACCCTTTTCCGACAGCATTGTCACATCCTTTTCTCTGCATCCCCTCTGTTTCTTATAAATCTCTGGAACTGAATTTTGATTATTTTCTGAAGACATGCAAATTTAAAGACGTCTACCAGGTAGAGGTGGACATGAGAATTAATGTTTTATGCAGACTTTTACAAGCCTCCCTATGCCCAAGCCTTAAGGTCATCACTCACAAGCAGGCACTCATGCAGTCTATTGTTTACAGCAAAGGGACCTCAGCAATGCCTACTAAAATACCAAGCTTAAGTCCCTTTAAATGCAGCAAGAATGGGATCTCAAATTTTCGGTGAGAATTGGAAATAGAATCATGGGAATCTATACTGGCAAGGAAAAGGAGAAGCCCAACTGCTGTATGTGAAGTAAGCAAGGCTGTTTTGCTCAATTAAAGTATAAATGGGTGCCCACCTACATGGGGAATTGCTTACAAATCCCTACTTGCATAAGTCAGAAATGTTCTACTGTGTCGTCCAATGTTTAGAGTACATTTATGGGTTTTGGGGAATTTACTAAACAAACCACAGGAGTAGTCCTGATTCCTGGAAATCTACCACAATTACAGATTTTCAGGAAGAATATACCTCCCAAAATTTTCTGATGCATCTCTTTCAGTAGGGGGAAAATTTAAAAGGTTAAATTGAGCAGAAATGAGGATTCGCATATATTTCCTTTTTTTGCTTCACATGGAAAATATGTTTCTCTGTGGAAAATCGCATTCCCTGCACTTCTTGGAACTATATCTACTCATTGCTAGGATATGTGACTTAATATCAAAAGTGACAGTATTGGAACCCGAGTACCTGGGGTTTAATCCGGACTCGAACAGCTGACTGAAAATTATGTGTTTTGGGGGAAATTAATAATACCTCTATGCCTTAAATGGTAAATGTATGTGAAATGTAATGCAATTATAAATATACAGTCCAGATTGTATTGTATTGTATTGTAATTGCATTTATATAGCGCTTACTACCCTTGACGAGGCGCTGAAGTGCTTTTTCGGCAAGTAGCACGTTACTCCGGAACCCATAAAGTGCAAACTGATATACACAATGGATTCTGCATTGTCTAACAGCACCCCGTTAATAGAGCTCTGTTGCTGCTTAGATTGGTTTGTGATATATATTCATGGTATTACCTACATACTCTTGTCTTTATCAGGAGTACATTAGCATGGTTTTCTTGAGTGGAAATCTAGGGGCAGATTTACAAGGAACTGACGCATCTGCATAGATGCATCAGTTTCCTTGCGCCAGCGTCAAATTTCCTTGTGCCACCTTGGATGTGCTGTATTTACAATACAGTGCTCCATGGCGCAAGGATTAACAGATGCGTCAGAACTTCTGACGCATCTGCTGGCCCAAAAGTCACGCATTGCTGGAGTTGTGTCCAAGCACGACGCAACTCCAGCAATGTATTTTGAGGCCTATACTTACTGTACTGAGTCACTCCTTACGCCTGCTTCAAGCAGGCGTAAGGTTTTGACGCAGTGGCGTCCTAAAAGTGGCGCAGTGAAATCTTGAAGATTTCACTGCGTCACTTTTACGAGACATTCCTGCATGGGAACGCCCACCCTGCATTCATTATACCTGACGCAAGTATAATGTGGCGCAGTGCTTTACAACCTGACGCATCTCCCTAGATGCATCACATTGTAAATAGGCCGCATTGTTTGCGCCGCCGTTGCGTCAATAAAAGTGACGCAATAGCGGCGCAAGGAGACGCTAGGGACTTGTAAATCTGTCCCCTAGTATTTTTTCACTGCACTATGCATGGCCAACTCACCTCCCAGTGCATCCTTTTCCAACTCGAATCGTAAGCATTTGGGGGCAGATTTACAAGCCCCTTGCGACAACTTCACGCCGCCTTTGCGTCACTTCTGTGACGCAGCGGCGCCGTAAACAATGCGCCACAATGCGACATATTTACAACGTGACGCATCTAGGGAGATACATCACGTTGTAAAGCCCTGCGCTACATTATACTTGCATCAGGCATAATGTATGCAGGGTGGGCGTTCCGACGTGAGAAAGCCTCGTAAAAGTGAGGCAGTGAAATCTACAAGATTTCACTGAGTCACTTTTACTACGCCACTGCGTCAAAACCTTACGCCTGCTTGAAGCAGGCGTAAGGAGTGACGCAGCATGTTAGGAATAGACATTCCTAACCATTGTTGGAGTTGCGTCATGCTTGCGACACGACTCCAGCAATGCGCTGCCTGTACGCCAAAAGATGCATCACGCATCTGTCTATCCTTGCACCACGGTGCGCCGCATTGTAAATGCAACGCATCCATGGTGGCGCAAGGGTTTATTTACGGGACGCAAATGAACTGACGCATCTCTGCTAATATGCAGAGATGCGCCAGTTCTTGTAAATCTGTCCCGTGTTGTTTTAAATTCGCCGACAGATTTCAATAACTTAAAATGCTGAATAACTAATTTAAATGGATCTGCGCACATCAATTGAACTTAAGTTCACGCATACTTTTGTGAATCCACAATTAATGTGAGTGGCCAAAAACAATATTGGGAACTGCACTGGCTTCCCAGCAGAGTTTATCTGCAGTCGTAGCATTTTGAACTGTTGTTCTATTTTGTTACTTACAAAATATAATTAAAAAATGTAGTTTATTCAAGAGAAAAATATGTCTCGTGAGTATATTTATAGACAAAAGAGAAATGCGAGCTGCTGACGGATTGGAAACAGTCAAAAACTAAAAACAAATTGCATACAAAAATGTTTAAAGAGACTTCATAAAAAATAAATGGCCTTCTCCTATCCTGCCTTGGATCATTCCCTCTTTTCTTTTTCCTTTCTCAGTACCTCATAAAATACTCAATACACTTATTTTAAGAATACAAATATGTGTCTTCTGCAGGTCTCCTTTTATTTATCCCATCTACCTCTATTTCCCTCTTTCAATGCCATTCTTGTAAAGTCCATAATTTACAACATGCAATGAATTAATACAGATCATCTAGAGTTTGTCAGAGCTGAAGCTCTATCGCTGTCCCTCTCCATTCAGAGATGGCAAAACTGCTGGGTTTCTGGAGGGTTGTAGGCTGCAAGATTAGTTATTTAAGGTTTCAAGACGTCTTTTCATGTTTGCTTTCTGAGGTAGCAAAATCCCAAGGTGGTGCTTAAACATTAACAAGCATCATGTTTGCTTTTGGAAATTTCAAGGTACACAATGTAAGGTTCAAGATAGCAGCCTGCTATGCTTATTAGTTGCAAAAATAACCCACATGAGGGTTCAAAGAATGTCTTCATGTTTGCTATCTGGGGTGCAAGTACATCACAAGGGTTTTGAAGACACCTTGATATGTTTGGTTTCAGAGGCTGCAAGATGCAGCATATGAGATTTCAGGACACCTTGTTATATTTGGTTTCAGATGTTGCAAGACATAGGGGCCGATTCCGATTCAGGCCGGAAATCTCTCCGACCGAGCCGGACCCGGAGAGAATTCCGACCGAATCGGACTCTGGCAGTCCGACCGAACGAGTACGATGCGCACGCATGCAATCGGACTCGAGTCGGTCGGACTCCCATTGAGTCAATGGGAGCCGGACGTACAACGCGTACGCGGGCTCCCATTGACCCAATGGGTGTGAGGCGGACAAGGGTGTCCCCTACAGCGGGTACGCCTCGAAGCGACTCGCGGCGAACATGCACAGGTAGGGGGGACCCATGGGTCCCCCCTGTGTGCGACTCGCGAGGCTACGCGTACAGGGGGGTCCGACACGGACCCCCAAAGTGCGGCTCCGACTGCTCTTTCGAGCCGGACGGCGCGAGTCGGTCGGACTGCTCGCGGCGCGCATCGTACTTGCCCGGCCGGGGAACGTCTCCATCGCGCGGTGCGAGTCGTGTCCGTGCGAGTCGGTCGGAGCGCTTCGGACCCGCGAACAAGTCGGTCGGCGATTTCGCGTGCGCTCGCATCGTACTCGCTTGGCCGGTCGCACGTACGAATCGGTCGGGAAAGAGGGCTCCGAATCGGATCAGGTTAAGTCGAATCCGATTCGGTGCCCTACCGGCCGAGATCGGAATCGGCCCCTTAGTATATAAGATTTCAAGACTCCGTGTTATGTTAGGTTTCAGAGGCTGCAAAATATAGCACATGAGATGTCAGGACACCTTGTTATGTTTGGTTGTATATGTTGCAAGATACACTCCACCTGTCTGTATGTCTCTCTGCTTAGGCATGGAGTGCTTTAATGTTTGCTGGAATGTGTTGAGTGATGGAATGTGAGGTTGCACCAGTGGCGTTGCTGATGGGGACACAGCAGGGGGTTATCTGCTCTCTCCTCTTACCAATAAGGCATCACTGTCCAAGCAACCTAGCTTTAAGGAAGATTCTATTTTTGTACAGCTGAGGACCGTCCACTTGTTAGCTATAGCACCATCATCTGGCCATTCCACCACACCAAGCACATGCAGCCTGTGTTAGAAGTGCATCTTCAATGTCTAGTACATAGCATGAATCAATAGGTGGAAATACCTGTAGCCGTATGAGATGCAGTTCTGTAATTCCATATCATTTCCTTGTCTCCTCTAACAGGTGTTACCGAACAGCGGCAATTGTACACACCCAACACCCAGTTAAAGTGCTTAATAAGACCATTACCCTTGGGATGATACCCTGGTGTTCTGCTATGTTTGATGCCCCATTTCTTAAATAAAAAACACCAAACTCTTCTGACATAAATTGTGGGCTGGCACAGCCACTGTGCAGGGCACTCTACCTTTCAACACACTGAAAGGGGTCTCCCCTGTAGCTGTATGGGGTGTAGTTCTGTAATTTCATAACATGTACCTTAATATACCAATTACAGAATACTGATGGCTGTGGATGTAGGGTGCTCGCGAGGGAAGTCCATGCGCCGGGTTTTATCAAATATGTTATGTTATAAAACTTATAAAGTGCACGATTACCCGAGGGTGTCTTGGCGCTAAATACATGCTGCGTGTGTACACCAAATCTACATGTACACACATAAGACACCTCGAAGCATCGGAGGTCCCTGTCCAACAAATAGATACTTTTTTGATGACGTGTTTATTTTTCGTGTTTGATTTTAGCACTTCTTCTGCATACATATGTGATTCTTTCCACATTTCACTGAGGTTTGGGCGTGACCGCTTCAAAGGGCGGCGGAAATCATTTCTGAAGGAAAACAGGCAGCGTCTGGAAAACAACAACTCCTCTGGGAATGTATGCCTTTCTGCTGGCAGTACACAGCCGATGCGGTCTCCCTTTGATGCTGTCGCTGTTTGTTTTATGTTGGTTATTACAGAGAATGACTTTTGGGCACATGCATCGTCTCAGCGCCATCCAAAGCAACAGTCCCCCCAATTTTCCCTTCCTGTGCTCAGCTTGTGAGCCCCCTCTCTCGCCCTTTCTTTGTCTGAATCTATCTATCTATATCTATCTATATCTGCACATCTATCTATCCATCTGCATGGCTATCTATCTATCTCTGCACATCTATCTATCCATCTGCATGTCTATCTATCTATCCATCTATCTATCTATCTCTGCACATCTATCTATCCATCTGCATATCTATCTATCTATCTATCTATCTATCCATCTATCTATCTATCTCTGCACATCTATCTATCCATCTGCATGTCTATCCATCCATCTATTTATCTATCTCTGCACATCTATCTATCCATCTGCATGTCTATCTATCTACACAACTATCTATCCATATGCACATCTATCTATCTATTTATCTGTCTATCTATCTATCTATCTGTGTCCCCTTTATTCTTTATTGGTGAGGTCTATCTATCTCTGTTGACATCAATCTGTATTCATCCATCCTTAGAGGTATCAATATCTGTCTGAAACAACCAATGAAGTGGGTCGCAGTAAACATCGATGGCATAGCGTCACGAGATCCCCCGAGTCGAATCGGTGCTTTACAAATAGATATGTTATGCAATCTGTCTGACTGTCAACTGTGTAGCTCTCTGTAGCTGCATTTTGGTCCGACACACACACACCAATGCCATGATTAACCAGTCCAATTGCTTTGTATAACAGGATAGCGCTAAACGCGCACTTCGACGGCCCAGCCGGCAACAAGCTGTTTATGTCCTGTTTGTCCCTTTGTTTCTCTTTATTGCACTTCATGTCTCTCTCCGCCCCCAACCAACTTCTAGCTCTTACGCACGGTGTCAAACACACATTGATGCCCTGACACAAGAATGACGCCTGTCTTGTACAACACTGCACAAGTATGCAGAGGGGGTGACTAAATTATGTGCCAAGAAAATGCACCTTATAATGCGTATATGGCATATTAGGAAACATTATGTGGCAGTATTTTCTCACTGTTTTGTCAATTTAACACTTATTATTGCATTTAAGCAAAGCCTTTGCCTAATTAGTACGTGTTTAATGTGTGTAATTAAACTTAAGGGGAACCAGTTTGAGTATCTTTTTTGATAAAATCTTAATTTTATGCAGCAGATGGGGAATTTTTTACACAGTTCGGGACATTTGCGGTGCCCGCACATCTGAAATGTAGTCGGGATTATAGTAACCCTGGGCGGAGTTCTCCGCCGCACTACGCAGAGCTCCGCGAGCGGCAGAGTTTCTTTAGATAAATGCAGTTTGCGGTGATTGTCAGTGCCAGGTGCTTGTCCGCACTGTGCAATCATCGCGAACCGCATCATGCACAGCGCAAGCGGGCGCTGCTTCTTTTCTGCCGCTCGAGTAGATTTTTACTCGAGCGGCAGCTTTCTCAACGCGAGCGGGCGGTTTCTCAACGAGAGTGGTCGCAGGCATACACAACCACTCGCAATGAGAAATCTGACCGCCCGCGTTGAGAAATCTCGCTGGGAGATTGATTTTCCACGCTCGCGCTCGCCAACTTGATGTTGACGATCGCGAACGAAGAAAAATCTCGCCGGGAGGTAGATTTTCCTCGCTCGCCAACTTGACATTGACAAACGGGAGCGAGGAAAAAAACTCAGCTCCGCAACGCGAAGCTGAGTTTTTCAGAACTCCGCGAGCTCCACGTAACGCGGAAAACTCTGCAAACTCCGCGAGCGGAGCAGAGTTCACCGCCCAGACTTAGATTATAGGCCTGGCCTTCAGTCAGCCTGCCTGAACTGAAGATTACCTGCTTGCATGTGGTGTGGGATAGTGCAGGCAGGGTACACTCTGTCTGTAGCCACCTGATCTGTGGCATGAAAAATGCATTTAAACATGAACGTCTGCTTATAATTGACGGAAATCAGTATTGAACATAAAAACTTACTAAAGACAGTAGCCAAAACATCGTCCATTATGAAGGAAAACAATCGGCACAGATATGAGGCAACAAACATTAAACAGTCGGGTTCGGACTGGGACAGAAAATAGGCCCGGGCTTAAAATAAAAGAGGCTCCTATTATCAAATCAGATAGCTAAAAAAGTGTCCTAAATTTGCATATCAGGGCAGTTTTTGACTTGTAAAGACAGGGTGTACAGGTGTTTTGCAAGGTATGGAAGACTGTGCATGTGTACTTGCTGCAGACAATGTATTTAGTAATACTGGGAAAATCAACAATATGAACTAGCCCACCAGACCATAAACAAGCCCACAAACAGACCAAACACCAGCCCACACATTGACCAGTTAGACCAGCCCTTCTTGCATTGCCCAGTTGCCCTATACGCCAGCCCGACCTGTATACAATTACTCCCATCCTTGACTTCCCCATCTGAATTTTTAGAGAAGATGAGGGGGGAGAGGGGATTTATGAACCACAATTCCACCACAGGCAAAGTTGAGAAACTTTGTGATAGTGGTCTAACTATCACTCTTTGACTGACTGCCTGAGACGAAATTTAACTTCAGCCTGCTGCTGATTCCCTGTAGCTGGATGTTCCTTCCAGCTGTGGCCGGAGTCCCAGCTGCTGGGGAGATTGGAAACTGTCTGCAAGGGAGGACATTTCACGCATGGTAGCTGAAGATTCTCTTAGCTCTGAGAGAAAATAGAATAACAGTTTTGACTCGACATTCACCAGTGGTGCCAGAAGTCCTGCACCTTTACTTGGGACTTCCATGCATGGCTGCCGGTCAGCAACCAGGGTAGGTTTCATGAAGCAGGCTCAAGAGGTCGCATGTAAACCTTTGCTGGGACAGAGTTGGGAGAAACAATTTCATGCATGAATGAAAAGTGGCGGAGAGGCAGTGGTGGCAACGCACTCCTGGCAGGAAAGGTTTTCTCTGCTCTAGAATAGTGCCACTTTCTCTCTGTCCCTACTTACTTTCATACTTCATAAACTTTGCTCTTCATAAAGATGGGAATCCAACGCCTAGTTTCAGTTTCTGCAACCTTCTAAGCTGCTCCTGGGTCCAGCTACCTGGCATACCTACCCTGACTTACCAACATGTAGCTAGTGGTGTTGGCTCTGTGAGATGCTTGCCACTTTCAGAGGGACTGCCTCACCAAAATTCTAAGCGATCACAAGGTTTGAACAATAGTGTCTGGACAGGGAGACAACATAGCTCTCTAATTCGTAGATAATGTTGCAGACTCTTAGAAATAGAAAGGTTTCTTACTAGATTTTCCCACCCTTGTATTCTTAAGGATCTCCATCATGTGGTGGCCTAGAAGAGCCTTTGATAGTCCCCAGAGTTGAGTTTTCTTGTGTCCTTGATGCCTTCCAGGGAAAGAGAATGTGTGAGATTCTACACTTCAGATGGACAGTGTCGCTGGTGACAGGGGTAGTGTTTGGGATGCAGGTTTAGTGGCTCTTGTTGCGAACCAATTCTTCCTGGCTACCCAAGAAGAGCTTGCCACAGATTTTTAAGTCCATGGTTTGGCTGGTCATCCATGTGCCACATTACAGGTGTGGAAGTAGATCACTGATCTTTAAGTGCACCGCCACGGACCTGGGATTAACCACATAAGTCTTTTTGCAATTTGGTGCGTGGTAGGTCCTTCAAAAATCATCAGATTTGAAGTCTGTAATTTTGCATGCATGCTGCTCAGTAATATTTAGGAGTTACTGACAGTCCTAAATTTGCAAAGTTTACAAATAAAAAACAAATTGGATGCAACAAAGGGGACATATGGTGCAATAGGAATTTTCCTGCTGACATTCAAGACCATAAACACACCACTCGGAAACCATCTACTTTTTTCAGTGGTGGTTCATTCATTCTCCCTTTTCTCACCTCTAAAGTCCATGTGCAGGACTTTTGGCAGTGGGGAAAGGAGATGAAACAGCCAAGCGGCAGCTGTCAGGCTGCCACTCTGGTGAGAGATGAGAAATAGTTCCTTGCAGACTGTTGTCCCTTCCATGTTCAATCAATCAGTCAGCATTTGTACAGCAGCACTGTCACCCCTAGGGGTATCTTGGCGCTGAGAGTGCCAGGTCTCCGGCGAAAAGCCACGTCTTGAGTTTCTTTCTGAAGTTCTCCAGGGAGGGTGCAGTTTGGAGGTGGAGGGGCAGGGCATTCCAGGTCTTGACATAGATGTAGGAGAAGGAGCGGCCCTTGTTGCGGCTGCAATGGATGCAAGGGCAAGAGAGGAGAAGCTCAGGTGTTTTGTGGGTAGGTGGAAGTTCATTTGATGGTTGACGTAGGACTGTACTTAATTGTGTAGAGCTTTGTAGGCATGCCTGAGGATCTTGAACTGGCATCTCTTCTGGATGAGGAGCCAGTGGAGGTTTCTGATGGTGGGGGTGATGTGGGTCCATTTGGGGAGGTCCAGGATGAGTCTGGCTGCTGCATTAAGAATGGTCTGGAGTCTTTTGAGGGGCTGGGAGGAGATGCCTGTGTAGAGAGTGCTGCTGTAATCGAGGTGGCTGGTGATGAGGGCTTGGGTAGCAGTTTTACTGGTGTATACTGGGATCGTTCTGAAGATTCTGAGGAGCAAGCGAAGGGTGTGAAAGCAGGACGAGGTGACTGTGTTGACCTGTCGTTTCATGGTTAGTTCTCAGTCAAGGATGATATAAATATAGAATATATAAAGCAAGAATGGGTGCACGCTCCTTCAGATATCTCGCAGCTAAAACGTGGAACACACTACCGGCGGACCTAAGAACAGATCCTTGTGAAACTAGATTTCGCAAACATCTGAAGACATGGTTATTCTCAACAGCACACTACAGTCAATGTTAGGGACTAGGGGCTGCTATATGAGAATGTTCTCCGCGTCCTTGCAGAGTGTCTGTTTTAGCGCGGGGACACACCGGTGGTGTAACCATGCGCTCTATAAATGGATAAATAAATAAGATGACGACAAGGTTGCGTGTGTAGTCTGTGATTGTGGGAGTTGGTCCTAGTTCTGCTGGCCACCAGCTGTGGTCCCAAGTGGAAGTGCTTTTCCCCGATGATCAGTACTTCTGTCTTGTCGGAGTTGAGTTTGAGGAAGTTGTCTCTCATCCTGCCTCAGGATGGTAATAGCATCGAGGAAGTTGGTTTTGGTATTGGAGGGGTCCTCAGTGAACGAGAGGATAAGTTGAGTGTCGTCGGCCAAGGAGATTATGTTGAGTCCGTGAGATCTGATGAAATCAGCAAGAGGGGTCATGTGGGAGTTGAACAGGGTGGGACTGAGGGAAGATCCTTGGGGTACGCCGCATATGATGTCCTTGGGATCGGAGGTGAAGGGAGTAAGCTGGATGCTCTGAGTGCGTCCTGAGAGGAAGGAGGCAATCCACTTAAGGGGGTTTTGCTGTGTGCTGATGTTGTTGAGTCTGTCAATGAGGGTTTGGTGGGAGACGGTGTTGAACGCCACAGAGAGGTCAAGGAAGATCACGGCCACAGTTTCTACATGGTCGAGGAGGGATCGCTGTTGTGTGTGGCAGCGATCAGCATGGTCTCTGTGCTGTGGCTGGCACAGAACCCTGATTGTGAGGCATCAAGTAGGTTGTTTGGTTCCAGGTGTTTGTTGAGTTGTAGGTTGATGGCTTTTGCAGGAAGTTGGCTCTGTATATACTATACCAAAGTAAGGTATAGTGTGCACAGAGTCCAGTGGATCCCCAGAGGCTTTACAGAGGCCTAAGTGGATAACACCAATGCTCTCATTTGTGGTAGTGTGGGTGGGCAGTTGGGCTTATCAGAGGGTAGTGCTAAGCATTTGTTGTACACACACAGGCAAGAAATGATTACAAGCACTCAATGACTAAATCCGAGACCAATGGTTTGTAAAAATATTATTTTTAGTATATTTTTTATAGAACCAAAGATACTTTGTTGCAGTAAAATACGTTTTGCAATATCACTGTTTTTCAGTGTAAAAAGTGGACGCAGTGCATTTTTCAATCAGTACAATGTTATCCTATGGGAGGAAACACAATTAGCAATATGTAGGTAAGTAAGCGATTTACAGTATTGAGCATTTGGATGAAGAATCAGTAACAAGGTTTAGTTGAGTGACCTCACTGCACAACCAGTGGCACTTGGGCGGCCGGGTGCAGAGGTCACACTCGGTCTCTGGTGCCAGTGTTATCCTATGGAGAAAGCGGCAATCGAAGTGGTACTACTTACAGGTAAGTAGCATGGTTTTGGAACACCCTTGGTGCCACTGGTACCTTTTACAAGGGACTTATATGTGAGCCAGAGGTGTGCCAGCTGTGGAAACAATGGTAGTTTTGGGAAAGAACACAAGTACTAGGAACCTGATTAGCAGGGACCCAGTACTCTACAGTCAAAGTTGCATCACAAGCCAGGCAAAAGGTGTGTGTGGGGGGTACTGCAAGAGAAACCCACTTTCCAACAGCTTTCTCAAGTACTTTGGCTGGGTAGGGGAGCAGGAAAATCAGTCGATAAAGTTTTAGATCATTGGGGTCGACGGAGGGTTTCTTTAGGAGGGGTCTGACCTCTGCGTGTTTCCAGTTGTCTGGGAAGGCTGCTGTGGAGATGGAAGTGTTGATGATGCTGGTGAGTTTGGCGCTGATTGGGAGGGTTCTGAGGCTGAAGAGTCGGTGGGGGCAGGGGTTGTGGGTGCCCCGGAGTGGATGGAAGACATGATAGCCATGGTAGTCTGAGTGGTGAGAGGAGACCAGGTAGTGATGATTCGGCTGGTGTTAGCTAGTTGGTTGGGGTTCTTGAGGATGAGAGCCGTGGGTTGGGGGTCGAAGTTGTTGTAGATGAAGGTGATCTTAGTGTAGAAGTATTCTGAGAGGGAGTCGCAGAGTTCTTGGGAGGGGTGGATGGTGTTCTCTGTGGCTGTCGGATTGGAGAATTCCTTGACTATTTTGGAGAATTCCTTGACTATTTTGAAGAGTTCCTTCGTGTGGTTTGCCGCTGTGTCGATGCAGGCTGCGATGCCCGATTTCTTGGCTTCCTTGATACCTAGGTGGCAGTTGCTGAGGGCTTTTTTATGAGCCGCTCTATCGGAGGGGTTCCTTGAGGTGCCCCATCACTTCTCAAGTTGGCAGACACTGCGCTTGATGGTTCTGAGCTCTGGGGTATACCAGCTGGCATGTGTAAAGGTTTTGTTGGTTTTTGCAGGTTTCAATGGGGTGACTGTCGGCACAGTTGGTGATCCATGTGGAGATGTTCTGGACGGCTTGGTCAAGGTCTGATGACGCATTAGGTTGGGAGATGCTTAGGGCCTGTGTCCACTGTGTCTAGGTTATGTAGCACCAGTTGCAGTGGGGGGAGCTGTGATACTTGGAGGCGGCGTGCTGAGTGACAGAGATGGTGAAGTGAACAATGGTGTGGTCAGTCCAGGTGCATTCTGTGATGTGGCTACATTTTATTCTGTCGCTGATGGTGAAGATGGAGTTAAGTGTGTGGCCATCTTTGTGCATGGGTTCGGTGACCAGCTGAGTGAGGCAATGTTTTTCATGATTTCCAGGCGGGTGATGGAGTTGCCGTTGTTGGGGTTCTTGACATGGAAAATGAGGATGCCAAGTAGGACGTAGTGGTAGGAGTTGATGGCTAGGGGTGCGATGAGGTTGGAGATGGCGTCGCAGAAGGTCGGTCGGGGTCCCCAGGATCTGTTTATGAGGGTGCCTCTTATCATGGTTGTTCAAACTGGGGGTCTCTAGTTGGCAGAGGTAGGTACCTTTGTCCAAATAGGGACGCTTGCTTCTAGTCAGGGTAAGGGGGATACACTACTAAAATAACCCCTGCTCACCCCCTTGGTAGCTTGGCACGAGCAGGCAGGCTTATCTCAGAGGCAGTGTGTAAAGCATTTGTGAACACATACAGTAACACAGTGACAACACTACAGATGGACACCACACAGGTTGTATTATAAAAATAAGTATTTTTATATAGACTTAACACAAGACCCAAAACGACAAAAATCCACAATACAATACGAAAAAAATGACTGTCAATGGTAGAAAATAGTTCAGTTCAAATGCAGGTGATAAATGCGACACTCTACGTTCAATGTACCTTTGGATGCGTAACGCGATACAAACAAAAGAGTTGCAGGGAAGGTGATGCGTCGGTTCCTTACACGCAAGAACGGTGATGCGTCGGTTCCTTGCTTCGTGGGAGGTGATGTGTCGGTTCCTTACCGGAGAGGAGGTGATGCATCGGTTCTTCACCGCATGGGGAGGTGATGCGTCTGTTTCTTACTGCGCTTCTGTGGCGATGCGACCAGCAGCGTCTAGATGCGATGACGACCCGGTGCAATGAAGCAAAATGGCGTCTTCTTCTCGATGCGACAACAAAGGGGGAGATGCGTGCACGCCAGACGGCCGTGCGGCGACTCTGTGAATCTTCTGAGCCGCGACAGGCCCTGCGACACGCTTCTCCGATGATGCGACAGCGTCTGCTGCGACGGCGACACTCCAGTGATGCGTGGCGCTTCGGTGATGCGATGGCGACAGCGGCGGCACGCTTTCTCGGCGATGCGACGACAGCTGCTGCGGCGGCGGCACGCTTCTTCTTCGTGAGTCGCGCTTCCAGCTCCCAGCGACACGCAGTCTCTCAGAAGGCCCAACACAACAGTAGGCACTTCAAATTCCCAGCAAGGGAATTCAGGGGAGCTGATTGGTGAAGTCTTGTATCCCTGAGACTTCAGCAGGAGGCAAGCTCAATATTCAAGCCCTTGGAGATTTTCTGCAAGATGATGAAAGTAGGCACAAAGTTCCTTTCTCCTTTCTTTGGCAATCAGGCAACCACTGCAGGCCAATCCCTCAAACAGCACACAGCATAGGGATAGTCTCCTCCTTCAGTTTCTCTGGTTCCTCTCCTCAGCAAAGGTTCTTCTTGTTTCCCAGAAGTGATCTAAAGTCTTGGGGTCTGGGCCCCAGTATTTATACCCATAAATCCTTTGTCCTCTGAAGGCAGAGGGTCCTGTACCTAGTCCAAACCAGTTCTGGGTGAATTCTGCCAGTGCACACCCTCTTCCTTTGTCAGTGTGGGCCAGGGACATCAGACGCACCACAGGAGGTGGAGCCAGCATTGTGGAAGGCAGGCACAGCCCTATTCAGGCCCAGGTGCTACTCCTCCCACCACTCTACATGCAGATAGGTCTATTCAGCCCTGTGCTGACTCACCCCGTCTCCTGGAGTCCCCCAGCCCCTGTCACTCACAAACCCAGACATACAATACACAAGCTAGCAGAGGTAAGCTGGATGATAAGGCAAGAAAATACCTACTTTCTAAAAGTGGTATTTTCAAACACAGAATGTTAAAACCAACTTCACTAAAATATGTATTTTATCATTCTGAGTTCAGGCATACTAAATTCGTTTTTCTACCATGTTCCCTGGGTCAGTTAGGATTATAAGATGTTATAATCAAACTGCCCATTCTGGCCTATCGGGACAGGTAGCCTTGTAATAGTGAAAAACGAAATTGGCTGTAATTCACTATCAGGACATGCCACACATACCAGGGCATGTCCTACCTTACACATACAATGCACCCTGCCATAGGGCCTACCTTAGGGGTGACTAATATGCAGGAAAGGGAAGGTTTGGGGACTGGTAAGTGGGGGCACTTACCAAGTCGACATGGCAGTACCAGACTGCACACAGGCTCTGCAATGGCAGGCCTGAGACACACTTTACAAGCTGCTCCTGTGGGTGGCACAACCAGTGCTGCAAGCCCACCAGCAGCATTTGATTCACAGGCCCTGGGCACAAACAGTGCACTGTACTAGGGTCTGACAGTGAATCAAATAGGCCAAACATGGAGTCACTAATCCATACATCAATTTACCATAGGGAGCACTTGCACTTTGGCACTGTATAGCAGTGGCAAAGTGCCCAAAGCGTCTAGACCAGCAAAAACATATCAACAACAGTGGAGGCATAGTGAAAAAATGGAAGGGAGACCCACGCCAAGGATGCCAGGTGGGAGACCCACGCCAAGGATGCCAGGTCTAACAATGGTCTTGACATTGGTCTGTAGTTGGAAGTTGAGGTGTTTCATGAGAGGGTAGGGGTCTTCGTTGATGACGGTGCATCGGATGGTTTCCTTCAAGATGATGGCGATGCCCCCACCGAGTTTGTTGGAGCGGTCTCGGTGAATCATCTTGTAGCCATTGGGAGTTGTGGTGGCGATGCTGGGGTTCGAGGAAGGGTTGAGCCATGTTTTGGTGAGGAAGGCCATGTCAGGGAAGAGGGTGGTGATGGTGTCCCAGATTTTCGCTGCATATTTGCAGAGGGATTGGGCATTGAGCAGGATGCATTGGAGTGGTTCCGGGCTGTTTGTGGTCGTATGAGTGGCGCAGGATCCAGTGAGAGCTGTTAGTCCGGTGATCATGCGAAGTGGAAGCGGCAGCAGGTGAAGGGTCCTTTGGTTAATTGTGGGGAGGATGTGTAGCAGCTCCTTGGCGGTGTAGGGGTGGATGGCGGAAGGGCCATGTGTCCTGATGCTGGATGCGGTCCAGGCACGAACAGGTGCAGATGGGCTTGCCTTTGGTGTGCGGGCAGTGTGCCCACTGCGTGCCCGTGCTGTAGTCTCCATTAATTAGGTCCTGGTGAGAGGGCAGGGTTCTGGGTGGCAGGAGGTGGGATATGGCAGTAGGAGGGAAATGGCGGGCAGAGGGAAGAACAAGCAGAAAAAGGTAGGTAGGAGGCAAAAGGTGAGAAGAAAATGATCAGAAAAGACAGAGAAGGAAAAGAAAAACAAGCAGAGAATGAGCAGAAAAGCAAAGAAGGAAGAAAAAAATTAGCAGAAAAAGATTAGAAAAGGTGGAGAAGGAGGAGAAAAACCAGCAGGAAATTATCAGATAAGGCCGGGAAGGAAGAGAAAAACGAGAAGTAATTAATCAGAAAGGCAGAGAAGAAGCAGAACAAGCATTGGCATAGCCAATAGGTCTCGCTTTTGGGACCTTATAAGTATTTAATTATGCAGCACAATATCCTTGGTGCAACATCATCAACCGTTGCATGGCTAAACACTTATAAGGTCCCAAAGGCGAGACCTATTGGCTATGCCAATGCTTGTTATCAGTAGTAACTACAGAAGGGCAGTTAGTGAATAGGAAGAGGCTTACTCTTGTGGGTGAGTGCATGGCACTCCCTAAACCCATCTCTGGCCCTCTCTCAACCCCTCCTTCCTCCTCCCTTCACCCTTCGCCTTTAAGAGTACCTAGTCCCAATTTTCCAGCCTCTCTCCTCTGTCCCGCCCACATTTACTACTAAAACATACTTTTGCGTGCAGAGATCCCCACAGTTGAGCAGATATCTATTCACTTAAAAGATTGAAGAGGCGTATACCACCACACATAGGTATGTGAACAGTATTTTATTATATGTTAGTGGTACTAGTAACATACTACAAAATGCAGCTTGTGAACAGGCCCCATAATCTTTGAGGAGATTCTTCTCTGCCCTCCCTCCCTGATGAGCCAGTGCCATATGTAACAAGATCCCATGGTATGCAAACATGTTATATACTGGGATTGTCATTTAAGTTGTTCTGTTAATGTTATATTTATACCAAGAAGTTACAAAGACTTGTGAGTATCAAGGAAAAGACAGTGCACGTACTAGGCAGTCGGGCAAAGTGTTGTAAGATGCTGCTTTGTGTGTGGCTGCGTGTCCACATAGCCTGGACTGTGCAGGCGTTACCAGGGTTCCGGCCACATAGAGGGTTGTCCCGCAATCAGTGTAGTAGTTCAGAACAGAAGGGTAGCAAGGCAACTGTGGAGCTCTGCACTGAGCAACGGATGTCAAACTTGGACTTCTTCTATGTCTGTTAAGCGGATGCCATGAGCTACAGGAAATGGCCATGGTCAAGCCTTTTGAACTGCCCTAATGATGATCTGTCCAGGGAACTCTGCCTGACGTTCTTAATCTAAGATGAAGTTGAGTTTTTTCCTATAATGTCAGTTCCCATTTCGATCATATATAAGAAAGCATTTACATGAGATGGACGCATCGCAACACAAATTCCCTTTTGCCTTGTTGCATTCATCGACCTTTTGTTACTTTTTATGTCTCTGAATTAGCTCATTACTGCTGAAATATCCTTTGGCTCTTCTGGTGAATGTCTATGCATGTTTTTTTCTGACAACAGTGTGCAGGTTGGTGCGTATTATATGGCAGTGTCATCTTGCCTGCCAGCACCAGCAGGCGATGGCCTAGAATGCGGCCTGTGGCAGAGATTAATTCAATCATTCCTTTAATCACTCTGTTGTTCGTTGGAGTAGATGCCTTAAAGTGCTCACTAGTCTGGCAGTTGTGGCTGGACTATTCTTTTGGAGTGGGAGTAAGACTCATCAGCATATGGGTGTCCCACCTAGAATGGCACAATGGGTGAAAAACAATGGTCTGGAATGGAGCACTAAGCTGATCACCAGCGGCTGAGGTTAATGTAAACATTCCTTCTATCTCTTCGGTTTTTGTGGTACACACTACAAATTGCAATGTTTGTAACTCAGCTTCGATTGACAAATAGACCAATTCACATGAGAGGGATTTGATTGGGTTGGCGTCACATCATTTGATGGCAATGATACCTGATTTTATATTGTCTATTGTAATTAGTCACTCAACTATTTTTTGTTGGGTAGTTCCCTACCTTCTAGGTTTAAGGGAGGGTAGCTTATGCGTCCAGCACTAGCTGACCAATGCTATACATAATTGATTAAAAAAAAGTGAGTTGCGCTTGGTCCAAGAGTCTGGGAAAATGTAATAATGTATTTTTCATTGGACAACGGGCCCATACAGCAGGGCACCTAGGCTTGATGGTCCTCATATGAGCAGAGGTGGGCCCCAACAATAACTCTGTGGACCTGACTCCTATGGATGTTTGTGCCCCCTCC
Organism: Calotriton arnoldi; assembly: GCA_963921515.1. NCBI lineage: Eukaryota > Metazoa > Chordata > Amphibia > Caudata > Salamandridae > Calotriton > Calotriton arnoldi. The sequence continues at coordinate 226,383 of CAWUFW010005936.1, forward strand.
ACACTGCCTCCTCCCCATATTTTCATTCTATTGAAACCCATCTGGCTGCCCCAGTTACCCAAGTAGCATTACATTATGTTGACACGTATGGACTAGGGTAGCCATTAGTCCTGTTTCTGCTGGATTGTCCTGGATTTGCAGTGTCTGGCCCGTGTCCTACACTCAGCCAGTGCAGGTCACCAAATGTACCGCTTTTTGTTCATAAAAGGACGATGAAGGTTATTTAGTAGTTGCAGCACATAAGGTATCCACAGAGGCCGCTTCAAGAACACGTTTATATTTAGAGATGCTAAAAAGTGGAATGTGAGCACCTGCATTGAAGAGGCCCTGAACAAGCAGGGAAGCGTTCTAAATCTTAAATATTTACATTGGGCAGAATGAATTAAACCCCAGTCAGCCCTGGAGACTAAATATCCGGTGACCCCTTATGAAGCAGAGAGTTTAACAAGGTTATTGTCTGTGGGAAAGGAAAATACAACTCTGTGGTTTCAGGAATCTTTGAAATCTATTTTCCAGCACTCTGAGGTGTGTTGGAAGGTTCAAATTTCAGCACATCTTTAATGTAACCATAATGTAGGAGCAAAGACAGCACTGAGACTAAATACTATATAATGGTGCTTAATTAATCAGGGAACAATGTAGCCCAGGTGGTCATTACCTGTCACCCGTAGCCATGATAATATATGAAATCTTAATTATATATTAATATGAAAACCACTGTCTGCCTTTCTTGAAAAAACATGCACAGTGCTTATTATCTGATCCTGCTACTGATCCTGTTTTGAAGATCACACGTAATGGCAGATTAGGGGTCAAAGGCATAGAGAGAACACGATTTACCCAAGGTCAAACAAGTTGAAGAAATAGGAGAACCAAGATTGAAACACAGCACTGCTCATTTCAAGGCCTGTAATTTCGCACTATACCTTATTTTATTGAGCAGACCATGAAACTGGGTTCTAGCCCAGTTTTGTTATCACACAACTGCCAGCAGTTACGCTTGATCCAAGTACTTCCACTCACCGAAAAAAAGGAGCAGAGGCATATAGTCAAAAAATTGACCAGCCAAACGCACACATTTTAGTCACATGATAAGGCTGAGATTAAAACCCACGTCTCTTGGTTCCATGATTTCCAACTTGCCCCTGCACCTCAACTGTTGTGGAGTAGTTTGTGATGGAAAGGTCCAGGGACTGCTCTCGCTAGGATTTTTCATGCTGTGTTTATTACCCGCATTTTTGTTTGTAAAGTGGTAAATACTGGATTAGATATTTGGTCCAACAGCTCAATGGCTAAACCAACCCAGGACCACTTTTTAAGGTTAGTGGTGCCATCTTGTTGGGGGTCCTGTCAAGGTGTTTTGTTCGAACTCTCATTACACAAATTAAGCCTGTTTCAAAGCGCTTCTGGTATTCGCAAATAAGGAAAGACATTTAGTAGGAGATTGGCCTTTTTCCTGGGTCCTAGGACAGTAGGTGGTTGCTATGCAGTATCCATGATGGATGCTGCCCTTTACATGTCCCATGCTCGATCGTATTATCGAATTCCAATTCAATGACCTAGCTATCTTTTGTACACTTGACTCTAAGGCGGTAACGAACAGGCAATACTAAATCCATCGAGTGGTAGAGGCAGGGACTGCAACTCAGTTACAGTATTGTAAAGTAAATACTCTCAGTAACTATGTCCAGTCAGATCTACAATGTTTAAAGAAACTGGGGGCTTTATTTAGAGAAGGACATTATGAAATGAAATCACATCACAAAAATATGCTCAGTGACTCTCCCTCCCACCTCAAATAAACATCTTCTGATGGCTATGCATGGCCAAAAGTGTCTCTGCGTGCTCTAAATGTCCTGCAAGGTGATTTGGAAATGCTGGCAGTCCCCGGATGCTTGTTTCCGGTCCAGGGAGGACCCGGCTTGGGAGTTCGGGCTGGACTGTTCCCATGAGACAGGGTCAAGACTGATTTGCATATGGCTGTGTGCAAACTGGGGTGGCGTAGTGAGCATAAGAATTGCCCCGGCAGTCTTGATATAGGCAGTCCCAACACATCCTCTCTCTAAGGCAAGAGCAGCTGTATATACAAGAAATCACAAATGTTAGACTTGTGAAGTTTACCGCACCTTGTAATTACCAGCGGGATAAAGTCCGCACCATTGGACTACCACTCTCCCCATTAAATTGACCTGCCTGTGTTTTTGTGTTTCTTGCCTTGTGGACGTGTTGGGCGCAGGAAGTTCAAATTTGTTATTCTAATTGCAGTTCTAGAACACATGGGGAAAGTGAAACTTTATCATTCAAGCCCTGAAATATTTTGAGGAAAGTTTAGTTAAACATTCGCTAAGTATTTTAGAATGGGTTAAAATACGATCATTTTGCATTGACCAATATGCTGTCCTGATGTTGCTCAGGGGAAAAATACTAAGAAGCCGGTAAGCACGAGGACAGACGGAAAGCACCAAAATCCCAATGTTATTCCCCATTGTTAAGAGCGGTTTATTCAAACCAATTTAAGTCCGGTCCTCGGAATTCATTGCGGGGATAAACAGCGCACTGTATGTTTTAAATGCCTTTAGTCTCATTCCAATAGGCGTTTTGACATTTTTAAATTATTAGATTTCGTGTAATCCGCATGTGCTTCAAAGAGCAGGAGGAAAAAAATGAGCGAGAGTCACGGTCACATAGAGCCGGTCCTACCTGGGCTGGTTATGTAACACGGGCGCGTTGTGTCACAACTCACATACCACGTTAAAAGACAATGACATTTGTGTGGAGTCTTAATTGTGTAACTCGGAGAGAGCGCCAGGGGTTTGCGAGGACGTGACCAGATGGAAGTGCCGTTGACAAAGAAGAAGCTGGCAGCACATTCTCACGAGCTCAGCGCGGCTGAAACTTTCCAGACATCGGAAATCTTTTGTTAACCTAAACGGCTTTGTAGAGATCCTCCTCCCGCTTGCTGCTGGGTGCCATTAGCTGCGGAAAGGAGGGGCCGCGTTAGTAATCCTACACCTGTCTGAAGCGCACACGCCCTTCCACGAGCTGAACTTACCAAACAAGTGCAGGGCTGCATGAGCGCACCGGGGCTCTGGGCGTGCGCCCAGTGACGGGGGACAGAAAAGAACCCCTGGCCGTCCCGGGCGGCATTGTCTTGTGATGGCGCGCGATGACAGCAGCCTCTTCTCCGGGTCCAGGGGGAAGGTGGTCTTGTATCACAATGACTACAGCGCGTCCAGGAGGTGCAGCCTGCCGCAGGAGCTGCTGCACGCAGGGCTGGACGTTAGAGTCAGGCTGCAGCGCAACATGAAGAACCTGGAGCCCGTGTACCTGAGGCGCCAGAGGAAGAGGCCCTCCATCATCCCAGGTAGGGCTCCCTGATTCCCCCCCCCACAAAAAAACAAGCAAGCGCGGCAGCCTGCAGAGCTGACCAGACGCTCGTGCGCCATGGCCTTTTGCCTGCGATTACACGCACGGCAGGCATGTGTTTCCAATTATCGCGCCTGCGTCTGGGCACGATAATGGGAAACAGATGTTGGCCCTGCGCGCGTAACCGCAGGAAAAAGGCCATGACGCATGAGCGTCTGGTCAGCTTTCTGAAGCCCCTTACTATAAGTCTCGCAAGCAGCGCATGCGCTGCTCTAGGCTCGACCTAAAAACGAGCACAAAAATGATCAGAAAAGGCAGAAAAGCCAGGAATAGAGGGGAGAAAGAGCAGGAAAGGAGCAGCAGCAGGCAAAAAACGGGACAAGCAGCAGCAGAGGCACAACCAGATACAGCAGGGGGAGGCTGCAGGCAGTTGGACAGGAGAGTGTCGCAGGGGAAGCTGGCACAAAGACCATATGAGGCTGCGGGGAATGGATTGGATGTACAAAATGAAATTTTGCTGACCTAGTGCAAAGTCTGTGAATTTCACACTTCTTCTGGAAGTGCAAAGTTTGAGATCTTTGTTCAGCTTTGCCCTAAGTTAAATTCTATACTGAGTGTAGAGTCAATAACAAAGCATATCATACCTCAAGGACACACAGTATCCAGTGTCCAACTAGTAAAGCTCTTATTTTAAGTTGACGGTTAAAATGTTGAATTATCGTGCACTAAGACAGATGGGAAAGAGGTTAGACAGATCCCACAGAATATATATTAATCAGCTAAAATCATATTGGGGGCAATTCACAAGAGCCTTTATGAGTATGTGAAGTAGTATTTCAGGGGTTTTCTTTTATGTATGTTGCGGGGTGACGGAAGGTGGGTCAGAGGGGATGGTGGCAACAGCAAGGATAGCATTAAAATAAGTTTGTTTTATACATTACCAACATTTATCAATGGACATCATCACAAAATGTCAGCATCTATGGCACTCTTGAGGGTAGCCGAGTTATAAAGCCTGTAACCGTTTGGCTCGCGCCTTTGCAAGCACGTAGTGCCTGGAGGGAACTATATTGTGATTTTTCATTAAAGCTCATAAATAATCCAGTGAATTCTGACAGTTCTTGAAGAAGTCATTATGTGGTCTGAAAGCATCAATCACAGAACGTCTTCAAAGTTCATGGAGTCTCTACATAGATGGATGTGGCGTTACGTTCAGAGCTGCCGACTTTGGAACTGTGGAACCAGGTTTGCGTCTCAGCATCAGCTAACATCCTTCAATTCTGGGCAAATCATTTATTCTCCCCGTGCCTACCAAAAAAAATGAACGTATCCTTGTGTAACGTAACTGGTGCTCATGTAAAGCACTCCAATACCTTTGGGTCGAGTTTGCACTATATAAAACTGCAAAAATAAAGTGCTCAATAGAAGCAAATAATGACACAGTCAGCTCCAAGCAAGGATGTTCTTCCTTTGTACATTTCACCCATTGTCATAGGGTGTGGCTTCTGTATGTGATATGAAGGGAAGTGATGCGGAAAACAGTGTAAATTTTCTAATGCAAAATGTAACCCTTATCTTACACAGTTCTTACATGGCATCACTTAGAGGGTAAAGACATGTTATTGCAGGAAATAGGCGCACAAGGCTCTAAACAGTTCCCTCTATCAAACTGGAGATATTCACATCTGTCTCTTTACAAAAGAGGTTATTTTTATCATCGCATCACTGTATGGGGCTTTCCACAGCAAAATGGTGTAGATAAATTTCCTATTTTTCTTTATTGAACAGGTTAATGCTGGAGCTTCTTAACATGTTTATGCTGTCTCTTTAGCTCCAGTCTAGGGGGTATGCAAAATATTTTTTTAAATAAGCATACTTTTGTGCAGGCCATGATTATTGGCCTCCCTGGAGGCCAGTAGAGTTTGGGTTTCCCTAGCCTGCACTCATGTAGTTTTCGCTCAAGGTTGCTAGATAACACCAGTAACTCTCAAGTATCTTGTATACAAGTGTACTCATAGCTTGCTTAACTTTTCATTGTGAGTACCTTGGCACTGTGTTGATCTGGTGACACATTGGTATTTGAGTGAATACCTTGCTTCTCACAATTGCTTTGAAACTGTGTGGCACCGGCAACTCACAAGCATTATGTTTGTCAGCACTTATATTGTTTAGTGTTCCTTCTGCATGACTGAATGCAAATTAAGCTCCAGTACAGAATAGTTATGAAAGTCCTGATGATTTTCATACGAATGCCTTGGCCAAAATGCCCCCAACATGGGAACGAGGTCAGTGCTTAGTGAGACAGGGTTATCAACAAGATGGGAGCATTTCAGGGAGATGAAAAGCCAATAGAAGGGAAGGAAGGATGCAAATGCAATGCAGAACTTACTGGAGTGCACTTCAATGAATATTAAATGTATGGGATATTTACATCAGATTGAATTGGCTCCCTACATCACAAGTAAATGTTTATATTATGTATGTGTGACCGGTTTACTTATGGTGTTTTATGGCCCACGGCCCACCTTATATTGAAATAGCCTCATGCAATGTGTCATTAGTTAAAAAATGCCAATGTTTCCCTGACTCCACACTCACCTGTCTGCTGTTCCACGAACCAGTGGCGGCTCCTCTGCTAAGGCAGAGTAGCGTCGTCCCACAGCTTTTCACAGTGTAACAAAAGGAAAAAATAAAATAACTCAACGTTACCATCATTTTATTTTTTCCTGCTGCAGCAGCTTGGTGGGGCGGGACTGCTCTGCTCTCAGAGCAGGGGGAGGAGTGGTGAGCACACTCTGTAAGAGTGCATGAATGTTTGGCCAGCTGACTCGGGCCAGCCAGTCATGTGCCCTTTGCATGTTCTCCACCCAGACTGCATTACAGCCTGGGTGAAGAACATGCCCAGGCTCTCATTCCCTGGCTGAATGCCGAACCACAGCACTCAGATCAATCAGAACGCTGCATTCCAGTGTTGTGATTGGTCAGGGGAGCCTGGGTGCTTCCTGTTTCTGGCCCAATGCGAGAGACGATGGAGGAGATAGGCGGCGATAAGGTAGGTTCGTTTTTTTTTTACACTTCCTCCCACCTCCGATCCGTGCCAGCTGCCACTGCCACTAACAATATGTATTTAATTCACCTGCTCTGTCATGCTAGACTGTACATCCTCTGAAAAGGGCTGCATCTCAAGATATCAATGTCGACCACAGAAATAGCCACCTAAACAAAGCAGATCCAAAATATGGACTACCACTATATTATCAAGGTAAGAATACAAAGGGAAGCATAAATTTACTATTCTAATCCCATGTCTACTGACCTTGTGCATTTAGTGCAAGTCAGTATTGTGTCATCAATACGTGCATATGCCGATATTAAAAATCTATATTTTTATATCACAATCTGCCAAGTGAGCCTGATAGAGGTTCAGAAGGGCCAATTACCATGTAAATGGGTCCTTTGAGGAGCATTGTATGCAAACCCATCCCTATTCAATCTGTACATCGAGCCACTAACAGAAGTATTACAGCAGGCTAACATTTCCTTCCACAAGTATGCAGACAACACTCAGCTGTATATGAAGATTACATCGCTGGAAGAGATCAACATAATGAACCAAGCACTACAAAGGACCGTTCAATGGCTATCTAGCAATCATCTTAAGCTTAACTCGCAGAAAACAGAATTACTTCTGATCTCCCCCCCTAAAAGCTCCACTATGATCAAAGAATGGACCAAGATGATCACTGCCCTAAACGGTACTCCGATTCTAGTGGATTCAACTAAGTCTCTTGGAATCACGCTGGATAAGGATTTAAACATGCGGACCCACATCAACACAATGGTAAAAAACGCCTGCTTCCATCTGAGCTATCTTAGAAAACTGAAGCCGTTCATCAATACAGCTGACCGTAAAACGGCAGTCCGGCCTTTGGTCATTTCAAGGATGGAGTACGAATGCACAACTCTATCAGGTCTTCCTAAGATTCCAACAGCTCCCCTAAACGTTTGCTTCAATTCTGCAGCTAGACTCATAACAAGTTCTAGAAAATTTGACCACATCACTCCAAATCTGAAAGCGCTCAAATGGCTACCGTACGAGGCAGGAGTAGAGCTAAAGATTGCTTGTATTAAACACAAAGCACTACACTACAAAACACCACTTTACCTTGCACAGAAAACTACGATTTCCGGAGGCAGTAGATCTTCGAGGGGATCCGGAGATTTTTTACTGAAACCAGCATTCTTTCGTAAGAAGAGAACATATGATAGAGCAATCTCGGGAGATGAACCAAGAATTTGGTATACGCTGCCACCGAATATTAGAAGTATCACCTCCGCCTCACGATTCAAACAGGAGGCTACATCCTTTCTTACAAGTAAACTCCTCCCATAACTAACAGCGAACCATGCTAAGGCTCCTTCTGAGACCTACAGACAATCCTTGATCTTCTACATTCAGCTGTTCTAGTAGGCGACGGTAAACAGGATTATAGTCCTACTAATCTCAGAGCAATGAAACTGGGGATGGCGCAAGACAGTTTGCTTTCATCGATTTAGCTCTATCGCCTATAATCAGCTCTGTTGGATACTTTAAGTCCCTGCTCAAGATGACAGGGACGATGGCTAATGACAGGTACTTCTATCAAGCCACATGTGTATTTGACTGGACATGTAATACTGTAACCAGTGCGGATTCCTAGTAATCTTCAGTAGTGGTATTATTTTTAAATTTAAGTATGACATGACATGTACTACTGTAACCCGAGTTGATTCCTAGTAAGCCTCAATATGTGTATTATTTGTAAATTTTAAGCTTGTGCCCCTGTTAGATGAATACTTCTACCTTGCAATAGGCTTAAAGGACTTGTATATCGGCGGAATTTGATTGCTGTTGAATTGTAAAGTGCTCTGACACCCAAGATTGGGTCCTTCTTGGTTTATATTGGACATCCTTTTTCCTACACTTTTTCTTCTAGCCTTGCAGAGTCAGGTACATAGCTTTGTGAATGACCAATACTTGGGAGGTCTACATGTACACTCACAGGCACAAGGAAAACTGAATCATAAGGGGCCGTCTAAGTGACTTTTAATCAGTTGCATGAACACTTACCAAGCGCTGCATTCTTTTCAAACCAGCCTTGCTCTCCGTATGCATCATCCCGTTTCACTTCAGTCATGTCTTTGACCTCACTACTCCAGCTAGTAATATGAACACTCTTACCAGTTGCATGACAAATTCTTCTGAACCTTAACTGCTACATGATCTTAAACAGGAACTCAGCATGCTATTTATGGAAAAGATATTTGTGTTTTTTGTTTCTTAAATCAGTTTGCATATATGAACTGCAGGAAACTACACTTTGTGTTTTTTGCAACCCTAACCGGAGTCTGAAATATACATTTATATGAATATATCGAAAACATTATTCTGAAATTTCAAAATGTTGAATTAATACTCTTGAATTCCACAATTTTGAATTTAAGATTTATTTTACTGTGGAGTTTTTTTTTTGTTTTTTTTTAAGTTTTAGCTCGCATGATTTCTCTTCTCACATCACTGTGTTCTGGCTTTCTAATTGCTGGCTTTATTTGTTTTAGGCTGTTCACCATGTTTTCGGCCCTCTTGTGGAGCATAACTTGTTTACCAGCGTTCCTTGTATTTTTCCACAAGTCCTCACTTTCTGTTAACAGTGCTTTACATTTTTTTCTTATCTTGTCACATTTGCTATGTGTTCAAAGGCAGAGGTCAAATATCAGGCTCTGTCTTCGGAGGGAGTTTGGTGCTTCAAAGTGAGAGGATTTACGTTTTTTTTTAGCACACAACAAAATTTAGATGTGTGTAAATGAACTGTGCAAATATTTCAGAATATATCAGAATTAGCAAAGCAAAAATGGAAGATGTTTGTAATTCTGAAGTATGGAAACAAATATTTTAATAAGATCAAACAAATCAATATACTAGGGTATGTCATTTCCACACATTATTAATTGTGCACTGCATAGTTTTATCAGTAAATATGTATGTGCAAATGTAATGGTAATTTCAACTGAAAACATGTTGTCTGTAATGGCAGTGCGCTAACAAACTACGCATACTCCACTCTTGATAACCAGAACCTGCTCCAAGACTTCGACACTCTATGACACCCCACTCTATGACACAACACTCTGCTCTACCTCACTTCACTCCACTCTGTGCCACTTCACTCTATGCCACTTCACTCTAAGCCACACTACTCCCCTCCACTCTGACACACCACTCTACGACACACCACGACTCTCTACAACACTCCATAACACTTCACTAAACACTACACCACTCCACTCTAGCCCACAGTAATCCATTCTAAACTATGTCACTCCACTAGACACCACTTCACTTCACTCTACGACACTCCATTTCACAGCACTCCACTCTATGACACTTTACTCCCCTCCACGCCCCTCAACTCTACTCCCCCTACTGTACGCCCCTCTACTTTTCTCCATTCTACTCCACTCTACAACACTCCACTCTAAAACAATGCACTCTACTCCATGCTATGACACACTACTTCACTTTACTACACTCCATTCTATGAAACTCTACTCCACTCTACACCCCTTCGCTCTAGGCCAATCCACTCTACCCCACTCTACTCCACTCTACGTCGCTCCGCTTTACAACACTTCACTCTGTGCTATTTCACTCTACAACTCTAATCCACTCGATGCTACTCCAGTCTAAGACTCTACTGCACTCTGCGCCTCTCCATGACTCTACTCCACGATTTTGCACTCTATGCCACTCTACCGCACTCCACTTTACAACACTCCACTCTACGACACTTTATTCCACTCTATGCCCCTTCACTCTACTCCACTACACTTCAGTCCACGACTCGACACCATACTCCACTCTTCGCCACTCTGCTCCACTCTTCGCCACTCTACTCCATTATTCACCACTTCACTCTACGACACTCTACTGCATGCCACTCTCCTTTACGCCACGAACTTATAGCCATCCTGAACAGCAGCCACGCTAGTGTACAACATGGCTAAAACCCACTGGCAAAGCCAATAGCTCTTGCATAGGTGAGCCCTATTGGCTTTGCCAATGCTTGTTTTGCCTCCAACTATTTTCACGTGCCTCTCAATTGCTCCTCAACCATTCAGCAGGTGAAATATATGTTTGTATTACTCATCACGAGTTTAACCAGTTTGTGTGCTAAAATAAATTTGTAAAATTAAATAATTCAATATTTTCATAATGTACACTTTCCTTTTTAATTTTTAGATTTTTAATATTTGGACTGATTGCCTTGAACACAAGTTAAAATGCTCAGGACTTGAACCAATCTCTCTGCAAACATTTTGACCTCTATTTTTATCAGAACATCAGCATGGTGGCGTTCAATAATGTCTGAAAACGGTCTGTCAGATGACGATGCGCGTGACAGGATTTACGGCACCAGGAGGAGGCTCCATAAACTGCCTTTCTTTCTTGGAGTGGTGCATAATTTGTGCCCTTATTAAGAGTCTCCTTATGATTTACAGGGGCTGCGACCCATGTATCTCATAAGATAATGCATGCATTAGCTAGTGCAGGATTCCTCGTGGGATTCTATGATGGGCGCCGCATTCGTATGCCAGAAAGTCTGCATCTCCTCTGGAATAAGAATTTGCTGGTGAAAGTGCAGTTCAAGACTAGGCGGGGTAGCTTTTTCAGAGTATAAAGGACTGAAACTGAAAGTTAGAAAGTTATGTGAGAAACAATATGGAGCAGCTCATGCCATCGTAGTCGCATGATGTACCACTTTCTATCAGAAGGACTCCCCACATCAACACGCCATAAGGATAAATCAGGGTACGTCCATAGAAAACGCTGAGCAACAACATGGTATGTGGCAGCACTACAGCCAAGGACACATGGGCTTGGTGATGGTATGTATCTGAGCTGCTGAATCAATCTTGACTGTTATTGGCCTCATCAACATGTATGAGCAGATACAAGCATGAGGCAGTTTAGTCAATGCTACTACCTGGAGCAAAGCTCTGTTGGTGGTTCTCTATAATCTCCTGACTGAACAGTTCAGGAGTTTCCTAAATATTGGTACTTACTTATTTAACCCATTTTCATGCTCTTTTGGGTGTGTATTCCACTAGACAAATGGCAAATATAATAAAAAACAGAAAACAAATCAAATAAGAATGCAAACAAAATTACTCTTATTGTCAATGCCTAAGATAGCGCCTTGATTCCTTCCAGGTATAAAAGAGTTATTAGGCTACAATCCTGTACCTCTATATTGTGAGGTTTTGTTAGAAACATTAAAAGATCAATCTAATATGACAAGACCTTGACCGAACTCATACAGCCTTAGGTCTTCAGACATCCTGTGTGAAGATCACAAAGGTGCCAGGCAAGAACAATAAAGCATTCCATAAGGTACAAACAACTAGACCTCAATATGATACATCACTGGCAGATTGTAAGGATTTCAAGATATCCCTCACTCGTTTGGGTGAAAACAAAACGTTTGTAGATCTTGCCATTTGCAAGCCTAACATTTTTGAAAAATACAGAAAGGCTCAGATATGTCAATATCTCAATTTTCCTTTTAATGTCCCTATTCTACCTAGGTGCTGCTCTTTTTGGATCATAATATGAGTTTGCTGCAGACCAATGTTGTAAATGGCAGAGGATATGCAAAGTATGTAGTCAAACATTAAATATTTATGGCTCCGCTTTCTTCTTTTCTTAAGAAGAAGACGACTACCCTACAACTGTTTACTCACACTTTGTAGAAATTGTATAGCTCAATTGGAATGATTTTTCTATCTCCAGCAGAATCTGACAGTTTAATTTTCTGAAATTACAGAGTCTGCATCAGAATTTTCAGGTGGAAAACTGGAATTACCAGACTGAGTGTATTTATAGCTAATGAAAGGTTATACCAACCTGAAGCCGTGAACCAAGATCTTGTTCTGGAGAGCTCATGTGAGTAAAAAATCAGTCTTGGCAGGAATTCATTAGAATAATAGCGCTATTCCAACTGTCTTCTAGAGTTAAATAACTTTATGGGAAAAGAATGTCCATAGCTTCATATCAGATCAGTTGAATTGGAGAAGTTCAAGCTTTCAGCATACGCGTGCAACCAGCATTCCGCTGCATTGAGGAGGGTGCCTACTTTATGTCTGGATGTTTGTATGTATTAGGTATTTGTATGGTGTGAACCTAGACAAAAGGCATTGGATTGCTACACAGTCTTAAAGGCAAAGAAACAGCCAATCAGTGACTGAAGGGGAAGTTGGTTTTTAAGGCAGAAGAGGATTGTTACTTCATTGTGATGGAGTGTTCTTTAAGGAGGTGTGTATTGCTGATGCTTGGGGCTGTGGCAGCCATACGACTGGATAGTGGTTATAAAAAGAAGCTAAAAGCTTTAAAAACTGCAGATCTATGAGGGATGCACATGTCCGATGAAGCCCAAGTGGCATTGCACAGTCACATAGGCAGACATGTTTGCTAGACTAAGCGACAGTTCAATTCCCATCTTTATGTTACCTCCTGGAGACACAGGGGCAGATTTACAAGAAACTGACGCATCTGTATAGATACGTCAGTTTCCCTGCGCCAGCCTGCGATACCCTTGCACCACCATGGATGCGACGTATTTACAATACGCGCACCATGGCGCAAGGATTGACAGATGCGTCAGAACTTCTGATGCATCTGCTGGCCCAAAAGTCACACATTGCTGGAGTCGTGTCGCAAGAACGACGCAACTCCAGCAATGCATGTTGAGGCTTATACTTATTGTACTGCATCACTCCTTATGCCTGCTTCAAGCAGGCCAGGTTTTGATGCAGTGGTGTCCTAGAAGTGGTGAAGTGAAATCTTGTAGATTTCACTGCATCACCTTTATGAGGCTTTCCTGCATGGGAACGCCCACCCTGCATACATTATACCTGACGCAGGTATAATGTGACGCAGGGCTTTACAACGTGAGGCATCTCCCTAGATGTGTCACTGTGTAAATTGGCCGCTTTGTTTACGCCGCCGCTGCATCACAAAAGTGACGCAACAGCAGCGCAAAAGTGTCACAAGGGGCTTGTAAATCTACTCCACAATCTGTCACAGTTAAAGTTACTGCCATTTCTTTCAAGAGAATGAAATGCTTTGCAGAGGTTGGAAAAGTCAGCGGCATCTTCTAGGCTCACTCAGTGGCGTAACAAAAAGTGAAGGGGGCCCCCTGCAAGATATGCTGAAGGGGCCCCTTACACTCACATCAGTAGGGGCTAGGGGGCCCCCTCCAGTATGGGTAACCCTGGGGGCTGCAGGGGCCTTTGTTATGCCCCTGAGTTCACTGTGCAATACTGAAGAATAAGGTGGAGGTTACTGCTAGCTTGAGAAGGGGCGGTTAGCAGGTTTTCAGCAAACATGAGGTATCAATCAATCAATCAGGGGTTTGTTAAAGCGCGACTACTCACCCGTAAGGGTCTCAAGGCGCTAGGGGTGGGGAGGGGGTGCAGGTTCCATCCATCAAGGAGGGGGTCTGTCGAAGAGCCAGGTTTTGAGGTTTCTTGCGAAGATGGGGAGCGATGTTGTCTGTCTGAGGTGGAGCGGAAGGGCGTTCCATGCTTTGGCCGCGAGGAAGGAGAAGGAGCGGCCTCCCGATCTGGTCTTTCTGGTGCGGGGGACCACGGCGTAGGAGAGCTGGGCTGATCGTAGGGTCCTTTGGGGTGCGTGGAATTTGAGTCGGCTGTTCAGGTATGCTGGTCCGGTGCCGTGGAGGGCCTTGTGTGCGTGGGTGAGAATGGACTTTTGATGGTTTGGCAGTAAAGGCGATGGAGCTCTAGTTTGCAGGGTGAGGCAGACAAAGACAGACCTCTTTAAAAAGTGATGCTGCCTTTTGTGATTTGTGGAGGCATTTACACCTTAAAAGTAATGTGCTGAGTAGGGAAGTAACAAGGGGTGCGTGAAGTAGCCTCTCCTTTGAAAGTGAGGCAGATAATAGGCCCAGGGCATAGAAGGTTGTCAGTGCTTGGTTTGTGAAAAACTAAGTGCAGGTGTCCAAAGGTTTTCTTATGAGCCCAGCACTGGCGCTGCCAAATACCAGCGTTGCTGAATTACAAGGCTGTCTAGTCTTGATTCCATCCCATGCCTCTTTCTTCCACCACCCTTCACTCTGTCTCTTTATCTCACTCTTGTAGGTTCTTTTTTATGATTGCTTTCTCAATTTGTCCCAGTTTTTTTTTTCCTTTCTTTCATTTCTTTGGCTCTCTCTCTCTCTGTTACTCTGGGTCAAAGTCTGATAATTAAATGCAAGTCCCAGTCCTTAAAATGAGTGTCGCTGCCTCCACTGGAACAAATTAAGCATTAAAGGTGGCTAGTAAGGCCAGCAACTCTATGCCGTATATTGCCTAGTTGTGGCTGATACACACACTTTGTGTTGTTATCATGGGGCTGTGAAGCCAGTGCTTAATTTGGAAATAAATTAGTGCCACGGCTCTCGTGAGGAGGCCACTGCAGCTTGCACCACACTTTGCTCCTGCCAGCGCTGCCAATGAAAGTACCAACCCCACTACTAACCATCACATTCCTACAAGTGTGACAATTCAGACTATTTCAGACCCTTAAAGCTATAGGAAGGGCTAGGGCGGCAGGTAATAGTCGTTTAAATGTTTATTGAATTAATAGATAACTGTTGTTGTGGTCATCTCTAAATTAGCCAGACAGTGCCACCTTGTGGCAGACTGTCACAAGTGCCGGTGTTGACAATTAAGTGCCGGTGCCAGCACCGGAAAACACTGGCTCAAATTAAGCACTGTGTGCAACCTAAGCAGAGGTCCAGGCACGCCCATGTATTCTGTGTACATGGCTCAACTTTTATAGTCTAAACTAACACAGCTGTTTTAAATGGCACTCAGAGTGAAAAGACTAGGAGGCCCCCTTCTCACTCTTGTTGTCATGGAAACAGTCATGACAATTTTGTTAAAAGCCTCAGGTCTAACAGCAGCTATGCATCACCCGGAGCAAAAGAGTCCCTTATTAATGGGCAGAGAGAGGCAAGCGTCGTTCCGCGTATCAAACCTCATTTTCCCAGTGATCTGCAGAACTCATTTTCCTACCCGCACATCTTGGGCGCGCCTCCATCACCCCATGCCCCCGCCACGCGCCCCCTGTTTGTGTCATCATTTAGGCCTGAGCAAGGAATCCCCTAGGGGGCTCGCGGCGGGAGGAGAAACCGGGCACGAGCCGATGAGGCCGGAAGTATAAAGCATTTGGCTGTGAATCAACCCGCGGGGTCACGGCCCCGGCCGAGGTCCCGTAATAAAGACTCGCCTGTAATCCGGTTAGTGAGCGAATGCCAGAGGTGTGAGCACCCGCTGGTGGGGAGGGGCGGGACGTGGGGGCTCTTAGTCGCACATTTAATGCTCATCACTGGGCCGCGGCTCACCTCGAGCCTCGCAAAGAGGCGGTAATGACTGGAGATGGCCGCCAAAGAATCTCATCAGAGCCGATTTGTCACGTCTTCTTTTCTTTACCCATAGGCCCGCGCGAACGCGCGCGCTCTGCAATAAGAACGTAAAAGGCTGATTGTGTTCACAGGTTGACAAGTGAAGCGCTGACAAAGAGGAGTTTTATCCGTGGGATGACGAGCACGTTTGTCACGCGCCTGCCCTGTGCTACGCCATGAATCTGAAACTCCTGAGTATGTGATCACGAGGCACTGTGTCTGTTGACAGAGTGCATTGGCAAACGGATTGTTTTTATTTGCACACTATTCACACCTGTGCGCATGGGGGTGTACCCACTGCTGGGCATCTGAGCACCAATGAATGCCTCCAATAACCGATGCTGCAGTGACAGACACGTTCTGAGCAAGGGACACATATACTCCAGCCCCTCTGTAAATGTGGCTTCCTTTTCATGTTCAGGAGCCGGCCATTGTATGCACGCCTAGCACACTCAACGGCTAAACAGACACAAGCAGGAGCAGGGACTACGAACAAGTGTAGTGACGAGGGAGAGTTTAGATAAGAGTTCTGAATATTCATGCCTAAATATGAGCATCTGTTGAAACAGTTCTGAATTTTGAAAAAGGCGGAACTGTACTAGTCCAGATGCAGAAGTAAACTGATGGAAGTGAAGTTTCTGTCTGAATTGTGTAAGTCAGGCCTTCAGGACCACATTACGTGAAGTGTGTATTCGAAACAGCGGAAGAAGCCGTAGATTACGGTGTTTCACAAGACAGAATCCAAAACCAGGACTTCCATTAGATCTCTGATGCAGTTGAAGGCCTACTTTTTTTTTTTTTTTGCAAAGTCACTTCATCAGCTGCTGCCACAGGCCCAAACACACCTTCACCTTAAAACAATCCAAACATTCCTTTATTCAAGGTTTTTCTTTCTAAATAACACTGTGAGGTGATGTGCCATAGGAAGAGGACCAACCACAGGTAAGCCTTGAAGGAGGGAGTTTATTGTAGCTTGTAAACATAGGACCTCATCCTTCAACCAACAGCTGCAACTGAAAATACATTCAACTATGAACATTCTACAACAAGGAGATTCCATTAACGAATGGGACTCCAAGGTAACAGAGATAACAGTTCTACATATAACACATAGCAACCATCAAGACACCACATCACCTCCCCCTTTTCATATATATTTATGTGCACAGGATGAAAGAAACACCATATTACGAGCAAACAAAACGATTTTTGGGTACTATTGATAAATGTATGAAACATGCGAAACACAATCTTGCAAACGTTGAGGAATTCTTCTCAACCGACATGATCTCCTCTCAACACCCTGAGAAGAATCAGAATTGTCACAAGGAGTACCTGCGAGATCATGAAGCTCGATACCTCCGGAAGGATACTTGACCACCCTATTGAGGTTCCATACTCTGTGGTCTTGGGTTTTAACTGCATTTCCTAAAAGCTTAATTACCTTTATCGGTTGTCCAAACTTTGTCTCACCAAACCTCCTTTCAGGAAGTTTCACTCTAACCATCTCACCCACTTGTACAACCGTTCTCTTAACCGCTCTTCTTGCATCAAACACATTTTTCCCTTTTCACGTTCTCTCCAACCCAAGGTATCATCAACCACACCACCCCTTTCAATTCTCTTAGAAGTGACCCAACGAGGATTGAGTTGTGTAATGGCCACCCTACCTTTAAAAAGAGTAAAAGGACAAACACCTGTTGAAGAATGCGGCGTGAACCTGTATTCACACACCTTCTTCTTCATGGCCTCCTCCCAGTTGCATTTGGACACTACTGCAAGTTGCATTGTCTCTTTGAGAACTCTCACAAATCTCTCAACAACACCATTACACTCAGGGTGGTATAGAGCTGCCCGCTTATGTTTGATTCCCCTCTCAGCCAAGAACTCCTCTACTGCACCAGAGGTGAACTGCACCCCATTGTCTGTCAAAACAGACTCCGGCAAACCCTCACTCGCAAAGAGATTGTCCAAAAAAGAAATGACAGCACTTGAATTCACACAATTCACCACTTTGATCATAGGCCACCTAGAAAACATGTCTATACACACAAGAACATAACGATCTTGTGTCCCAACTCTAACTGGACCAAGGATATCTACCGCAATGTCAACCCAAGGACCACTAGCTTGTTTCCTTATCATCATGGGTTGAGTCCTGCACTTAAGAATTTTATCACTATTGGCACACTGTGCACAATCGCGCATAGATCTTTCTGTTTGAACATCCATTCCAGGCCACCAATAACTTTCCCTAAGCCTTTCCTTTGTTTTAGCTATACCCATGTGGCTGGAATGGGCATTCTCAATCAGTTTGTGCCTCAAGGACAAAGGAACAACAAGCTTGCTACCTCTAAAAAGCAACCCATTGCAAAAGGACAATTCATCTTTTACGCACCAATAACCTTTAACGTCATCATCAGAAAGACGCTTCTCGCACCACCCATCACGTACATAGACAATGACACGTTGCAAGATGGCATCATTCTCCAGATTAGTATTCCATTCACTCTCCGTCACAACACCCTCAGTCACAACACATACCCTCAAATCTTCTTCATCATTCTCTCCATCAAAACCATCCAAATCGTCACAACAGCCAGACGTCTGGGACCCACCAAGCCTAGACAAACAGTCCGTAAGTATGTTGTTTGCACCGGGAAGATATGAGACCTGAAACTCAAAGTCTTGCAATGCTACAACCCATCTTCTTATTCTATGAGAAACATAGTCAATCCCTTTTTTTTCAAACACCTCTTTGAGAGGTTTGTGATCCGAGACCACTGTGAAGTGCTTGCCCCAGAGGAATCTTTTGAGTTTGCGAACAGCCCAGTAGACAGCTAGGGCTTCCTTCTCTATGACCGAGTAATTACATTCAGCACCTCCAAGTGGCCTGGAGATGAACAAAATAGTGTTATCAGTTTGTTCACCATGTTGTAAGAGGACAGCCCCCAACCCTTTACAACTAGCATCAGTCATAATGAACGATTCCTTCAAAGGGTCAAAGCTAGCCAAATTAGGGGCATTGTTCAAGGAACCTTTGATAAAATCAAATTAATCACAACAAGACTTATCCCATGTGAATTCACGCCCTTTCTTCAGAAGATTTCTTACATTTTCTGTTCTCTGTGCAAAACAAGGGACAAATTTATGGTAAAATTCTGCCATCCCTAAGAATTTTACCAGTTCGTCTTTGCTTTCGGGATACGTGAGATTAGAGATAGCTTCAACCAAAGATGGTTTTGGCTTAATGCCTGAGCCAGATACCAAATGACCTAGATATTCGATCTCTTTAACATCAAATCTACACTTATCTAATCTGAGAGTGAGTCCTGAATCTTGTAGTCTTGACAAAACTTCTTGTAGTCTGGAATCATGCTCTTGCCCATTCACACCATGAACAAGAATGTCGTCCTGATAGATTTTGACGCCTTGAACACCAGCTAAATTTTTTTCCATAATTCTCTGAAACACCGCCGCCGCTGAAATTAAACCAAACGGCATCCTGAGAAACTTAAATGTCCCAAACGGAGTGATGAAAGTGGTGAACTCTTGACACGAGGGATGAAGTTTAACCTGGTGGTAAGCGGAGGAGAGGTCTAATGTGGAGAAATGAGTGGCACCACCCAGTGAGGACAACATTTCAGTGATGTTCGGAAGTGGGTACCGATCCACGACTACAGCTCTGTTGAGTTCTCTTAAATCAATGCATAATCTGGCCTCTCCATTGGCCTTACGAGCCATCACTACCGGAGAAACCCATTCTGTGGCTTCAACTTCCTGTATCACACCATTGTTCAACAGTTTATCCAACTCAGATCTCATTTTCTGTTTAACCAACCACGGTACACCTCTTACTTTTGCCACTTTAGGTAATGAATCGTGTTTCAACTTTATAAGATGTAAATAGCTTTTAGACAACCCAACCTTTCATCAAAGACCTTAGGAAACTTAGCAACCCAGATGTTATCATCCCCCACAGGAGACACAGACAGTAGATCTCTTAGACACACTGGAGAAGACTCATTAGGGTCAAGATAAACATATAAGTCACGTTGATGCAACCAACTGATGAGAGAGTCTCCTTTCATGGAAACATAGATTTTCCCTGCGGTGACTCTGTCTTTAAAATTTATTGTGCCCATGAAGTACCCTAAAAGTTTGATAACTTCTCACCCATATCCTCTTGGTATAATATCAGGTTTAAGTAATTTTACCTTTCCAGACAGATATTCCTCATAAAATACCTTGGGTATTAGGGTAATCTTGGCACCTGAATCAAACAACATTTTCACTGAACTACCATTAATTTGGACAAGTTCCAAAGGACCATCAAGACCTTTGCTATGGATTTGACAGATAAAGGGATCATCATCAACCTGATTATAAATATCCACTTCTCTCACATTCCTTTGACTCTTATTGGATCTGCAGCATTTTGAAAAATGCCCCTTTTTTTTACAAAACGAACACACAGCCTTCCATCCAGGACAATCCTTATGATTAGCTACATGACCTGTATTCCCACAACGGAAACATTTCACATGAAAAGATTTAGCATATGCACCAGGATGTATGGCTTTAGTAGCAAAGGTGTCACTCTGTGAAACAGATTTGTGTGGAGAAGGTTTGTGTGTTTTATCAGAGAAGGGAATTTTGACTTCTTTTACCTCAGTATCAGTATTTTCCGACTCTCAGAATCCTTGTGAATTGCTTCAACACAGGCCTTAGAATGTTCATGAAGTTTCAACGTATTAATTACCTCTTGTAAAGGGGGTTGTCTTTTTGCCACAGGCTTTCTTTCGCTTTGTCTATAGAAGAACCCAATATGAGTTGATCTCTTATTCTCTCTTCCAGACTGCCAGCGAAAGAACAAGTAGAAGCAAGCTTACGCAACGAAGTGACATATTGTTCAACAGACTCTTCATGTCTTTGCATCCTCTTCCCAAAGTGGTAGCGTTCTAAAATCATACTCACCTTGGGAAGATAATGCAAGTCCATTTTTTTAATACAGATTTCAAACTCATTAAGGGAGTCTGCTTCGTTGCCAGGAAGATCAGGTAGGTGTTCGAACACCTCCTGCCCCTCCGATCCAAGACAATGTAGAAAAAGAGAAGATTTCCTCTCTGCACTTAGAGATGTACCACAAACCCTTGCGTAGTTTGTGAAAACTTTCTTCCACTTTAACCAGGGTCTGGGAGGATCTCCAGGAGCAGAGAGAAAAAACGGAGGAGGAGTGACATTCTGCATGACAGCAAGAAGAACAAAGCACACAGCAAGGTATTTCAAAATACAGTTGTAGCGGTCCCGATCAGCAAAATGAAGACAGTTTACAGCACTCCAGAAGGTAAAATGAGGGTGAGAAAAGAATTATAAATCAAATCAACACTGCTGTGCTGATCAGCATAGTATTTGCAGAAGTGTGATGAAACGTGCCGATAATGTAAAACGAAAGCAACCATCAAAGGAGCTTGCCCCTCACCCGGGTTCCAGATGACGATCAGCTTAAAAGAAGACTGCTGTGCTGATCAGCGAGGAATGCTTCGAACAGCTCATAGAAAGCAAGCCGCTTGTCCGCTCAGCATGAGAGAAGGATGCCCGATGCGGTGTTGATGAGAGTAGAACATCCGGAACAGCCCACCGGAGATGACGGGAGGCTTTGACACAGTGTCACTACGCCGCCCCAGGCAACACCACGATATGACGGCGTCACCACGCACGATAAACGGCGTCACCAAGCCGCTCTCACTGTGCCGGGGAAACGCGGCGTCACCACGCAGCTCAAGCTGTGCCGGGGGGAACACGGCACGCCGAAGCGCTTACAGCAGCGCTGGAACTCTGGGAATGATCACCAACACTCCCAGAGTATTCCACGACGTCATCACTCAGCGAAGTGAAGAAGAGGGAAGAAGAGCCTCCGCAACCAACGACCTCTCAAAAGGGAAGAGAAGAGCAGATGCGCTTACCTCCAAAGCGTGCAAGTCTTGCCTTGGAAAGTTTCCCAGATGCATGCGCAAGTCGTGACAGAAATATCCAACTCTCCACTCTTGCGAAGATGAGCAAAGAAGCCAACACGCTCCTGCCAGGGAGAGAAGTAGAAAACCCAGCCTTTGGAAGTAGATAAACGCTGAGGAGGAAGAGCGTGAGAGCCAGCCACAGGAGAAGCAACAAGGGCAAGCCACAGTAGATGAACCAAGAGGTCGCAGAGATGAAGGTGAGCTATCCCCTTTTTTTTTTAAAGTAGATTCTTGTTTTCGAGTTGAGGTCCTGGTCGGGTGCGTTTCAGCTCGTCGCCAAAATGAGGTGATGTGCCATAGGAAGAGGACCAACCACAGGTAAGCCTTGAAGGAGGGAGTTTATTGTAGCTTGTAAACATAGGACCTCATCCTTCAACCAACAGCTGCAACTGAAAATACAGTCAACTATGAACATTCTACAACAAGGAGATTCCATTAACGAATGGGACTCCAAGGTAACAGAGATAACAGTTCTACATATAAAACATAGCAACCATCAAGACACCACACACTGCAATATTTATTAAGCGCCTACCGACACCGGATATTCTTATAAAACTCAATTGTATTCATTTCTTTACTTTCAATTGGATACAATTTTGACAAAACCCCTCAGAAGTTCCTCCTCATGCCACCATGGGTAAGATTTACTATTTTTCAAGTATCTCAATGACTTTTGGGTGACGAGGTACCTCATTTAGCTTGCTTTGCATTGATCTGGTTTCTTTTAGCAATTAATGTTGCCCTATGACGACGACGCCTAAGCAGTGCGGTATGTTTACAGCTGCCTGTTGATTTCCTGCCTGGTAAGAACAGCTGATTGTCGCTAGTATTGTAAGGCTTTCTAAAGATAGTCTATCTATTTGGTCTGATGGATTGTGTTTCCCTTGTAGTTTTCTAGACTTGGGAATGAGAATACAACTCCTGGGGTAAGTCGATGCTACACATGCATTTTGGTACGTTTTTAACCTCTTCGGGGAATGAGGGTTCCAGTATGTGTCACGTTCGTAACTGAATGCATAGCAACACAAGTCGTTTGATGAATCTTCGCAAAATTTTCAAAACTCGTGGGGGGCTACGGTCCGCTCCTATCTTGAAAGTTTCGGGGTGATTCGGCAAGCGGGGGCTGAGAAAAAAGGGGGGTCCCAAAACGTGTTTTCCCCATGCAATTTCCCATAGGAAACTTTAGACACGGCTACAGCCCGAACTGCTGAACGGAATTACACCAAATTTGGCAAAGAGGTAGTTATTGGTTCAGAAAGAACCCTTTTTGTTAAATGGTGTAAATCCGTTCAGTAGTTGGGTGGGCCAACTAGCCCACCAGGTGCTTCCAGTAAGCGCCACTGCGCTGCGTTGCAGAGAGGTGGTCCAGGCCGTGCCCCTTTTTACACCTCTCTGCAACGCAGCTCTGTGGTGCTTACTGGAGATACCTGGTAGGCTAGTTGGACCCAATGTACCCTCAGGATTCAAGGGGACTTTATCCCCCAACTTAAAACGGCCACAGGGCGTGTTTGCACACATCTCACCTCACGCCTCCCCCTCCCTTCACCAGTGTGCAAACTCGCCCTGTGGCGCGTTTTAAGAGGTAGTTTTAACCCCCCTGCCCTATTATGTACTAGGGTCTTACAGAGGAGGTCATGGTAATCACAGGGGTACCCCAACGCATAGTGTTCCCTAGTGTATGTAGGTGTTTTCACTATATTCTAAGTGTCTTTTAGCATAGCACTGGCTCTAGGCCTGGTTAGTCAGATTTAGTTACCACCAGTACCCGTCTGAAAAAGTTGTGGGCACAGGAGGACTTTCTGCTCCTCTGCTGGTTCTTTCTGTACTTCTCTTCTTCTTCCTGCACTTTTCTTCGTCTTTGTGGACTTCTGTTGCTTCTTTCTGCATTTCTTTTTCTTCTTTCTGTGCGTTTTTTCTTCTTTCTTCACATGTCCTACCTCTGTAGGCATAGTTAGAAACTAGCATTTGAAAAACCTTTGAAATTCACTGAAAAAACATAGGTTTCAGGCACGTTATAGTTAGAAATTAGCATTTAAAAAACCTTTGAAATTCACTGAAAAAACCATAGGTTTCAGGCACGTTATAGTTAGAAATTAGCATTTAAAAACCTTAGAAATTCACTGAAAAAACCATAGGTTTTAGGGAAAGTTATAATTAGTTGGACATTGCACTCGTACAAAACCTGTGAAATTCCCCCGTTATAGATAGTTCAGCTAACTATAACTCGCGCCCCCGCAATGCACTGCTGATGACGTCACATATTACATCACTCATGACATGGTCAGTGACATCACTGATGACATCACTGATGACATCTCAAATGACATCACTGATGACATCATCCATGTGATGATTTGATGCATCTTCTCACACCCTAATATAACTTTTCATACACCCACTCTAAATTACAGACTGCCATTCTCAAAACCATAGACACTCCAATACCAATAACTACATACCCACTCGCTGATTCTTAGGCCTACACACACACATCCACTCACTCACCCATACAGTCACTCATACTTATGGTCACTCAGTACAGGACTATCATATGCACTCATACACTTATATAGAAACTTACACACTGCCACTCATCCATAGAGGTACTCACACACCTAGTCAATCATGCAAATAATTAATCACACAGCCATTTACTCACCGATACAGTTATACACACACCAGCTCACTTACTCATACAAATACTACCACATTCTTACACTCTTATACAATCACTGATACAAGCACACAGTCATCCATACAACCACTCTCACAATCACACACTCTCACTTATAGCCATTTGTATACTCCAACACACATATATACTGCCTTTCACATATGTAGTTACTCACACATGTACCACTGAGATATACATTCACTCACCAACACAGCCATACACACACTCACCCACCCATACAGTCCATCACAGATGCACTCTTGAAACCATGCACCCAGTGACTCACCCACTCACACATTTATACACAGTCACACACACCCCACCCACACAAACACTCAGGCACCCATACAGATACTCAGACAACCAATCAATAACCCATATAGACACTCATGTAGCTATTCACAAACCCATGCAGCCGCTTACCACACCAACAGACAGACGGATACAGACATTCACACAGTTTAGTCACTAACCCATGCAATCAGTAAGATACGTTTAATCACTCACTTATAGAGTCAGTCACGCACCTCCTAAATCATCCATTTAGACACTTATACACCTACTCATTCTTCAATACGCCTTTCCCTATATATATTAAACATATTTAAACTTTACAGAAACACACAGTCACTGGATGATGTCATCAGTGATGTCATCAGTGATGTCATTTGAGATGTCATCAGTGATGTCATCAGTGATGTCACTGACCATGTCATGAGTGATGTAATATGTGACGTCATCAGCAGTGCATTGCGGGGGCGCGAGTTATAGTTAGCTGAACTATCTATAACGGGGGAATTTCACGGGTTTTGTACGAGTGCAATGTCCAACTAACTATAACTTTCCCTAAAACCTATGGTTTTTTCAGTGAATTTCTAAGGTTTTTTAAATGCTAATTTCTAACTATAACGTGCCTGAAACCTATGGTTTTTTCAGTGAATTTCAAAGGTTTTTAAATGCTAATTTCTAACTATAACGTGCCTGAAACCTATGGTTTTTTCAGTGAATATATATATATATATATATTATACACATCCACATATGCTCATATTTGTTACTTGTTTTATACAGTAGGTATGAGCTCTCTGTTTCCTCTTGTCCTGAGGAGGCCAGAATTTTTCATGGCCAAAACACATCGACTTTCACAGTGGAGGAGTCTTCAAATGGACTTGTTTGCTAATTTAGTGGCCTGACAAAGAGTCAGTAAATAAGGCAAGATTTTTCAAATTGACTCCTTGACTTTATGAGTACCTCCGAGATGGATTATGGAATGAAATAACTACATAATCACCTTTCATGAAAAATGCCTTGGAAGGCAAGGAGCAGATTAACATTGTGCATATATTTGGTTGTATTTAATGTCTGTATTAATTGGCTTTTGTGTTAATTTCTCCTTACGTAACCTTGTGGCCCTCACAATAGTTGTGCCAGCTATGGGCATGAGAACCTGTCACATCAACAAAAAAATCCTCGCCAATCCAGGAAAGACAGTGTGCACTCATGAATGGTGGAATGCTGATAAGTAATTATTTACACCGACATTAACAAAACCTGATGCGTTTCAATGAAAGCTGATGCAGAAAAGCATTGGGTTTTGTTAATGTTGGTGTAAATAAACACTTATAAGCATTCCACCAGTCATGAGCGCACACTGTCTATTCTGGATTGCCGAGGATGTATTTGTTTATATGTACACATGTAGAGACTCTAATAAACTATACATATATTTTGGATAGCATTTTCACTAAATTATATCAATGAGCTAATGATATTTGATTAAATCAAGTGTCCAATGATAATTGATTGCTTCATTGTGGACCATTAATATTTGTGGTAATCTATCCTCACTACATACTGTATTCTTAGTAATGCATATTGTAGCCGATGTTATGTCGGGTGATATGGGCAAACCCTCATTTGTGTTTTGATACACAAATCTCAACAACACTTGCTTAACACATTGATCTGTTCTGCCAACTGATTATATTTTAAATTGATTACTCGTGTTAAAATGTATTGTTGGGAAAGAATAACTTGCACATACTTTTCCTTCTGATACGAAGCTAGGCTTAGATGCGGGTGTGGAGAATGGACTCAGTACCACAGGAGAGTAGTCCAGAACAAATCTTTAGGTCCAATACTGACATGTCAATATGCCTATTGTACATAAGCAAATGATACATTGGGGGTTTTGAGCTTGGTGGGGAGACAGCAGATTCTTGGGCAACCATTAATGCTCCTTTTACTTATCCTTTATGCAGTTTATTGAAACAAAGACACTGCGATCTACACAAAATGGCCAACGGGAAGGACAACTTTTCTATCATGTCATTTTTTCATATGTAATGACTGGTGCCAGGGGACAAGAGGTAGATCCTTGCATCCATAGGCGTCATCAGCTATATTTGTTGGTAGCTGCTGTAGTGAGAGAAACATCCCTTGTACAGTGTTCTATTTAACAGAAAGTGACTTGTAGCCTTTTTATATACTTGATGAAATTAGGATCTAGGCTCCTAGTTTTTGACCAACTTCCAGCTTAGTGCCCAGAGAGATATTTTACCCTTATATCCTCCTCTTCTCCCTTCCTAATGGGCTGTGCAGTAGCAGTACACTCCACCTGTGCTTTTAATAAATAGAGCGCCTGCGGCTAATGGGAGATAATGAGTATTCTGACTCATTTCTTTGAATACAGATCAAGTCATATATTTACACTGTCAACTCAGCGAATAATAATCACAGACAGGCACAATGCTTTCATGCATAAGTAATGAGCTCATAACCAGCCAGCGCTATCCTCCGCTCAGGAACATGCTGCTAAATTCTTCAGGGTATCCCGAGCTTCAAGGCAAGTCATCTTTGGGCACCCATCCTCATTCCTGTTAAAGAGAGTTAAGCCTTCCATGATGTGACACATCCCGTCCTCTGCTCTGCCAGTGCCATATGAGGTATTCAGTCTGTGCATAACTTTCTTTAAAGTTGAAAGTGGCACATAGTGGCTTAAGGCCTTAAAAAGACTGTTCATCATCACGTCAATAACCTTTGGGAACTGTTGGGATTTGGCTTTCCTATATCTTAGTGTTAGACCTGGCATCTTTTGGGGTGGTTTTCCCTGTCTTTTTGCTTCTGACCTCCTGTTTTTGATTGTGTACTGATCTTCGTTTTTGCTGGTTTTAGGACACTGGACACTTTAGCACTGCTAATCGTTGCTAAAGTGCATGTGTTCTGTATCTAAAATGTAATGGCATTTGGTTTCTCCATGATTGGCATATCTGATTTACCGATAATTCACTACTACAGTGCACTACATGTGCCCAGGACCCGTAAATCAAATGCTACGAGTGGGCTAGCTGCACTGACGGTGCCACCCACATAATTAGCCCTTCAAAACCTGTCTCAGGCCTGCCACTGCAGGGCCTGTGGGTGCAGTTTTAAACTGCCAGTTCGACCTGGCAAGTTCACCTACTTGCCAGGCCCAAACCTTCCCTTTTACCACATATGTCACCCCTAAGGTAGGCCCTATGTAGCCTCATGGTCAGAGTGCAGTGTGCTTAAAAGGTAGGACATGTATTTTTGAGTTATTCATGTCCTGGCAGTGAAACACTGCTAAATTAGTTTTTCACTACAGCAAGGCCTGTCTCTCCCATAGCTTAGCATTGGAGCTGCCTTGTAACACTTTACAAGTGTATCTTCCAATTGGGAGCAGATTGAAAATTGGAGTTTGGTGTCCCTGGGCTCAAAATTTAAAAACACATCTTTTAGTGAAGTTGATTTTTAAATTGCAGGTCCGAAAATGCCACTTTTAGAAAGCTGCAAAAACAACAATTGATGGACAGAATGCAGAACAATGTCGTACATTCACCCCAGTACAGAGATCTGGGCCTAAATCCATCGTTTTTTTGCTCACCATGCCATTCCAGTTTGGACCCAGCCATATGCAAATCAGTCTTGACCCTGCGCCCAATGGGAACAGTCCAGCCCGAACTGCCAGGCCAGGTCCTCCCTGGACTGGAAACAAGCATCCTAGGACCGGTTTCGGGCTTTCAGCCCTCATCAGCCAGGATAGCTTGACTCCAGTGGCATGGAGAGCACGGGACCCACGTCTGGGCATACCCGTCCCACTCGGAGTGACAAATGCAAAAACAACAATTGATGGACAGAATGCAGAACAATGTCGTACATTCACCCCAGTACAGAGATCTGGGCCTAAATCCATCGTGTTTTTGCTCACCATGCCATTCCAGTTTGGACCCAGCCATATGCAAATCAGTCTTGACCTGGCTTGGCAGTTCGGGCTGGACTGTTCCCATGAGGCACAGGGTCAAGACTGATTTGCATATGGCTGGGTTCAAACTGGAATGGCATGGTGAGCAAAAAAACGATGGATTTAGGCCCAGATCTCTGTACTGGGGTGAATGTATGACATTGTTCTGCATTCTGTCCATCAACTGTTGTTTATGCATTTGTCACCCCGAGTGGGACGGGTATGCCCAGACGTGGGTCCTGTGCTCTCCATGCCACTGGAATCAAGCTATCTTGGCTGAAGAGGGGTGAAACCTCGAAACCGGTCCTAGGATGCTTGTTTCCAGTCCCGGGAGGACCTGGCTTGGCAGTTCGGGCTGGACTGTTCCCATGAGGCATAGGGTCAAGACTGATTTGCATATGGCTGGGTTCAAACTGGAATGGCATGGTGAGCAAAAAACGATGGATTTAGGCCCAGATCTCTGTACTGGGGTGAATGTATGACATTGTTCTGCATTCTGTCCATCAACTGTTGTTTTTGCATTTGTCACCCGAGTGGGACGGGTATGCCCAGACGTGGGTCCCGTGCTCTCCATGCCACTGGAATCAAGCTATCTTGGCTGAAGAGGGTGAAACCCCGAAACCGGTCCTAGGATGCTTGTTTCCAGTCCAGGGAGGACCTGGCTTGGCAGTTCGGGCTGGACTGTTCCCATGAGGCACAGGGTCAAGACTGATTTGCATATGACTGGGTTCAAACTGGAATGGCATGGTGAGCAAAAAACGATGGATTTAGGCCCAGATCTCTGTACTGGGGTGAATGTATGACATTGTTCTGCATTCTGTCCATCAACTATTGTTTTTGCATTTGTCACCCCGAGTGGGACGGGTATGCCCAGACGTGGGTCCCGTGCTCTCCATGCCACTGGAATCAAGCTATCTTGGCTGAAGAGGGGTGAAACCCCGAAACCGGTCCTAGGATGCTTGTTTCCAGTCCAGGGAGGACCTGGCTTGGAAGTTTGGGCTGGACTGTTCCCATGAGGCACAGGGTCAAGACTGATTTGCATATGGCTGGGTTCAAACTGGAATGGCATGGTGAGCAAAACAACAATGGATTTAGGCCCAGATCTCTGTACTGGGGTGAATGTATGACATTGTTCTGCATTCTGTAAATCAACTGTTGTTTTTGCACTTTTAGAAAGCTGGCATTTTCTTACTTTAACCATTCTGTGCCCTTGCCTGTCCCTAAAATACACGTCTGGATTGGATGACAGCTGGGCTTTGTGAATTCCTTCTAGACAGTCACACACAAAGGGAGCTGAGGTGAGCCTTGCATATCCTGATGGCCCATCACCAGGCTTATGAGCCTTCCTGAGCCAGAGTGGTGGGAGGAGCTGACACTTGCACCTGAATAGGGCTGTTTCTGTTCCCACACAAAGAGCTGCATACTCTCCATAGAGTGTCTGGAGCCAGGGCCAGGAAGGGCAATGTGCACTACAAAGACCTTTCTTTGAAGTATCAATACTTCAAAGGCCAAAATGGGTATAAGTACTGGACCTCTGACACCATATACACAGAACACTTCTGGACTGAGGACATTC
The DNA here is from genome assembly GCA_963921515.1 of Calotriton arnoldi. Taxonomy (NCBI): domain Eukaryota; kingdom Metazoa; phylum Chordata; class Amphibia; order Caudata; family Salamandridae; genus Calotriton; species Calotriton arnoldi. Next base: position 256,783 of record CAWUFW010005936.1, read on the forward strand.
TGCCAGGAAGAAGATCTGTTGTACTGCCAGGAGGGACTGCCACTTTGCTGCTTGCTTTGCTGTGCTGGCCTGCTGCGTCTTGCCTGGAAGTGAAATAACTGGACTTTATTCTCTACATCCTGCATCTAAAGGTTGTCCAAGGGCTTGTTTGGGCTTGCCTTAGCTGAAGTCTTGTGGACATCTTGCTACCAGCACCTGGGCTCCTCTGCTGTGAGTACTGCTCTGCCAAGTGGTGTCAAATACAGTCTGGGGCCCTTGGAAATTAGTTTTTGTACTGCAACCAAGAAACCAATGCATCGACTCCAAAGCGTCATTTTGGAACTGGCGTATCCCTGTGAAATTGACTCATCGCCACTGCCTGCACTGAAACTGTGGTCCCCACTTGCCAAGTGCGTGACTCATCGACCGCAACTTACAATGCAGCCCGGACTTTGCTGCAGCACCATTGAAGAGCTGACACTGCGTGAGTCTCGAACACCACCTCACCGAAGTCTATGACGCACCATTCCAACTCCGAAGCAATTCTGGCCCTGCGTGGCTTCCAACTGGTGCAGCGCCTTCAGCCCAGCAGTTCGACATTGATGTCATAGAATTGACGCACTGTGCTCTTGACATCGATGCATCATCGATGCTGCGTTGCCTCCCAGGAACTGAGGCCTCGCAACAGCAATCAACGCATCACCTCCTCTGTGCACCACATCATCCCCAAGCGTTAAAGCTTCAATGACCTTCAGGAACCAAGGCGTCACCTGCATCCACAACACCTCACCTCCTCTGCGCCATGCACCGTCTTCAATTTCCGATGCATCCAAGGTACTGTCATCGGGTCTGCGTGACTCCTGTATCCGGTCCGCGCTCCATCACCGTTTGACTGAACTTTTGGATTTGTCCCAGTCAAGCGCGACCAGATAGCCCCAGTCGGAACTATTGACTGCATTTTGATTTAATCTTGAAAAATTTCTATTTTGACTTTTTTATATTGGATTTTTGTTGTTCTGCTCTTGTTTTATTCAGATAAATATTGGCTATTGTTCTAAACTGGCATGGAGTACTTTTGTGGTGTTTTCACTGTGTATGAGCAAAAATACTTTACACATTGCCTCTTTAGTTTAACCTGACTGCTCTGTGCCATGCTACCAGAAGGTGAGCACAGGTAAACTTTTAGGGGCAGATTTACTACTTTTTGACACAGTGCAGTGCACCAGCCGCAAATGCTGCACTGCATGACAAAGAGAGAATAGGAGAGTGCCAAATGTACTGAAATATTGCACTCTCCTCCCCTTTCTCTAGCCCTGGCACTGAAATCAGCTGCTGTGCGCCACGAAGACACCTTTGCACTATGGTGCAAAGGTGTCTCCGTGAGTCTAGCATAGGTGTTGTGCTGGAAGGGTGCCCTTCCAGTACAAAATAGTATGCATAGACTGACTTAAACCATTTTCCTTCTTTGTATGTGTGCTGTACAGTGCAGCACACATACAAAGTCAAAAAAGGAAGAAAAATGAAAGCATCCTTACTTGCACCTACTTCAAAAGGGCGCAGTTTTCTGACGCTAAACTCTGTTTACTTTATTTAGTAAATTGGATTTAGCGTCAGATACCTTGGGTGGTTGCCTAGGAAAGCCCATGCTCCACCCATGGTACGCCCCCTTGGGGCTAATTAATGCAAAGCAGTGCTATGCGCTGCTTTGCGTTAATTTCACATTAATTCTATCGTTAAACAAGTTTAGCGCTGGAAAGTAAATCGGAAAATAAAGATTTTGCGCGAATTTGCATAACTTTTGTGACACAAACACAGCATAAAATCTTAGTAAACCTCCCCCATAGTGTGTACTACACTTGCCCTGACTAGCATTGTGGTTCCTGCTTGTACAGGGTGCGTACCTCTGCCAACCAGAAACCCAATTTCTAACACTTAGGGACACAGTTTCTCTTAATAGAAACTTATTGATCGTCTGATACCTTTTAAAAGATTTCCCTTCCCTACTCCTCCACCCCCTACACACATGCACACCTCCCTTTCCCCCCTCCACCCAGGGTTGGTAGCCTAGTGGACAAATTAAATCACTACAGACCCTGGGTTTGACTCAGTGGGGAGAGATTCAACCCCCTGCAGAGTAACTCTGTCTACCATCCTTCAATGAGTATCTTTGTGCTTCTTAAAGTTCACAATGTTTGTGAACATCTCTCCGAATTTTCTCTTAGTTTAGCAGGAAACAGATTCCCACAAGCACAACTTTTTACAAAATCTCGATTCTCTTGCTGTAGAAAATTCAGTTTGCCTTACGGTGTCCCCTGTTTTTGCATTTTCTAGAACTGTAGACCACTTTCATGGTGTTAGGCTTGCTAGGAAGGCCTGAACCAAAGCATTCTTTATGAAAATGAATTTCTCTACACTTTCAGAGCAGCCTTTGTTATTTCAAGATATCAGGACTTGAAGCTAGAAAACTTCGCTGACAGTGGGTGGTTTTAAATACACATAATTATCACATGATAAGGTAACTACAGAAGTAGAAATAGCCTTGTACGAATAGGAATATGGATTGGTTTGTGAAGAATGTTTTTAATTTTTACAATATATAAAGAGATTTCTGCGACCTAGATCATCACAATGTATGCTGACAACCAGTGCTTGCACTTCTTAAATCTGAAAGAGAGAGTATTAGCAGGGATACAATGCTTTTAATGGGGGAGTGCCTGCACTTTTCAGAAGCAAACAAGTACTCTATGAGAGTGAGTCTCTGCATTTTTATATTTCAATTTCAAGCACAGCTGACAACACTTCTCTCATATTAGTCCAAGTAAATTAAAACTCTAAGGGCCAGATGTAAGTAAACTCATTTTTGCGAGTCCTTCATAGCGAATTTTAGCGAATCGCTATTAAGGACTCGCAAAATGGAATGTAGGTAGGAATCGCAATATTAATTGCGATTCCTTAATATTCCTTAATTGCGAATCGCAAATTGCGATTCGCAATTAAGGAATACCTTCCCATTCAGGCCCATAGGAATGAATGGGAAGACATTCGCAATTTGCGAGTACCCACTAGGTACTCGCAAATTGCGAATGCATTTTCAAGGGTGCAAGGGTGTCAAAAGGACACCCTGTTGTACCCCTGAAATATGTATGTGTGCACATGTGGCGCACATACATGCCCTTATGTGCGCCACATGGCACTTTGAAAAATGCAAAAAAGTGCATTTGTCAAGGAAATTGCAAATTACCACCAACTTGAAGTTGGTGGTAATTTGCGATTTCTTAAGCCCAAATCGCAGATTTTCTGGACTTCCTGCATTGCATTTAAGGAATCGCAATTTGCGATTCCTTAAAGGCAATCGCAAAATAGGGAATTGCAAAATTTGCGATTCCTTATTTTGCAAGTAGGTTTTTCCTACCTACATTGCACAGGGCTATTTTGCGGTCGCAAACGTTGAAATTCTGCGAATTTCAGCGTTAGCGATCGCTATTTCGCTTCCTACATCTGGCCCTAAATGTATATTTAGACCTCGTGAATAATATGGATTTGGGATATCTCATTTTAGTTTTTGTAATATGAATTATATTTATATTTGGTTATATATCTATAAGGCTGAATGAGTATCCATTTAGCCGATGCTACAAGCCCTCCGGTAGCCGCACTGCTATTCCCAGAGTTCTAATGTGAAGGATATTACAACCATGTGTCTGTAGAACTCCTCCCTTTTGACGTCAGAGGGGAATGATGAATATCTTGCTGTTTTGGAATGCAGATTGTATTTTTTGTGAGACGACTAAGCGTAGAGATCTCTGCCTCCATGTTGGGTATTTATCTTTTCAGTGGAGTTTGGAAGAATGGTGGCCACAAGAGCAGATATTACATCAGTCTGGAAAAAGTGGGAGGCATAAGTGTGGGAACTGGCGTAAGATAAAATGTAATGTATCAGTGGTATGCCAGTGTTTTGTTTTAAAATCCCCCACTCATCCATTTTTACTGAAAGCAAGAATTAGAGGTGGACTAGAAAGGATGGAGTACATTTACAATTTCTTCAATTTTTGTAGCCTTCCAGTGCAAATTTTAATGCCCAGATAAACATTGAAGCATCCCTCACACAGGATGTGCACTTGAGAACACCTGAAGCATGAGTATTTTTGAGAAATTAAAACATTTCTCCTTTTTAGTGCAGTCTTCGAGAAGAGTTATATTTTGACACAAACCCCAGTCAGGTTAGCTTAGTAAATCGGGCTTCATGTAAAAACTATCACCTCGCTTGCACTGAGAAAAGGCCTTCTTACCAGCGTACAATGGAAAGTAAAACACCATGTAGAACTTGTGTCACTCTGTGCTGGCACGAAGGCTTACTAAATCTGGGCCGAAGTATCCCATGGCTTGAAGACTCCTCACAGAGGAACCTTGGAATCATTCTTTCTGCCCTATACTCTGACACGAGTCCAGAGACCTGACCTGTGTAAGCTCTTTGCTAAAAGAAAGGCTCCAGAGGAAGGGATGGCAAGTGGGGGAAATCCCATTAAAGTTAATTGCTGAACTTTATAGTAGTTCTGTGAAGAAACCCGATCATGTGGCAATTTGTGACTGCAGGAATGCTTGCATTTTACAAAGGTCCTGATCTGAAGAAATCGGCAGCAACTGCAAAAGAAATCCTAGTTCATAAGTGTGTTGGGAGTGATTTTATAACTAAAGTTCCCTTATAGGAAATTTAAATCTTTGATATCCTTATTGCAGAAGGCTGAGCTGAATAAATTCTGCTATCAGGGCTCAATACGATGGACATTGTTAAAATATTTATTTTCTCTTGCAAACCTTGATTTTCAGGACTTGATCCCTTGTCAAATACAGCTGGTGACTTCATCTTTCTGAAGCTTGTAGAGTTCCATAACATGTTCTAAGTTCTCAACATGAACGCTCCAACAGAAGCAACCTAGCATTGTCTTGCCGGCCTATTGCACTTGTGACTGAGTCTGTTGTATTTTTCAGCTTGGAGCTTTTGGAACTAGATACCCATGCCTGGATGAGGAGTAAATCAACATGTATTGCACCGCCCTGGAACCCTGTTGAAATGCCCCTTCCAGACGCATGTCACTGGACATTTGTGAGAATCTGAATATTTTTCAAGTGTGAAGGTAGAATCTTTCACTAAACATGCCCCTAGTGTGGACTCAACAATATGCACTCTATGGTTAGTCACAAGGTACATCAAGGTCCAAGTCCTCCTCTCTAAAGGACACTTTTAAACTTTTTAAACATACTTACGTTTCATGTTGAATTTATTATATCTTTTTGCCCCATGGTTTACAGTCTGGCTCGTTTTTGCCATTATATTTAATTCCCTTATCCCTTTTTCTTTGTGTCGGACCAGGTTCACACTAAGAGAGCCCTGCCTCAATTCCTACACACCAGCAGCAGGCACTTCCTGTCCTGCTATCAGCAGAGATACTCAAACACCCACTGCCTATTTTACAGATTTGAGGGCAAAACCACGTCAAACTTTAGGGAGTAGCGGGAGGCCTCCCAGCTTCCTGCTACTCTCTGCTGTCTTTAAAGGGGCCTTTGTACCCTTTTAATGATCAGTTTTCAAGTTTTTATGGTCATGGGGTGGAATGCTTCTGGTTCAGTGCCTCTAAGGAAAGATCCTTAGAGGCTATCTCCCTTGGCTAGTGATTCCGCAGCCTCTCTCAGGTTCATTTATGACCGACCTCACAGCATGTATCAATTACTCGCAAAGGTGAAGACCCTTCAATATAGCATCTTTACACAGTTTGTAGAAACCCCCATTTCCTGTCAGAAACTCCAGACACACAATTTCTTCTCAATGGAGTGGTTGTATGTCAGAATATTGAGCAATAAAATAGTGTGAATATAGTGTTCTCTACTGCCAGCTCCCGAGTGACCACACCACATTAAATCAGCCAATTTTGGATCCTCGTGTGCGTGCTCCCTTTTTCCTGGGTGAAGTTGGGAGGTTTTGTTGGATATATGTATTTCCATATATACATAGCAATGACTAAGAGTATTTCCTATCTCAATAATATTTTAATTAAATCATCTGTATTCAAAACAACTACAAACATGTGTTAGGTTTTTTTTACACTCTTCAGACCACAAAATGCAGCCATAGAACAAACCACAAGTTGCCCCTGCACTCCAGCTGAAGAGCATGCAGTTCCAACTCGGAGTGCTTTAAAAAATATGATAAGTCCTCATGGGGGGCATGTTTTCAATGTCCCCGGAGACTTCCTTCAAAGTTTTAAAACATATACCAAGGGGACTTCTGTGTTCATTGTGTGCTTCCATAACAGATTAAATAAATGCTTTGTGGTGCTCCTGCGTTTTCTAGGGGCACCAAGAGGATGTACTAATGTATGTAAATAGCCCATGCAGGGCATTATGCGGTGCTCCGTGGCAAGAGAAATGAATATGAAATGAGCAGCAGTTCCGCTCATTTTTCACTCGTGCCCTATGTTTCTTTCTTTTTTCCTTTATTTGTTTGGGGTGCCCCGATCCCAACCAGGGCACCAAAGAACTGTTTAAGTCATTGGGATCTGTGTGAAGAGGCACCCAGGGCCCCTTGCCGGCATCCTGTTCACCCAAGAGTGAGAGCCATCCATGCTGTTTTATTTTGTATGGGTGCCCCCAGTCCCACCAGGGCACCCACAACACTGTGAGCCATTGGTGGTCGCAGGGGGAGACCCATGGCAGCCACAGCCCGCCACCTCCCCTGCAAGCACCCATCCTGGGTGCCAGCAGGAGCAAGCACCCATCCTGGGTGCCAGCAGGAGCAAGCTCCATTGGTTTGTTCCTGCCCGGCAGGAGCAGCTTTTGTTTCTACTTCTGCTGGGTGGGTGCAAACCTATGTTCCCTGCCGGGCAGGGACATTTCTGTTTTCTGCCCGCACTGTCTTGGGCATGAAACAACAGTGTCCCAAGGGATGGTGTCCCCGGTACACTTACAGGGTGCTGGCCGATGGGCTGGGGTGCCCTAGGCCACTTAATGGCTCAGAGAGGAGGGCCACACACCCCCTCCCCATAACAAATAATTTTATTTACTACAGTCCCCAGGGCCATTTACTGGCTCATGGAAGGGGTCCACATGCCCCCTCCTCTTTATATAAATAATATATTTCCTGCTGCCCCAAGGGTTGGGATCCCCATGGCTATTCAATGGTTTAAAGAAGAGGGCTGCATGCCCCTCTCCCCATCATATTATAGGGCCCTCCCCCCCGGCCCCTGGACTACACGAGGTGGACTCAAAAAGCCAAGGACGGGAGTCATCCTTTCTTTGTTTAATTTTACTGCAGATCTGCTGTACTACCATTGTACTATTTTAAAAAAATCGGTTTGATAAACATCTTTGTTGATGTGAGGCAACCAACCAAAACTAATCTTGGGATCTCCTGCACTCGCGGTACTACTTCACCTCTATATAAAAATAAATTTTGAATCTTTGGGGCATATTTACAGCAGAATGGAGAAGCGTGGCGTTAGGCAAATATTGCTAACGCCATGCTTCTCCATTCTGAAAAAACGCAGGGATGTGCTGTATTCACAAGAATGCGGTGCACCCATGTGTTTCCCCTAGCGATGGCGCTGAGTTCAGCTGCCTAGCGCCAACGTCAGCACCCTTGCACCATAGTGCAAGGGTGCCTGCGTTGGGGCGAAGATTGTTTATGTGCAGGAAGGTCCCCCTTCCTGCACATAAACAAACTTTAAATGCCGTTTTTAAAATTCTATGTGTGCTGTTTAATGCAGCAAACATAGAAGTTGCAAAATGGCATTTTTAAAAAATGATTGTTTATGTGCAGGAAGGAGGACCTTCCTGCACATAAACAATCATAGGCAATTTGCTGTTTCTTTGTGTGCTGCACAAGGCAGCACACATAGAAACAGCAAAAACGAGGAGAAATAAAGCATTTCTCCTTGTTTCGCCTGTTTAAGACCAGGTTTTCCCTGGTCTTATTTTTGGCGCTGCCTCCTATCTACGCTGTCCTTGTAAATAGGGGGCAGCATCAAAATCAATGGGTGTTGCGATGGAACGCCCACCGCAACACTCATTGCCCTCCCCTTTCACGCTAAACACAGCGTGGAAGGGTGCCTTATTTACAAGGCAGCGTTAAACCACCTTAAGTGGCTTAACGCTGCCTTGTAAATTAGGCGAGGCCCCTATTGCCATCACAAAGTCATTGTGGACATTGTGGTGGCAATAGGGGCTTGTAAATATGCCCCTTAATTTCTCAAACACCACTGAGAGGATTACACCAAATTACAAAAAAACGAGAAAAGGGAGTAGGGGATGGTCCCAATATGCCCGTTTCATTAGGGAAAAATAGTAATTGATATAGAAAGAATCACTGAACAGAATTACACCAAATTTGGTAGAAAGCTAGATCTTTGCCCAGAAAGCATGCTTTTTGTTCTCCCTGGACTCCTGCAGGAAAAAAAAAAATGACAAAATAAGAAACCTGGTTGGCTGGTCGTGCAGGGGACCCACTAGACTGATGGACTTGATTGGTGGCTGCCTTATGAAGAAAAATGTTTCAGCCAACATTACAGGACTCTGGGACTCAGTTCCTCCTTCTCCTTCCTCGCGGCCAAAGCATGGACCGTCCTTCCACTCCACCTCAGACAGACAACATCGCTCCCCATCTTCGCAAGAAACCTCAAAACCTGGCTCTTTGACAGACCCCCTCCTTGATGGAATGGAACCTGCACCCCCCCACCCCACCCCTAGTGCCTTGAGACCCTTATGGGTGAGTAGTCGCGCTTTAACAAACCCCTGATTGATTGATTGATTGATTGATTGATTGTGTCTCAGGATATTTTTTAATGAAATTGAAATGTTGTCACAGTTCTGCAAGACACCAGCGGGACCGGTAGGGTTTTTTTAAAAAAGTGGACTCCCAATCACTATGAAGACCCATTACGTGGGCAAGCCCCTACTACTCTAAGTGTGCTGCAAGTGTTCAGACTGTGCCTATAGCCACACCCTCCAGAGACCTAAACCCTATTATGTGTGTAAGCTCCTACTACACTCAGTCTGCGCTTAATGCAAGCGCTATTAGTTGGACAAGCCCCTGTTACGCACAATCAGCACTGAGTGCATAGGCTGTGCATAGAGTCTACATTTTCCAGAAACCTAAGCCCCATTAGGTGAGCAAGCACCTACTACACGCAGTCTGTGCTTAGTGCGCAAAGTGTGCTTAGTGCCCACTCCCTCCGGACACGCAAGCACTATTATGTGGGTAAGCCTCCACTACGCAACTCATCACTGAGTGAGCAGACTGTGTACAGTCCACTCTCTTCATAGACCTAAGCCCCATTTGGTGGACAAGCTCTTACTTTCACAGTTGGTGCTCAGAATGCAGACTGTGAGTAGAGCCCACTCTCTCCAGATATGCAATCGCTGTTAGGTGAGCAAGTCGCTAGTACGCACAGTCAGCGCTGAGTGCATAGACTGTGCATAGAGCCCACTCCCTCCAGAGACCTAAGCCCCGTTAGGAGGGCAAGCCCCTACTGCGCACAGTCTGTGCTTAGTGCCAGACTGTGCATAGAGGCCACTTGCTCAAGACAAGCAAGCGCTATTAGGGGACAACAGGACCTGCCAACTTATAAATGTATTTCACTGTGTGAGGAGGGGAAGGGCCTCAGAGAGGACAGGGCCTTGTGATGACACCTACTTAAAAGGCACTCTGCCCCTCACCAGGCCCCCCCTCCAAAACAAAAAACAAAGTGTCACCGCTGAGGCTGTCGTCGATGTCCTGGGGTGTTTTCACACCACTTAATGGACATCGCCTGCTCAGAGCTTCCAAAGACAAGCTGGAAAGCCACTTTGTGCAGTAGCTTCCAGTTTGTTTTCTCTGCTACTGTGTAATTTCGGCTCCTCACAGGGTGACTATGTGAAGGGAGCCGAAATTGTGTGACCCTAGTTGGCACCATGTGAATTGAGAGATCTGGGCAAGCTCCTACTGTGCACAGTCAGCACAGAGTGTGTAAATTGTGTGTAGAGTCCAGTCAATCCAGAAGCTTCCAGTGCTTAATTTATAACAAATAAGTGCCAGGGCCCTTGTCAGAAGGCCCCTGCAGCTTGCACTAGCCATTGCCCCTGCCAGCCATGCCAAAGACAGTACCAACATGACTACTAACCACCAGACTCCTCCAAGTGTGACAGTTCAGATTATCCCAGGCCCCCAAAGCTATAAGAATGGTTTGGAAGGCAGGTATTCGTCATTGTTAAGATATATTGAATTTATAGGCAACTGTTATTGTGCTTGTCTTTAAATTAGACAAACAGCACCACCATGTGGCAGACTATCATAAGCACTGATGTTTACAATTCAGTGCTGGTGCCGAGCACAGGAAACCACCGGCTCAAATTAAGCACTGCTTAAACCCCATTAGGTGTTCAAGCCCCTACTACCCTTAGTCAGAGCTTAATGTGCAGATTGCGGGTAGATCCCATTCCCTCAAGAGACACAAGCCCCTACTACGCACAGTCAGTGCGGAGTGAGCAGACTGTGCGTAGAGCCCATTCACTCCATAGATCCAAGTCCCATTAAGGTGGGAAGCCTCTACTAATCACAGTCTATGCTCAGTCTGCAGTCTATGCTCAGTCTGCAGACTGTGTGTAGAGCTCCCTCCTTCTAGGCACCCAACCCCCCTTAGGTTGGCACCTGCGCTCTTTGTGTGCCTTTTCACGGAAAGCTCACTTCCACCAGACTCCAAATCCCAATTAGGTAGGCAAGGTACCACTACAGAGAGGCTGAGCACTCTGTGCAGCTCTTCACGAGAGCTCATTCCCTCCACATACTCAACTCTTCTTATGTAGCACAGGGCCTACTACATACAGTTAAATATGTCAATAATATTTTACTTTATGTTAAAAACTCTATACGTTCACAGAAAAACCTAAGGTTAAAGTGACATTATAGTTAAGGGTGGTAATAATTTGTTTTCAACCTTTAAGAAAAAACTAGAAATTCTTAAAAATAAACAAAGTTTAAAGGTACGTTATACTTAGGTACGGTAATAATATCTTACTTTACATAAAAAAATAGAAATTCACTGGCACAGCCAAATATTATAGTTAGTTGAAAATGTCAGTTAAAAATACAATTTGAAACAAAACAAAAAAATCACTGAACTCACTATACTTGTACTCCTGCCATGCACTGCTTGTGACTGAACATATAACCTCACTCATGACATGTTCAATGACATAATTGATGACATCACTGATGACACCGTCCACCATACTGCTGTTCAATTTAGTGTATAAACCAGTACAGCCTTTGAAATATGCAAATAAGTACTAAATGACATAGAATCATGTAAAGCATAAATGATATAAACCTATGTGCTTATATAAAACAGTCAGACTGTAGTTCACTGCCGCTAGACACACAAGCCCCATTAGGTGGCCAAGCCCCTACTATGTACTTCCTTCGCAATGTGTAGACATTTTCACATAGAGCCCACTACTTCCAGACACCCAAGACCCATCAGGTGCCCAAGCTCCTACTACACACAGCCTTCACCCTGTATAGAATTCTTTATAGAGAGCTCACTCCCTCCATATGCCCAAGCCCGATTAGGTGATCAAACTCTTACTATGTCTAGCCTTTGCCCTGAGCAGAGCCCTTAACAGAGAGCCCACTCCCTCCAAGCACCAAAGTCCCATTAGATGGCCAAGCCCCTACTGCGCATACCCTGTGCACAGCTCTTCACGGAGAGCTCACTGCCTCCAGACAACCAAGCCCCATTAGCTCACCAAGCCCCTACTACTCACAGCTGTCATCCTGTGCACAACCTTTCACAGTGTGCCTACTACCTACAAGTCTCAAACCCTTTTAGGTGGTGAAGGCTGTACTACGCACAGCCTTTGTCTTGTGGACAACTGTTCACCGAGAGCTCACACCCTCCACAGACTCAAGCTCCTTAAGAGGCTAAGCATTGTGCAACCGATTACACCTATTAACAGTATAGAAGCGATTGAAAATTTTCTCTAGTTGTCGCTCACTGAATACTTTCAGTTTCAGAAGCATACAACAAACAGTCACAGTCATTGGATGATGTCATCGGTGTTGTCATCAATAATGTCATTTGAAATGTCATCAGTGATTTCATCAATGATGTAACTGAACAGGTCATGAGTAATGTAATATGTGAGGTCATAACAGTGCAAGTTATAGTTAGCTCAGTAAACTATACCTAGTGAATTTCAGTGTTTTTAGTTAAAAATGTTATTTTTTAACTGATATTTTCACCTAACTATAACCTTTGTTTTATTAGTGAATCTCAAACTTTTTTTTCTTTAACATGAAGTAACAATTACCACCCGTAACAATATTGTCACTTTAACCTTTGCTTTTTTCAGTGAATATGTGTAATTTGCAGTCGCAGCCGGTGCAGGTAAGAGCGGTGGCGCGGGGTGAAGGCGGGGCAGGGGGGAAAGTCGATTGACGACGGAATAGGGAAAATAAAATAAAAAAATAAGTAAAACCACTTACCTTGCGCTCACCGCGTCTCCGATGCGGCGAGCTCAAGGTAAGTGTTTTTCTTTTTTTTAAATTTTCGTTTCCTTATTCCGTTGTTTGTCGACTCCACATTGCCACCCCCCACAACCCCATTGCCCCACTGCTCTTACCTGCACCGGCCGTGACTGATAATTTGCTAACGCAAAAAACTTAACAGCCTAATGTCATGCCTTTTTCTGACTAAAACAAGGAATACCAATATGCTATTACAATACAGGCCAATCTTTTCTGCTGACTAGTCTCAAAATGACAACAGGAAGCCTGCTTTGAGAAGCTATTACTGTATTTCCTGGTTGTCTGCAGCTCACAGTGGATGTCTGCAGCCAGCCTTATTACCCATTCAGATTACTGCGCCTCTCGCTGTAGGCTCCGCCATTTCCATCACAGACCACAGACACAATCAAATTTGGGTCAACTGCCTTCTTCAAAAGTACATTACAACTCAAATACTCAAGACAAAACATTATTATTTTTTTACACCAGGGATATATTAGTGTGGGGAAATGGCTTGCACATTAGCATCCCCGGCTCTGCATATTAATTTACCTTCACCGCAGCGTCTCGTTCTCGCCGGTCCCTTGTACGGGATTCTGCAGGCAAGTGCCTCACGCAAAGAGAAGACATTAGCTCTAATGATAATGGTAATAAGGCCTGCCTGAAATGATATGGACAATTTCCTTTGCTAGCCTGCCCGGGCTATGTACACGACTCCTATCTTCTCCCGTGCACATTCCAACCTGCCGGTTTTGACGCAGGAGCATGAAATGTCAACAGTTTCCATTCTTCCCAAGACAAAATAGGGTGACATGCCCTCTTTTATCAATTTATTTGCTCAAGTTGGCAATTTTCCGCTTGAGAGCCAGATTTACCAAATTATTGGTGGGGCTCAACCCCAGGTGATGTGTGATACCCAGTGTGGACAACAAAATGCCTAAATTAATGTGCCTGATGATCCATGGGAAAGACCTCAGAATGGCCACCAGTCCCAGAATCTAGAACCTTTGATACATCAATCAAAGTTTTATAAATTGTAACTGCAGAACACCCAGGCTGACCTCCTATGAACACAGGAAGCAGGGTACAAGTCCAAGAAAAGGGCCAAAGATTTGAGGGAATGGGCAACAGCGGAGCTAATTCGAATGAAAAGAGTCAGGAGAGATGAAAAGCTAGAAGACGATGCAAGGGCTTGGTACACCATGATAACAGGCATGTCAATGAGAGAGAACCTTCCTCCGGGGGAAACAGAGGGGTCACAGACAGGTCAAGATGGTTCAGGGATAGCAGTAACACACGGGAGTCCCTCGGTGCCTGGGAATGAAGCAGACACGCAAAACCCATAGGAAGTGGTCCGACTCTTAGAACCCGGAACTGATACGGCACGCCTAACACGACCCAGGGGGCACGGGGGGGATAAGTTAAGAGTTAAGGTTTATATACTCTGGAAAATGTTGGCTGCGTCCAGAATCCGCAATATGCTCTAATACTGTAAGGTTGATATTGTGAACAAGTCCTGTTTTCGAAAGGAATGTACTGAATTTACTGTTGTAACTTTTTGTGATGTATAACCTCTGCTATGACCATTTTGCGAGTCTGAAATGTTAATAAAATAAAAAATAAAGTAAAACAAAAAAGTCTAAGAAAACGGGGTGTAATAGCAGAATCAGCGATGAAACTTTATTATCGAAAGGGCTGTAACAACCCTAGAATCCCCTCCTCTGCAATCATAGCGGAGGTACACCTTTTGACATATAGATTGTATATGCATACACATATTTGATGGAGAGAGTGTTGTCATACATAAACTGTAGATTCATGTCTACCTACCAGTCACTTTAAAGCACTGACATTTTCAGACAGTGCGTGATACTATATTTCAGAAATAATGCATGCATCTATAAGCATCCAACCAAATTTTACATGTTATAAATCTCAAACGAAGGAATGCTATGCATTGCTGTTATCCTTTGTGTTTTGAACTCCTCGAGTTAATATCTGTGATGCCCTACATCAAACGCACGTGTTTGTGGAATGTTTGTGCAAAATAACCCACAGTGGTCACTCCAGTTTGAGTTCATGAAATGTTTTATTATTTATCTCGAGTGGCCTACTGACCCAGCGAGTGTTACACAAAAACAGTAATAAGCTACATATTATTACAAATAAAAAAAAAGTTGAAAAAAATGTGAAAGTTATTTCATCTACTGTGAACGTCATGCATACGTTCCATTTATCAAGTGGTGTTTCACCTTGTAATTAACACGGAATTGCATCATTTTAAAAGAGGAGAAAGGTGAGTTTGGGAAAAACATTTAGAAAGGACCCGATAAGAGTGAGTGGCAGCTTGAATTTGTGTATAAGTCTACTGATTGCTAATGACCCTCTTTAACTCCTTAGACACTCTTTCAGAAAGCACTCTCCTGGTGGTACTGATCCAGCGGGTTACTAGCAACGAGCATTCATACACCAAATACTCACTTGGGCCCATACATTCATACTACGCTAGTATTTTTCGCTGGTGGGTCAGTTGTACTCTTTATCAAAATCCCTTCTACCAATTACTTTTCTGATTGAAGAGTAATGACTTACCAATGGACCCCCTGTTAATTGGGAAGTTTAAAATGAGTGACATTCATTATAATACATAATCCTGAAATAATCACTGAGTCAGGAAGTTTAAAAATATTTATCTAAAGGTTTAGCAGAGTAAAGTACAGAACCACATGATACTTAATCGTATATCAAGGATGAAGCATAATAATCAATTAGCATTCAATGACGGTCCCTCAGAAAGGAGAAGATAGAGACAGCAGCGCAACTAAGGTTTGCAATTATATTTACCTAAAAGTGCGAGTACCAATCCCCTTGGACAAGGAGTTTGAAAGATAGGACCCAGGAAGGATGAAGAGCAAAGACCTCCTCCAGGTTCAGGACAGGACCGGTGACCTCTCTATCAACAACGCCTGCGTCGTTCCCCTCTCTGTTACTCGCTTCTCCTCGATTCTCCCCTCCTCAGGACCTCTCTGGACAGCGGTTCAGCCTGCAATCGATCAGCTCGTCGAGCACCAAAAGCATGGTCTAACTAATTAGCTAATTCTATATCTATTATACCCTTCTACGCCCATGTACCTCCCATTAATGTTGCAAAAATATGGGCCCACTACTTCTGATTGGGCGGGGGTAGGGGGTTGATCCTCACACCATATCAATTTAGTTCGATTTCTTTAAGCCCATTGTTTTAAAATACCGCCCATCACAATTAATACATTTGCTTTATTTCCCACCCGTCTCACGACAAATTTTATACTTTGTTCATATAAATTGTTGCTTTTCAGTAGGGACATCATGGGTACAGCAGTGTTGGCCATCAGGTCACGGCCTTGGACGAGGTCCAGGTTGACTTCATCCTTTTCTCTTGGCAGCCATGTAGGACGCATGCGCAGAACCATTGTCTCTCGAATTTCAGTTCACCAACCCCAGGCCCAATTTACGAGCTAATAAAAGTCAAAGAAGAAAATATTAAAATCACAAATAAATTGTTTCACTGTATACCCACTCTTTTCTACTCTATTCCCATTTACTTATAAATTCTATCCCGCATTAATAGCGTTAGAATACCACAGTTTAATTGTAACATGAGAGCAAGCTGTAGCACGTGAAAACATAAAGCGGCCATTTTAATACACACTGCGCAGAAGCAAGTTTCCCTCCAAGCAAAGAAAGACGTCACACCATGTGATATGGTTGAGACATGCGCAATAGGGTTCCCGCGCTTTAGCGGCCATTTTAGAATAGACAAGCGTTACTTGTTAGTTTTAAAGACATAGGCAAGCTTCCTTGCTACTTATGTTTGTGTATGCAATTATTAGTATGAACAATACAAAGTTTAATAAATTAATACTGTGAGAAGATTGCCTCCGAGCAAGTCTCATTTGTGAGTCCTTGCTCCATCAGTACCTCAAGATGGACATGAAGGAGTTCTCTTCCATCTTCTTCATCTGCTCACCCCCTCCTCCTGTGCTCTGAGCATCTGCCTCTTACCTCAGCCTCAGGCACGTAGATCCCAATGGGATAATCAATAGGAAAGGACCAGGTCTACTTCTTCAGCTCTTACATTAATAATTATCTGGGGCTCACAGCTTTGTGCCTATGATCTCACCTAGAGAATGAGTGAGTTAATAAAATAATGATACTTTATACAAGTCCTGTATCCTCTTAAGGAGTTCAGTATAAACATTTTGTGTATATTCTTTCTCATGAATAGATGTCGTGCCTCACTAGGGACCTTGGGTCGAAGCACATTTGATGGTCTAAGTTTTTTAAAAGAAATTTGTCTAAATACTATAAGCTGTGTTTCTTTCTCGGGCATGGAGTATCCTTTGAATGAATGTGAACACAAAACATCTTGATGTGGAAAAGAAAATGTGCATTGATGACTGAGGAAAGCGCAGCAAGGACAGTCCATGTCCCTCATCTGTGTTTGACAATGTACAGAAGTACAAGTCAAATCACAGCCAATGAAATAGGCATACCAGGTAAAAAGCATGACTGTCAGGTGTCACGGGTGCAAACTGAAGTGAGAAGTGACAGGTTGTGCTATGCATAGAGGCTTTCTGCAAGGTCTTTCAGAAAACAGCATCTATGGGCAAAATGCTTAATTCCCTAGATTCATATTCTGGGGCTTATTACGATGTCGGTCGGAGTTGACTCCGACCGACACCGTCGCGGTCATGGGACTGATCCACCTCCGGTCGGCGGTTCCGACCGCCTGATTTCGATGTGAGCAAACACTGTACGATCGAATACTCACATTTCTCTAGGGGAGCTTGAGTTACAGCCATATACAGGTTCCCGTAAAGAAATGGGTATGTGTGTAAACCCTGCACCATATGGCAGGCACGTCATGGTGCCTTCCACATTGTGCATGGATTTACAGGGAGGTGCCCTAGGCACCCCCTCGGCCACCAACTGTAGGCCGCGGAGGCAAGGGGGCCCTGCAATGGGCCCCCAAAGTCGCTTTCCGGCAGCCTTTCCATGTTGGAAAGGCAGACACTGAAAGGCTGTGGGAAACAACATCATAATCCCGACGGTGGAAACGCTGTCCATAGGGGATTACAGTGCGGTGCCGACCGACCGGAAGACTCTTAGAGCCGCTCGGAACCGCGTCGGAATGACCGGCCGGTTCACGCTCCGACCGCCGACATCGTAATTCGGCAGTCGGACCACAAACCGACCGTGTCAGTCAGAAAGCTTCCGACCATGGTCAGAGGCTTTTTGACCGACATCGTAATCGGCCCCATAGTTTTTTGTTAACATACAAAAAGAAACTGACTGATTGAAAAGAAACGAAGAAAGACTGGAGGGGTGGAGAAAGAGAGAGAGAAACAAAGACATACAATCAGTACCCTTACTACCCCTCACTTGCCCTTTGTTACCATTGGCAGTGCACTTGATACCCCAGGAACGAGTGGTTGGGAAGACAGCGTCAGGAAAAGTTTTATAAAGAGCTATATTTTATCGATGACTAGCAGAATAATGTTGTCCAAATAGTGTCTGACAAAAATATTGTGTCCTAGATATTGTTTACAAAAATATCGCCCCACTGGAGTTAATAACAGAACATCTACACCCCAAGGAGCCATATTTTTGTGAACAATATTTAAGCCATGATATTTGTCAGACAAAAGTATTGTTAAGGATGTTCTGACATACAACATCTTCCTTTCTCTTGTTTCCTTTGCATTTCAGCAGTAAATAGGAGGCTGCCGAGGTCCAAAGGGTGATCTAATATTCAATTCTGCAATGTCATTGGGGATCAGATCATCTACCCTCGTGGCGAATTAAGAGAGAGAGAGAGCGAGAAGAGAGCGAGAGAGAGCGAGAAGAGAGAGAGAAAGAGAGAGAATGAAAGTCTCTAATCAAATGGGTAGAAAGTTATTGAAAATAAAATGTGAGGTTAGCAAAGAATGCTTTCATGTCTGATTGTTTCAGTCTCAAAAGAGATTTACCAGTCTTAACACCAGAACACATAGATTAAAAATTCTTAGCAATATATCTGGGCGTTCTTGGTGCAGCCATGAGCTCTGAGCTTCTTTTACATTTCCATTAAATCTACAGGATTATCGATTTTCCTTGAATTTTATTATTATAATTGGTTTTTCACCTGACAAATGGCTGAAAAATAAATTTTTAATAGTGAAACAGGATTTATTACCTGCAAAGTGAAATGAGATTTATGAAGGAATCTCTCTGGCATTAAAGTTTAAATCTACGAGTGCAGGGGTGAGCCAATTGTTTCAGAGACAATTATATAGCATTACTCGGTATAGAGCCCTGAAAACTACAATGAATCCCCCCAAATTATTAGAAACTAAATAAAGATCGTGTTCATAAGCATGTAAAATTACTTTTCTTCAAGTGAATTGTAAGTAGGGAATTAATATAATTTCCCAGAAGTTTGGAATTGAAGCGTAGGAGTGTTGCTGTGATTCAGTGGTGGATAAATTTGAAATGATCTCAAGTGCTGAACAGTGATGCTGTCCGCGGATGCGCTGACGTCTGATTCCCGCACCACCGTGTGATTGGCTGCTGAAGATAAAGGCTTCAGCGTTGCCATTAAGGGAACAGACTGGAGGTGTATGTAAGAGATTAGCAGGTGCCTGAGGGCTCCACTCCTGCCACACAGTCCCAAGGAGATTATCAATTGCACCGCTCAGGCATGGCCTGTGTCGCTTGATTTTCCATCAGTGTCCAAGCGGCGGGAGAGTGACAGCAAGAGCTGCGTGACATGCAAACCTGCAGAGATCAATGCATTGAGTAGCACATAAGTGCCGTATATCTGTCACTCAATGACAGTGACAAGTCAGTCATTTGAAAACAATTTTAGCAAGTCTTTTAATCCTGAAAAGGACATGTTTTATCAACGGTGTTCCCACTGTGCTGCTCATTTTCAATTCTCAGTGCACACGATGCCTAACAAGGTTTTCTCCACGTTACTCACTCTACGTTTAAATAGTGAATAGAATGTATTAAGGAGCTGTCCTCTTGCATTACCAGCGTGGTTCAGCAGTGCATCCCAACCTCATAGTAAATCAAAGCTCCACGTAATAAAATTAGCTGCTGCTTGATGCCCAATCGGTGCTTGCACAATGGGCATCTTACGGTTGAGGGGAGGCATAGGATTTTAGTTGCAGTTTACTTTGAATGAGAAAAGAGTATGCATAAAATAATATAAATTCCTCCTTGAACCCAGTAAACTAATAACCATTTAAGAATCTAATACTTGGTATTGCAGATTTCTAACTGCTCCCAAATTTGCTATAGAGTGCAATTTGTTCTTAGATGAAGGGATTTCCCAACATCACTAGGTTTGGTCAAGAAAGTAACGTGTCATTAGTAACCACTCACCTAGTGCCGCAGCTCACAAATTAGTCACTATACCACATCTAATTCCGGTCTAAAAAGAAAATAGAGGCAATGCAAAGGCATTGCGTAAGGGTTGTTGATGAATCCGGCTCAGCATTAGTGAAAGAGTTAATGCTGAGAAAAGCTTACAAAGTGGCAGGACAAGATCTTTGTTTGTGCTTCAAGCCAGGATGTGATGGTAAAGATAAATGAATCATTCTCTGTTGCAGTCTCCCACAGCCCTTTCTCAATCCTGAAAAGGTACTTAAGGAATCAATTATTCGACTTATAAGACTTGTAGGCTTAGGAGAAGGCCCCCCGAGTCGCAGTGATTACATGTGAGATAATCTCCCAGGATGTATACCAGTCTCTTCCTTCTAAAATTCACTATTTTGGTGGCAATGGCATCAGCTTTAGAACTTCGCTAGCCCCTATCTTAAACTATCACCAGGACATCCATAGCTGAAATGAGAGTACTCTCTGTCCTAGTCTTGGACACAGAAGGACTGAAAATACTAAAAGATGCTGTACAAAGTATACATTACATATTCCGTAGTGTAGCCAATGTAACACTGCAATGAGTTGACATTTACTGCCACAAAGATCAAACGATGAAAGAGAGTGCTTCGAAGCCCAAATATCAAAAAACAGTGGAAGGTGTAAGATGCACGAGTTCCTGCTCTACCGTAGTTCGAAATGAGATAAAGCATTAAAAAGGATTAGGAAAAGTACATTGTTAATTTAACTCTGGAATAAAGTAACTCCCATACAGTCGTGAGGACAAATGGGCAGATTTCAGAAACAGAGAATAAGAATGAATAAAACCAAAAACATTACCATGTGGTCTTTAAGAACATTTTAGCAAACTATACACTGCCTAAATCATTAAGAATTAGGAAAATGACTACATCAAATCAAGCAGAGACTTGAATATTTTGTACAGCAAGTGAACATTTAAAGAAAGTTTTAAAGAATATTTCCGATATAGTTATGAATTTTTGCAATTATCCTTAACTTGTATTGAACTACCCCCAAAACCTTCCCATATTTTATAGAAGACATTTTTTTTTTAGAAAAGAGCAACCTACACTCCATAGTATATATACATATGCAAAATGAAAGCACAGTGTCTTCTTGTCTCTGCTGGGTGAATAATTTCTGGCTACAGATTGGCTTTCACATCTACATGAAAGGCTGGTATGGCTTATTTTGATGAAAGCAGTTCCTATGCTTATTGATCAATGCCACGGAGTTCCAATGCTTATTGATCAATGCTAAGGGAGTCTAGGGATGTTTCACTTGTAGGTTTTTTGAAAAGTACTGCTTAAGCAACCAATCGCGTTTAAAGTTTTGGTGCTTCCAGTGTACCTTTAGTTTAGTGAAATTAGAACGGTTTTACTGTCAATTTGATGTATTCCTGTTTTTTTCTGTGGAATGAAAATGTTGACTTATGTCTGCTTAAGAACTTGTTTCAGAGTGTTACATTAACCTTAAACCATGTATTAAGGTAGTTGGTGTTATTACTGCATATGATGTCCAATATAGTAAATGTGCAATCATTTGATATATCACATTCATTTACAGGATACAAAAGGGAATCTACCTGTTAAAAATCCACCTGTTTGCCACGTTCTCGACTTTTTTCAACGAATAACTGCAATCTTGACTTCTTCTATTTCTACAACCAATTAAATATCCTTGGGCCAGATGTACACTTTCAAAACCATCATCAAAGATTTCACCACGCCTCCTGCCACTTCCACAAACATCACCCACTCAGAAGACCTTTGCCACAAGCTCTCAGGATTCTTCTTTAACAAAATGACCTCCATATCATCAACTTTGGCCCTCAACCTGTCACAACTCAACTTCCCATCATGGACGAAGACTCAATCCTGACTTCATGGCCCACCATCACCACCATCGAAACCACCACCACCATGAAGACCATCCACTCAGGGGCCCCATCTGGACCTTGGGCCCCCGCCCCTTCACCAAAGAACTCCTACCGATCAGCAAAGCACTAACACCCATCTTTATCGCCTCAATCAACTCAGCCACATTCCCTGACACCTAGAAACACATCCTCATCGCGCCCCTGCTCAAGAAATCATTTGCTGACCCAGCCACATTCTGCAATTACTCACGCATCTACCTCCTACAATACTTGGCCATGGTTTTACAGAAACTAATCAGCTGATGTCTCACAGACCACCTCAGCAACCGCCAGCTCCTCAACGTCACACAGCCTGAGTTCAGGCCCAGCCACAGTACAGAACCATCAGTCATCGCTGCCACAGATGACATCTGCATGATCATTGGCAGAGGAGACACAGCAGCCTCTTTCTCCTGGATCTGCCTGCAACATTTGACACGGTCTCAAACCCCATCTTCATCAGGCACCTGCACAAGATTGGCATCCTAAGACTCACTCTTCTCTAGATCTACTCCTTCTTAATGAATAGAACGCCTGACACCTTACCCCTCAGAAGCCCACAAACCCATCTGCAGGGTGCCTCGAGGTACATTGCTTAGCCCCACACCCTTCAACGCATAGATGAACCCTCTGGTCAGCGTCATCCTCATACATGACATAAACATCCTCTCGTACGCCGACGACACATAGCTCATACTCTCCCCAACGGACAAGATCCCCAACACAAGAAACAAGTTCACCACCTGCATGACCGAAGTCGCTAACTGGATGAAAGCGAACTGTGTCAAGCTCTACACTGATAAGACAATCTTGGACAAAACATCTCGCCATGGGACTCCAACTGGTGGCTGGCCGAACTTGGATCCACACCCAGCAGCCATGACAGTAAGCTTGGAATCCATCATAGCTAGTAAACTGGACATGACCACATAAGTCAATGCTGTCACTGCATGCTGCTGTCACACACTAAAGATGATGGGGAAGATCTTCAAATGGCTCCCAAACAACACCAGAAAACCCATCACTCACGCCCTTGTCACCAGCAAGTTGAACTACGGGAACACCCTCTATTCCAAGATCACCAAGAAACTCACATGAAGACAATAAACAATCTAAAACTTGACAGCCAGACTCATCCTCAACCTCCCCACAGAAGTCGCATCACACCACATCTTAAGGAGCTCCACTGGCTTCCGATACGTCCATTTGCTAATTTAAAACTCCTCACACAGACACATTCAAGGCAGTACACATCTTAGGCCCAACCTACCCAAACAGCTGCATCTGTTTTCATCAACCACCCAGACACCCTGCTCTGCAGAACTCCTGCTCGCACATCCCATGCATACACAGAACTAGTTCAGGAGGACAGGCATTACCTTATATCACTACCAAAGCATGGAACGACCTCCCACTCTATATCACTGCCTCCTCATCCTCTCTTCTTGAATTCCGCCCTAAGCTGAAGACCTGACTTTTCAATTAACTATCTTACCCTACTCACTGTTAGGCACACACACACTTGCTCAGCTGCAGGATACCTTTGCGGGATATAGTGCGCAAATACACATAACATAACACTAAGTAACGTGTATTGTTTTAAAAGTTCCCATACATGTTCCTCTAAGTAAGACAGCTTCCTACTCACAGATGATGTACACCTTTGCCAATAGGGAATCTATGGAAAGTAATATTGAAGAATAAAGGTATCCCAGCCACTCATGAAACTAAAGCAATTTGTTTTCAGACTGGATGTATTTCTGCCAAGCCATCAAATTGCAGAACGGTCCCTTGCCAGAGAAATGTTATGCAGCAATTAATTTGTAACTTTGATTTGGAAAATGTGATCAAAACCAAATTCCCAAATACAGATAACATGGTCTGAAAATGTCAGTGGAGTGAGATTCCAAAAATCTTGTACAAGAAGTTATGGGATTTAAAATAATAGGCTATATGCAGCATACATTTCTGTGTGTGATCACAACTGTTATGCTTGTCAGCTACAACTTAAAATGACTCTCATTCAGAGTAAAGGGTGTGTGAGAGGGGCTGTTCTTACCTGTCAGGAAATCCCATGTGAGTGAATAGGTTATGTAACACTCTTCTCCTTTCATAGCACAGGTCCAAGTAGACTTTCTTTTGCCCTTTACCAAGTGTTTTCTTTGGGAGTGTTTTTTTTCCTTTTCATTTCAGGCTATTGATCTCAAATGGACACTAGTACATTTCAAAGGCAGGTGAGAGCTCTACACAGCTGAGAGAAGCCTTCGCAGTCTGAATTTTTAAGTGCATTTAAAGGTAAAAGGAGTCTGCTACCACAAGGCACATTTTCGTAGCAAGAAGAGCATCACTTTCTAAAAATATGGAATTGGGAAGTTTAAGAGTTTTGTTAGGGTTGGCTTATGAATGAGCTCCAGTAATAAAATGATGGTCTCCACTGTGTGGCCTAGACACAATCCTTGAATTCACAAAGACAACCAACACCCTGAAAGTTCAGAGCGCTGGTGACCCCACTAACAGTAACCCTGTAGTTTAAGTTTACAAGAGATTATGCTTGTGTTCAGTAGAATCCAAATATCAAAGTTGTACTAACCAGTTATGGCTCTGAATTTCTTTAGAGATGCATCACTAATAGAATTTCAAAACTCCTATATATAGTTGACAGTGGAAATTAAAGTCAAGTAGCAAAAAAGCATGCATTCAAAATGCACATTAAAAATATTAATGCAGCACAATACAGTTTCAAAACCAGGATCCTTGACTTAAACTCTGTATAATTGTTATATTCCCTAAACGATCATGAACACAGGAGCAATTCTGAAGACGCGGAAACGAAACTAAAAATCCAAGTTTCTGTGAATGTAAAGAAGGTGCCCACAATGTTTCCAAACTGTGCAACGTTCACAACCTCTACTTGACTGCAACCACAGCAGTGATAAACAGAGGGCGACAATCCTCCTGCCAAAACTAATTACTTTGTGACAGGTTTGCAAATCTTCGTGTTAACGATCCTAATGATTGCAAACACAGAAAAGTATTTGAAAAAGTAGAAATACAGTGGCAACAGTAAACCGTGCAAGAGTAGCTAGGAATGAATAAATATAAAGTATGTCCAGGTTCAGGACAAGGGGGGGGATGGGCAGGTAGTTAAACCTAAGGCCTAGTGTAGCATTAGGTGGTGGTGGTCCTTTAAAATAAGTTTATTGCATGATCTGGGCATTCTTAAGGACTGCTGGTCAGCTGATGACGGCGAGGGGCAGACAATAGTCCTATTACTAGGACAATAGAGTGTCAGAGCATAGGACACAAAGGATCTCTCTGTACTCCTTGGGTGGCAGGGGGCTATTGTTTCAATTAACTAGATTTGAATCTTTACATTTATTATAGTGTAACTGTGTTGCTATTAGTGTGGCAGTTTGACACCTTTCACAGTCACTATATATGAAGAAAAGCCTTCTTACTGGAGCCATGATACAGAGAGTGAACCAAAGACTTCTTCCTGAAGTCATGTTGCCTCCATAGGGCAGACTGGTGTAGTATGTAGGAGCTCGGTCACAGCTCACATCAGGACCGGGAGCTCCTTCTCTCTAGGTTCACACTACTGTTACACTATGTCTAGATCCTTCTCTGGAATCACGGGCACCTAGAAGGAGCTTGGCTGCTCTGTGCGGCATGCATCTGGCCAGTCCCAGGCACAAGCCTTAATGTTGATGTCACACACTCATTGCATCTGGAATATATTATGAGAAAATTCCTTAATTATGCGAGGGATCAGCAGAGTCAATGTCAATTCACACTGAACCTTTCAAAACCAGCATATGCTTATCACACAAATTAGGCTTCAACTATCCCAGGGATCAAGTGGTAATATGCAAGGGGTCATTCCCTAACAAGCTACAAATCATGTCATAAGTTAGGGATCAGATCACATTATATGTGCTAATAATTCAAGTGATTTTCAAATATAGACTTTCCATATTTTTAATATGTGCACTCTGCCCATTTAGAACATTAATTCACAGAAAATGCACTGCCAGATACTGTGCTATGAGAAAGAGTCATTTACTGAAACTTGATTATTTACATAATTCCTTAGAAACAAGTAAAACCAATTTCAGACAAATAGCATAACATTGAAGAAATGCTGCCAAGTGTTACATATGGTCATGCCCTCACCCATGATCTCTTCACAACTACATCATGAAAAAAGTTGTGAGACAGCCCTATTACCTGCCCTATCTTGAGACTGTCAACAAGTGAATTAGTTACATATTATACCAAATATATCTCAACTCAGTCTACCCTCCCACAAGAAGCTGGTGGGAGATAGGGGGTCTCAACCACCAGACAGACCCCCCTCATGGATGTGTCAATGAGGGTTGTTAGACCTGACAGCCTTTGGTGTGGTCTTCCCCCAAACATTTTCCTTTTTTTCCTCGTGTTTGCTGAAATTCATTCCTGTTGGCCTTAGGACTCTGTGCACTTTACCTTGTTGTAGGGATTCTGCACATACACAGAGCTATGCACAGGATAATAGGACCTCGGAGTATAGTGGTGAGCCAACCATACACCTTAGTACCTACAATCCCAACCCGACTAGCATTAGCGTCTCATTAGCAGCGCAGCTACCAATGATTAGACAACCCAGAACACGGTCTCTCTTTCTCAGGACTCGCGGGAGCAAGGACACCCTTTCGTAACTCACTCATACCTGTCCACAACTTGCGTAATAAGAGACACTGTATAGTTTAAATGTTTATTTCAACTATCGTGCTCTAAGATACAGTATACGTGCCAGTACTATCAGCATAATGCAGAAGAATAAAATAATAAGCATAGTTTCAATTCCATATAGTACAAACGGGGATAGCATTTTATAAAGACAGTGGATATAGGGCTAAATGACCAGTCCACCCTCCCCGTGCTAATAACTAGTTTATTATATAAACAGAAGACCTCTGGGCTTTGGCTGGCGGACCCTCATACCTCAATATCTAGATGCAAGGTTTACATCATCAGACAAGCACAGCTCTTCTCTCTGGAAAGGTTTTTCTCCAAGTGTCGCTGACATTGAAATCACAATATTAAATGCACACAAAATTCTTCAGTGCAGCTGCAATCAGTGTTATGTCTAAGTGCGAGGGGCTGACCAGATCAGCAAGAACAAGGGACATTGTTTTTCGACCTTGTACATGATGTGCAAACACAACCCAAAGGGAACAGGAGGAAAGGTGAAAATCAAACAGTTCTAAAATAGCAGAGGCTGGAAAACAAAGGCACGAAGTAACGTGGGCAAAGAGGCATCATGGCAGCCAGGCCTAAGCTAACTTAGCAATGCAGTCCATGAGTCCACAAACCACACCACACCCTCCCCTGGTCAGTCCACGGGCGAAGACATAGGACGAAGACAGAGTTCAAATAGATGGAGCAGAATGGCAAAGTCTGTTGCGGAATAGTCCCCAAGGAAGGACAATAAGAGGGACTGGGGAAAAAAAAACAAAAAAACATAGAACAGAAAAACCCAGTGCGACAGGACGCCGAACGTGGAGATCCCCTAATCAAATAGAGTGTAAGTGCAGAAAAACGCCACACCTTCCAAGACCACATCGTTGGAATCGTCAGAAAAAAGAGACGCCATCCAGTCCAATAAATCAAAACTGCATTCATGTTCCTCGCAAGAGGGAGCAGCGAACAGCATTGTGGGACAACTTGCATGATACTCAATATAACTTTGTTGTAAGAGAGTCTGAGCAGCCGCCCAGACATCCCATTGTGCCAGAATTCCAAGTGCAGCCGCACGCGCCATGTAGCCAGGTCCGGAACAGTCTCGTTCATGGGCCTCTAAGGGACCCACCAACTGGACAAAATCCGGGCGAGACAGAGACGTATTGGAGAGGCAGTAATCCAAGGACCAGGAGAAAGGACATCGGATGCAAGACATCACAGGTTGCACGCAAGTGAAATACGCAAAGCGAAAAGAAAGTCTATAGGACACACCAAGTGTCGCCAATGGCAGGACGCCGAAGCCGGCGAGGAGGCGCTCACGGAGCACCCGAAGGCGACCGTGGTCGAGGTGGGCTCCAGGAAGTGCAGCCATTGCGTAGCAAACAGACCAAAAGCAATATACCAGCCGCCAAAGCGAGGATCAACGGAAAACCGCCAAAGACGCTGGAAAAAATGGAATGAATAAAAGCCGGTATTACACCAAATATAGTTTGAAAGGAGGTAACAAGGCCAGAACCCACAACTTTAAAAAAGTGCACAAGACCTTCGGTGCGAGAAGCATTGAAAACACGGTGAATCAGTTCACCGAAATGTTGTGGGAGGTTGGTGTTCAACAGGGCCTGTATTTCACTGTGGGTACTCGCCACCTGGAGAATGAACGTCTCCCGGGCGGATGTGAGCATAACCTCCTGATTCAATAATAGTGCCTTTATTCTGCTCAATTTATTGAAATCCGCCTTCAAAGTCGGAATGGAAGGCCAAATGGAACTATCTACGATGCCATGCGGGGGAGGAAAAAGCACATTTTTGCAGCAGACAACTCTGTGGGAAACTGTTACAATATAGGGTATACCGGCAAGCATGCCACAGCAGTCCTGATTATTTAGAAGGAGATAGCTACCATTTGCAAGCACAGTGAAGGTAGGAGAGATAGAAGGAGTAGGAATGCCCTTTAGAACACAAGCAAGATTCGGAGCCGAAACATTACAAGCCACGTGCAATTTAATGTGTTTACAAACAAGGGAATGACCCACAGTAGAATCGCATGACTCCCCCGTGAGAAAAACTTCCTTCCCGTCCCGAAGACATTTATACGTGAAAGGCAGGGACCAAAGTTCATGCAGGAAAGCACTGCCCAAAGGCTGAAAGCGGCCAACAGGATAATGTTTCATGCAAGAACAGAACTCAAATAAAGAAAAAGGCAAAGCGATTACCCCGTGTACTAACCACACAGCAGAATCTAATTCTGCTACTGAAAATGGTAAGGGCTCTATTTTCTCGATATGTAACAGAGTGTATGCTGCATCTTTCATGGACATGAACTGCTGTTTATCAGTCAAATTAAAAGGTAAGAATAAGGCAGAGGTGTTCAATAAGTGCCAAGGAACTTTACCCATTTTAAGTGTTTGCAAAGTCCAAGCAAACTGCATTACTGAACGCAATTGATTTTGACCATGATATAACACAGAAACATCATCTTGTACAATATCAACAACAGATGAAACAATATTCTCTAATGTGTAAATGCGGGAAGACAGGGTATTAATACTATTGTCAACAACAGCAAGCACTTTTTCTAGATTTGCTTGATCTATTTCCCGAAGACGGGAAGCAGCTTCAATTTGCGAAAGCTTCCAGAGTTCATTATAAGTCTCATAAATGAATCTTTTTGGTCGAGGACCACGAGGTCCCAGAACAAAGTCGGACAGATCAATGTTGCCTGATATAAGGGATAAATGTTGTTTAACCGAATCTAAGGAAGAGTGCTGCAACCACTGTTTACATAATTTACCAACAGAATATGTTGTAACAGTACGAGAGTCAGAAAACCTGGGGTCCGGCCTATCCTGTTTATAACCAGGATCTGTGTCATGAAAACACAGTTGGCAGGCATTGGATGCTATGGGCCAAGCCAACCAGGGTGACTGAACAACCGTAGACATGTTAAATGAATTGTTCTGGAACAAAGCTTGCAAAGTTACAATGGAAATATTGAAAAGCAAGCTTTCGTTGGGAGTGGAAGATAATACAGGAATGGAAGGTGCATTTAATTGTTTGGAAGTAGCCAAACCCCAACACGTTGTTTGATAGATGGTTTGATTCAAAAATAGAATCTGGGCTGGGATGAGGCAAGCACGGTGCAAGGCTTCTGTGCCTTGTACCTACCATGCTTTGGAGCCCCAGATAGATTTTAAGTCAATGGTATCCCGCCAATGTCCATACCCACCCACAGCTAAGGCATTTAAAAAGGAACCCGAATACAGCAATTTGGTATGGGTCAACATGATTTTCTGGGTAGATGAAGTGTTTAATTTAAAATAATAGGACCCAGGGTTCGATCTATCAAAGTCTGTAAAATAAGTAAACTTATTTCTAAGAGTCTGGGAGCTACCTGGTAAAGGGGTCGGACAATGTTCCCATTGTGGGTAATTAAAAGGACCCCAAAGGGTACTTGGTTTATGGAGAAAGTGGTTGCCCCAATGCTGGTAACAGTATAAGTCGGCATAACTTGCAGAATTTAAATACAAATCCTCAGCATTAAAAGCAGCACAATATTTTAAATCAGAAAATAACGATTCGACAGCATGTACATCCCAATCGTCAGAATGAATATTACTTTTTACGACATCACCCATTGAAACACGAAGGACATTTGGTACATTAATAATCTCGGTTGGGCCATGAATTTGGAAATTTACTGCATCCCATACGATGCCATCAGCAACTGGAAACGCTGAAATGTTCACAAATGTGTGGTCCCGCTTCATGATGTGAGATGAAGAATGTGGAGCCAAAGTTCCAGCGACACAGTTCACAGCAGAGCGTTCTGGTAAATAGTGACCATTAATGAGTAGAAAAAAGACTGTGACAAAGCCAATGGACATGAACAGAAAAATCAGGAATAGCACCAACCAGATGCATGTCCATGGGGGTATCAAAAAATTGTCTCTAAACCAGGATACAAAAATACTGAATCTGGACGGGATAAGTGCTGAGGTGGAATCCGAGTCAAAAGAATAACGTGTTGGTCTCAGTGGCGTTGTTGGTAGATGAGCCACGGACTCGGTGGCGGGGTAGGTATACTTGGTCTCCTCGTTGCAGGGGGAATCCGGGTCTTCTAGCAGGCGAACAGGCAAATCTACCATCTCAATGGCAACATCAGTGACCGTTCGGGCTGGAGGGCCACAAACATTTGTCCTGTAAATGACTGGACAAGAGACCGCTGGTGTTACACTATTCAGGATCGGCCAGATGTTGTAACTTGACATTTTCCACTGAGGTGTATCTGTTTTTCTTGCGACCAGGAAGCGGTGGTAAGATGACTGTACGAGTACCCTTCAAGCCAAGGACTGGAACCGGTGCACGATAAGAGGGGCCAAATTCTTTTTTCTTCTCCACCTTCTCTCGGACCAGGTCTCCAACTTTCGGAAGCCAGCCGGCAACCGGAATCTGCAGCGCAGCGTCTGTGGCTGAAGGTAAATGTGCAATTGCTAGTTTGTCTCGGGCTTCTTGTAAGTCCTGTAACATAGTAGAATGATTATCCACGTCAAAGATTGCGGATTGCGCCGCCATGTCTAGACCATCAAGGTCAGGCACAAACATTCTTATGCCAAAGAGCATTTCGTTTGGGGTCTGCCCACCCAGAGGTCTTCTAGGGAGATTATTAAGTGCACATTGTACGGTATACAAGTGGGCCAGCCAGTTCCTGCCAGTACCTAAGACTCTAGCTGTCAAGGATTGCTTTAAGTTACGGTTCATTCGTTCAACAATCGAATTGCCCTCAGGCCGATACGGAGACGAAAATTTCACCTGCACCCCCAGTGAACCCATTGCGTCCTTGTAAGCCTTAGAGGCGAACGCTGGACCTTGGTCAGAATGGAAGGTGCCGCAGGCGAAAATTCCAGCAAAGACATGCAAAGCCCTGATGACATTTCGAGCACCAGCACTCCGTTGTGGCCAGACCCATATGAAACGTGTGCACGAGTCTACTGCAACTAAGATGTATTTATATGCAGTGTCAGATGAGAATGGACCGCAGTGATCCAGGTAAACACACCCAAAAGGTCTGTTTGAGATGCAGAGCGGTGTTTGCGGTGGTCGTGTAACCGTAGAAGGATTCATTTGCTGACAAACGTCACAAGAAAGCACATAAGTACGGGTTTGTTTATATAAACCACGCCACCAGTAACGCTGCTGCAAGATGGAAACCGTCGCAGACACGCCAGCATGAGCCGAAGCCATTCCTTCGTGTGCGGCAGTTATCAAGGAAAATCTGCGGTCCGCGTTGGGAATCAGCCGATCCCCAACGTCCGGAATACTTACATAAGGAGTCTGATCGGGACTTAAGAGATAAGAGTACTTGGAAGGGAAACCCCTTGGGTAATTAGCACCTTCCTTTGTTGCAGCTATTGCTGCCAAAATATCTTTATCTATTTTAGTCATGGATCTTGTAACTGCTGCTACTGTGCACGTTGCTACTGCTGATTTGGCAGCCTCATCTGCCAAACCGTTACCGACAGCATGTGCGCCCACACGCTGGTGGCCAAGTGTGTGAACTACCTGTGTGAGAGGCAGACGTTGTTTAAGATCTGCCACTCAAACTCAAGTGCTGCCTTTTGCATCTCTATAGTCGTTTTGCGACCAAAAGAAGAGGTTGTCATTGAAGGACTGAACACAGTAGAATGAATCACATACTACAAGAGTAGTCATATCTGGATTTGCAAACTCAAGTGCTAGCACCAAAGCGCGCAGCTCGGCTAATTGTGCTGTACAATCTCCTAGTGCCTGAGTATGCACTACAGTCTGTTTGAACTCACCGGTCACCATAGTACCTGCAACAATAGCGCAGGCTGCCGAATAAGCATGCTTGGAACCCGTGGCCGTTTGTGCCGAACCATCGGTGTAGATAATACATTCGTACTCCTCAAGCGGTAGCAAAGACAGAGGAGGAGGATGAACAAATTCATACTGCAGAAACTCCTGTGTCTGAAGTGAAGAATCAAAGATAAAAGTGACATCCGGGGATGTCAGGGATGTAGCCCATTGTATCCAACGGGGGTGCAAAGCCTTAGAGTTCGGTACACTGGCTTTCGTCACTGCCTCAAGGGCAGGATATGGTGTTACCACCAAAATGCGTTTTCCCTGTGCCAGTGCGCGTTCCTTTAGAATCGCCATCTGCACTGCTGTCAATACTTTCTCCACAGAGGAAAATCGCAACTCTGCCGAAGTGTAAAGATGTGACTTGTATGCAATAGGTACTGTGTCACCTTCGTTAAAGGTTAAGTACGTGAAACCCACTGTCCCTGGTATTATTCTAATCACCAGGTTGGTGTGGTTGTCACGCGTCAATAGAAATTTAGATTCAAGCAGATCAGACTGCAAAGACTGCAGTATAGAGGAATGCTCAGGAAGCCAGCATGACCTCGAAAAGTTAGGTTGTATCAAGGCATAAAGAGGCTTGATACGCTGGGCATATTCAAGAATATAAGTACGCCCGAAGTTCAGAAAACTCAGTAAAGACTGAAGTTTCTTCAGTGTGGTTGGAGGGCACAAAAGTGCGCATTTCTCCAAGAAATGAGGGGCTAAGCCCTTACCTTCATTGTTGAGCTCATAGCCCAAAAACAAAACTGTTAATTCAGCAATGTGAGATTTGGCAAAGTTAAACTTGTAACCTAAGACCGCAAACTCGAGAATAATGCGGTCCACTCTGGAAAGATGCAGGTATAACTCGTCGTCTGTCAGGTAAATATCATCGACGTACGAACATGCATCTGGGTCTATGCCGTCTAACAAAGAGACAACACGGGCAGCGAATACACCTGGACTGTTTTTGTAGCCCATAGGGAGACGCCGGAATTTGAATTGTTTACCACCGGAGGTAAAAGTGCTCCATTGGCTACACTCCGTGGCTAAATTGTGCGTGTAAAATCCATTGGATAAGTCAAGTGTCGTTTTATATTTTTTACGAACAAGACTGTCTACAAGCGCAGAACTATGGGTATTTTGCACCGCAAAGGTCCGACAATGAGAGTTCAAATGCCGGTAATCCAATACTAGGCGGTACGATCCATCGGGTTTAGAAACCGCGAAAAGGGGATTATTCATGGGTGATACGCATGTTTCTATTACTCCCTGATTTTCTAACTGTGTCAGAATGTCGGAAACGGGACCTTTGGCTTCCCGCTTGATGGGATATTGGGGTTGTGGCTGTGGCAGCGACCGTAAAGGAATATCATGTGGGGGTGAGTCTTCATCCCAGCCCACGTGGTTGCGGTATAACGCCGGAGCCAGGGACACAGCCTATTCAGCTGCGAGAGCCTCCGCTCTGTCCTTGGGGACATGACGAGAAAAGCTCGGAAGGATTACCTCCTCCCCTCTACGCGCAGCAAGTACGAATGGGGGCGGCCAATCCGCCTCCGCCAACAAAATGTCGTAAGAAGAGGTCAGATTCTCCCAATAAATCCCTTTAATAACACGCTGTATGTCACCCTCAATTTGAATGACAATATTATATAGTCTGTCAGGGGGTGCCACTCTGGTGTCTGCTGTCTCGACAGTAATGAATGTTTCAGTTGCTGTCCCCTCCATATGAGGACATAGTGCCTCCCGCACTATGGTAACTTCCGCGGCGCTGTCTAGGAGCGTCACTGCCCACGTCCAATTCAGGAGTCTCGTTCGCACCGTCTGTGGCATACCTCGCTGTTACAGCGGCAACTTTTTTCTTCTGAAACTGTGGGCGAGAAGGTTGTAATTCTTCTGGTTTCCCTCTGACTTGTTGTCGAGGTTGGTCTCGTCCTGGCGGGGCCTTCCGACCCCTACCTCTATCCATGCGATCTCCTCCACCAGTCTGTGACGACGTTGGTGCCTGCGAAGAACGAGGAGAACGTGGGTCAGGGACCTGAAATCTCTCTGGAGATTTTATTCTCGCTCTATCGCGCAAATCATATGTGCGTTCAGAATATACGGAAACTGGGGAAGCGCCTCGCGACCCCGGCTTCTTCTGCTGTTGCTTACCCTGTTTTTTCACTCACCAGTTCTTTTTAGTAAAGAACGGTTTCTCATCTTTCTCAGATTGAGTTTTTGGTGGTGGTTGCGATGGAGTTTGTGTTTTAGCAAAAGGTTTAACTCCCAGGCTATTACGGCCTATGGTTTTATAAGCTTGTGCAATAATTTTCGGTAATTCGCGTGGCTTGTCCGGTCCTGGGACCAAAGCCAAAGCATTAGCTACTTGAAAGTTAACTGCATCACCCTTGACATTACCAAGGATTAGTTCAGCCACTACATCGAACACTCCCACCAGTCTCATCCCTAATTCCACAGCCGCTTCAGGGCCATGTTCATCCTGTACTTGTTTGATTACAGAGGGGAGAACTGTCATGGAAGGAGTGCCGAAACATTTTGCATATACCGCAGCGAATACCTTACCCCAGTTGTTACAATCTGTCAACTCGGGAATTAAATCTTTTGGCAAACTAATCGTCAAAATCCTTTGTTTATCCACAGGAGAAGTATTTGGAAAAACAGCCTCCAGCTGGTCAAATTTCTCTGCAAGCCAATAAGGTAAATCGTCCTTATTTTGTGGGCGCTTGCCCATCACCGAATTAACCATGACGAGACTTATGGTCACGCCGCCAGGCCCAGCTGGATGTGCCGCAACTCCAGGAGGGGCTTGCTGGATGTTGCCCGTAACATACTGTACTAAAGCTCTATGCACACGTATCAAAGACGAATGCAAGAGACGCAGGTCAGCGACCGGAAGCGTCATATAACGCGGATGTGGGCTATACCCGGCCAAAACATGCCAAGTGGCCCCCTCAATCGATAAGGGGCCTAATCTAACCATGGGTTACCGGTTGGGGGAGGGCGCCATCAAACTAAACATGGTGTTGCCATGCCATGAGCGGTACTTCAAGATTCCGATAAGGATTGTAATTGTTTGGAGGTGCGGTGACTGTATAATTATGGAACGTATGGTCAGTCCCATCCACCGCCTCAAAGGTGATCCACGAGTAAAATACTTCAAAATGGTAAGCAGGATCTGCTTGTACCACGAAGATCAGATCGACACCCGCGTCTGGCACTCCATACGCTGTCAAATGAGCTTTGAGCGCCACACGGCTATGTGCCGCAATTTCAACAGCCATTAGGGCTAAGAATAACCGACAACCTAATACAAGGCAGCACAATCTTGGGTCAATATTAGCACCTTTTAATAACTTCAAGCTTGAAAGAACCTATAAAAACATCAATATAGGAGGCATCACCTTCACACCCGTTTCCGGAAACGTATGTGAAGGGTGTTGTGGACAAGCACAAGTACTACTCAAGCGTCTCGCAGATAAGCAGCCCACTTCGTTGGTGGCGCCATGTTGTAGGGATTCTGCACATACACAGAGCTATGCACAGGATAATAGGACCTCGGAGTATAGTGGTGAGCCAACCATACACCTTAGTACCTACAATCCCAACCCGACTAGCATTAGCGTCTCATTAGCAGCGCAGCTACCAATGATTAGACAACCCAGAACACGGTCTCTCTTTCTCAGGACTCGCGGGAGCAAGGACACCCTTTCGTAACTCACTCATACCTGTCCACAACTTGCGTAATAAGAGACACTGTATAGTTTAAATGTTTATTTCAACTATCGTGCTCTAAGATACAGTATACGTGCCAGTACTATCAGCATAATGCATAAGAATAAAATAATAAGCATAGTTACAATTCCATATAGTACAAACGGGGATAGCATTTTATAAAGACCGTGGATATAGGGCTAAATGACCTGTCCACCCTCCCCGTGCTAATAACTAGTTTATTATATAAACAGAAGACCTCTGGGCTTTGGCTGGCGGACCCTCATACCTCAATATCTAGATGCAAGGTTTACATCATCAGACAAGCACAGCTCTTCTCTCTGGAAAGGTTTTTCTCCAAGTGTCGCTGACACTGAAATCACAATATTAAATGCACACGAAATTCTCCAGTGCAGCTGCAATCAGTGTTATGTCTAAGTGCGAGGGGCTGACCAGATCAGCAAGAACAAGGGACATTGTTTTTCGACCTTGTGCATGATGTGCAGACACAACCCAAAGGGAACAGGAGGAAAGGTAAAAATCAAACAGTTCTAAAATAGCAGAGGCTGGAAAACAAAGGCACGAAGTAACGTGCGCAAAGAGGCATCATGGCAGCCAGGCCTAAGCTAACTTAGCAATGCAGTCCATGAGTCCACAAACCACACCACAACCTTTGCTAACCAGTACTAAATTGCTTGTGTTCTTTCCTTTAAACATTGTAAAATTAGCTTACACAAAATTGGCACATTTAATTTACTTGTAAGTCCCTAGTAAAGTGGTTCTAGATGTACCAAGGGCCTGTAAATTAAATGCTACTAGCGGGCCTGCAGCATCTATTATGCCACCCACTTAAATAGCCCTTTAAAATATGTCTCAGGTCTGCCATTGCAGCCTGTGTGCAGTCTTAAACTTCCAATTCAAACTGGCAAAATAACCCTTTTGCCAGGCCTAAACCTCCCTATTTCATACATACAAGCCACCCCTAAACAGCCCTCAGGGCAGTGTGCACAGTTTTTAAAAAGTAGGACCTGTGTTTTTAAGTTTTACATGTCCTGGTAGTAAAACAAATCTTAAATTCATTTTTCACTACTGTGAGGCTTACCTCTCCAATAGGATAACATTGTGTTACCTTATTACATTTAATACGTGCTAAGTCTTGATTGGGAACAGGTAGGAATATCATGTTTGGTCTCAAAGAGTTGTAATTTAAAATCCTCATTAATGGTAAAGTCATATTTTTCAGTAACAATTCTGAAAATGCCAATTTAGAAAGTTGGCATTTTTTATCCTAACCACTTAGTGCCTGCAGCTCCTATCTTGGGTCAAATAACTGGGTGTAGTTGGTGTTTGATCTTTGTGTATTCCTCGCAGACAGTGAGATAAAGTGGGGCTAGGCAATGGCAGAATGGACCATCCTTCCAGGATGGGAAGGATGAACTGTTCTCTGCCCCACATACATTTCAAAGGAGCTGAGTCCCAGCAAAGAACTTGACACCAGTCTTTTGACACTCTAGACCTCTTGGAACCTGGACAGGGGAAGGGGGAAATTTCCAGAACCAGATGTAGAAAGGTCTAGAGGTTTCTGCCACTACAAAGGCTGGCACCAGGTATAAGTATTGGACCATAAGACCGCCTCCACAGTTCACTCCCGGACCTGTGGAGGACGCCCAGAAGGACTACCTTGCACTTCAGAGGACTGCCCTACTGCTTGAGGCCTGCTTTGTACTTCATACGACTGACCTGCTGCTTGAAGCCTGCCTTGTACCTTTAGAGGAGTGTCCTGTTGTTTGAGGCCTGCCTTGCTGCTTGAGCCCAGAACTACCATAGTGCCTCCAATGGCTAGTTGGCTGGCATCCTGTTCTGAGCTATAGGGACTCAAACAGCTCTAACAACCTTCAACCTGTACCCTGCCCTCAAAGTGGTTCCCCACCTATCCTAGACCCTTGGATGTGGTGCTAAAGGTGCCCAAGCAGCCAAAAACTGAAACTTGGAATTTATTAAATTTTCCATCGAAAAGTGGCCGACAGGAGAACGGGAGTACCTGCTCACTGATCCACCTGAGGTGCATGGCCAGTCGGCTTGACTTTGTTGAAGCTCCCACTACGTTCGTCTCTGCAGTAGCAAAACCTGCTCAGCGGCACCTCTCAGTAAGGGTGTGTATAATTGGCGTAATTCTCTCTAGAATAATTACTCATAATTCCCTCAAAATTACTTGTAATTAGACGTAATTACATGAGAAATGTAATCCAACATTTAGCGCTATGTGCAAAATGGACCCTCATGTTCAAAATGTGCTCAAGGATGCATTGTGCGCTATGAAAATAGCACTAAATGCTACAATACACGAATAGAAGTAGCTAGCAGCTGTTTGCTCTCTCTTAGTTCATTTTTTCTGTGCTCCTTTGGTAGGACTTTTGCCCCAAATTACTGTTAATTACTCAAGCTGGTATAATTGTGTAATATTGTTAATTTCATAACACAAAAGTAATGCATAATCACAGAAATAACTCCAATTACTCTAGCATAATTAAAATTTTGCCCAGGTTTATTATCTGGCCTCGTGGAGTCCTTGTCTGCTACAACCTGCAGCTTTGATCCGCTGGAAATTTTCGACTTCTAAAAAAGTGACAAAGTCCGAATGTAGAAATCTTCACGGTGACTTCGTCCGGCAGCTCCCCAACAACGACTCCTCCTCCTCGGACACTGCCAGCATCTGCTGAACTTTACCTTCTCAGGAACCTTTCTTCAAAATGTCTAAAAAATTCAAAGGTAAGCTGAGACCTGGCCCAATCCATCTAGTGCATCCAAACTGCACTCCATCACGATCAGCCATAACTTTTGATTTTTCCCCAGTCTCGCGTGACTAGATGTCCACGGTTGGTGCTTTGATGTTTTAGGCACTATTTTTTCACTAAAAATGTAAAAATTCATAACTCTGGTTCTTCTGATTGGAGTTAATTCTTTTTGGTGTGGAATTATTTATTACATTTTTCTCTATTTTTTTAAATTGGTGTGGGATTTTTCTTGTCTTGTGTTTTCACTGTATCACTGTTTGTGTGCTGCATAAATACCTCTAAATTAAGCCAGAGTACTTTTGTGCCAAGCTATCAGAGGGCTAAGAGCAGTTTAGTTTAGTGACTTTTTGTTGTTCACCCTGACAGGGGTTGTGGTTATTGCTTGAGAGTGTTAACACCCCCCTCAACCTAAAACCCAATTTCATACGGGGTTCAATAAGGCAGTGTTAAAGGATACTCACATAACACGGGAAGAAGAGTTGGAGACAAAGTAGATCATGCAGGCATCCCTCTACCCATGAGGACAACAGTAGAAAGATGTGGCAATTTTTCAAAATCCCAACACCCAAGGAGGTGTCAGTGGGACCCTGGCATGTGTGAGTAACTATACCTTTTGCCATTTTAAGTATGGGATGGCAACTTCCAGCATGTTGTGTTGTTGCCTAAAAACACAGGACTGGATAAAAATATCATACATGACATGAAACCACCAGGCAGCTACAGTGATGTGGTGGCTTATTAAGCAGCCACATCAATCGAAGCAAGAGTGAAAGATTTGGTGGGTCCGCAATCAGCTCCCATTCAGGGAGGTGACAGTGGTGCATGCATTGCATCATATGCTTGTGTATGTCTCTGTGATTCAAAGAAATGGTAGGAAAGTGATGGTATATGTTTATATATTGGGATGCAAATGGATGAAGGTAGTTCCCGAATAACAGAGTGCTGTACATACTTTGGGCCTCATTTATGGCATTTTGGCATAGGGCAGCGCAGTAAGGCACCTTGCTGCGCTGCCCTACACCAAAGTGAAAAGGAAGGAATGCACTGTATTTAAGCAATACTGTGCATTCCTGCCCTTTCTGCCTGCGCTGGCACCCGTTTTGGCAGTCTAGCACCAATGTAGGCAACCTTTCACCACGTGCGCTAAGAATGCAGCACACATGGAGAGAGGAAAAACGAGGAGAAATGTAATTATTTCTCCTTGTTACACCTCACCTCGGGAGGCGTACTGATTTGGTGCTTCTCCAGATTTACATGTTTTTGTAAATCTGGGGCAGCGTCAAACTTCATGGGTGTTGCATGCGAAAACCCACCGTAACACCCATGGAATGCCTTCTAGGCGCAGAGTAAGGCGACACAGTGATCTGCGCTGCATCACCTTACTCATGATTTATGATGTCACTCAAAGTCACACAGGGTGGCTTTGCGTGGCTTCATAAATCTTTGTGAGAGCCATATGTCACACATGTACCACTTTACGTGGTGCGAATGTGACGCAGGGCTCTTATAAATAACCCCCTAAGTACATATAAGACACAGTGAGAAGGGATGTTTTTAAAATTTGCTTCTCACCATATTCTTCCTTCTTCATGCAAGTACCATCTTTTTCATTGCAACTCTGGTGATCGGGACGTACTATTTGTGAGTCTGTGATACCCTTCAGTGACATAGTCTCCTACTGCCATGATTTCAGGTGTCTGGCAGGTCTTTAGCTCTTATGGTCTGAATTTTTGTTGCCAATTGTGGAGTTCATTGGCATGAGGCTGGTAAAGAGGACAAGAAGGATGCGGCACCCAGGAGATATCTTTCTGTATCATGGGAATGTTGGCCTGCTACAGAATGATAGCAACAATCATTCCTAAATTTACTTCTCAGAGAATGAACTGTGTTCCTGTATACCAAAAGCACAAAAGGTGATAGGGGGAATGCTTGCAAATATCTAATCACTGGCAGCCGTTCGGTGTACCATTCCATCCCATCGTTCTTTTGCCCACCATGCCACCTCAGTTTGGACCCAGCCATATGCAAATGAATCTTGACCCTGCTCCAATAGGAACAGTCTGAGCCGAACTGCCAGGCCAGGTCCTCCCAAATCCATACCACAAGCATCCAAAGATTGGTTTCGCCCTGAGTGGGGTCCAGTGGCATAGTGAGCACAGGACCCACATCTAGGCAGACCCTTGGCCACTTCTGTCTGCAGTTATGTTGCTCACCCTGCATTACCAGATGTTTTGCTATCCTATCAGGAACGGCTAAGCCTTCCTGTTGGCAATAGGTATTACTATATTGTGATGGCCATGGGCTGTCATTTTCTCTAATTTTGACACATTAGCATTTACCATTTAAAAATATTTTTTTTGATGGGTGCGGATTGTGTTCTGTAGAGTCTTTTTTCATTTCAAACTGATTTGATTACATTTTTGAAAATAAAAATTTCGAGGTATGGGAGACATTGTTACACAGCAAAAAATATGCTTACAGAGAGGAACACTACCATTTTGTATCGATACATGTAGTTATCAATATAATACAATGTTGTTGCATTAAACTGAATATTTAGCGTATGGTCCCAATCCAGATGATAATGGTAGGTTATGATAAGAAAAGAGGGAAAAAATATAATATTAGGCTATTAAATGGGGAGGGGAGAATTAAGAAAACAAAAGGGGTAAAGAGCGAAGCAGGGGTTGATGGGAGTATAAGGCAATATAGGTAGCATTGAGAATATCCCTGAGTACTGCAGAAAGCATGTGCCTTCGGCTGTGATTACATCAGAGTAGTCTCATGGAAAGGGAGAGGTTCTTTATAGAAGGGAATTTACAGTGGGTTCTGTGAGGATATGTATTTGTCAAGCGTACCCCATATCATATTATTGTTCTTTTCATGGAGTTGAAGAGAAATGTTTAGAGAGTAATCAGTGCTTTCGGTGAATTTTGTCCACGCCTATCAAGCGTGGACAAATAAATCTGAGAGGATAGACCTAAGGTCAATTGTTATGCAGATATCTAAAAGAATGTCATCTTTCTGGAGGCGTTGGGTGATTGATGCCAGATAATTACACAAAGCAATAGATGCTAGGCCTGGAATCCATTTTATGTGTAGGATTTGGTTCATAAGTGAGCAGATTTACATCCAGAAACTAATAACTAGTTAGCAGTCTAGTAGCATGTGTTTAATGTCGTCTGTAAACTCCTTACAGCTGCAACATAAGTCAGAGTTTGATAGGCCCAAGGTTTGCTGCATAGATGTATTTATGTGAATCGTATGCATCACCAACTACCTTGACCCAATGTCCAGAAATCTTGTGCTGCTT
Organism: Calotriton arnoldi; assembly: GCA_963921515.1. NCBI lineage: Eukaryota > Metazoa > Chordata > Amphibia > Caudata > Salamandridae > Calotriton > Calotriton arnoldi. The sequence goes on from CAWUFW010005936.1 coordinate 299,043, forward strand.
CTATCTTGATGAGCTATTGCCAGGGGTGACACGTGTGAAAATTGACACTCATCTAAGGCCTCTGAATGTGAGAAGTGCAGTTCGGGCATGTACTATTGCAAGTGGAAGCTGTAAACCTTATAAACACCACAACATTACTGTGAGGATGCTAGAATGAGGGTTTCCTCTCTATTCATCAGTATTTAGTACAATGTCTCTCAAGGTCCCATGATAAGCCCAGAGCAGCAGTTAAGATGTGTGATGGGCCTATTGGCTGACATCAGTACAGATGGTAAATTATCCTCATTTTATGGCCTGCTCTATGGGTGATATCCATCATTGCGAAAAGCATCCTCCGCTTCTCTGGTAATCAAAGTCATATGAACTGTGGCCAATCAGCAGAAGTCTACCTCGCTTTGAGGACTTTCACAGGCCATATTATTGCATGTGCAAATAGTATTATCGATGATTGTGCTTGTGTGGATCAAAAGCCTCCTCCTGGAAGATCTTCAAGGTGCTTCCTTGATGAACAATCACCCTACAGCAGAACATGCAAGCACTGCCATTGACAGTCGCATGCATCATGATTCCAATATATAAAACTGCTTGTTAGGAATTACCCAACGTATTTTATTTTTGAGTTCTATTTGAAAACCAAAGCATAAACTAATAATAGTGTAAGCAAGGGAAGAGTAACTTAGTCTTAAGGCAAAAGTATACAAGGATAATAAGGGTACGTATCAAACAAACAACGTACATTTTCTTACACAAAAATAACATTCTGCAATGTGCCTCTTTGTATGTATTAGTCTTTTGGACATTTTCCATTTGCTCTTCTCACAGTGCCAAGAAACCATGCTCTGGTAGCAGTGCACACTACAAATCCCTAAAATGCAAATTAGCATTCAAATGAGCAGATACTAGGCAGGATTTGGCATTGTTACTTAAGGGCTTTGGCACCTACTATTTATTATTTCATTTTTATGTGACCAGAGGGGATACCATTGGCTATGATGACAAACAACAGAAAGGAAGTGGTGATCCTGCATACAGCGATAAGTCTAGTGGCACTGAACCAAGGCCAATGGTGCAAGGTGCCAGCCTGCGTTATATCAAGCCATCACGCCAAGCCAAGCAGGATGCAGGAAAGATCACAGAGTGTGCACACTGAATGCCGAGGTATCTTCTGCCCATCGTCATTTGTGGAGAGTGACAGATCCGTGGTCCACATGGAATGTAAATTTCTCTACAGCAAGTAGCCACTCTGTGGGTATTTCTAGCACAAGTGCGTGCAAGGTGTGTACATTTAGGATTTGATGAGCGTTGGCAAAGCATCAGATGTTAATAAAACAGTGATGGGTGGAAATGTTTCAATCAATCGGAACTGCTGAAATTTATCCTGGGCGCATTCCACATAAAAAAAAGAAATGTGCATGCCATTTAAAAAAGGGACCAATGATATGCAAATCTGTGTTCCCACTCATAGGGACGGTAAAGCTAAAAAACACTTGGCTATTATCCCTTCTGAATGGTACCAAACAATTGAGTGTTTTCATATCGACCTGCACTTACATCAACTGCACAATGTTGACTCCCAACATATTGGCAAGGGAAGTAGATGTGGAGTTAAGAATAGTACATCTATGTATCCATATATATGCTTAGCTTGAAGCAATATTGGTGGTTAATAATTTGGGGTCAATATCATTGCAGGTTGATATTAATGATCTTGATATTTTGGCATACAACCCTTATGAACAGGAGCACATGCGATCGTAGATGCGTGGTCAATGTTTGTGTGATACAGTCTTGGTGCCCACGACATGGTAAGCTCCGGAGCCAAGTCTGGGCACACCTACTCCACATACAGCAACTCAGTTAGATTTGCAGAAGTGAGGGACTGAACTTACCGAATTAAAGGAAATAGAGGGAGCTAAATAGCCTTATGAATGATTATTTTACAATATTTCTCAATGCCCTCCGATTAAACAACTCAAGTCATGGGATATCCTTTTTGAAGCTATGCAGAAGGCTTGCAGCATATCATAAATCACTCCTTCCACTTCTGATAAATGGCACAGGTTTGAGACCCACTCATTAGATACTGATCGATGTAAGGACCTAAACCATTTAAAATAGAACTCCAGCACAACTGAGATCTTGCTGATGGGAGCACTTTCTATGACTTGGAGTACAGAAATGTGATCTATTGAGGCCCAGATTCACATCAGCCCTTATTCTTAGAAACCCCAGGAATGTATTTGGATGGATGATGAGCTTTCAATGAAAAATAAAATATCTATCTCCATGTTCCCTGGATTTTATCACCTGTGACTTATAAAGAATATCTTGAATTCCCCAAAAAGTAAACACACTCCTAGCATTTGACCAAGGATTGGTCTTGCAAGAAGTCCCTTTATGAAACATTCCAATTTTGTTGTAGAGATATTGAAGATAAATCATTATGTGCACTGCCAAGCCCTCACACACCTCAAAACCACAAAGATGAAGAAACAAGCATTTGTAGCCAAAGCAGAGATAATTTGCAACCCCACCATTAACTAGCAATAACAGAATTCTTTTTACAGAGAAACAAAGAAAAATAAATAGAGATATTTCTAGTTCTTATTCTCTAAATCAAGATTACTCTAATTGAAGATCTACATTTGGGAAATGTAAGTGAATCAATAGAGAAACTTGTTGTAAAGAAAATTGTTATAACACATCTGTGTGTTTGGAAAGTATGCGTTCAGCAGAGGGGCATCTTAGTGCTGAGGAAGAGATATTTATCATTATCCAATGCAGACGCATAAATTCGCTTCAGAAGGCTGGAAGCCTGAGTAGACTTGACTGGATGTGAACATGTGACCATGAAGTCAAACATAGACTCATGCAGTGGATGCGTTAGTCCTATGAGACACCATATGCATCATTGGGTATGTGCTAAATGAACATTCATGGTTATTTGTGTTTTGTCTTTTTTTCATAAATTACCATGTTCATGGTATTTTTTGTTTTAAGTACAGGCCCAGATATTTTAGACCCTTTGAGTTTGGACATCCAAGAATGCACCACAGCAACACTGTATGGGCAGGGATAATATGTGCACCTTATTTTCCCTGCTAATTGTCTTTACTCTATTCAAGATCTTCTGTAGCATTAACGACACCCGTTACAGTTACCAGGTAGCAGTACGCAGTGCATAGTACAAGCAGATTGGTGCAAAAAGATGTTGCATTTCTGCCTTGTATCACAGACATTCTACCTCCTGCCATCCATTCCATGTTACCCCTGAGCCATAACTAGTAACCCAGTTATCTGTGATTAGAATTTAGAATTACAGTAGCACAGAATGTCCACTGGGTGATGAGGCTCCAGTGTTAAATATTGGTGCCACCCACCTTGAACTATTCACCATTACAGGTCAGGAAACAAGAACCAATCAAATTCTGGCACTAAAGTATTGGTTGATACCACCACCTCCTTATCCAGTGGCAGCTCCACCACTAGAAGGCATAGTAATTTTAGACTGCGTGACAGCTGCTTGAATTTTGGAGAATGTTGTAGTTACATCTTGTCATACATGTTTGAACAAGGTCACTTGTGTCCTCTTTTGTTATCTTTCTAAGCTGTTTCTTACCAAAAACTATATCTATCTATCTATATCTATCTATATATATCTATGTATCTATGTATCTATCTATCTATCTATCTATCTATCTATCTATCTATATATATATGTATATATATATATATATATATTATACATACTTATCTGGGTTTTCACTTAGCTCTCATTGGTCTGTTAGGTGTGTCATTCAAATTTTTGTTCTGCACACTGGCACAGGGGTCATTCCATTTCAGCCATTGGCTTAACTCTGTGAGTGACAGAATTCTTCTCCTGCAAAATGTGTACTTAAACGCAAAAAGTAGTCTTCTTGTGCACTTTTGCAAAAAACATTCACAACTCTTGATGAAGCCAAATGGCAGCATCCAACACCAGACCTATTTGCTTTGCTGTTGGACTTGGCCCTTTTTGCAGGGTCATCCCTAAACTTTTTGCCTTTCTCCTAGCCTTTTTTCTGACATGGTGTTGGTGATTTTAGGACTCTGGGCACTTTAGCACTGCTGTCCAGTGTAAAGTGCGTGTGCTCTCTGTGATAAACATGGTAAGATTGGTCTACACCTGTTTGGCTTATTTAATTTACCTGTCAGTCCCTTGTAAAGTGGTATCTCATATACCCGGGGCTGGTACATTAAATGCTACTGGTGGGCTTGCAGCGCTGATTGCGCCACCCACCACAGTAGCCTTTCAAACCTGTCTCAGGCCTCTGCCATTGCAGGGCCTGTGCGCGCAGTGTTACTGCCGCTGTGTCGTGGCACCTAAAGTGTGTGCCATGTCTGTGACCCCCCTTTTACTGCATGTCAGTTACCCCTAAGGTAGGCCCTAGCTAGCCCTATGGGCAGGGTGCATTGTAGGTAAAAGGTAGGACATGTACCTTAAGTGTGTGACATATCCTGGTAGTGACAAACAGCCATTTTGGTTTCTCACTGCTGTGAGGCTGCCCTCCCATAGGAATGCATTGGGGATTCCCTGTTAAGAGTTTCAGTGGTAATTCCTGATATGAGAGGATCAGCGTGGTCATGTTTGGTATGGTTGGAATAGTAATAATAAATGCTACGCAATGGTGTCGCAGATTATCACTATTTTAGAAATGCCACTTCTAGAAGTTGGCATTTCTGAGTGCTATCTGTCTGCCTGCCTGATGTGGATTGCATGTCTGGCTTTGGAGTGACTGGGGCTGGTGAGGTGTGTGTGGCTCCAGGAGGGGCAGGGTGAGTCAGCGCTAGGCTGAATAGGGCATCTGCATTTGGAGTAGTGGGTGGAGTAGTCCCCTGACCCTGAATAGGTCTCTGCCTGCCTAGGTGAATGCTGGCTCCGCCCCCCTGTGGTGTGTCTGATGGCAGAGCCCCCATCTAACAAAGGAGGGGGTGAGCACTGTACACAAAGTGCTTCTACACCCCCCAGAACCAGTTGAGACTGGTTCCCCCAAGCCCTGTGCCAGGGCAGACAAAGGAAAACTGGGTATAAATATTGGGGCTGTGACCCCATGAAAGGGTTGTGCTTTTGTGCTTCCAGGGGACTTGCTGCTGCTGGGCCCCAGGAGGAACCGCCACGAGGGACTGCCTCCCTGCTGGAGGGCCCTGTGTGCTGGCCTACCTGGGCCCAGCCTTTGCCCCCTGGAACTTTGGACCTGAGCACCCTGTGTGCGCTATATATATCTCTCCCAGGACGGGGAGAGTGCTGGGACCCTGCAGCGCTGAGCTGCGACCTACTTGGAGGGAATCCCGGCGTGGGGATTCCCTTGCGTTGATGCCTGCTTAGAAAGCGGGTGCCCACCCCACATTTACCAGTCTTGGGGAGCGGGAGCCCACCCCGCATTTATGCTAACTGAAGGCAGGAGCCTACCCCGCACTTTAGGAGAGCGCCGCTGAGACGACAAGGAACCGGAAGCCAGGCAGAGGCTGTAGCCTGGTGGTGGGCGGGGCTCCCATGCGAAGAGAAGAGCCCCGCGTGATTGCTAAGTGTGGCCGGAGGTGTGTCCGCATCCCAAACAGGGGACTGAGCCCGCCGCTGGAGAAGGCTGAGCCTGACTGTGGGAGAAGCCTGGTTGTTACAGGGAAGGCGGCAGGAGCAACGGAGACGCCGCTGTGTGAAACCGCAGAACCGGAAGTCAGGCATCCTGAGAGTCTGACCGTGGGCGAGGCCGGCCTGCGAGGAAGGAAGCAGAGAGGGCCGCATAACTTCCATTCCGGCGGGAGCCCACCCCGCGTATTACCGCGTGAAGACCTGCCACGAGGAGACGGAGCCTGCAGCAGCCACGAAAGAGGCTCCGGTGAGTGGGGCTGAAGGCAGGCTTGGTCGGTGCCTACGGGTACCCGTGACACGCAAGGCCTGTGAAGGGGGCTAAGTAGAGCATTGTTGGTGCCCCCCAGGGCACGGTGGGGGCCCGTGTTCGTGCTCTACACAGCTGCACCGCGAGAGCGCGGGCAGCTGCAACGAGGGGCCCCTTTTGTTTCAGAAGTACCGGAGTGGGGCTTCAGTGGCACAGTTGGTGCCAGTGCTGAGTCTTTATGGGCCGAGTTGAGGCCCGGCGCAGGAGCCCCGTTGCGAGGGGGCTAAAGAGGCACTGTTGGTGCCTGTTTTTAGAAGAGCACAGCTGCACCGCGAGCGCGGGCAGCTGCAACCAGGGGGTCATTCTTTATTGATATAGAGGAAAGGGTGAATTGCACCCCCACACCCCCAGCGCGTTGTGCGCAGTGAGTTTGCTGCTTTTGCAGCCCCAGGGCTACTTGAAAGGCCCTACCTTACGCCCTGACTTTCTGGACATAGGGCATTAGAGCCCCAGTGAAAGGCCAGTTGGCCTGGGGTCATTTCAGTGTTTAGGCCAAATGTCCTACCGTGGTTTAGGATAATGTGTATGCTGATGACTTATTGCCTAATATGATTATTGCATACAGTGTTTTATGATAATGTCATGCTTAGGGTGTTTATGCTGATGGTTGCCAAATGTGATTTATGCACCATGATTATTGCATAATGTGTTTATGCTGCTGAGGTCCTATTGCGTAATGTGTTTATGCTAATGAGGTTTGGGCCTAATGTGATAATGCTGAGGTCAATATTGTACCAGTAGTTACTGGTTGTGTTTTATGTTTACTACCTGCATTCTGATGGTTCTGACCGTGGCCCGATTGGCCTGGTCCTGTATATAATCCCCTGTGAATACTGCCCCGTGCCCGTTGGCACAGTGTACATGTGTGATTATGATCTAATGGGTTTATGTTAATACAAAGGCTATTTTTGATATAACCTTGTGTGGAGTTTCTTTTGTGGTGTGCCTAGTGTGTTGCTGCTGTGTGTGTGTGTTGCGCAAACGCTTTACACATTGCCTCTGGGATAAGCCTGACTGCTCGTGCCAAGCTACCAAGGGGGTGAGCAGGGGTTATCTTCAGTGTGTAACTCCCTTGCCTTGACTAGAGTGGTGGTTTCTGCCTGGCCTAGGCGCATGCCCTAGCCAACCAGAAATCTTATTTCTAACATTTGCCAATGTTTGTTTTAACTTTGAAATATTTTTTCAGAGCTTTGTTGAGATACTATCATGTTCAGTAGGTTTACATCAGCATGAGGTGTCCTGAAAGATTGTTTAATCATCACAAACAAGTCCCATTCTGTCCGAGGACGTGTTCCTTCATTTAGTTCACTGTCTCTTAACCTTTTGAATCTGTGGAGACCCACTCAATCATTACTCAAATCTGGGGACCCCCACTAAATCATTATTAAAATTCAGGGACCCCCACTGGGTCATTACTGGAAATCGGGACCCTAGCTTAAGAAATTTTAATGGTTTGAACCTCAAAACAAGACACAAAAATACAGAAACAAGCATTCATCAAACAAAACACAAATGATGAAATATTTTATTTAATTCACAAACATATATATATATATATATGTATATATATATATATACATATATATATACATATATATATATTTATATATATATATATATATATATATTTATATATATATATATATATAACATCATTGTAACTGGAACGTTGAGGCTTTTCTAAATTCAACTGAGGCCTCCCACTGTCCATAATATATTCTGTGTGATGTATTTGCACTGAGCTCACGAATCATGAATCTGAGGACGCCAACTTAATTTTTAGATACCTATTTAAAATCCCTTCACATTAAAGGAAAGTTTTTGAATATCCTATTTTACATTTTTCTTCCTTTTTATATACACTTTATTATTCTGTTAATATTATTTAATTTTCTAAGTGGTTGCGGACCCCCTGAGTAGGCGTTGCTGACCCCCAGTTTAGTTCATAATCATGTCACTGAGACACAGTAAGAACCATTAACCTTTAGTTGCAGGGCTGGCAAACGAGAAGCACAGCCACTGTGCACCAGTGTAGCAGAAATAAAGAATTCTTTATGATCGTTTACATGACAGATTTGTATCCGTTGTCTTTCCTCCTTCCCACACAGACACAAACAATACGTTGCACCACATTCAAAGAGACAGGTTAATTACTACAAATTAGGTTTTCCATTTGGCCTCTGTGAATCATAAAATCTTGCAGAAAAGTTTCAATTAATCTCTTCCAGGAGGAAAGGGTATAAATGCCATATCTGTCCTCGTGTTCATCTTAATACTTTAATCCATCCAAACAGCTCCCTTCCTTCCTCTGTGGAAATGCACACTGTTTATTAAACCCACGGCAGTGGCTTACACAGTAAAATATGTCAGGTATTTAGGGCGGATAATTAATTTTTCTAAATTGCTTTAAAATAGTCACATTCCTCTATTTCTAAGCATGAGAAAGGGTGTTCTCAAGGCAAAGGTTGTAAATTCCGTCAGAAATCAAAATTGTCATCATGTAAAGTATTAAATTATACATGTCAAGATATTTACAATTTCGCACTTTGATATATGGCAATCGCTGGAAAGAAATGGCAAACCCTGGCATATTAGGGCGTGCTTTGTCAGATTCTGATAGGGCAAGAAGAAGGAGAAAGTCTATAGGTTGACTCACCTAGTGTGTTTTGACAGCATCTATTGTAATCAGAAAGTGTCTGCACCTTGTGTGGAAAGGATCACCTCCTACTCGTCCACTTCCACCACGCTGTCGCGTAACGTGGACTCCCCTTCTGGACACAGGAATATGTCCTGTCTAGTCTCAGAGGGACCAGAACCAGGTAGTGTCAGGGACTTCTTTGATAATGGCCATTTATTGACATTGGAAGAGGGACCAGCACTAGGTAGTGTCAGGGACTTCTTCGATAATGTCCAGTTATTGACATTGGGAGAGTTTGAAGCTTCCCTCTTACTACTAAAGACGGGATAGGTTCAAACTGATGCAGGGCGGGATCACAGTTTTGGGGATGCACAGAGACTGGATGAGAATTTACAGCACTTGAGTCCATATTTGATCAACCCTCAAGCTGGAGGGCAGTCTCTTGTCTCTACCAAGCCCGGATCTGAACACTGAGCCAGTGCCACGTGACTATATGAGTAAATAGGAAGAGGAGCTGGCAACAGAAATAGATGAGGAGACATGGGGGTAATTTCGTCTAGAGCTGCAACAACCTCCACTTGTTCGAAGTGCAGGGAAAATGCATGCAAAGTCATTACCAGATGGTACTTCACCTGGTCAGATTGTGGGCCATGTCCGGTACCTCCGATCTATGCAAGAGAAACTGCCAACATCCAGATGCATAGTTGGTGGTCCCGCCCCCTGGCTCAGATATTTTTGGGTGGTCCTATTGAAAATCATAAAATTAATCATGGGAATTGCTCTCTTCCTTGACCCTGTAGTTTTCATGCTGGGCTTCCCGGAAAGGACAGCATCTACCCTCTGTCCTTCCCTATGGGTCTCACACACATTATTATTATCATTATTATTATTATTATTATTATTATTGTTGTTGCTGTTATTATTATTATTCTGACACATCATTGGAAACAGACGGCTCCCCCGCTGGGCCTATGGGGGACTAAACGTTGGCATATTTAGCTATGGAAAAATTGACTGCATTATTTGCCGACAAGATGCCCAAATTTTAAAAAATCTGAGGTCATTCAAGACATATATAAATACCCAGACAGGGGGCTGGAGGATGGCTCTCCATGAACTTGACTTGTTGAGGAGAAGCTGAGACCATAGAACGTCATGTTCTTTCGATCAAAGCTCCACATAGCCCGAGCTCCCGCTGGCAGACTAGGAATGCACAGGTTGTTTCCATCATTCAATGCACCCCCCCACCTAGATATACAACTCAGGAGGGTACTGCTGTTGTCCCACTGCTATAGTGCTTAGTGGCTTTGTGTAGGAACCCGACACTAGGGCCTACCTCCCCTGCTCCCCCTCTCCAGCACCCCTAGCCACCACCTGCCACCTCTTCTCCCCCCTCCAAACCATCTCCGACCTCTCGTGAACAAGGTCATTATCACCCAAAATATGTGTCAGTGAGCTAGTATTGTAATGTTGTAATTTTATAAGCTTGTATTATGCACAATAAAGAATGAAATAAAGTTTGGGAAATAAAGACAGTGTCTGCACCTCAACCTTGCAGAAGTCCTCTTGAAAGAGATTTTGTGAGGAATATGGCAACCTTGTGACAGAACAGCAATGTATAAGATTATCACTGGCAGAGGCTGGTTCTGTAAGATCTTCATAAGACAAGGCGTTTATCTATATGCTTGGTCTGTACTGCTGCTGTGGCCACTGAGGATAGATAAACACTCTCAGTAACCCCTGCCCAGCTCAAAACAATGTCAGTATTACCTAACACCCAAAATCACCTGGCAGATGGAAGGCAAACCATGCTTGCCCGTGCAGATTTAGTGCTATGATTTTCTGTACCCTCAGCTCCTACTACCATATCAACAAGATCTAATTGTAGGCTATTTGTTGCAATTAGGAGGTATCTCGTGGTCTTTAGCAGTAGCGCACTAAGGGGCTGATTACCACCACGGCGGTCCTATAAACCAGCATAGTCACGGTGGTGGTGTGGGCACCGCTGGTCCGACCCCCCTATTAAAAGTTTGGCAGTCGAACCGCCAAAGGACCGCTGCAACTGCCGGAGATCCCACTAAGCATATTACGAGTTTCCTCACTGCCACTGTTTTCATGGCAGTGAACCTGCAATGAAAAGTGTGGCGGTGAGGAACCAAAGGGGACCCAACAGGGCCCCCTGTTGCCTCTGGGCCAGGAGATGCATGCAGGGGGGCACATAGTGTGCCCCCCTGTATGCATGCACCCTCTAGGAGTCCATGCTGTGCAGGAACTTGCTTTGGCATTCCCACTGTGGTGCCTTTCTATGGCTCACCACCTGGGACTGCCAAAGCACCGCCCGCCAGACCAGGAGAAAACTCCTAATCTGGTGGGCGGTCAGCGAACAAATTTGACAGTGTGGGAGCCGGGCACTGGCATGGCAGCCCACTCCCACACCGCCAAACTAGTAATCAGGTCATAAGTCAGCTGCCTACAGTAGCCCTAGTGTAGCACTTGCTTTGGTTAGGGAGGTATCTAAAGCCATCAATAACAATTTGGCCCAATCATACAGTGCAAAGATGGTTGTGGTGTAATGGCCAGAGCTGCTGACTTTGGAACTGGAGAACCAGGTATGAGTTCCGGCGTCAGCTCAACATCCTCTGATTCCATGCATATCACTCAATCTTCCCGTGCGTAAAAAACAAAAATGAATGTGTTCTTTAATAATGTAACTGGTGCTCTGTAGAGTGCGCCAATACCTTCGGGTCGAGTTCACACTACATAAAACTGCAAAAAAAAGATGTACAATTAGCTAACGATCCTTCTCAACAGAGCAGTTTCTCTGATTGAGCAGAGGACAACTGTGCACCCCGGCAGAACAAAATAAATGATGACGTTCTTTGGGATATACATCCATACAAATAATGAATGACAAAAGACTCAAAGGGATCGGGCATGCCCCAGTCTTCCATTGTTCAATACAAAGCTCTACAAAACAAAACTCTGTAAAGAGAGGCCTTCTGTATCACGACACAATGACAAAAAAACTACATAGATTCCAGCCAACCAGAGTCCCTGAACCATAAAATGCACGCGCATTCCAAAACCAGCATGGCATCATGCTAATGGGAGGAGTGCATTATACAGATGCTCATAAGATAAGATACAATAAGACACAAGTGGAGATGTAGTGAAATAAAATAAGATGTGGTAAGATAAAATGAGACAAGATGAGATGTCAAGTCACTGAGGAGATGTAGTCAGCAGTTTCCCCCTATACACTATTGCAGGATTCCTCCTATTCTTAAACATGGTATTTCAGCATGACAACTAGTTCCTTTGTAATAAGAAAAACATTTCTTTTCATTTCTTTTTTTGGTACGAACCTATTCATCCAATCGGCATCATTATTTCTAATTGGCTCTGGCAGTCAAGCCTTATGCAAGTTTAAGAAGCAAAATTACCGCACAGTAAAATCAGATCTGGTGTTCTTATGCCCGGTGTATCTGGGAGCAGGAAAACTGGTGCACTCTGGTTCAGGCGGAGTGGCATTCCCTACGGAATTTCCTTTCTGCCTGACTCATAATAAGCTGACCTCCAGTAGATGTCTCAGCAGCCAACAGTCAGAGGTTACTGATCAACCTCGACGTACCGTTACAATCTTCGAAGAATCTTGAACATTCTGAGAGCTCACAAGGCCCAGCTGTTGAACCATCAGCCTGAAGTTTTCTGGCTGATCCCTCTGGTGCTTTTTTAACCTCCTTCATCCCAGTCCTGAGGAAGACCCCATTCACAAGGCATCAAATCAGCTGTTTACTTCAGGGGTCGAAGCGTTGACATTTTCCTTTTGTTCAGACACTGATGACAGAGATTTATTATCTGCATCGGATACCCCGTGTTATGTTTTATTATTTCCGTACTCGCCAGACATCTGGCAGGATAGGCTGTATATATTGATTATTGATGTCACATATGCACACTACCTTCCTTTTGCACTTCACTTTCACAATCCTTGTCATGCACTCACTACCCCTCCCTTTTGCACCAGTTTTCATAAATGTTTGATTTTGGCATACGTTGTTTATAATCTGGCTAACATGCAACTTTGTGATGCAATAAAATCACAACCATTGATGGTGAATGACTAAAATGGTGGCGTTTAATTTTGATTAAAGTAACAATGTTTTTCTTGTGTTCGGTATAATATGTAATTGTTTCCCACTGTGACATTACCTTTCTGTACCATAAGTTACCCGGGTCCAGTGGCCTGTCGGGTTTACCCCATTGTTATATAATCCTGACTCATAATAAGGGCCGGAGTTGGATAGGTGAATACCAACTCAACAGCACATTCATAGCAAGTTCTGCTCGTACATCACATAAAACAGCTGTACACATTAGGCACAGCTTGCTTGCACCATCACCTGGTGTACACATGTGAGCAAACGTCTACATGATCAACAATGCAATATTGTTTCTAAATCATGCTCTATCCCTACTGATTTCTGTACCCAAATAGTGATCACTGTGAAACTTATGTTGTACTCTCTTTGTCTGCCACAACTACCTTGTATCTCTCTTACCCACAATTCAGGAGGCTATGCTGAACAGGCTTATACAACAGCTCTTGTCAGGGAAAATTTGTATTTAGGATTCACACCCTAGACACACCTCACATTGACCCCCACCAGTCCTTGACCCCACATGTACACTTCTGATATACTATATTCTGGATTTCCAATAGCACTCACCATTCAACAGAGCGGCTGACTCCGGAGCGCGAGCCTCACGGTTCGATCCCCGGCACCGGTGGCAGCTCAGCTCAGCATCATGTGACTCGAGGCAATAGCTCACTAAATCTCCCCGATGGCCCCCAGCGCATTGAAACCTTAAGGGGTGATATGTTCGCGCTTTACAAATATGGATTATGTTAAATATGAATTATCCCACAATATTAACCTACATAGAGTGGGATCCCCTTATAGAAGAAAGCACTTTACTCTGGCTAAATAAAGATTTTACCACCCAATCAAAGGAAAAAAACTGAAAAATCATTTTGCATACCTTACCATACATAAAAGACACAAAACTTTCACACTAACATACAAAACCAACTTACATGAAACCACATAAACTCTACTAACCTCTGACATCAGCATGGAGAACCAAAAGACACCATTAATTCATAGCACTCCAAATCCCGCATGGATGGGAAGCCATGGAAAATTTAATAATATCATAATAATTGTTGTGAATCAAACACCATGGCATGATATAAAATAATTTACCATAAAATTAGCATTAGGATAATTGCGAGATCAGTACTTTAGCATGTCAAGCATCTTTTTCTTAGTTTTCCTTCAAATGCAATGGAGTTTCTTTATGAAGATATAACCTGGGGACCAGGTAACAGCAGAACAAAACTGAAATACTTCCCATTGATGTGAAACTGTGAAGAAGCTTAGCCAAACTCCATGTAAGAGAAAACAACAATGTGCTACGTTTTTTAACTTGCTAAATTATGTATAGATTCTCAGTTTTTTTTTTTTTTAAATGAGCACCCTGTCAAGACTTTCTAAAGAATACAGAAATGCCTTCATGTGAAAAAGTGAGTCAATAAAGAATGGAATTTGCATATTTAACAGAGCAATGAAGACATTAAGAATTCAGTTGATTCTGAAGCACAACTGCTCTGTAAATTGAATCTCAAAGTGAGAAAAGAAATGAAGAATTCTTTACATTTTTCTGTCAATGTACTTGTGATTTTGCCAATTGTGTGGCCTGAAGTCCAAGCAATCAGGAGCAGCACCTCCATTAGTGTGGAGGAGCATTGCCCCACTAAAAAATTCCCCCAGAAAAGCCCAAAAGGTGAAAAAATGTTTATTTATTACCATTTTATTTTTTACCGACCCGCTCTGAAGCTAGTGTAAAGACGGGGCTGGGCCATTGCTACTGAGTGGCAGCAGCGATCTTCACATTTAAATTTAAAGTACACGTCTCATTTTGGCAAGCTGTCTTGCAATGCCAAGCCAGACATAAGCATTTTAAACCTCTCTTTTGAAGCTGCCTGAGACAGCTGGGTTAGAGAAAGTACAGGCCTCCAGTGCTCTTAAGAGCGCTGGAAGAGGCCGCTCCCTCCAATCCTGGCGCTTCTCTCATGCTGTTTAACAGCATGTGAACAACAGCAGGATTGGTTAGGGGAGTTGCCTGGGTCATTTGTTGAAGCCTCGAGGAGAGAAGACTGGAACACCTGAGCGAGGAGGACGTCGTGCAGCAACCAAGGAAGGTAAGTGTCTATTTCTTTTATTTATTTTAGTACCACCCAGTTGCCTGCCCCATTCTCCATACATGCCATGTGCCACTGAAAGCAATAGGTAACCATTTTTAAAAGAGCCTGTCATTCACTGGTTATCCATTTTGCCACGAATAAATAATCACCGAAATTTGATTGCCCATTCTTATAAATATAAATGTGCTGGGCAGAAGAGATAAACAGGAAAAATATTTTACATACCCGTGATGTGTCTTTGACGGAGACTCATCTGTGGCAGCTTCATGGGGCAGCAGAAACTCTGACGACAGTTCCTCTACATGGACCATGCACTGACGAAGAGGAGTTTACAGACTGAGGGGCAGATTTACAAGGCTCTTGCGCCACATTTGCGTCACTTTTCCCATGTTAAAAATTAAGCAAAAGTGGAGCAAGGGTCTTGTAAATCTGCCCCTGAGTGTGTGGAAGGACATCGAATAGAGGAGTGATCCTTAAAGTTCGTCAACCACTGTGAGCAGCATGTGCTGTTGAATCCCAAACAGAAAGCTTCACTGTTCGTATAGGGCCACAATCTTAATGTGCCATCTTAAAATCAGGCCAAATGAAAAACGCAACTCATCCTATCTCCAGATTACTTTTTAGTGATGTCTTTGTTCACTGATTTTGATTTTGAGCACAAATACACATTTCTTAGCTGCCATGCTCCCTGATTCAAAGATCCAGCCTATACTGAGATAACCTTCAATCAGGGATCTCTGGCAAGATGAAGTAATGGGATCACCATTGTAGTCCCTGTATCCCTGTAGTGTCCATTTTAGACACTGACATTTTCATGTGCACTAAGCAAACAGAAATATGGGGTACAAAGCATATGCACTGCCTAGTCTTTTTAGGTCTCACCCAGACAGCGCAAACTCGTTGCAAAAGACACACTGTAGGCTTATCAAGAAGTTACGAGGGGGCTTACAGCCCTCTTTGCTTTTCATTGGTTGTCTTTATTGTCACTAGCATTTTCTTGCTGAATAATCACTGGCTTGTCTGCCTCTTCTTGTGTTTGTCCATCAACTTGATTATAGCCTCATTAATGTCCTTTTGATTGGCTGACTTGTATTCTTCTAATGCTCAGTTTTAGGGAACTGCTTTTTTCTTATTGGTTAAGCACTCCATGAGAGTGGTTGTGTTTTTCAGCTCTGTCCCTCCCTCCTCGCTTTCTCCCCACCGCGTTCTCTGTTGCTGTCTCCCTCATGTGCTGACAACTCTTTCCTTTGTGTGCTTCTCCCCACCAAACGTTCTCATCTTCAGGCTTCGTGTTGCTCTCTCGCTCCCATTTTTTCCCTTGCCCAGTGTTGCTCTCTCCACCCTGAGCATCTCCTTCTGTGTTGCACTCTCCCTCCTGCGCTGCTTTTTAACTACCCATGCCACTGGATTCATTTTTATTGCATTTCACCATCCCCCAGCTCCTCTATACCTACCCTATCCCCACATTCTTTTTCTTTAATATCTATTTTTTAGATTGCCCAAGCAGCACATTTCTGGTATCAGGTCCATCCGCTTTTGACAGGGAATGCCCCTTTGAAGTTAATGCATGCATGTGCACAAGTGTTCACATATAACCAATGTATTGCCCCTTGCCCTAGCTGTGCTGCATTATTTTAAAAGGCAGACCCTGGCGGTAAACATGCTCAGTCTAATTACCATGAAATTACTGTGAGTGAGACTCATTCAGTGAGACTCCCCCTCTCAATAGGTCCAAAAACCAGGTGATCAAAAGCAAGAAATCCTGGTAGACTACATGGTCAAACCCCATTTGCAACAGTACTTAACACACACACACACACACACACAGCAAGATTGTTATGTAATTGTAAAGTACGTAGAACACATATTTTGAGTTGTAGGGATTTTTATTTTGTTAGAGTGCTTGGAGAGCAATGCCAGGCACTGAAAGCTCACAGTCCACCATTTTTGTCGAAACTATTGCTCTCAACAGAAAGAACTCAGAAGATCCAGACCAATTCTGTTACCAAATGGTACATATTGTTGTTTTGCGTCATGTTGTATAGCTGGGCAGTACTATTAAACAGCGAAAGATCCTACACTCAGTGCTTAATTTGAGCCAGTGGTTTCCGGTGCTCTGCACCTGCACTTAATTTTCAGCACCGGGGCATGTAATAGCCTGCCACAAGGTGGTGCTGTCTGTCTAATTTAAAGATGAGCACAACTGTTGTTTATTAATTCAATATACATTAAAAGTGACTATTGACTGCCGCCCAAGCCATTCTTATAGTTTTGGGGGCCTGGAATAGGCTGAATTGTCAGACTTGTAGGAGTGTGATGATTAGCAATTGTGTTGGTACTGCCATGGGTAGCGCTGGGGGGGCAATGTGTGGTGCAAGCTGCAGTGGCCTCCTGACGAGGGCCATGGCACTTTTTTTTTACAATACAAATTAAGCACTGCTTACACTCCTCCTTGCCTCAAAAGATGAATCCAAGCAACTCATTTGAGTGACTTAAAGTCTAAACTGTTATGCAGAACATTGATGGGCAGGATACATTTCTAACAGACCAAAAGCAGAAAGGAAGCAGCATATCGTTCATTAGAAACAGGGTGTTACAGTCTGGGGGAGACAGTGCCAAGTGGGTGATCAGCAGCCTGAAGAATGAGGTTGTGAATACCTTTCTCATGAGCATGCATGACCTCAATCAGCACAACCTTAGGTTTTGGGTAGACTTAAAGAAACATTTTGATGGACATTGGCAGCGAATCAGTCATGGGAGGAGACTGCAATCAGGCAATTTACCTTTTTCCAAGGCAGAAATGTTCCATTCTGCAGGGACACAACCTTTAAGACACTTAAGGCTTTTATAATGTGTTTTCAATTTTTAACGTTCGTTTTAATTAAGTATCAACGTGATGTTTGTATGTTACGGTTTTAATTAACTGTATAAAAAAGTATAAGTACCACTTAAGGCTCTGTTTTTTAAATATTTGTGCACCATGATTCGTTCATGTTTGTCAGGTGATAAATAGCACATCTTTAAAGGGCAGTTAGAAATATATAAGAACATTTTCATAAGTGTTTTCTTATTTTCAGCAAAAAAAAGACATCTTTGCGAAAATCTCAAGAAAAGTGAGGACTAGAAAAATGACTTTTAGTGTTTCTCAGTTTAATGTCAAAATGTATGAAGTAACAACGAACACTGCTCATAGTGCTTATTGTTTTAGATTCCTAAATGTTTAGAAAGCAAAATATTTAAAATTGATATGGGCCTGGTCCATTTCTCCGACATCTCTCTCCGTCGTTCCTCGTTGTTTGTGTCTAGTTATGTGTCTCATCACGCACATTTCTCGCTCCTACCTCATCGCCACATTGTATGTTTGTATCCTTAGGACCAAAGACGTATTGCAGTGTTTCATTTTAGGGGATGTGAGACTTTTGATTGACATATCACCTAAAATGACTCATTTTGCAGGTAATCCCTGCTCAGAACACCCTCCAACTCAGCTGAGCTTCTATTGCAATAAACAACATTGGCAAAGCCATTAGACCTGGCTTTAGTGTGAAAACTCCTGCAGACAAGGCATGCAAAATGATAATTGCATGTATTACATGCACAAATGCTGTTTATCACAGTAAAGCCTTAGCTGCTAAACTTGCCAATAAGAGGAAAATATATAAAAAAACATTGATTTCTGTATATTATGCCTATTGGAGATATCAAATTGAATGTGACATAGTGATGATGCAGTGTACTTTTCTGATGCAAAATAGTATGTTTTGTTATGTTGTACTGTGTATAGTTAGGTTATGTGTTGTGATCTTGTAGTGAAGGTTGCCGACATAACATATGGAACCTTCTGTGTCTAAGGTTCTGTTGTCATGGTGCTCGAGTCTGAAACCAGTAGCTGTGTCAGTTGCCGCTGGCTGATGAGTGGAGCACCACATCGATGAAGAGTTTACTTGAATAAACCAATCTACGTGAAATACAGTAGTCTACAGCATTTGATAACTACATATTTTGGCGATGATTCTTCAGCCAAGCGGAAGTGTGCTATTTAGATGTAGTGGAGGACCTACGAGTTAATTGCAAGTCAGATAAGTACTTGCATGCGGGGCGATAACTGGATGTGGTGTGTACATCAATATTTTAACTAAACAAGTTTGCGGCATGGGGGCTTAGACTCTGCCCTATGTAACTAACGTGTGGCTTCAACATGCTCAAGGCAGGAGTCAATACACAGGGCTGAGCAGCGCAGAGGCCAAAGGAGAACGTTGGAGCTGTAAGTGGAATGTCGCAAGCGGCCCAACATCGCAGCCAGTGTATGAGGAGAAAGAACCAGACAAGGCTGCAAAGATGCACCAGTCTATTGACGAGAGCAGTGTATCGGAGGTATTAAAGGCCCCGTGGGATTAGCAGTATTTCAGAAACCTGCATCACACCTTACCACCGTGCCCAGAACGTGACACATGCGTGGAGGAAAGAGGCATCTGGTGGACTAATCCCACCATATTGTCAGTAGCAGTGTATTTGCTGTGCTAGAGGCCCTGTGGGATTAGCGGTATTTCAGAGCACCATATTGCAAATTACTGCATTGCCAGGAAGTGTATTGGCATCAGGGTGTGCTGTCCCATGTTCTTCAGCGGTGCCTGTGGACCATGCAGTGCTATCCCAGGGAGACCTGCCAGACTCCTGGCTCAAAGGGGAGTAACAGTGTCATGACACGCCCATCGCGGGCAGAGCTATATCATTAAAGGGCATAGCAAAGCCTGAGAGCTTAAAGGAGCATTCTCTTAAAGGGGAGGTGTAAAAAAAAAAAAGAAAGAAAAAAATAAATAAAAGAAACAAATTCTTAAGAGTGCATGTTAGTAGTTATGTGCGGACAAGATAACTAGTAATCACCACACTTGCAGTGAGTTTAATAAATTTCAAAAGGTACAGGAAAGCACAAATTGACATTAAATCCGTATTTGTAAAGCGCGAACTACTCACCCTTACGGGTCTCAAGGCGCTGGGGGCCGTTGTGGAAATTAAGTGAGCTATTGCCCAGAGTTACATGGTGCTGAGCTGAGCTGCCGCCGGAGCCGGGGATCGAACCGTGAGCCCTGTGCTCCGAAGTCAGCTGCCCTCGCCGCTGCACCACACCTCTCCACATTGTGGTGGATAACATCTGTGCAATGCGTGGGGAGTGCTCTCAAAACATTTACATATATACACAAAAACTCAGTCCATCATGTAAGTGATTCATTGTGTATAAGGTAAAAAAAAGGATGTATGGAGGCTACAGCAATCTCTCCCCAACCACATTTTCTGGCAGAACCAGGTGTCCCATCCATTGAGTGGGATGAATGGGTGGATGCTTCGACAATACTTGGAAGCACTGGATGCTTGGAATTTAGCTCGAGCAGAAAAAGAGCCTTTTTACTGGCCAGCTTAGGAAAAGAAGGGCAACATATCTTTAAGTACCTACCTGTAGCAGTAGATAATCATGGGTAAGCCATAGAGGATGTATTCATGGAGGCACAAAAAAGACTGCAAAAGAAATTTGCCAAAGGGACCAATGTGGTGATGAGAAGATTTAAGTTTTACACACAACCGCAGAGACTTGGTGAGTCAATAGATGAATTTTTCACTAGACTACGAGAACTTTCATTCAAGTGTAAGTTTGGAGCGATGGCTGAAGAGATGATACGTGATCAACTGATTATCCAATGTAGAAGCAGGAAGACACACGAGCAGCCAAGGATCTAACTCTGAAAGATACAATCGAAATCGTGAAAATCGTGAAGATGGATCGCAGAGACTGTATGATGAATACCAAGAGAAGGTGAAACTTCGGTGATTGGCAAGGTGGAGGAGGAAGTAGCAGTGCTGAACAAATGAAACTCCTAGAGCGGAAAAACTTTTCCAGGGAATAAGAGCCTATCCAGGAAAATTGCGGACAGGATGTGTAGCAAGTGTGGGAGAAACTACCAGGCATCGGACTCCAAAAATTGTTGGGCTGTTGGAAAGGAGTGTAGAAGGTGTGGCCGCAAAGGGCACTTTGCAAGGATGTGCAAAGAGGCCAATAAAGGCAAAGTAGTGGTATTATCCTAGGAGACAGCTAGTGGAGACAAACACGTGAGGTCAGATGAGGGCAGAAGAAGAAATAGGCCTAAGGCAGAATTTGTCATAAGGGACAAAGTTGTTGAGTTGATGGTGGATTCGGGGTCATTGTACACCATTATACCCAAAAGTGTGTTCCAGAAGGAGTGGTCTGGGGTAATATTGTTTCCCGAGGGACATAAATCCAGGAGCATATCAAGGAAAAGAGATATACATTTTAGGGTACATGTTAAGGAACATAGGTTTCGTCAACAATCAGATAAAGGGCAAGGTCTACATAGCTGAGTCAGGGCCACCCATATTGGGCTGGTATCACCAATATCATCTCCATATCAGGATTGTTCCTCATGCTGCTTTACAAGTAATGGCAGTAGACAAACTAACAGTGGAGGATATCTTGGAGGGTGCCAAGGAAGTGTTATGGAAGGAGTTAGGACACTTAACGGGACATGCACATAAAAGAAAGTCAAGCAGGGACGCGCGACGGGAGTAAGACATTTGTAAAGGTGTTTAACTCTGTGCTGAAACTGTTTTATTCATTTTGCTTCCTCGTTTTACACTTGTTTTAAAAACTGTTTTAAATCAATTTAACCGCACTTTGTACTTTCACTCACCCTCCTGCCACTTTCAATTAGCTGCACAAACCGCTCTGCTCCCCGGTCCACCACGGGTTTCTTGATTGCGTGGAGGGAGCAACGGCAACGATTTCCTTACTTCCGGGCAGGAGGCGGGGGGTGGAGTCACACGATCAGCAGATCAGATGCTGAATACATTTAAAGCCAGGGCAGCCACGACGCGCAGCGGACGCGCGACGGGAGTAAGACATTTGTAAAGGTGTTTAACTCTGTGCTGAAACTGTTTTATTCATTTTGCTTACTCGTTTTACACTTGTTTTAAAAACTGTTTTAAATCAATTTAACCGCACTTTGTACTTTCACTCACCCTCCTTCCACTTTCAATTAGCTGCACAAACCGCTCTGCTCCCCGGTCCACCACGGGTTTCCCGATTGCGTGGAGGGAGCAACAACAACGATTTCCTTACTTCCGGGCAGGAGGCGGGTGTGGAGTCACACGATCAGCAGATCAGATGCTGAATACATTTAAAGCCAGGGCAGCCACGACGCGCAGCGGACGCGCGACGGGAGTAAGACATTTGTAAAGGTGTTTAACTCTGTGCTGAAACTGTTTTATTCATTTGCTTCCTCGTTTTACACTTGTTTTAAAAACTGTTTTAAATCAATTTACCTATGTCTATGTTCCGTCCGTGTTCTGCTTACAGCGCTGGGATGCCAAAGGGTAGCTATGCGCTATATAAATGCCGTTTTCATTTCATATCTGTTTAGCATAAGGTCAGGAGGGTGCCGATAGTGGTGAGAAACGAAATGAGGAAAATGTTGGACGAGATGTTGGGCAATGGGATAATAGAACCAGTTGGAACATCAGCCTGGATCTCTCCAGTGGTTATCACTGAGAAGTCTGATGGCAAGTTGCGCTTCTGTGTTGACTTAATGAGCCTCAAGCAGAACCATGTGTCAGATACCTTCCCAATACCTAACATCAATAAATTGATCTTATTGTTGCAAGGAGGAAAGTACTTTTCCAAATTGGACCTGCGGCATGTATACCACCACATTCATTTGCATGGCACCTCTAAACCCTCGACAATGTTCATTAAAATGGAGGGCACTTTACACTTTACAAGGATGCCTTTTGGGCTGTCATCCGAGGCGAGTGTCTTTTAGAGAATGGTAACAGAAGTTTTCAAGGTTTTAAAGAACTTAATTTACTTCCAAGATGATATCTTGGTGTTTGGTGTCAGTGTTAGCAGTCACAACAAAGAGTTAAAGGCTTAGCCAGATTGGTAGAAGTTGGCCTAATGCTGCGCAGAGAGAAATTTGCTTTCCTGGTCACTGAGGTGGAATATTCGGGATATACATTATCCCTTGATGGAGTGAAACATAAAAAAAAGATTTACTTGCATCAATAAGACTGGCACCAGTTCCTTGCAATAAGGATCAGTTACACTAGTTTCTTGGTCTAATCGAGTATTACCCGAAATTTGTAAAATAATTTGCCAGCAAAACTGAGGTGTTGAAGATGCTCATGAAAAAGGGGGCTACATTTACATGTGGAATGGAACAGCAAAAATGTTTTGAGGGCATGAAAGAAGAAATCTGTGGAGTGGGCATCCTAGTGCCTTTTGATATCAATGGCAACACCATTGTGACTGTAGATGCAAGTGACAAAGGTGTCGGAGCAGTCTTGTCCCAGAAGGTGAATTCTTTGGAGAAAACTGTGGCATTTGTGTCACGTTCCTTGACTGCTGTGGATCATCACTACTCATTTATCGAGAAGGAGAACCTGGCAGCAGCTTGGGGTGTGGAATACTTTAGGACGTATGTGTGGGGACGCAAGTAAACTCTTCACACAGACCACAAGCCTCTGCTGAAGATATTGTCACCAGGTAGGGCAGGAAAACGGTCTTCCAGGCTAGCCAGTTTGGCATCCAGATTGCATGAGTATAACTTTCTAGTGGAATTCACACCTGGTTGGCAGAATGTGTAGGCTGCTTGCCTGTCATGGTTACCCTTGGATTGGAAGAGTGTGGATGAGGTAGGAGTGACCAAGTGTGCGAGGGAAGGAGTTGTGGCCAGTGTGGAGGATGTTGTACAGTGGAGTCGGGGTGCAGTATGTAAATCCAAATGGTCGTTATCCATGGAGAAGGATGAAGTGTTGAGGGGTGTCCTTAAGCTTATACTCAAAAGCGGGAGAAGAGAGAGCACTTTGCCCATTGCTTTGAAGCTCTTCAATGCAATTTGGGATGAACTCTCTACAGTTGCAGACCAAATCATCATGTGAGGTGATAACATTGTTCTTCCCCTTGGCATTCACAGGAGACTGTTTGAAATAGCGCATGAAGGTCATTTGGGTCAGACTGTGACAAAGAAGAGATTGTGATGTGCGTTTTGGTAGCAGGTATGGATAGAGTTGTTGTGGAATGGGTGGAATGATGTCGTGAATGCAGTGAGTGTGAGAACACGTTAAAAGTAGGTGCACAAGTTGTATCAACAAGTATCCATGATCCTGGCCAAGTGTGGCATAGTGTGTGTCTGGATTTTATTGGCCTCATGGCAGGAGTTGAGCTCAACAAGAGATTTGGAATTGTCATATATTGGATGTTCATTCCAGGTGGCTGATTGTATGACTAGTGCCCAAGATTACAACTAGAAGTACCATAAGGATGTTGCATGAGACATTCAAAGAGAAGGGTTACCCTGCTGTGCTCATTACAGATAATGGGACTCAGTTGACGTCAGTGGAGATAACATAGGGGCATATTAGCAAGGGCGGTATCGCCACTTTAGCGGCACTTTTTGCTGCTAAAGCGGCGATATTTCTATCGCCCTATTAGCAAGCTGTCGCTAACAGCTGTTAGCGACAGCTTTATGGCGAAAGCGACCGTTTTGGTGCCGCTTTGCATGTCAGCGATAATTATCGCTAATGACATGCAAAGTAGGCGTTCCCAACTAAAAGCGACTGGAAACAGTCGCAAACACAACTTCCCCCTAGGTGGCCCTATCCGATGGTTCCCCTCTGGACGCCCTCAGGTTTAGGAGCGGCCTGGCCGCCGTAGCAGAGTGGATGACCTCTAATTGCCTTCAGTTGAACGCCACTAAAACGGAGGTACTGTTGGTAGGGAAGGACAGGAACCTCTGGAATGAGCTATGGTGGCCAAGTGTGCTTGGAGACACCCCCACCCCTAAGATGGCGGTCAAGAACTTAGGGGTTTGGATGGATTCCACCCTCAGCTTCCAAGAACCTACAAAAAAAGTTGCGGGCACTTGTTTTGGCCTCTTGCGCGGTCTCAAGCCGTTGCTGAGGTTTTTCAACCCACCCACACGCCAGCTGATTGTCCAGTCTGCTATTTTATCCAGACTGGACTACGCTAACTCGCTCCTCTTAGGAGCCAATCAGGCTGAGGTTATGCGATTACAGCGTGTGCAGAATGCGGCTGCTAGAGCCCTCTTAGGGCTCCCACGTCACTGTTCCGCCACTGACGCCGTTCGGCGGCTTCACCCTATTCCGGTGGCCAAACGGATCCAATTCAAGGCACTTTGCCTATCTTTCAAGATCTTGAAACTAGCCTCACCCAGCCTCCTTGCCAATATGTTAACTCCCTACGAATCCACTCGTGAGCTGCGATCCTCGGGGCAGTACTTAGTCACTGTCCCCCGTGTGAAGCGCGTCCGGGCTGGTGGTCGATCATTCCACTACATGGCCGCTAAGCTATGGAATTCTCTGCCCCCTCAGATTCGCTGCTTAAATCACTTGTTGGCTTTCAGGAAAGCTATCAAAACCTTCCTCTTTCCGCCAGCTTAGGCCGCCTGCTCTTTTTTCCTGTTGCTCACCAGTTTCTCCTTTACCCTGCTACTCTCTGTGGCTGGCAGCGCCGGGACGCCTCTTCGCTGGGGCAGCTGTGCGCTATATAAATCTGGTTAACATTAACATTAACATTAACATTAGCAATGCCCGCGAAGCGATAAAAAAAGTCGCTCTAACCGCGATTATCGCTGGATTTTAACACCTGCTAAAAACTTGACTTAATCATTCTTGTCAATGGGAGGTGGATTGTAAGGTTAAGTCCTCACCTGCCTATTAGCAAGCTTTTCATTAGCGCAGAGAATTTATCGCTGGATTCCTCGCGCTATTGCTGGGTTTCGCCGCTATCGCTGGATTTTTTATCGCCTTGGAGATAAGCGTTGATAATAACGCGTTATCTCCGCGATGAAATCCAGCGATAGCCGGCGATAACAAAAACAGCGCTAAGCGCGCTTTGCGATAATTATCGCTATTCCTTGGTAATATCCCCCATAGTTTTTGGATTTGTGTGGAATCAACACTCATAGACTGTGCTTTACAATCCCCAAGCTAATGGGATTGTGGAGAGAGCTAACCGCATGGTTAAGGGGGCAATAGAGTTGGCCTTAGACAATACCCTGGACATAGAGGAGGTAATTTCAGATTTAGTGTGGGCTTACCGCACCACAGAGAATATCATTACCAGTAAAGTCCCCTTTTGTGCCATGAAAGGGAGAAAGGCTACGACCAAACTTGTACCCTCTTGGGTAAGGGAGTTGATAAGTGAGAGAGTGGTTGGAGTTAGGCCGGAGCTTGACGCTCCCTGTTTTCCAAGTGAGAGGAAAGATCAACCAGGCATCCACAAAGGTGATTGGGTCAAAGTGAGGTCAGGACGCATCAAGAGTAATTTGAGAAAGTTCCGTGGCCTTTTTTAAGTCAAGGAAGTGCATCAGTGGCATGTGGTGTTGGTTAATGGAGAGAGGTGGAATCTCTGGAGGATGGCAAAGAATTGTGCAGCTGACAAAACACCCATAAGGAGAGAGTATGGAAGTGCGCGTAGTGGTTACATGTTAGCACAGGATCGCTAGTTGTTGAGCGAGGGACGTGTGAATGGTGCAAGGAGAGCAGTGGGGACAGGCGGTAACAATTTAGATGTGAGTCGTGAAGTTGGAGAAAATTTTCTGGATATACCTTGTACTCAGAGACCCCTGCGTGTGAGGAGGCCCCCTACTTACTTTCAGGATTTTGTAGTGGAATAGTCCTTCCACTCCGGATGCGCTGAGCGTGTCTGTTGCTTGACATCTGTAGTTTGGGGCCATATTTATACAGGGTCTCATTGGAACTTCTGTACTTATACTGTTGTGTTATAGAGTTTAAGTGTCTGCTATTGTATTCACTCGGAATGTATGTTACCATTACTTATAATGTCCTTAGTCACTCATTAGTTGTTTTTCTTTAAAACATTTCATAGCAGCTATTTCTGGATAGTGTTTAAGGGTTTCCTTACTGAACCCTGCCATCATTGTTGCATTTATTTCTTCTTCCTTTCCATGTTTGCTTCCATTTCATATTTTCCATGAAACACTGTACCTTTCCTTCATGTTGGAAGGAAAGGAGATATGTTGTGATCTTGTAATGAAGGCTGCCGACATAACATATAGAACCTTCTGTATCTTAGCTCCTGTTGTCATGGTGCTCGAGTCAGAAACCAGTAGCTGTGTCAGATGCTGCTGGCTGATGAATGGAGCACCACGTCGATGAAGAGCTTTACTTGAATAAACCAATCTACATGAAATACAGTAGTCTACAGCTTTTGATTACTACATTATAACTATTTATAGAGTGCACATCTCACTCGGGAGGCTACCCAGGCTTTAGAAAGGAGGGGACTGAACTGGCCAAGTCTGAGGTCAAGATGAAGAGCTATAGCTTCAGTTTCTTGTGAAATTCAAGGACCGAGGAGGCGGAGGGTGTGATGTGCAGGGGGAGTTGTTCCAGGCCTTGGGTGTGAATTACGAGAAGATGCAGCCACTGGCTCTGTGCTTGTGGGGGATGTGAACGAGCTAGGGACTGGCCAATGGTAGGTCGGGTGAGGAAATTACCAGTGATGTTAAGGTAAGCAAGACCTAGCTTATGAAGGATTGTGTACATGTGAGTGAGGAGCTTAAATAGTGCACATTTGTGGACTGGGAGTCAGTCGATCTCTTGAGGTGTGGGGTGTTGTGTGGGGTGAAGTGTGCGCGGTGTGAGAGCCTGAGTGGGAGTCTGGCCACTTTGTTTTGCATGACCTCAAATCACCTGGTCAGACGGGAGGCAGTGCTTAATGAAACTTAATTGGGCCCCCCTTCAAAGTACATGGAGGCCCCCCCCCTCCGGACTCACTCCGGAGCTCTAAGGCCATTGTATGTGCTGAGGGGGCCCCCTGGAGCTCGGGGCCCCCGCACTGCAGGGGATGCAGGGGCCTTTGTTACGCCACTGACGGGAGGTGATGCTGACATAAAATGTTTTGCCATAGTCCAATTTACTGGTAATAAGTTCCTAGGTGAGGGTTTTGTATCAAAAAGGGACTCATGCATTTCAATGGAAACTCATCATTGATGCTGGAATTATACATCTACTAGCCAAGAGAATGAGGTGCGAAAGATATATATTTTTGTGGGCGAAGCCAAAGCACACTCTATATATATTTTAAATGACTTTGAACTATAGGTCCTGCAGTCAGCTGTTCTGTCAAGTCAGAACTAATGAGTATCGCCGCTACTGCTAGTACAGTTTTATTCTCTGATGGCTGCTGTCACCGAGTCCCCGCATTTATGAGCAGAGAAATTCCTAACATATCTGCATGCATTATTTCTGCCTGGAAATTTAGATAGATATAAAATCAGTAGACACTTTCCAAAACTGCCAAAATCTGACATAAGCTGCAGAGCATAAATCAGTATTTTGTAGAGCAGAATTCTAAGCCATGTGTTTGTTCTATCCCAGTAGGAACATAAAACTCTCTTTTAATCAATGTTATTCTCAATAAAAATACAAGGTGGTTATGGTTGTCAGCTTATTTGATAAATATTGTGCTATTGTTCCCTATGACAAGAAATTCTCTTGTTCTAGAAACTGTATCACTTTTGAAGCCTGTATTTTTTTTTGTTAAATAGTTTCTCTACTTCCGAGAGTGGGATGGTTATACTGACGTTAACAACTACCAACAATAACCTATAATGGATTTAAGGTCTAACATGAAAAAAATATATGGCCAGGTCAAGTTTAGAAGCCAGGATAAGATTTAAGAACTCCGAACTCTTGGGTTCTATAGTAGGACATTACCCATGGATGCCAAGATGGTAAGCTGCTTTGCACAATGCAGTATTCTCAGTCACTCGATGACATCCTCCGAACATCGTCATGCCGCTCAGAGAGGAGTACATTGGAAATATTCTTACGGTAGAACAGTGGCATAGCTAGACATTAGACCGCCCCGGGCAGTCCATGCGTTTGCTGCCCCGCGGAGGCCGCATTGAAGAGCGAAGAGGGGAGGGGGGGCGTTGGTGCTGGCGATTGCTACCTCAAGATAGCAGGTAAGAGCAGAGGGGAGACCGCCACCCCCAAAACTCATGCCGCCCAGGGCAGACCGCCCACCCTCTACCCCCCCTTGCTACACCACAGCGGTAGAAGGCAGATGAGAAAGGTTTTTTATTGCAGGTCACACCCATCGACGAGTCCATCTTCCTCGTTTAGCAAACACTGTCTTAGTTGTTTCTACATCTTAGAGTCAGGATTAGCCAGTGCCATTCTCTGGATGGTCACTAGCTGCAATGCTAGACTAGATGTTTGTCCTCTGGTCTCCTGGGGGCATATTATCAAAGAATAGCGATAAACATCGCTAAGCGCACTTAGCGCGTTTCTGTTTATCGCCGTCTATCGCTGAATTTCATCGCCGTGTTAGCGGCGTATTATCAACGCTTTGCTAACAGGCGATGTAATTCCAGCGATAGACGGCGAGAAACAGAAATAGCGCGTGAAATCCAGCGATGATTTCACAGCGCTATGGAGAAGCTTGCTGATAGGGGAGTGTGGACCTAACCAGTCAATCCACCTCCCATTATCAGTATAGCTAAGTCGATTCAAAAGCAGACGTTCAATACCTGCGATAACCGGGGTTTAGCGCGGCTTTTTTAATCGCTTCGCGGTTCTGGGGCCGCGTTGATAATAGAGCGAAGTTGTGTCTGCGAGTGTTTCCATGACGTGTTAGTCAGGAACGCCTACTTTGCATGTCATTAGCGATATATATCGCTGACATGCAAAGTGGAAAAAAAACAACAGCTAACGCCTGTAATCCTGCGCTAACGCCTGTTAGCGCAGGCTTGTTAATAGGGCGATAAAAATATCACCGCTTTTTCGGCAAAAATTGCCGCAAAAGTGGCGATATTGCCTTTGATAATATGCCCCCTGATTCCTCCAGGTCTCCGAAAAGAAAGGGAAAGCCTCAAACGCACCATTATGTGGTATGTCCATTTACAGAGCATCTCTTGGAAGAGTTCTCTTACAGGACACAACATAGGAATTCCTTTGAGATGACCTCTTCCTTTTTTCTTACCTTTATCTACAAATGATCATTTAGAGAAGGGATTTGCAAGTATGGCAAAGTCCCTGTTTACTAAAGCTCAGACACTTTAAATTTAGTCCCAGCTTCCCCAGTTGAAAAAAATGGTTTGGCCATGGACACATGATCTCCCACTGCCTTGGTTTATCTTTCAAGAGTGGGAGTGCTAACCAACAAACTGAAGTCACCAGTAGTAGTTACTAGTTAAAAAGTGGGACTTACTGTAGAAGCGCTGTGACAAATACGCAGGATCAATGGAGCTACGGACCAAGGTAGTATGAAAATGAGCATCAGGGGGAAGAAAAGGCATTATGTGGAAAGGAAAGGCAATATTATTTGATTAAAGGTAAGTTATGCTGCACGTTATGTGCCATTACTAGCTTTATTTAACTTTTATCGCACACCCACTCAAGAAAGACAAAATTGCAGATTGAGCAGCTGCCTTTCCAAATGTTATTCACCAACAAGTAATTATTTTGTGGTGCATGGAAGTAGAAGATTCCAGTTTCTTCAACACTGTCTTTTCTACCTCACAGAATAAAATAGATTGTGTAAAATCTATAGAGTGTTACATTGCAGAAAACAAATATACATGCACACACTTTTTTATAATAAAAGTTGTACCTTATTTATTAAAGCATCACAGTTATGATCTAAAACGTAGCTTCAGTATCCAGGGTATGCTGTATTCCTACAACAGGGCCTCTGGGTGCACCCCTTTAAACTAAGAAACAGCAAAGCAAAACTGCAGATGTTGTTGTATTTTTGTTGTGATTAGCCTGATGTCACATTCTAAATGTGATTATTCACTGCTGTGATGCAGCGATGGTGGATTACAGATCTCATAACTCATTGCTGCTACCTCATAAAGGAATTCCAGGCTGCTCTGGCCGGGCTCTGTGATAGCCGACCAAAGCTGGGCTGGAATACATGGAGCGCAGCTTCTGAAGGCGCCGGAACGGAAGGCACAGAGAGTGATGGGGCGGGTGCAAGGAGGTCAGGTATATTTTTTTGTATTTTGGACTGGGAGGAGAGGCCATGGTATGTATGGCTCCCAAATGTATTTATTTATTTATGCAATTTTATATAGCGCATATGTTAGACTTGGCCCTTTTTGCAGGGTCATCCCAGAACTTTTTGCCTTCCTACTGGTACTTTTTCTGACCTGGTGTTGGTGGTTTTAGGACTCTGGGCACTTTATCACTGCTGTTCAGTGTTAAAGTGCATGTGCTCTCCATGGTAAACTTGGTAACATTGGTCTACACCTGTTTGGCGTATTTAATTTACATATCAGTCCCTTGTAAAGTGGTATCTCATATACCCAGGGCCAGCAAATTAAATGCTACTGGTGGGCTTGCTGTGCTGCTTGCGCCACCCACCAAAGTAGCCTTTCAAACCTGTCTCAGGCCATTGCAGGGCCTGCGCGCACAGTTTACTGCCACTGTGACGTGGCACATAAAGTGGTTGCCACGTCTGTGACTCCCCTTTTACTACATATCAGTCACCCCTAAGGTAGGCCCTAGCTAGCCCTATGGGCAGGGTGTAGAGTAGGTAAAAGGTAGGACATGTGCCTTAACTGTGTGGCATGTCCTGGTAGTGGCAAACAGCCTATTTGGTTTCTCACTGCTGTGAGGCTGCCCTCTCATCGGAATGCATTGGGGATACCCTGATATGTGTTTCAGTGGTAATTCCTGACATGAGAGGAGTAGCGTGATCAAGTTTGGTATGTTTGGAATAGTGGCGATAAATGCTGCATAATGGTGTTCGCAGATTTATTATCACTATTTTAGAAATGCCACTTTTAGAAGTGGGCATTTCTGTGTGCTATGTGTCTTTGTGCCTGCCTGTTGTGTATTGCATGTCTGGCTCTGGATGACAGGGGCTGGGGAGGTGCAGTGGCTCCAGAGGAGCTGGGTGAGTCAGCGCTAGGCTGAATAGGCCTGATCTGCATTTGGAGTAGTGGGAGGAGTAGCACCTGAACCTGAATAGGACTGTGCCTGCCTTACACAATCTGGCACCACCCCCCTGTGGTGTGTCTGGGGCCAGAGCCTACACTAACAATAAAGGTGTTGTGCAAGTAAAAGGATATATGTAATTACCCCCCAGAACTGGTTTGGACTGGGCACAGAGCCCTGTGCCAGGGGGAAGAACAAAGACACGTGATATAAATATTGGGGCTGTGACCCCATGAAAGTGTGCTTACTTGGAACTTGCGGCCGGTGGGCTGCTGGACTGCCAGGAGGAACCGCCACTTTTACTGGGCCCTATGTGTGCTGGCCTCCTGTCTCTGAAGACTCTGGGACACAAAAAGACTGCATCCTGTGTACTACACTTCCTTCAGGGACTTCTGGTGCCCCTCATTGTTTGGAAAATCCTGGTGTCAGAGTTCATGAGCAGGTCTGCCGTGGGACTCTTGCTTCTGTGAGTCCAGCAGCAGCGTGAACAGAGCGAGGAGTGAGGGCACTCCCAGCCAAGTTGTGGCAACCCAGCGCGGGGCGAGCGCTGGGTTCATGCTCAGGGTGCAGGTCTTGCTTGGGGTGCTCAGAGTGTGGTAAGCGCTTTTCTCCTGCCTGCTGGGGGCAGAGACGGCTGCACCGAAGAGAGCTGGGGCCCTGGAATTGAGCCTCTGCTGCGTGGAAGCACGCCGCCCTCTTCCTCCCTTGCCAGCCGAAGCTGCGATCGAGAGGGCGGGGCTAGTGAGGAGCTGCCGGGCCTGCCCCGATCGGGAGAGCAGCATCAACGCGTGAGTCAGGCGGGAGGAGCTTGTCCGTCAGCCTGCTACCGCTGCCGCTTGTGAGCCATACCTGAAAGCAGTAGCCTGCAGAGACGGAGCCACATCAGTGTCTCCTGATGCGGCCCCAGGCTGGGGAGAGGTTGCCTGGCAACCAGCAGGAGCCGAGGGTAGCTCCGCCCAGCTCCAGGAGTGCAAGGGCTCCAATCCGGAAGTTGCCGGGGCTATCGAGCAACAGGAGAGGCCGCCGGAAGTCAGTCTGGTTGTGGGCGGGGCGGACGGAGGCTTCGTTCTGTGCCCTGCTGCCCTTTTTATTTCCAATTTCCTGGCCGGGCGGCTGCACCGCATGGTTGTGGGCAGCCCCGGTTTGAGGAACCAGGGTGGGAGTCCCCTGAAACAGCCATATTGTGCATACCGGTCATTTTTCAGCAGCTGCACCGCATGGTCACGGGCAGCTGCATCCTCATCTGCTCGTGGGAGGCAGAGACCGGGGGTGTGTACGCCCCACTCCCGCACTTGGTGTACAGAGACCCCGGGGGCATTCCTCTTCAAGCAGCGGAAGCACCCACAACACTGTAAGTAAAATGCACCGGGGGCATTGTGGTGCTTTGGGCAATCCGGGGTAAACCTTGACGGAGGCCCCCACTCCTCTCCAAGGAAGAGGAGTAGTTTTCATAGTCCCCAAGTGGGAAAGAATCACTCAGGACTACCGCGCAGTCCAGGTAGTGAGCGCAGAGGCGCTGGGACTGTCGATAGGGGGCCAGTGGGCTCTCAGGAATATTGTGGCATATTGTGCAGTTATGGTTATGCCTAAGAGGGGCATGGTGTGTTGTAGAAATGATGCACTGCACTACTGATGATTATATGCATAATATGCTGAGTACTGCTACGGATCGTTTATGCATAATGTGTTTGTGCTAAGTGTACCCTTACCAGTAGTTACTGGTTGTTTTCTCTAAGTGTGAATTATGATGATGATGACAGTACCCGATTGGCACTGTAGTATATATAATCCCTGTAAAGTCACACCAAGTGCCAGGTGGCTCCGTATATATATGTGATTACGTTCTAATGTGTTTTATGAGTAATACCAAGGCTATTTTTTATAT
The DNA here is from genome assembly GCA_963921515.1 of Calotriton arnoldi. NCBI lineage: Eukaryota > Metazoa > Chordata > Amphibia > Caudata > Salamandridae > Calotriton > Calotriton arnoldi. The sequence continues at coordinate 332,771 of CAWUFW010005936.1, forward strand.
AAGCTTGTGTGGAGTTTCTTTTGTGGTGTGCCTAGTGTGTCGCTGCTGTGTGAGTGTGTTGCGCAAATGCTTTACACATTGCCTCAGGGATAGGCCTGACTGCTCTGCCAAGCTACCAAGGGGGTGAGCAGGGGTTATCTTCAGCGTGTAACTCCCTTGCCCTGATAGAGTGGTGGGTTCTGCCTGGCTTAGGTGTATACCCTAGCCAACCAGAAACCCCATTTCTAACAGTGTACATTGCCAGAGGTGTCAGAGCGCTTTACATTAGAGCGAGGAGTGCGACATGAGAAGGTTTAGAGAAACAAGGTAGTAAGTGACCAAACTTATGGCTACTACTGTTACTCAGGGTGAGAGTTACGTATTTACAATATTACATATTACATGGAACATGTTGAGCAGGTTACACAGAGAAATAATACATATTTACAGAGAAACAAACAAGTTATTATACGGCATAGTTTACGAATTAGATATAAGAAGCCTTATGTCCTGTGTCCCTGCGTAGTAACAAAAAGCAGAGGTAGATGATTTGCGGGGCCACACATAACATAAAATTATAGCTGGGTTGCAGTGAATTACGGGATGTTTTTCACCTCAGGTTTCTGAGTGACATCATAGTCCACTCGCGCTTCACTCTCCTTGTGTGTATTTCAAGTCACTCAGAACCCCTCGGTGAAAAACATCCCCTTAATTCACTGTTACCCCTCTATAATTCTGTATATTATCTATATGTCACAAGAGATGGCACTTTAGGATTCAACATATCAAACATCTTAGTCAGTTGCTCCATGTTTGGGATTCTTTAAAAGTCAGAGTGTCCTCTTGTAATAACTTTTGCTTTGCCTGGGATTAATTTGAGTGGGTAATGAAACGAAAGTTGTTTGTAATATGAGATGAAATCATTGCTTCCACGATGCTTCATTCACATGTAAGTACTTTAGGTTTTTGTTTCCTATTGCAGGCAATTTCCCCTGTAACCACTGGGTAAGTTATCAGTATCTGGACAGAACTAACATCTCTTTAAATTCCAGACACAGCAATCAGCATACAGAAGATGACCAGTCAGTGCTTAATTTGAGCCGGTGGTTTCCAGGCTTGGCACCGGCGCTTAAATGTCAACAACCAGTGCTTGTAACAGTCTGCCAAAAGGTGGAGCTGTCTGTATACATTAAAAATGACTATTACCTGCCTCCCAAGCCAGTCTTATAGCTTTGGGGGCCTGAAATAGTCTGAATTGTCACACCTGTAGGAGTGTGATTGTTAGTAGTTGTGTTGTTACTATTATTGGCAGCATGGCAGGCAGGGAATATGTGTGGCGCAAGCTACAGTGGCCTCCTAACGAGAGCCCTGGCACTTATTTTTTTTACAAAGTAAGCACTGCGAGCAGTTAACTTTTGCAAAGTAACAGGAGGCGACTTGCACTACTTATGGAGTGATTTGAATACATTTTCTCCAATTTAAACTACAAATGCTATGTTTACTAAAATCTGGAAATCAAGCCATATATAGAAGATTATGTGGCAAATTCCTATTTAGAAAAACTCAGCGTTGTGTCAGAGACGTGTACATTTTCAATATGTACCAAAACTGCACAGTGCGGGCTACAGTGATTTTGAAATACTCCATGGGGCAGATTTACAAGTTCTGGCGCATCCCTGCAAATCAGCAGGGATGCGCCAGAATAGATGCGACACGCAATTCTCTCCTTGCGCCGCATTTACAATGCGGTGCACCGTGGCGCAAGGATAGGCCGATGAGTGTCGCATCCTGTGGCGTAAGGGCGGCGCATTGCTGGAGTCATGTCGCAAGCGCAACGCGGCTCCAGCAATGCACAGGGGCTGCCCATACCTAACGTGGTGCGTCACTCCTTACGCCTGCTTCAAGCAGGCGTAAGGGTTTGACGCAGCAGCGTCGTAAAAGTGACTCAGTGAAATCTTGCAGATTTAATTGCGTCACTTTTACGAGGCTTTCCTGCGACGGAACGCCCTCCCTGCGACGGAACGCCCACATGAAACCTGACGCAGGTTTCATGTGGCGCAGGGCTTTACAACGTGACGCATCTCCCTAGATGCGTCACGTTGTAAATAAGGCGCAACGTGGCGCATGGTTTACGCCGCCGCTGCGTCACAGAAGTGACGCAACGGCGGCGCAAATGTGTCGCAAGGGGCTTGTAAATTTGCCCCCTTGACTTGGAATCTTTAGCACTTTACATTCTGAAGGTCGATCATCCGCTGGACCACAGCGCCTCTGTCCCATGGAGACAGGTATACAATAGGCCCATTTACGATAATCTACAGACAGGATGACGAATGGGCAGAGGTGCCAAACCTCGCTCAAGTTACCTTTCTTGTCGATCGATGGCCCTGAGACCCATCGTCAAGAAATCCGCCATCTCTTCGCCTACTCTCCAAGAAACACTACAGTACCAAGGAAGCTGAGCTTCAGCCTTAGATATCATTAATAATGTGATTATCAAAACAGCACATTTGTGGAGCATGGAGCATATCCGGTTACCTGGGTGCTCGTTTCCGTGTTATTGGATTTTCTCTGAGTCAAGTGTGCCCAGACAAGCTCCCGGCTCCTTCTCCTGCCTTGTCATTGACACTATCGACATTCCACTTAAAATGTAATTATTCGTGTGTGATACTCTTTAACACTCATGCAACACTATATTTCCTTTCATTTAGCGCATTACGGGAAACTGTACTGTAGCGTGGGACTAAGAAATCAGCACCCTCCGGGCCTGCTGAATGCCCAATTAAATTCACCATACATTTATGGTGTAAAACAAAATCCCCTGAGCATAAAAGGGAAACTTTCCCAGTTTGAAACTACAAAAACAGATTAAGTTTCGAGGAAAAACTGAAAAAAGAGATGAGTTTGAGAAATAAAGGGAGGTAATGCAGCCCCTGCATTTTCTGTATTTTTGAGCACTCCAGTTAAATATTGTTGGGAAGCGCAGACTCTACTGTCTCACAAGACCTGCTCATTGTAGGACAAACCCACAAAGAGCTATTTCCTTTAGAACCTTTCTATTTCCATATAACCTTACTATGTTAGGAAAAAATGTATGATGTTTATGGATTTTTTCAAAGAATTCCAGGTGTACTCTTAGAAAACAACTACTACATCTTTATTTTTTTTAAATTTTTATTATTTTCCAAGAGCATACACGTGCATAACATTTATGTGTTTGAAGTTTCCATCAGGTTGGCCATTTTTGCATGCTGAAATGTGATGCCATGTGCAGTTGCACGCATAACTTTTTTTTCGCTCCCCCATGACCAGAGTTTTTTCTTCATGGAGAGACTTCTTACCCAAAACACCCATTAAATATATATGAGAAATGCACTTACTCTTTGCTATGACTGGTGTACATTTGCAAGCGTTTTCTACCTGAGAAACAAGGTGCAGAAGATATGTGAATAACGCCATTGTGGGTGCTGTTCACCCTGAACTCTTAACTTTTCAAGAGCAGAAATCCTACCACGCTAGAGAATTCCATTATTTTCAAATCCGATTTGTGAGGACACAGTTCTTATAGTTATAATTATGCATATCAGGCTGAGATTTTGGCCATGCAAATGGATTGGTTTGCTTAACCAAGGTGAAATGAGATTGCTTTTTTAGTCAACCTCTCTAAGTCGATTGGAAAACTTTCTTGACCAATTTTTAGAAAGACATTTGGGGAGAATAGCAAATGTTGGCCCTGCTTCCTGAAATGAACTAGGAGGGACCTTTGGGCCCATAAGGAGCACTGAGGTGTAGAGTTCAGTCATGTGCAATGTAGAAGCACCAATGGACAGGCTAGCTGCTACTCACTAGAACTGGTTGTGCTTGCTAGAGTGGATCCCTTCTAGCTCAGCTTGTCGGAGAGGACTACAGCAAGGAGTCGTGCAACAAACGCTCTGCCACCTTTCAGTATGAGAGGCTGATGGTCTCCTGGGAGTAGACAATATATGGCCAATTAGGTGGGATTTAATGCAATTTTTCACTACAGCCTGATGTCTTGAATGATGTAGATGTACTAATGGCACACGTGGAAATTCCAGCACACCAGTTACAAGTGGTTTCTACTGGATCTAATTCTAACATATGTGTTGTTTGGGCATAAGACTATATCGGTGCGGTACATAAAGACTGAAATTCAACAGGATAAATTAAAAATACAAACTGAAACCAATAAGCACCGTTAGACATAAATCACCTGTTCCAAGCTGCAACAGGTGTGAATTATTCTTCATAAAAGTTCAGTAGAAGTCCAGACACCCTCATGCGGGCACATGCAGAAAGAAGAAACAATATGAAACTGGGCAATTTAAATTTTTGCCAGGGCTGAGCAATCTGCAGGATGTCTCCTCTCATCAGTGGGGTTAGGGATACAAGTCTTTGAGTGAATGTCTGTATTTCTGTCTTGTCATACTTCCAGCAGCACTTCCTGTATCCTTGTTGTTTGGTGATGTTTTACAGCCAATGCTTTTCAGAGTGGAGTCTGCTGTGTGGAGTCTCAGTCAGTTATTTCTCTCTGTAGCTCTGTTTATGCTTTCTGGGTAGGTTTGCACTCTATAACTACCACTGTAATGAGGGGAAAAAACTTTCTAATTCCTGAAATCCCCCAAAACTAGCAAAGCCAAAACATCTACAGGCCTTTTCATGTCTAGCCCCACAACTGCGGAATTCCATTCCAGATGGCATCAGTCTGAAACCTAGCCTCCTCGCCTTCCGCAAGGGTTTGAAAATATTTTTTTACAGTCTTTGCTTGTCTGGTTAGCACTCTTTAAGGCACACAGAGACCCATGTGTCTTGGCCCACACTAAATCAATACTTTTAATAAACTAGCAGTTATTATATAGGGGAAAATTTCCCCTCTTTCCTCTGTGTATGTTAAAGTATTTACATCAGGAAGAACCTAGTTGCATATTGTTAGAAATGGGGGTCTCTAGTTGGCAGAGGTAGGTACCTTTGTCCAAGTAGGGACCCTTGCTTCTAGTCAGGGTAAGGGGGGATAACATACTTTAGATAACCCCTGCTCACCCCCTTGGTAGCTTGGCACGAGCAGACAGGCTTATCCCAAAGGCAATGTGTAAAGTATTTGTACCAACACTCACAGTAACACAGTGAAAACACCAAAAATGGACACCACACCAGTTTAGAAAAATAAAATATCTTTATCTAAACTTAACAAGACCAAAACTCCAACAAAAATCCAACATACACAGTTAAAAACATGACTTTCAAAAGGTTTCAAGAACTTGTACCATAGAAAACTATGGATGTGTGACTTTTACACAAAAGTACCTGAAGATGCGTCAAAATTCACAAGGCCAAACAGCCGCAGGGAAAGAAAGCGTTGGAAAACACAGCGATGCGTCAGTTCCTGAGTCCTTGGGGAGGCGAGGCGCCAGTTCTGATGCACACAGGAGAAGTGATGCGTCGAATCCGGACTGTAGGGGGAAGTGAGGCGTCGAAATCCAATACTGTTCTGGTCTGCGGGTGATGCGTGGAAAACTTGGTGCGCAGGTATGATGCGTGACACACCGGAGGTGATGCGTAGCTTTGCGAGGCTTCGTGCCATCCAGCGTCGGTGCTGGGGGCTGCGTGGCAAGACTTCGCATCACCAGGCGAGGCTTCGCGTTGTCCGGCGCTCTTTCGAGAGACTTTGCACGGCTTTGCGATGCTTCGCGCCGGTTCTTGCAGAGATTAGCAGCAAAACCCACCTCTGAGGTCTGCTAACTGGAAAGAGGCACCTCAGGCATGGGTAGGACTAACAGATGGCAGAGTCCAGCAGCACCAGCAGATTTGCAGGAAGTCTTTTGTGTCCCTGAGACTTCAGAACAGGAGGCCAGCACACTTCAGGCCCTTGGAGATCTCCTTCAAGCAGGGGACACAGCACACAGCAAAGTCCTTCTCCTTTCCTTGGCAGAAACAGCAACTGCAGGCCAACCCCAGACACACAGCAAGGGCAGTACTTCTCCTCAGTCTCTCCAGCTCTTCTCCTTGGCAAAGGTTCCTCTTGAATTCCAGGAATGATCTAAAGTCTGAGGTTTTGGTTCTGGTACTTATACCCCAAAATGTCTTTGTTCTCTTTGTGCAAGAGGCTCTGAGCCCAGTTCAAACCAGTTCTGGGGGGCACTCTGCAAGTGCACAACAACATCCTTTGTCAGTGTGAGCCTTGGCTCCAGACACACCACAGGGGGGCGGAGCCAGCATTGTGGAAGGCAGGCACAGCCCTATTCAGGTACAGGTGCTACTCCTCCCACCACTCCAAATGCAGGTCAGGCCTATTCAGCCTAGTGCTGACTCATCCAGACTCCTGGAGCCACTGCACCTCCCCAGCCCCTGTCACTCCAAAGCCAGTCAGTCAATCCACAAACAGGCAGAGGCACACAAAATGGTTGAACAAGAAAATAGCCACTTTCTAAAAGTGGTATTTTCAAACACACAATTCAAAAACCATCTTAACTAAAAGATGTGTTATTAAATCCTGAGTTCAGGGATACCAAATTCCATTTTTCTATCCTATCCCTATGGGAAGATATGTTTGTAAAATGTTACAAAGCATTCCCCATTCCGTCCTATGGGGCAAGATGGCCTTTCAATAGGGAAAACGAAATTGGCAATATTTCACTATCAGGACATGTTACACACACCAGTACATGTCCCACCTTTCACATACACTGCACCCTACCCAGGGGGGTACCTTGGGCCTACCATATGGGTGTCTTATGTGTAAGAAAAGGGAAGGGTAGGGCCTGACAAGTGGGTGTACTTGCCAAGTCGACATGGCAGTTAACAAACTGTGCACAGGCACTGCAGTGGCAGGCCTGAGACATCTTTCCTGGGCTACTCATGTGGGTGGCACAATCAGTGCTGCAAGCCCACTAGTAGCATTTGATTTACCAGCCCTGGCACACTCAGTGCACTTTACTAGGGACCTACTGGTAAAACAAATATGCCAATCAGGGAGAACCAATCACAATAAAAATTTACACAGAGAGCATATGCACTTTAGCACTGAAAGCAGTGGTAAAGTGCCTAGAGTCCTATAGCCAACAAGCCCAAGTCAGGAAAAAATAGGAGGAAGAAGCAAAAAGTTTGGGGATAACCCTGCAAAAGGGCCATTTCCAACAAATATCAATGTAAATCAAATGTAAATGTAGACATTCCCAGTTCACGATGACATTTACATTTCACATATTTAGTATTGCATTAAATGTTCACAATTTTAGGCATAGAGAAAGTAAGTGATTGGCCCAGAATCACATGATTTACAATCAAGTGCCACAACGAGCCAGGACTAGAATCCACGCCCCATGTTCTAATTTAGCAGCTTTGTCACCAGACCACGCCCCCTCCTTAAAGGGCCTCCTCTCAGTAGCCTCTTCATTGGCTACTAGGGAAGTGCTTTTGCATACACGTTTCATTGGCCCGTGACACCAAATTAGACCATGTACGGCGAGTCTGAACAACCAGATCAACAAACGAAGAAAGGAGAACCTGCAGCTGTTTAGCCATTATTAGTACAAATCGAGGCGTGATGCACATTACTAAACAGCAGTTAACAATAGCCGGAATAGTGATGGAAGAGGCATGATCACTTGTGAAGAATCAATAGACAGATTTAAACTACGGAGGTTACGAAGAGGCGGGGTGGGGGGTTCGCAAGAAACAATTTAGGGGTAGCATTAGTTATTGGGGTAGCAACTGCAAAATAGGATAACCCCTAGGATGATCTTGTCTGCCGCTCACTCTCATCCCACACCTTTCGTTCTCTTAGTGGTGCAGTCTCTGCCTATCAGATAAAGGCCCCAGCGGAAGGGGAGGGGTTCGCGCTCTTAAGCCCGGTTCACGCTTATTCATGAGACAGACTGTTTATTTTATTTATTTTATTTATTTAATGCATTTTTATATAGCGCAGACTTTACCCAAAGGTGTCAGAGCGCTGTACAATAGAACCAGTTACGTTACATGAGAGAAATGATACAAAATAGAGCGTTACAAAAATAAACAGGAGACTAGAAGAGGTAGGGTAAAACCATAGAAGGCAAGAACACAATATCAAACACAGCACTGTTTGCTTCCTCCACCCACCCCTTGCAAGGCCTCAGAGCTTCCACCGTGAGACCTCAGAAAAACCAAAACCATTGTCAGCTGTCATATTACATAACATGAAATGCAAAGCAGTCCAGAGGGGTGGCAAGCAGAGAGAAGGGGGTGCAAACTGCAGCCCACAGCTACCGTAAATAAAACCCACAATTCCACATTATGCCTGTGGGTGAGGCTACAGATGAAGAGATTTAAAGGCTGCCGCGCACTGTGGCATGCCTGCTGGTCGGTTGCAGGGAAAACAAGTAGATTTTAAAGGTTTAGACAAATAAATTAGGAGCTTTGTCTGTACATCACACAGCGGGTGAATTCGCACAGGCAGTGAAGACGGTGGGAAAATAATCTACTTTTCAGAGTGCTCAGTAATATGTTTTTTGCAAACTTCTTACGAGGATATGTTGCTTGGTATATACTCGCATATATCAAATGGTCCCATACAATGAATTATTTCCACACAAGCTTAATGCGGCTTTGAATAGATTCTTGTTCATGTAAAAAGCCCTTTGCAACTGTAGTTCTAGGAGACAGCATGGATTCAGCTCTCTGAGCATCTCACGGAAATAGGGATACGAGTACGTATATTCGTGTTGGACTCGTATGTGCGTTAGTAGAAATTTTGGAATGTGAGGAAGTAAATGTTCGGCTGTTAATTTCAACATGCATACTTGTACATGTGCATCTAAGCACACATGTTTATATCTCTGTGTCTATATAGATGCATGTGCTTAGCTGGAGACTTCATATGAAGGTCTACTGTTGCTAAGTGCTGTAGTTACCAGGAGTGACTATTACCATGGCCGGCTTTAGCGCTGGTGGCGCCCTGTGCGACAATGTCTGGTGGCGCCCCCCCAATGACCACCTCCGCCACGGATTCCCTCACTAGCACCCTTTAACAGTGCTTCTCAAGTCTCCATAACCACTGTCTCTCAGATTCATTTAGTTTTATAGCACCTCTCATACCAGTGTAAGGTGTCAGAGCACTTTACCCCACACACACATTGCACAGAGACAATCATATGTGTGTAAATCAGTGTATAGGAAATGTTACATCAGACAGGACTACAAGGTGTAGTGTAGGAGTGGCATGTGATGGAGCAGGGAAAATAAAAAAATTTAACCCCTAACAAATTATATAATTAATTAATTAAAAATGTTCGTTTAAATGTATTAATCAACATTGTATATGTGGGAATGGTAATATGCCAATGTATGTGCTAAATAATCTATTAATGAATGTCCGTGTGTCTAATCATAACGTAAGAATAAAAAGCGTACTAAATAAAATAAATGCATGTTTGTGCTTCATAGAAATAAAATGTGTCGTTGCAAAAACAATAGTGATGGTAAGTAAGGAGCAGCTTAAATGTCGCTTTTTGCTAGGTAACAACTAATTGGGGTACGTAGACGGGAGGGAAACGAAAGGGATATTTTTCTCTATTTTTAATTATGTTTTATTTGCCTCAAATTAGTGCTTCTAAAGTAGAACCGAGTGGCGAGATAAAATGGCCGCCAGTGGGAAGATGTGCGCAGGCGCAAGGGGACACGTGGTACGGGATGAGATTGAAGAAATCTGGAACCTCGTGATGTCTCTGAGAGGCTAGGATGCAAGAAATGGTCAAGGCTGGTGTGACCTAATTGAACTGATAGTGTGCCGTGATGATCAGGAGAGAGTCCGTGGGAAAGGAGCCCAAGAGAAAGGACAATGACTGCGGAGTTCTTGAATGTGTCAAAAGAAGATACAAATGGACTGATCGAATCGGATGGAAATGTTTAAGCGTATGGGAAAGGAAATGATCCAAGGACCCTTGAATCCAAGAGAACTTGATTAAAGAATGAATAAGCTGACATGCATGGACCAATGAAAGAAAAGCGTGATATTAATGTTGCAACAGTTAGTGAGCAAAGTTAGAATTAGGGTATAAGAGGGCCTACTCTTAGTGGGAGGCAAGTTCCAGAGAGTTCCAGTCAGAGTTCCAAGCAGTTCGAGAGTCGTGGTTGCAGTAGAGGAGACGGGTTGCAGGTAGCTGATGCTGACGAGCTGAAGTTGCTGTTGCTGTCTTAACTTTACAGTTGAGTATGAGAATCAGGCTATTTCTAATCCCAAAGTTAGGTTAGAAATCATTAGACTAAATTAGGAAGTTAGGCAGGTAACTAGGGTTTTGGCTTCATGACAAAATTTCCTTTCTGCAATAAATTGATTATGCTTAATAAAATTGTGAATTTAAAAATGAATAATTGAATAAAGTATTAAATTCTTTCCATGCTTTTAAAAATTATATAAAATTTAAGATTCTTTAAACCCAAAATGACTCAGTGGTTATTTTCCTAAATGATTGTGACATAAGTAATTGTTTATTGTGATTCAGCTGGTCTTAATCACTATGAACTAATTTCTTAAATGAATGATTCATCGACAAAACAATGAGCAGGAATATCTTAAGAAATAACTAAAAGAAAGTGACAAATTAAGGTAAATAGATATCCTTGCTCTTCCAGCGGTACACAAAATGGTGTTCTCCATTTAGTTCTCATGCTTCTCCTAGGAGTACAGAATTTCATACAGGTGTAAAAGGAAATCCAGGTGTGTGTGTGTGTGTGTTAGGCGATGTTTATGGGCCCCATCGTCATGAGGATATGAGAAATATAGTTTACCCCTGGATGACCTATAAGTAACCTGGGAGGAGAATAGTTTTCATTGTACGCGCTGCATCAGATTTCTTGGTAGCAGAGTTATGGTTTTCTATAGATTAGTTTAGTGATTATTGTTTATTGATTATTGATTATTTGATGACTAACACTATATGTTGAGTCGCGTTATGTTATATGTAAGTTTTCACGCTTCTGGGATGTAGGAAGTGGAACACGTGTGGCAAGAGAAGTCACATGGAATTTGGTACATGGTCTGAATTCATTTTGGTTATAACGCAGGATGTGTTATGTTAGGGATTTCGGTGTGAAAAGTGTGTAAATGAAATAGCAAATCACGTTTACTTGTGAAACTTTGGCCTTAATTCTCAGGAGCCTAGTCTCCACATGTGTCTTATCCCCAGAGAAACGAGTAAATTGTTTGTTTGAAAGAAGGGTAAGGTAGAGGGAAGTGCTACTTTATCGGCGAAAGTAAATAATTCTGTGGTAGGGTAGAGGTAAGCGCTGCCTACTGGAAAAACAGGATTCTTGTGTAAAAGGACAAGGCTGTCACTTTGTTTAGCGAATCAGACTATGGAATTGTTTATTTGTTGTAACTAACGAAGAAAAACAGTAAAAAGAAAAATTGCCGATAAATTTTGTAAAGGAGGGGTAAAGAGTAGAAGTGACGTGGAAAAGTGCCGCGCTAGGATTGGTTAGTGCACTAGTCACGTGAATACAGAGCAGGAGTGACGTAGAAAAAGTGCCGCGCTAGGATTGGTTGGTTCGCGGACGGTGGAAATTGTTCTGATTGGTACGTTAGTGTGAATCGCGCTGTAATTGGACGAAGTTCCGTACACAGAAACAGCGTTAGAGTAAAGAGAAAACAAATAGAAAACATGCCGTATTACGAGTATGAAAGGGAGAGAACGTCATGGACAACGAAATTAAAGAATTTCTTTAAGAAAGACAAAAAGGTTGTGACTAGAGAGGGACAAGTAATTCCTCCGCCGAAATCAGCAGCTTCACATATGATGCTGAAATATGGATATCATACGTGCATATGGTTGGATAATTGGGTAAAATATACAAAGAATGATGGAGCATTGGCTTTTCCTGAAAATGGTTCTTTTAATGTAGCGATTTTACGGAATTTAAAAGAAAAGATGCTTAAATTGGAACCTAGACCTAGACCGACACAGTTTGAGGCTTTAACAGAATGGGAAGATGAGATGTACGAGAAAGAAAGATTCAGAGGTATGAAAGGTTATGAGTTCGTGCCCGGAAGATTGTGGGGAATGAATCATGAGGACAGAATAAAACGATGGAGATGTGCTAACATGACAGGAGGTTTGTTTCCAGCTTTTACAGTTGAGGAAGGGACTAAGAAAAAACGGACTGAGAAAAAGAAACATTTAGAGAGAGAAAAGTATATGCATGAGAGCGAAACGGATGACGAGTTGCTGGAAGATATATTAAATAAAAATCCACCTCCGTATCAGCAGAATTCTACAGTGGTGACACCAAATGCGCCACCAATAGAAACTATGCGAAATAAAAGTCCAGAAAAAGACAAGAAATAAATAGGTCACAAGAACAAATAAGAACTTCCCAAAATGAGGGAATAGAAAATGATAGTGCAAGAGAATTGGCAAGGACAACAAAAGAATTAACTGAGAAAATTAGAGAATTAACCAAGAATATGGAAGCAGTTACCGTACCCGTAACAATAGGTCCAGTAATACCAGTTTTCGAGAATCAGAAAATTGATGAACGATCTTTGGTGATTCCCTTGAGTTCGCAATTCCAAAGAGAAAAGGAAAGAATGGAAACAAGTCCAGGAACGAGCAATTTGACTAGTGCTTACAGACCAAGTCCACCTGAAAATTTGACAGTGAATGAGTGTAGCGGTAGGAAAATGCCTATGGTAACTGAATCTGCAACAGTGACACCTGAAAAGAGTGGAAATTGGACAGAAATAAATAGTACTCCTATAGGTCCGACTCCTGATGAGTTAAATGAGTGGATAAAAGCTTTTAAAATAAAAGAAACAGAAGAAAAACCATTAGATGTGATCAGATTGAAAATTGACATGGAAGAATTAATTCTAGGAACGATTGGTACAGAAAAGATAAAGAATTATCAGGATGATGAAATAATGTTTCTGTGCAAAAGTATAACATGGAGGGCAAAGAATTTACATGACAAACTAGAAGAAGTGGCCGGTGAGATTGGAATAGATTTTGCAAAAGTAAAAACGTTGCAGAAACCATACAGAGTAGATTTTTGTGAAAAAGATATTGAAAATTTGAATACAGCAGGAAGGTTGACACAGATAAAAGAGTTGATTGTTTTGTTGAGAAAATGGGGTGATGTAGACAGATGGAAGGTTAGATGGACAAAGAAGAATGAGAAAAGCGTAGACAAAGGTTCATTGGCTTTTATGATAACAGAAAAGGAACATGTTGTTAAAGAGTACCCTATGAGAGAAACTCCAGGTGGTAGTTATGTGCATGTTCCCTGGACTAGGCAGGACATCCTGTCATTTACAAATGACTTTCCAAAGTTAAGAGAAAAGCCAGTTGAGTGGTACCGACAGGTAGAAAGGTTTGTAAAGGTCTCGAAAGTGTTGTGGATAGATTTGGATGGATTGTTTGACATAGTGGTACCAACGGATCTGTGGTCAGAATGTAAGATTACAGTTGACTGGCCAACTACAGAATATCCAAGAGATCCTAAGACAGGAGCTCCAGGACCAGATGTGATGAAGAAATACGACAAGGTGATTACCTTTTTGAAAAATAAGATTCCTCCAAAAGAGACAGATTGGGTTAAGATTGATAGAACTACATAGGAAAATAAGGAGAGTGTACATGCATATTATGAGCGATTGTTGTTGGTTTTCAAACAGTATAGTGGTTATGAGGAATTAAGTGAGAAGGATATGAGTCATTTTGTATACCGATTTGTATTTGGCTTGAAACAAGAAATAAGCGATATGATTAAGCAACATATGATAAACTGGCAGAATGCAAGTGTAGATGAGGTGCTGAGGTATGCTAAGTATTGTAGTGATGAAATAGAGAGTAAACAGCGTAAGTTGAAAGAAAAAGCAATGGGGGCACAAGTGAAAGTGGCAGAAAAACAAGAAGCCCAATTGGATAATAATAATGGAAACGAATCAGGACAGAATAAGATGCGACCAAATATAGGTAAAGGAAAAGGACAAGTGAGTCTAGAAGAGGCAAAGAAGAAATGGCCATGTCATAATTGCGGAAAATTAGGGCATTGGAGAAATTAGTGTAAGTTCCCACCTAAACCTAATCCGGAACATCAATCATTAACTCCACAGGTGCAGAATGAGGTAGTTGTTCAACAAAGTCAGGTGCCACAACCACCACTTCCCAACACTGTTAACCAGCAAAGATACAGTACAGAAACAGGATTCTACGGAGGAGAGCAGGTAACACAGTTGCCGAGAGCAGCTAACATTTCCCAGTATTGGTTGCATCAGAGTGAGGATGACCCGGATGAAAGTTTCTGACGGTGCGCAAGAGAGGGGAAAGAGTGCGTGCTTGGCGCAACTCTAGAGGTAGATCAGTCTGGTCCCTTTGTGGATGGAGAAGTGAATGGAGCAAACGTAACATTCCTTGTCGATACTGGAGCTACCCGTTCTACTGTTAGGTCAGTGGAAATTCCGAACCTTCCTCTCTCAGGTGAATGCATCCAAGTGGTAGGAGTAGCCAATCAGCAGATTAAAACCCCACTTACTGAATTGGTAGAAGTAAAAATTGGTTCTTTTAGAAAAATGCATAAATTTGTAGTGTGCGATTGTAGTCCTGTAAATCTTCTAGGTCGTGACCTTTTGTGTAAAATGAATTGCACAATTTATTGTACACCAGAAGGAATAGGTTTTCAGACTTCGGATGAAGATGTTTTGTATAAAGTAACTTTGATGAATCAAGAACCTGAAACGAATGGTTTATTTCCTGCATTTGATGCAGAAAAACTTCCAGAAGAACTAAAAGGTGCAGTAAAAGAAAGTGTGTGGGATTTTACAGGAGAGGACATTGGATTAATGAGAGAAGTTGATCCCGTAAAAGTGACAGTGAAAGAAGGGATAAGTTATCCAAACACGCCACAGTACAAATTAACTCCAGAAATAATTGAAGGAATAACTCCTGTGATAAATAAGATGATTGAACAGGGAATTCTGAAAGAAATCATGAGCAGTCCATGTAATTCACCTATTATGGGACTGAAAAAGCCAAATGGAACATACAGAATAGTACAGGATTTGAGAAAGATCAACAAAATAGTTGTACCATGCTGTCCAATAGTGCCAAACCCTGCAGTGATTCTATATCAAATTCCGCATGAAGCTGAGTGGTACACTGTGATAGATTTGTGTCATGCATTTTTCTCTATTCCTTTGCATCCAGATAGCCAGCCATTATTTGCATTCCGTTTCGGAGAGCGTATTTTGGCATGGTGCCGAATTCCACAGGGGTATACAGAAAGCCCCTCAATTTTTAATCAGATTCTAAAGAGATCTCTGGAAGATTTAAAAATGCCAGAAAAATCAGTGATGGTGCAGTATATCGATGACCTATTGGTAGCATCGAAAACCAAAGAGGCATGTGTAAGTGACACAATTGCTTTACTGAACCATTTGGAGAAAAGAGGACATAAGGTGTCCCCTTCAAAATTACAGTTTTGTCAGAAAGAAGTCCAGTATTTAGGGCATAAAATTGAGAAAGGAGTGCGGAAAATAGCGACAGAAAGAGTAAGAATGATTCAAGGAATGAGAGCACCAATGACTCAAAGAGAGGTAAGAATGTTTTTGGGAATGGTTGGATATTGTCGACAATGGATAAGTGGATTTTCTTTGATTGCAAAACCATTACAAAAACTGACAAAGAAAGATGTAAAAGACCCTTTTGAGTTAAACAAAGAAGAAATGAAATCTTTCAAAGAATTGAAAAAGAAACTGTGTGAGGCCCCTGCATTAGGCATGCCTGATTATGAGAAGGATTTTGAGTTATACTGCAGTGAAAGAGATGGATGTGCATTTTCAGTACTGGTACAAAAACACGGCACCATGAAGAGGCCTATAGCTTACTTTTCAGCTGTTTTAGATCCTATAGCAAAAGCATTGCCTGGATGTTTGAAAGCAGTTGCTGCTACTTGTGTAAGTCTGGAACAAAGTGAAGGTATAGTGATGGGGTATCCACTGAGAGTATATGTTCCCCATTCAGTAGAAATTCTTTTGACAAGAACAAAAACACAGTACATGACACATAGTCGGCTGACTAAGTACGAAAAAGTCATCTTGAGTGCAGAAAATGTGACCATAGATAGATGCATAAATGTAAATCCTTCGACATCATTGCCAGATGAAGAGAGTATAATTGAACAAGATGAAGTAGATCATGATTGTCTGAATGTGCTGGAATATTGCACAAAACCAAGAGCTGACATAAAAGATGAACCGTTAAAGGAATCCGATTATGTCATGTTTGTAGATGGTTCATGTTTACGCACAAAGGAAGGAGTGTTAAGCGCAGCTTATGCAGTATGCACAGTGGCAACTGTGATGGAAGCGTCTTGTCTGAAAGGAGTTAGGTCAGCCCAAGTTGCGGAACTAATTGCTTTGATTCAAGCATGTAAATTGGGAAAAAATGTACGAATCACGATTGTGACCGATAGCCAATATGGTTTCGGCATCGTACATGATTTTGGCCAGATTTGGTCACAAAGAGGATTTTTGACATCTGCAGGAACACCTATCAGAAATGGAGATTATGTTAAAAAACTGCTTGAGGCGATACAGCTGCCTAAACAAATAGCTGTAGTGAAGTGCAAGGCGCATAAGAAAAACGAAGACTACATAGCGGTCGGCAATAATTATGCTGATGAGATCGCTAGATATTGTGCGGAAAACATGGCGTCCCTGAACAAAAATAGAGAAAGGGAGCATGTCTCTTGTCCTTTGCTTTTCACTAACGCAGTCGAAACATGGGATGAAGTAAGGCAGTTACAAGAAACAGCAAGAGATGAGGAAAAGGATTACTGGATTAAAGCAGGATGTAGAAGACAGGAAGATAATGGAGTGTGGGTATACAGAGATGAAAGACCAGTTATGCCTGATAGCATGATTGCAGACATGGCACGGATGTACCATGGACAAGCTCATATTTGGAGAGATGCAATGATCAGACTTTTTAGACAGACCTGGTATAACCCAAAATTCAGAGCCATTGCTGAAAGTCTTTGTCAAAGATGTCTTATTTGTCAACAGTTTAACCCAGGAAGGAAAACCGTAGTGAGTCTAGGAACAATAGGACGAGAAGGAGGTCCATTCACAAGGATACAGATGGATTTCATTGAGATGCCCCCTAGTAACAGATTAAGATATGTTCTGGTGGTCGTCTGTTTGTTCTCTCGTTGGGTGGAGGCATACCCCACAAGAAGGAATGATGGAACAACAGTGGCAAAACTTATGCTACCAGAGTTCATTCCGAGGTATGGTTTTCCAGTCACAGTTGAGACAGATAGAGGAACACATTTTCAAAATGAGTTGATCCAATTGATTTGTGAAGCACTGAGTATTAAACAAAAATTACATTGTGCTTACAGACCAGAGGCTTCTGGGGTAGTAGAGCAGATAAATGGAACAATTAAAAACAGATTGGGGAAAATGTGTCAAGCTACAGGACTCAAATGGCCAGATGCACTGCCTCTTGTTCTGATGACCATCAGAAGCATCCCTGAAAAGAAAACGGGACTCAGTCCTCATGAAATTATCATGGGACGAGCAATGAGACAAGCCCACATACCAGTCAACAAGTTATTAACAATAACTGATGATCTAATACTGGATTATTGCAAAGGACTGGCTGATGTGGTGCATTCTGTGTTTCATCAGGTTGGACCGGATGCGACCACTCTTGAAAGAAAACCAGCCCACGACTTGAATCCAGGAGACTGGGTCCGTATTAAAGTCCACAGGAGAAGAAACTGTCTAGTTCCGCGTTGGGATGAGCCAAGACAGGTAATCCTAGTAACAACGACTGCTGTCAAGTGTGCAGGAGTGAAGAACTGGGTTCATGCCAGCCACACAATCAGAATTCCAGAACCTACAGATCGACATGTGAGTCAGCGTCTGGAAGTGTGGGATAAAAGTTTAACGGCTGGAACAACCAAGATAAAAGAAAGGGTGCCAGAACTTGAAGATCGACCTGAAAGTCGACATCTGGAGACCCCAACGGAAAACACCTCTATAGAAGAAGAGGAACAAGAAGAAGAAGAAGAAAGAAATTCAGAAGTTCCAGAACTTGAAGATCGACCTGTAAGTCGACATCTGGAAATATCTGACACAACTTCAGGATCTGATGATTCAGCTGCAAATTGGGAAGAATTCCGAAAGAGAACTTGGGGTTATAAACCAATTAGAGAAGAAACTGAGCAAGAAATTGAGTTAGATGAACAACCAAGTACAAGTTATGGTGGAAATCCTTCAGAAACAATATTAATAGATGAAGTAGGGAAAGAAGTACACAAAAAGTTAGAAAATCGAGAAGAACCCCGAGGAGCAATAGGGATAGATAGAGAAACAGGAGAACAGGGAAATTCAGAAACAGATAAGGAGGAAAACACCAAATCGGAAGAACCCCGAGGAGGGACAGTGATAAGGGAAAACAAAAAGGAGAAGACAGATCCACCAGTAGGAGATGACGAGATTATAAGTTTCAAAATAAGAGACAATAGTGAGACAGTTGAAACAGAAACAGAAGAAAGTGGAGGAGAGGAAAAAGCAAAGACTGAATCAAGAAAAAGAAATTGGAAATCAGAAAGAGAAGAAAGAGAAGGTGAAGCCAAAAGGCCAAGAAAAGGAAATAATTGGCCCAACAGCTATGTAAGAAAATTGAGATATAGAATAATAAGAGCAGAAGATGAAGATGCTGAACAAGTAAATGAGGTGACAAGTCAAAAGGGACAAGAAAAACCCAGTGGAAAAAGATTACAAAAGTCCAAAAGGACAAAGAAAGTGAATTCAAAATTTAAGTCACCTGAGTGGCTGTATATTGCATTAACTGATTACAAAGAAGAAGAAGAAAACACTCACGGAAACCAGAGACTGAGAAGTCGGATGGGAAAAGGTGAGATGCAACGAAACTGAAGTGAAGACTTATAGTGCTTCTGCCGGACGTGACAAATTTACTGGACGTGACAAATCACCGGATGTGACAACGAAAGAATTCTGGAGAGAATTAAAGAAAGTACCAAGCAAAGACTTTTGAAAGCAGAGTGGCGTCTAAGTCATCTTGAGGTATAGTGACACAATTTTCTGAAACTTAACAAATAGAAAAAGCAAAATGGAAAATAATAGCGATAGAAGCGATAAATGTGAATTTATAAAGAGATGGTGCAAAATGTGCTGCTTTTGTACAGGGTTATTAATGACCATATGGATAGTTTTAGCAATCACAA
Organism: Calotriton arnoldi; assembly: GCA_963921515.1. Classification (NCBI taxonomy): domain Eukaryota; kingdom Metazoa; phylum Chordata; class Amphibia; order Caudata; family Salamandridae; genus Calotriton; species Calotriton arnoldi. The sequence goes on from CAWUFW010005936.1 coordinate 351,995, forward strand.
TTCCTATTAGTGTAGCTGTGATAGAAGCAAAGAATGATACTAAACAAGAAAAAGAAACTAATATTAAAGAACAAGTTGTTTTAAGAAGTAGTGCAGAGTTGCATAAGGATAGGTCAGTAACAGATTTCTCAAAGAATGTTTTTACAAAGTTGTTGTATGAGTACGTAAAAACAATGGAAGTAAGAGATTGTTATGTTTGTATGCAGTTGCCTGCATCAGTATCGGAAGGTGTGACTTATCATCACTTACCTTTGACTTATGGAATAACATGTAGTGTAATAGCAAGTTTATTTTATAAAACAGGTAGATTAGAATCTTATTATACTGATATAGATAAGATATTTGCAAACATTCCAGTAGTACCAGAACTTAACAAAGTAAAACCAGCAAAAGTTTTAGGAGAATTCTTTTTAGAACATAGAAAATTAACGTTAGAAGAAATAGTTAGTAACAACCTTACCTGTGAGTTAAAGAAAGAAGAAAAAGTATTTTTGGATATGGTTGAAGAAAGAAGAATGAAATTTCAAAAGAAGCAATAAAGGAGGAAGGAAAACGTTTATGGACGTTTGAGGAAGGAAATCATGAAGGGAAAAGGATAAATGCAGCAATGACTTTAGATTGGCCACAAACAGGAAAGTTGTGCATTAAGAGAAATAAGACAGTCTATGACAATTACTTTGTAGGTTCCAGTATCTGCCATGACAATTATCAAATTCTGGGAGGTTGGGGATTCAAAGGTGGAAAGGACCCAATATTTCCAGGTATCTATTATATTTGTGGGAATAGAGCTTATTACAGGTTACCGGACCATTGGTATGGAACTTGCTATGTAGGCCTGGTCTTTCCAAAAAATTTTCACATGGACAGAGAAGAAAAGGGAACATACAAGATGATTAATAGATTTACACGTAGAAAAAGGGAAAGTTTTTCAGAAATTGTAGGTGATATTTTTGGAGCATTAATACCAGCAGTGGGAATATCTTTGAATGCATTTAAAATTCGGAAGTTATCCACAGTAGTAGATCGTTTGTCTACAGATACTGCGGGAGGGTTCTTAATGGTAAATACCGAAATGGTTGCCATGAGAGCTATGGTGATGCAAAATCGGCTTGCCCTTGATATTCTTTTGGCAAAAGAGGGTGGAGTCTGTGGAATGTTGAAAGTCCAACATTGTTGTACTTACATTCCGGATAACAGTGAAAATATACAGAAGTATATTACAAATATTACAAGTCTGCACAAAGAATTAGTTCCACTGGAGGTTGAAAGTGTTTTGGGAAAACTTGGTAGAGGGTTTTCCTCAGTAGCAAATTGGTTAACTAGGATGAGTAAACTAGTAATAGGGAAAGTTATAATAGTAGCAACTATAGTGATATTGTTAGCCATGACATTGAAAATAGTAATAACATGTATAAAGAGAAAAGTAAGACAGAATAAGATAAGAAGAAATAACAGAATAATGAGAGAAAGAGAGAGAGAAATGGGTGAAATTGAGTTGGAGAAAATGAAAGAAAGCATGTATAAAGAGACTAAAAGCCAAGATGAAGAAGAGACAGAGATATGAATAACGGAAAGTAAAGGATGAAAGACATGCTGCCTGAAAAGAAGTATGACTTGGGTTTTATGTGGTGATTTAAAAATCACCAAAGGGGGGAGTTGATGGAGCAGGGAAAATAAAAAAATTTAACCCCTAACAAATTATATAATTAATTAATTAAAAATGTTCGTTTAAATGTATTAATCAACATTGTATATGTGGGAATGGTAATATGCCAATGTATGTGCTAAATAATCTATTAATGAATGTCCGTGTGTCTAATCATAACGTAAGAATAAAAAGCGTACTAAATAAAATAAATGCATGTTTGTGCTTCATAGAAATAAAATGTGTCGTTGCAAAAACAATAGTGATGGTAAGTAAGGAGCAGCTTAAATGTCGCTTTTGCTAGGTAACAACTAATTGGGGTACGTAGACGGGAGGGAAACGAAAGGGATATTTTTCTCTATTTTTAATTATGTTTTATTTGCCTCAAATTAGTGCTTCTAAAGTAGAACCGAGTGGCGAGATAAAATGGCCGCCAGTGGGAAGATGTGCGCAGGCGCAAGGGGACACGTGGTACGGGATGAGATTGAAGAAATCTGGAACCTCGTGATGTCTCTGAGAGGCTAGGATGCAAGAAATGGTCAAGGCTGGTGTGACCTAATTGAACTGATAGTGTGCCGTGATGATCAGGAGAGAGTCCGTGGGAAAGGAGCCCAAGAGAAAGGACAATGACTGCGGAGTTCTTGAATGTGTCAAAAGAAGATACAAATGGACTGATCGAATCGGATGGAAATGTTTAAGCGTATGGGAAAGGAAATGATCCAAGGACCCTTGAATCCAAGAGAACTTGATTAAAGAATGAATAAGCTGACATGCATGGACCAATGAAAGAAAAGCGTGATATTAATGTTGCAACAGTTAGTGAGCAAAGTTAGAATTAGGGTATAAGAGGGCCTACTCTTAGTGGGAGGCAAGTTCCAGAGAGTTCCAGTCAGAGTTCCAAGCAGTTCGAGAGTCGTGGTTGCAGTAGAGGAGACGGGTTGCAGGTAGCTGATGCTGACGAGCTGAAGTTGCTGTTGCTGTCTTAACTTTACAGTTGAGTATGAGAATCAGGCTATTTCTAATCCCAAAGTTAGGTTAGAAATCATTAGACTAAATTAGGAAGTTAGGCAGGTAACTAGGGTTTTGGCTTCATGACAAAATTTCCTTTCTGCAATAAATTGATTATGCTTAATAAAATGGTGAATTTAAAAATGAATAATTGAATAAAGTATTAAATTCTTTCCATGCTTTTAAAAATTATATAAAATTTAAGATTCTTTAAACCCAAAATGACTCAGTGGTTATTTTCCTAAATGATTGTGACATAAGTAATTGTTTATTGTGATTCAGCTGGTCTTAATCACTATGAACTAATTTCTTAAATGAATGATTCATCGACAAAACAATGAGCAGGAATATCTTAAGAAATAACTAAAAGAAAGTGACAAATTAAGGTAAATAGATATCCTTGCTCTTCCAGCGGTACACAAAATGGTGTTCTCCATTTAGTTCTCATGCTTCTCCTAGGAGTACAGAATTTCATACAGGTGTAAAAGGAAATCCAGGTGTGTGTGTGTGTGTGTTAGGCGATGTTTATGGGCCCCATCGTCATGAGGATATGAGAAATATAGTTTACCCCTGGATGACCTATAAGTAACCTGGGAGGAGAATAGTTTTCATTGTACGCGCTGCATCACATGTCATCGATACTGGTAGGCAATATAGTTAAAGTTCTTATTCAGGAAAAGCACAAATTCAGAATTTAAAACGCAACATCATTGTTAAGGGTTCTCTTTCATAATAAGAATTGTTTTCTACCCAAATGAACCCTTTTCACAAGATTAGGATAATGAAAGACTGGGCAAAAAAGAATATAGCTCTAACATATACCTTGCAGTTTGCAGCAGCTCTAGGGTGACAGTTAATAGCTCAATGTTCTATATTAGGATTTTGAGTTAGAAACGACAAGTAACAAAAGGAGCTCTCTTACAGAAGCAGTAACCCATTGACTTATTTACATTATATGCACTTCGTTATCTGCATGGTACACTTTCTTAGCAGCAGGCACATTAACCCTCTGCGCTACCTTAGGATGAGTCAAAATTTCCACTAGACAAACCTCCGGTCTCTTTCCAGGAAGACGATTAATCATGGGACTTCGCTTGCCATTTTAATTGATGTCTGAAAGTTGCTGGAGGCCAGGAAGGAGGCAGCAGGTGCTTTTAAAATGATGATACACATTTTCAAAAATGACGCCCCCACCCCAAGTCAACGCCCGGTGCGGTCGCACCGATCGCACCGCCCTGGAGCCGGCCCTGACTATTACATATGTGGATTGCACGTAATTTACCGTCACATAGCTTTAGCTCCATCCAATATTTGCAGGGAACATGCCCATTGGTTATGGGAGAAGGATGTAAGCAGACTCGCTTCTCAGACTTTTTACTCTCTTAGTAGGGTTTCCTCCACATGACTGACAATGAGGTCCTGGCACAACATGCAAGTGCCACAAGAGACGGGGTGTACACTACAACCCAGTCCATGCATACTCATATGGCACCTGGGAACTCAACCAGCGGCGGCTCCTTCACTGTGGCGAAGGACTGTCGCCCCCATGCCAGCACCCTGGAGAAACGTTAAAAATAAAACGACAGTAAAACGGGTCTTTTTTTGTTTTATCCTCATATCACCAGAAAGCTTCTGCAATACTTTGTAGAGCCGCTCCGTCAAGCTGTCCGCCCTGCGGCCACTGCATTCGCCCTGGTCTGGGTACCCTACCAGACCAACACCTTTGTCGGTGCCTTGGTGTGATCATTGGACTGGATGGTCGATACCCAGAGATTTACTCCATGTCATAAAGTCTGACCAAATCTCAGGGATAATACTCTTTTCCCCACCCTGATCGAAACGTGTAACCTTGATAGCAGCTTTAACCCATTCTTCCACATTCGGAGGCAGAGGATCCCTCCATTTAATGCAAATTCTCTTCTGGCGATCAAAATCAGGTAAAAGAGCAGCCCTCTATGTGACCGCCTTAGCAACTTACTAACTTTATCGTCCCCTCCGAAGAGAACAAGCACTGTATTCAGATTGATCTCTATGCCAAAAATACCTTTAAAGGTAAGTTCAATTCCTCCCCAGTAATCCCTCGGCCTTGGACAGTCAAAAAAAATGTCAAGATCCTTTGCTCTTATACAGCCGCACCTTGCACACTTGGAGGGGGGGGGGGGGGCAAGGGACAAACTTTGCAATTTTAGCTGGAGTCCAATATAGACGATTGATAGTAAAAAAATGATTCCTCTTCAGGTTGGCTGGTTTAACAAGACTATAGAGAAGCCTCAGAGAGTGGTCCCAAACCGTTTCAATGTCACACTCAAAGGAAGACCCACTCCAGACTGAGTGGGGAGGTGCTAACTCTTTCTCCTCTGCCTCCAAAAGCTTCCCATACCACTTTGAAACTTCCTTAGTCTTAAGGCTTACCTCTTGGAGGGATAACTCCAATTCTCAATCGCCCCTAAGTTCCTTTTTAATGGCCATAGACCAGGAAGAAATTGGATAAACTTAAACCTAGAGAAATCATTTCCGATCTTTGCTTTTAAAACTTCCCATGGATGGGAGACGCGGGAGCGCACGAAAACAAGATGGCCGCCTCCCGGTGAGCTCTGTGTCGGAGGAGCCCGTTTTTGACGACGAATTCCTAAATTCCAGTCAGAATATACTGGAAAACGCTTCAGCTGCCTTGTGAAGCCTTACCTACTGCTGTGGTGCTTTTTCCTGGAGCTTGGGACGTTGCTAGTGGTGTTTTTCTTCTTTCTGATCAGCCTGGAGCTCTGCATATTCCTGTCAGGGGGGCGGAGCAAGTACTCAGGAAAGGGCCTGGCTTTGGCCCAACCACTCCCACAGTCTGTTTTAGCTGCTGCACCAGCTTTTTCCTTGCTGCATTTTTTCTGCATTTATCTTATTTCCCTGTACTTCGCATTTATTTACTCCTTTCATTTTTACAATACGAAAATGGAGAATAAAAATGCGCAAAACCCTAATAATAAGAGGAAACAACAGATTTCTCCTCCTCCTGTGAAATCTAAAGTGGTGGAATCTAGTGAGCCTTCTTTGGCATTAATTCTTGACGAACTTCAAGCGCTGCGTGCCAACACTGATACCATTGCGTCAGAGATTAAAAACATACGTAAAGATATGGCTAGTATGTCAATGAAGGTTTCTGATAACTCCATCAAAATACATGACAACAAAGTTAAAATTGATGCCTTTACACCACTTGTGGCAAAAATTACTCCTATGTCTGCTCATCTTCTGGAAAATCGCAACAGGCAATACAATCTGCGTATTTTTAATTTACCGGAGGATGTTGAAGGCTCTAATTGCAGACTATATCTGGAGAATTTGATTCCTGGTCTTTTAAACATTAAATTTCTGGAGAAATTTGAAATAGATAAAGCGCATAGGATTCCATCCCATCCCAATCCTCATCATACTAAGCCAAGACAAATGATTTTTAAGGTTTTACGTCACCATCATTTGGTTTTGATAAGGAAAGCGGCACGAGAAATTCCATCTTTAATGGTTAATGGCAATAAAATCTTTATTCACCAAGACTTTGCCAAGGAGACTGTTAAGATTCGTAAAGAATTCTCTGACATGCGTCCTCAACTGAGAAGTCTTGGATTTAAGTATGGCCTATTTGATCCTTCAACGATGCAAATCTGGCAAGACAATTTTTCTAAGTCCTTCCAACGTCCGGAAGATTTAAAATTATTCCTGGAACAGCATTCAGAGCATTCACAGCATTCTATGGATACGCATGACTCTGCTTCTTGAAAATTGTTCTAGCATGTATTTCTGACTAATTTTGCAGTTCTCTTCACGCTGGGCTCCAACGGGTCGGTCATGCTTGTAGAGCGCATGTGCGTTTCATATCTGTTATTAATGTTTATTTGTGGTTGTCTTTTTTATGTTTGTTTGTCTTTTTTCTTTTCCCTTCTTTTCCTTACTCATTGTTCTAGAACTACTATTTTCTATATTTTTATTCAACTGTTTCTCCTCTTCTTAAATATTTCTTTTTTCTCTCTATTCTATTATGGCTAATGTTCATAATGTTAAAATAACCTCTTTAAATGTCAAGGGTTTAAGACATCCGGTAAAACGTACAAAGATTTTGGATTATTTAGGAAGTTGTAAAGCAGATATTTGTTTTATTCAGGAAACACATATTGAAGATAAAATATTAGACTATATGAAAAAAAGTGGGTTGATACTATTGTCTTCTCCTGCTAAAGGTAGGAAAAATGGTGTCGCTATTCTTTTTGCTAAAAGATTACATTGTCAAATTTTAAGTAAATCATCAGATACAGAAGATAGATATGTCATAGTTAAAATCAAAATTCATGATTCTGTTATGTTTTTAATTAATGTTTATGGTCCAACTGCTGATGATCCTATGTTTTGGTCTAATTTAAATACTGAAGTACTCAAGTTAGGTAACGTTCCTCTTATAGTTGGAGGAGACTTTAACCTTATTTCTGATCCTTTATTGGATAGAATATCTCTCACTAAATTTCGTCCTCCAAAAGCTTTTTTTACTAGTAAATCTTTGCTTAAAACTACAAAATTAATTGATATTTGGCGATTATATTTTCCTACGGAAAAAATGTTTACCTTTTTCTCTAATCCACATAATTCGCATTCGAGACTTGATTATTTACTAATTTACAGACAATTAATTAATTCTGTGATTACTCCTACTATTGGTAATATTGATATATCGGATCATGCTTTAATATCTTTTGTTTTGCAATTTAATTCAAATTTTAAATCACAATCCAGATGGAGAATGAATACTGATATTATTCTTAATGAACAAAACAAATTGACAATACTTGAGGCTATCCAGGATTATTTTCATTTTAACCCGGAAGGTTCTACATCCCTGGTGAATAGATGGGATGCTTTTAAAGCTTATATTAGAGGTGCTTCTATCTCTCTAATGGCACATGAAAATAAAACTTTTAATGTAAAAATTAAAGAATTGGAAAAACAAATTGCAAAAATTGAAAGGCTATTTATTACTTCTAATGACCCTCAGTATCGGTTGAAATTACAAAAACTTAGATATGAATTTAATTCCATTCTTAGCAGAAGAGCTGGTACTCAACTCTCCAAATCTAAAGCCAAATTTTGTTTTAATGCTAATAGATCTGGACGGTTTTTAGCTAATTATCTACGTATTGAAAAAGATAAATCCCAAATAAATTCGATTCATGGGCCCAATGGGAAAATTGCCATATCGCAAAATGATATTGTTAATGAATTTCTAAATTATTACACTACTTTATATAATAAACCTAACTTTGATGATTCTTCTTTAATTGATTCCTTTTTATCTTCATGTGGATTACCCAACATTTCCCCTTTGACTAAAAGTAAGTTAGATCTGCCCATTAATGAAGATGAAATTCGATTAGCTATTAAATCTCTTAAACAGAAAAAATCTCCTGGACCAGATGGCATTCCAGCAGAATTTTACAATTAATTTCAAATACAACTTATTCCTCATTTATTTAAATTATTTACCTTTTTTAGCTCCACAGGGGCTACTACAGGTTCTTTTACTGAAGCGTTAATTGTTGTATTACCTAAACCTAATAAAGACCCTACACTTGTTTCAAATTACCGTCCTATTTCCTTATTGAATCAAGATTGTAAGCTCTATGCCAAAATACTTGCAACTAGGTTATCCTCTGTTTTAGATTCTATCATTCATCCAGATCAATCTGGGTTTATGAGAAATAGATATTCTGCTAATAATACAAGAACATTATTACATGTTATAGAACAAGGGTCTAATTTACCTACACCAGTAGGAGTGTTAGCATTGGAGGCTGAAAAAGCCTTTGATAAAGTTCATTGGCAGTTTTTATTTCGTACTTTATTTGCATTTAATTTTGGTGACATATTTACTCGTATGATATCTGCTCTTTATTCTACTCCTACAGCTCGTTTATTTATTAATGGCCAAACCTCAAACCAATTTTCTCTTTTCAGAGGTACCAGACAGGGTTGCCCCCTCTCCCCGCTCCTATTTCTTCTTGTAATTGAACCTTTGCTTGTTTCAGTTAGGAAATGTAATGATATTAATGGTATTAAAATTAAAGAGGCTAATGTCAAAACGTTAGCATATGCAGATGATGTACTATTATTTATTAGTAATCCTATTTCCTCACTCCCTCCTTTATTTGAGATTATTTCATCTTATTCCATACTTTCTGGCTATAAGTTAAACACTAATAAAACGGAATTCTTTCCTATACATATTCATTGTAACTCAGATATGTTACCGATGAAAGATATAATTTGGCAAAGAGAAAAACTTAAATACTTAGGCATTTTATTTTCATCTTCTATAAAAACTACAATATCATTAAATTGTGAGTCTATTTTAAGTTACATTAAGGATAAAATATCTAAATGGTCTCCACTTCACCTTTCGTGGTGGGGGAAAATGGAATCCATAAAAATGACTATAGCACCAAAAATATTTTACTCCCTAGCTATGATCCCTACCCAATTTCCTATGAAGTTTTATAAAGATATAAATCGGCTTCTTACTAAATTTCTTTGGAGCAATAAGGCACCTCGTATTAGTTATAAAAAATTAAAATTGTCTAAATGTAATGGAGGTTTTGGTATACCAGATTTTTTTTGTTATCACAAAGCTTTTGTATTAAAGCAAAGTTCTCTTTGGTTTAATCATTCTCATTTGATTAATCTTCCTACATGGCTTTCTATAGAAAAGAGTTTAATAGATCCGTTTCCCCTACCTTCTTTGTTAACTATGTCTAATAAATCAATATTTTTTAATAAATCTGCTATTTTGAAATCCACTAAGTTAATATTACATGATTTCGATTCAATTTTTCTATCACCTATGTCCATTACTGAAGATATGTCGTTATGGTATAATTCAAACATAAAACTTACTAAAAATGTTAGATGTTGGCATTCATGGATTAAGGCTGGTATTTTTTGCCTCAAAGATAATTATTATAACAATGCTTTTATCTCTTTTGATGTTTTAAAGGAGAAATTTAATTTACCTTCCTCAGATTTACTCAAATATGAACTTCTATGCAATTCTATTTTAGATTCATTTCCTAATTTTATACCTTCTAGTGCTAAATCTGATTTATCAATTTATATTCAAACTCGTTCTACTTTGCCTCATGGAGTTTCAATATTGTATAAAAAAATGATTACATGTAAAGGTGACAATATTAATACGCTTGTAACATTTTGGAATAATGAGCTTTCTTTATCTTTATCTTACGGAACTTGGAAAACTATTTGGCTTAATAGCATTTCAGGATGGTTACCTGTTTCGCTTTATCAAACAAACTCATATATTTTATATAATTGTTTATGGTCTCCACTGAAATTTTTAAAGCCAAACTCCTCCCATCTTCAAAATGTTGGCATTGTAATTTGCATACTGGTTAGTTAAGACATATGCTTTTTGAATGTCCTTCTATTTTTAAATTTTGGACTGAAGTTTGGGATGTTATAAAAAAAATACTTAATATTCATGATGATTTATCGTTTAACTTGCTCATTTGTAAATCTGTCGTTCTTTCTAATAAATTAATTGACTTAGAAGGTAAACGTTTTAATTTCCTATTATCAGCAGCTTTAAAATCCATTACCTCATGTTGGAAAGATGTCTCGTTATTATCTGTTCATGTTTGGTGGTCATGGGTTATTTTTACTAGAAGAGGAGCTCATTTATCCTTGAATGGTGTTATTCATAATTGTAATTCTTTTCATTTATTCTGGAAACCTATTGATAACTATTTATCTTCTTAAAATGTATTTTTCTATAAGTTAAGTTTTTATTGATATTCTTGCACAGTTTCTATTTATTAGTAGTTCTCTCTTATAATTATTAATAACATATATATAATTGTTTCTTCTCCCTGCCTTTTTTAATTTTTTGTAACAATATATTATATTATATTGTACCTGTTAAACTTTACTGATGTTGATAATCGTCATATATTCTTATTTGGTACTTTTATTGTACTATTTTTTGTATTGTCTATCTGTTAACTAAAAACTTAATAAAATATTTTGAACTCAAAAAACTTCCCATGGATACACACCCTCCGATGTCATCAAGTCTACCCATGTTGTGATGCCTGCCCTTCTAAGTGGTACACTTAGGCTATCTTTTAAACATAACGGGGTCCCGGGGGAGCCCCAGACTGGAGCCAAGTCAGAATAATAATATATATGTATAGGAACCCTTATCCACCCCACTGCCTTACCATCTAACCTAGGAGCTTCCCCCAAGTAGAGTCGTCAGCCTTCACAAGCAGCATCCGGATGTTTTTAAATTGGAAAGCTGCACAGTACCAGTTAAAATCTGGCAGGGCCAATCCCCCTTTGGCAAGCCTACGTTGAAGTTTTTTCCATGCCAACCTTGCACCCTTATAAGCCCATATGAAATTTACGGCCTGCCTCTGAATTTTATCGATGCCTAATTTAGGAAAACCAAGGGGATAGCATTGAAAAGGTAAGTTAATTTGGGAAGTATGACCATTTTTATTAGATTGACCTGTCCAAATATGTTCAGATGGAGATTTTTCCATCTAGCAAATAGACGGTCTATTTCTCTTGCTACCCTTTGTAGATTAAGCTGCGGAATTTTATAGATCTCATCTACTATTGTAATTCCTAAATATTTGAAGTTAGGGCTTACTTTCCCATCTCAATCATTAATGTTCCAGCACATCAACTCAGTTTTCGAGGTTCTGACTGAATATCCAGATAGGACCCAAATTCCACCAATAGATGTTCCACCCTCGGAATAGAATTACCAGGATTGGCCGTGTAGATTAATAGATCGTTGGCATACAGCTCAACCTTACTGCTATAGGACTGAGATCTGAAAGGAATTACAGAGGCATCAAATCTCAACAGTTGGGCCAATGGCTCTTTATATATATCGAATAGCAAAGGTGAAAGGGGACAACCCTGCTGTGTCCCTCTTAATATACTAAAACTGGGGGTCAGGACCCCATTTAACAGGATCCTAGCCGACACACCCTCCTAAATCATTTTTAGTGTATATAAGAGGGTAGGCCCAAAACCCATTGCTCTCATCACCTCCCACAGGAACTCCCAGCACACTCTATCAAACGCTTTAGCGGCGTCCAAGGCCACCACGGCCTAGGGCACTGAACGTTCGATGGCAAGATCTATCGTACCAATGAGCTGCTCGGTCTGCTCCTGTATATACCTCTTTGGAATAAAGCCCTTCTGGTCGAGATGTATTAACCGTGGAGCTACCTTTGCCAATCTCCCCGCTAAAATACTCATAAAGATCTTATAGTCTGCATTCAGCAGGGAGATTGGCCTATAGGAATCAGCCTGAGTAGGGTCTTTAGAGGGTTTCAAAATAAGTACAATTGTTGCCTCTTTCCAAGATCTAGGAACTTGACCCCCTGGTTGGTAGATCCAATTAAACAGAGTTTCCAAAATCGGTACCAGCTCCTCTATCAAAAGATTATACAATTTGTTAAGGAGTGTGTTGGTGCCTGCTGCTTTGCCATTCCTACTTTTACTAAGGCTTAGACGGATCTCCTCCTTTGTTATCGGAGCATCCAGAATCTCACAGCTGTTTGTTGTTAGGCTGGGTAGTTGTATCTTACTCAGCCAGGCCTTGAGGACCTCTGGACTAGGGAAAATCTCTTCCCTATAGAGGGCAGAAAAGAGAGCCACTAAGCAGGCTTGCATATCCTCCATTTTATTGGAGACATCTCCATTCTCATTTACAGCTAGTTGGCTGATATGATTCCTGGACCGATCTACAGTGGCCTTTCAGGCCAACAGTGCACCTCTTTTTCACCATACTCAAAATTCTGCATAGATCTGGTATACCATTGAGCTTTACACTTTTGATCTAGCTTAACCCTATAATCCTGCTGTGCCTCATCCAGCAGTTTCTGTACCCGTGTCCTTATGTCAGCCGGCCCTGAGTGTACCCGGGATAGATCAGCCTCTAATGAGCCCACTTTATCCTCCATCTTTTTTAAGGTTAAAGATTCCACTTTATTTTTAGAGTAGGTGAGGCTATGTAAAGTGCCCATAATGAATGCCTTAAAGATGTCCCATACCACATCCAGGGAGGTAGAACTGATATTATCCGCAAAATAACCCACCCATGCCTGTTTGAGTGCTTCTACTATCTCTGAATCTGTGAGCATTGCCCTCTTTAAAGTCCACCTTGGTCTAGATGGCTGGCTATAGCCTACAAGGGAGACACAGATCGCAGCATGGTCTGAGATATGACTTGGGAGAGTATTGATGGTAGTTATAGTTTCTATAATAGATCTGTCTGCGAAGAGATAATCTAATCTTGAAAAATGCTGATGCTTTTTACTATGAAAGGTGAAGCCTTGGCTGTCTCCCCTCCTAACCCTTCATACGTCCAATAGGGCCAAGTCATGCATCATGTTGATTAGGGTCTGACGAACCCGAGGAGCATTATCGTGATGACTCCTATTCGACCTATCAAGCAGAGGGTCAAGTAAAACATTAAAATCCCCCCCAATTATTATAGGGGCTGTGATTTCCATCAAATTCCATTGGAGGTTAGATAGGTGAGTAGGATCGTCAATGTTAGGGCCATAGAAACCTACACAGGCTAGCTCTATCCCTCTGAAATCTAAGACAGCAATTAACCACTTCCCTGTTTTATCGGTTTTGGAGGATTTTATAATGCAACCTGCCCCCGTTTAATCAATATAGCGACACCCTTACAGTGTGCCATCTGCTCTGAGACTAGAAAGGACTCTACCCAGGGTATCCGGGAAAAATGGCTCAACTCTCAGAGATGTCTAAATGGGTTTCCTGAATCAGACATATCTGCGCTTTACTTTGCTCAAGATATTTCATAACCAATCTCCGCCTGCGCTCACACCTAAGACCATTAACATTCCACAAAATAAATACTAACTCATTAACCCACTTTGTCATGAATGTTTGAACTAAGTACTTTCAAAACTAATACCATAATAAAACAAAAAGCCTTAAACCCGTTTTGTTATTGTTTTATTTTTCTTCTAACTAAGTGTGCTGAGGTATGGGGACGAGGGCGGGGGGATGACAGGCTCTGAGGGCAGTGGTTGCACACACTGCCTTCAGTGCACATGTGGGTTTGTCCGTCCATCTCAGGATGGCCAAACCCACATGCGCACTGAAGCTGTCTCTAACCCTAGCTGCGTTGCTCAGTGGCGTAGCAATGGGGCAATGAGCTCTCGTGGATGTAAGAGAACTGGGCAACCTGGCTATGTTGTAAACTATAGATATATTTTGGGTGAAGTGAGCCCCACATAAGCCCAAGACTCTGTGCCATGGTACCCGCTGCGCCATTGATATCTACATGCTGGACAGCCTTCATTATGCAGCTGAGATGCCAGTGGAAGGAAGAGCACGTTGTGGATACTACAGAAATTAAACAGGGCTCCTGCTTCATGACCTCTGGGACCTGGGGTATCAAGGGCAGTGCCAGGGGTACCATGCCGTAAGGCAGGTGTAACAGATACTACAGGGAACCATTAACTAAGGTTCATGGAACTGCCACATTTCAACCATGAGTTAACCACTTCCATCAGTAATCCAAACAAGCTGGAAGTAAAGTTGGAACAGGCCAAAGAAATTGTTTCAAAAGATTACATTAAATTTATTCCTGAGTTGGGAACACATTTAAGATGTGGGTAAAACATGAAGGACAGGGTGGGTAAGTTAGCATTCTTGGTTCACAAAAAGATGAGGCAGGGGATGGAATAACTGCGTTTGGCATCACCCACAGCGCCAGACTTTTAGGCTCTGATTACAAGCCTGGCAGTTCGAGGACAGCCAGACTCATGGGGGGCGCTGTCGTGGGAATCCAGCCACCGGCGCTCTGGCGGTCCAGCCACCCCATTACGAGTTGGGTAGACGGACCACCCTGGAACCGCAGCCAGGGAACTGCCATTCCCTGGCGGCATTGTAGTGGTCAGAGGCCGCAATATGCTTGGCGGGACCACAGTGGTTTCCTCTACGCCAGCGTTGTCATGTAGGTTCCTCCTCCATGTACACCATAGCAGAGAGGAAACAAAGGGGGCCTTACAGGTCCCTCTGTGCCTCCCCCGCATGTTTATGCACACAGGGGGGCATAACATGTGCCCCCCAGTGTGCATACACACCAGTTCCTGCATGGCATGGACTTTCCAGTCCAAGCCGTGCAGGAATCTTGTTGTGCGGTCCCATTGCGGTGCCTTTTTCAAAGGCACCACTGCCTTTGAAAGAGGCACCGCCATGCTGCCTGCCCGCCAGACCACTGTTAAATCGTAATCTGGCAGACGGGCAGCGGCGAGAGTCGGTGGAGCAGGGGCACAACGGTGGCATACCGCCCACTCCTGCACCGCCAAAACTCATAATCGGGCCCTTATTCTTGATCTGCCTTACCTGGACATCCAGATCTCTATTATTTGAAAAAATTGGTCGATTGTTTCAAAGTGCAACATGCCCAAAACGGGTGTGTGCAAATACTAAACTAGTGTGGGACCTTAGGACCTACTTTTTGAATTTCCCCCTTATTTGCTACGTTTTATGCCTGCCTGCTCCAGTTGGCATACTTGCTCAAGTTGGCAAGTGGGCATAGTTAAGAGGGGGTTGAATTCTGGTAAGGAGTTGTGCTGGAATAGCCCTTTAATGGACATGTGAGACAGTGAGAACGATGCTGCATCTTCATGAACAGCAAAAGAAACAATTGATGGACGGAATGCTGGACAATGCAAACATTCACCCCCAGTCACAAGGATCTGGGTTAAATCCATCATTCTTTTGCTCACCACACCACCCCAGTTTGACGTGGGTCCCTCGCTCACTGTGCCACTGGATTCAAGCTAGCCTGGCTGAAGAAGGGTGACATACTCTGAAACTGGTCCCAGGATGCTTGTTTCCGGTCCAGGGAGGACCTGGCCTGGCAGTTCGGTCTGGACTGTTCCCATGGGGCACAGGGTCAAGACTGATTTGCATATGGCTGGGTCCAAACTGGGGTGGCGTTGTGGGCAAAAGAACGATGGATTTAACCCAGATCTTTTGACTGGGGGAGAATGTTTGCATTGTCAGCATTCCGTCCATCATTTGTTTGCTGTAACACTTTTTGCCCTAAGTGGGATGGGTATGTCCAGACGTGGGTCCCTTGCTCACTGTGCCACTGGATTCAAGCTAGCCTGGCTGAAGAAGGGTGACATACCCTGAAACCGGTCCCAGGATGCTTGTTTCCGGTCCAGGGAGGACCTGGCCTGGCAGTTCGGTCTGGACTGTTCCCTTGGGGCACAGGGTCAAGACTGATTTGCATATGGCTGGGTCCAAACTGGGGTGGCGTAGTGGGCAAAAGAACGATGGATTTAACCCAGATCTTTTGGCTGGGGAAGAATGTTTGCATTGTCAGCATTCCGTCCATAATTTGTTTGCTGTAACACTCTTCATGAACAGCATCCTTGTCGCTTCATAAATCCTGGATCGCTGGAAAGTCAGGCAATTGACACAAATGAGACTTCTCCATTGTCGTTGAGGCACTGGTAGCACACAAATAGCATGTCCAGTGGGGCTTAAGCAAACTCCCCTTTTGTATCACTAGTGCCAGTGACAAGGACATTTGACGATTTATTTTATCTCACGCCCACCCCCTGAAGGGTTGTTGGAATAATGCACTTCTTAAACATTTTTCTAAGACTAGCTGCCTTGGCTCAATAATTCAAAGGCGCCACCCTTCAATAATAAGAAGTGGATTATCAGCCTATTCCTGATGGTTTAGATCAATATTCTTTTTAAATAAAATATATGTATTTATAGATATTTTACCAATTTTCTACATGATCTTTTCAATGAATATTTGCAGTGTTTGTTATTAAGTAGACATCATCAATTTACTCTTTATATTTTAGGTGGACTGAATGTTACCAACGTCATTGTATGCATATTCGTCCTCTTAAATGTCCTATGATCTAAATTCATTGCCATTTTCAGGAACAAGATCTGTTGCTGAAACTGTTTTTGTGACACTGGCTGAAAGGACCAGTCAGTGAGGCTGTAGATAACAGATAAGTATAACATGTTAGTTCATGTTCACTGAATGTTCTACACCATCCATGTTATTTTACTGTAACCTCTTCTCTTTAGGTAGGTGTATCCTAGGTATTTCCTCAAATACTATGTTCACTAGAGAATCATCTTCTTAGACATTATCTTAATGTAAGCATAGCTTGCTCTCCAATATCTGAAAGAGGAAAATGTAAGGTGTCAGAGATGGTTCCTGGCCTGTGCTCAGCCAAACAAACACAGCCAGCGTTTAAGGATCCTCAAGAGGCATTTGTGAAAAACACCATTTTAACAGATTGTGGAGATGATCTCAGAAAAAGAACTTGTGCTTTCATATACTCACACGTGCAGGGGCGTAACGCAGCTCCCTGCAACTCTATGGTTCAGGAGGCCGTCCAACCCTCCAGGGGGCCCGAACGCCTCAAGGGGCACCATTCAAACCATGGTCAATTAATATTTGTGAGATATTGGAGAATCTGGGGCCCCTCATGACATTCTGCAGGAGGCCCCCATCATTTTGCATTACGCCACAGCACACAGTACCACATATCATTTGTAGCAAATTTTAGTAGAAATTCTTGGCCAATCACTTTTTGTGCTCAAGTATCTACAGATGACTTTTGTGTAAAAACCAATAGGTCTCTCTCTACATCTCCATAGATGTTTCAAAGAAAATATTTAAATACTTGACCCAAGGAACCTGGATGGTTTTAAAGCTTCTTTTGTTGTTAGGAGGTGTATTGCACACATATTGATCAGTGAAATAAATTCCCGGTAAATTTACTGCTTTTTAGGTTTTATTTTGTTTTTTGCATATGAAGAAAGTGGATTCTTCCTTGTAGCGCCAACTACCAATCTAGGGGTGTTGGATATAGGTCAGTCATTTTTAAAGAACTTTTAGCAGCTCAGCTAAGATTAAGCAAGGTCACAGATCCCTTTTTTTTAGATTTTTTGATTCATCATATGTAATACATGAAGGGAGGAGCAGATTGAGTAGAAAACACTGGCTATGAGGCGGGAAAAAGAGACTGAAAATGTTTAAATTCACCCTGAGGTTGTGAGAATAAAAGACTGGTCGCATGCTGGTGTCAGCCTGCTGTGGACAAGATGTAAGGTACATGAAATTAAGAAGATACATCTCTGTATTGGACATCATCAATATTACATGCCAGCTTGTTATCCAAGAGTAGAAAGGAGAGAATAAAAGCAATCCTGTAACATGAACTTCAAAACAACTTCAAAGGGCAGAGTTTTATTTAACCCACCGAGACAAAAAGGCATAAAAATTATATGTTCTACTCATGACATCTACAATACAGGCCTGAACTCCTGCAATTGTACCCAAACCTATCTGACAATAATTTAGGTCAGATCCTGCAATTTTTGGATATTTTGAACTCCACCCAATCCCTTTTCACCATCTTCGGGTCCACACTCCCTATTTTCTTAAAATATCAAAACTGGTGCTTGTTGACCTGTAAATTGTGCAGACCTACAGATTAAAACACTCAATTTACGAACAAGGAAATGCAAGTAGCGCTCGACGTATGGTTCTATATACATTGTCCTTTTCATGGTAAACTTCAATCAAGGTTCATTTAAAGGATTTATGTGACCCTTAAGAAAAACAGCCTTCATGAAATTGATAAATCAGGGCCATTTCTCATGAGTTGTTTTCTTTTTTACCTCTGTCTTTTTTTATGAGACACTTTCCCCCATACCTTCTTTGTTGTCCCCTCCTCACCCACTAGTTATTAACCTTGTTTTCATTAAATTGGCTATTGGTGAATTTGAATTTTTGTCAGGGCTGACGCTTTTTAAGGTTGTCTTTGCAACTTGGTATTCCCAAAGATTGTTTTTTTTTTTTTTAAAGCACTAAATTCAAATGTATGAATTCATCTCATTAACCTTGGGTTCCGGAGTAGTGTGTTGCTCAGCATAAGGGCTTCAACGTGACATGTGTGTCTATGTATATGCTTTAAGCACACCCACAAACACAATCTCCAACTCATCGTTTTACAAAGTGCATTCAACAATTATTCATTTCACTATGCATTTAGGAAAAAAGCGTACATTTTTTTCTGTGTTTCTCCTCAAATTCATTGATCACAGATTAATATCTTTAAATGGTTTGGTACCTGAGTAAGGTGCATAACTCCAGGACTGATGTCCTGTGCTTCTTTCTTAACTCTCTGTTAGCGGTTACATGTTTAAGCAGAGTCTTCCCAGGAAAACCAAAGAAAAACAGCCTCACTTACCTAGAAAGAGAAGAAGGGGAGAAAGGAAAAAAATAATTTGATGCTGAAAAAGTGCTCATGCTCCCACTTTGACCCCAGAATCCATGAATTTAGAAAAAGAATGAGATCAAATAAGACCATTGCCCCCCACCATGCACTGTCTTGTCATCAAAGATGTCATTTCAGATGTAGCAGTGATGTTCTTAAAGATGTCATAGAACTTGTCATGAGTAATGTAATATGTGAGGTAATTATGTGCATGGTGAGGGCTCGAGTTATAGTTACTTTAGGGCACGAGTTACAGTTACTTGAGATAACTTTAACTGGTGAATTTCAGTGGTTTTGTTAGTTTAGATCGGTATGTTCTAACTAACATTTTCTCATTATTAAAACATCCTTTAAACTTTGTTGTTTTTAGTTAATTTCTATGGGTTTTTTTCATGAAAAGTAAGATATTATTACAATTTTCTAACTATAATGTCAGTATAACCTTTGTTTTTTTAATTGAATTTCTATGTTTTATTTTTTTAACGTAAAATAAGATGTCATTGTCATGCGAGTCATCTGGTTGTGTGCCGGTGCAGGGTCTAGCGGCGCCCACACAGCTGCATACAGCTGACTATGACATGTAACAATATAAAAGATGTAATTTTAAGTAAGGCAGACATACTGGCTTTGTCGAAGTGTAAGTACATGAAAATATAAAAAGCGGGGTTAAAGGTATTTTCAAAGGGCCAGCACATCAATAACTATAATCAAATGTATATTTTATAAATGTACACAATGTAATGTTTAATAATAATGATTGTTACAAAACATTTTCAATGAAGTATTTTTAAAAAATTGACATATCTTTCAGGTCTTTTTCTTTTTACATTTACATTTTTGGGCAACAAAATGCAGCCATAGAACTAACCACAAGGGGTCCCCACACTCCAGCCAAAGAGCATTCAGCTCCAGCTCGGAGTGCTTTAAAAGTTGTGGCAAGCAATGACTCAGGAGACATACTGCATTTTTTTAAATTGTTGTTTTATAGATACATTTATTTTTTTCTCCATGTAATGTATGAACTTGGCTATACATTTGTCCATCCAAGTACCCCTATATATGTATTTATGTTTAAATTCCTACTCACAACTAGGATTAGACATTTTATGAGATCCTCTTCTCATGGGCAAAAGCACCTAGGCAGAAACATATGTTCTTGAAGGCCGTGTAGATTTCTGGGGTTAGCTAGGATGCTAGAACCAGAGTATGGATTGCAAGCTTGACTTATCCTGGTCATCATTCTTTTTGTAGTTCTAAAGGACATCGAAGTACTGGAGTGGAGCGTGCACCCTCGGCTTTCAGAAAAGGTAGGTCCTTAAAGTTTTCCAAAACGGGAACAACTTCTTATTAAATTATAATTGTTCATGAAGGCTATTTCACAAGCCGTATGTCTCAGCCCCTTCCCAGCATTTCAGGAATGCCAGAGCCTTAGTGCTGAGAGGGTTCCTGGGAGATCCTAATTCTTCCATGCAAGTTCTAGATGAGAGATGGCTTTAAGAAATTATAACATGGGGAATTTGAGAACTAAATCTTGTTGTGTGCCCCATTGCAACCTATTCTTCCTGTCCTTTTTACTCTTCACACTTCTTTACTGTATTCCTGTCTACTTGTTTGTCCATTGTCATCTTTGGATACTCATTTGTCTATATTGTTTTGTATGGCAGCATATGGTCCTCAGGTTTCTCAAAAGTACCCAATCCTTGAATTCCTCTCTCTTCTAACTAACTGCGATTTTCCTCACAGATAATTGCACAAGTTAAGGAATACTTATGGAAAATCTCTGAGGATTTGCAAATTCACACATATACCAAAGTTGAATCATAAAGGTTCATGGAAATGTTAGTAAATGTTTACTCCTACTCTGGTGTGTAAATTACAGTAAAATCCAAAGCTTTACTAATGTGCATGAAATCCTTTGACCTTCAAAAATGAGTTACCACAGACCAACTCATGCATTGTATCCAAGTCACCAAACCAAGAACAGTTTGTATAGGAGCACTGATGCACATAGCCAAGGAAAATAGTAATGCAAATTCTTGAATTTGGTTTTCCTTATAAATACTTCCACCCTTTAAAACATCTTCTTTCATAATTTCATGGAACTATGAAATCATGTGCCTAACAAGGCCCCCAAACTACCCAGACCTGGACCACACACACACAATACATCCTCACAACACAGAGACAACATTCTGCATATCCCAACAACCACTATATGTACTCTACCAAACATTACATCTCATGTTTATTAACACATTCTCTGCCATTCTAATGAACTATCACAAGCTTAATGCACTCTACATCACAGAAACGTGGCTATCCTCAAACTCCTTACACTTCCCAAACATTCTTGTTCCAACAGGCTATACCATCCAGCTTGCAGACTGCACAAGTAGGAAAGAAGGAGGCATGTTGTCATTCCCCTGGTCCAACATCCAAGACAAGCAAGAGGCACTAAACTCCATGAAGCCACTCCCATGACACTTTTCACTCTCCACAGCTCAATCAGTCACCTTCCACCTCATCTGTGGGTCTCCTGAGCAGGACAAGGATTTCATTGATGAAAAATTGATGAACCACAGCACTCAATCAACAGTCAACATTTGGTGTGTCCACCTCAAAATCAAAATTCAGGAGCCAATTGTTTCAATACAGCTTGTATTGAATCCGGAAAGCAGCCAACACGTGTTTCTTCACACACGTGACTTCTTCAAGGCTAATCGTTCGGTCAAGTAGTCCTGATCTTGTGAAGCAATGAGTAAAATAACAAGATGTATCCATAAAATTCAATAACAGTCAGGTTGAGTATCCAAATAACACAAGAAATATCCAGTTGTCCTAAAAGTTGTATCCTTAATATCGGTGGTCAGGTTCCAAATGATCAAAAACCAATGGGAGCTTTGTCAGTAATAGATAATGTCCAAATGTATTCTTAATTTAAGTACAACGTCCAACTTTCCATAATGTGAATAATTTGTAGTCAAAGGTAGAGTTCCGGATGGTCCGTCAACCAACAAGAACAGTTTCCTGTGGAAGCCGAATTTCATCCTTCCGTCACCAGTTATTATCAGCTAGTGTGGTAGGGGAGAGCCCTGATAATCCCCCTCTGTCCTGCATACTGCGTCTCTGCATTTAAAAAACGAAAGTCTCTGAGTCCTTGATGAATCCTCTTCACTACCTCATCCATATGGCATATCACATCACCCTCCTGGGTGACTTACACCTCCCAAACAATGTAAGCATAAAAAAGCAAGCGACAACCTTCTCAACCTCATCAGCACACTCAAAGTACTACAAAATATCACCCAATCAATACACTACAAATGCCACATTCTCAACCTGCTATATAAAAAACTACAACCATCCAATGTAAACGTTCTGAGCCCCCTGGACGGGACAATTTTCAAGACCACCAACCACTGCATCAATCCTCTACATGATTAGCCTATCCTGCACTCCATAGCAAATGCTCTCTCAGTGGGGGTGGGTGTAAATCGTGTAATTTCAGGTAGCGTAATTTCGCAAAATTATGAATAATTATGCGAACTGCATCTTGCACTGAAAAAATTACCCAAATGGTCTGTTCAGGAAAAAATTCAACTTAAAAATGTCATTTTTAGTTGATTTCCAGTTGTTCATGCTAAAAATACTGCCACTTGAGTTCAAATTTACAATTTTGTGCTTAAAAATTACCCAAAACAGTCTGTTCGGGTAAAAAAACCTACCTGAAATGTTTGTTGACCACCCACATTAATGGAACAACCAACCGCTTTCAAAACACTGCTGTTTGCACTCAGATTTGTAGTTTCACATCCAAAAATCAGAATGGTCCACTCAGGTAAAAGAAATCTACCTGCAATGATGCTCACATTTGAAAACCATGCCAATGGTACCACTCGCTTTAACATTTCTCCTTGAACTTACGTGATGTGGAGTAATGGTGTAAACTTTTTACAACGTCATTGTTAAAATTTCGCCCAGGCCTATTTCTCAGTGAAAAAAATACAGACGATCCATCAACACATCAAGAACTCCAAGCCTTCTAAATATGAAGATAATGCATTACCCTCATCCTTAATTACAGCCCTATCCGGAGAATCTCCCTCACCCCTATTCACCATTGTCAATGCATCCCTACATCGCCAAGATCATTGAAAAAGCAATTTATGTACAACTTCCATATCAAATCAATGTCAACCATCTCCGGAACAATTATCAATCTGAATTCAAACTACTTTGCAGCATGAAGACAGCTATACAACAAATAGTAGACGGTGCCCTCTTCAGGACAGATAAAGATGACCTCTGCCTCCTGATTTTGCTGGACCTCTCAGCAGTTTTCAACACCATCAACCATCCCATCTTCATACAACCATGAAATCTCAAATGGGATTCACTGGCAACATGTTTCACCAGTTCTCCTTCCACTTATCCAACTAACACCAATTTGTTCAAATGGCCACCTCTAGGCCATGGAAGAGCCCTATCACCTGTAGAGTCCACCAAGGTTCCCTCAGGATCCCATCATATTGAACCTCTAAATAAAGACCATTGGGGATCTAGTTTGTGATAACAGCATTACAATTCAACAATATGAAGATGATACATAACTTTCTTTTAAAACTTCTTCCACTCCAGACATTTGAAGACTCAAATACAGCCTGCACCTCATCCAGATCTGGATGTCAAGCACCTGCCTGTAGCTGAACACCACCAAGACTAAATTCCTTAGCTCACACGTAGTTCAATGACCTGGACCTAGACAAATTCAAACCCCTAATTTCCCCCTTTACCAACACTTGGATTCACCTTTACACCATCCTCACCCTGCAGGGACATATTGCCAAGAACACAAATGCAGGTTGGTCTCAGCTGTCTCTACTATGGAAAGTGAAACTGCTCCTCCCAGAAAACAAATTCAGAGTTGCTGTTCAAACCTTCATACTTACACAAGTGGATGGTGACATTGCCCTTGTGCAAGGCCTCACAGACTTATCACTGGTTTCCCTTAAGGGCATCCTACACACAACCAGGTGACTCATGCGGAACCTGAATACATTTTCCCACATAACTCCCATACGGATGGAACGCTACTGGTTCCTCTTGCAGGCCTGTCATATCTGGTTCATAGTCCCACCTTCTCTGGTGCGTTTCAGCATGTCTACACCAAGAAAACCATCAGACTACAGACAAAGAAGTAAATAAAAACAGGGCAATAGGGCTTCTCCACATACGCCCAGAGGGACTGGAACCTTTGGCTAGGTTCACTCATAAATACTAAAGATATAAATGCACATATGATCGATTTACTTTTAAAGTGTACAGAGAAAATAATAAATAGCATTTATTTCTCCAGTTAAATTAAATTTATTAAATAGATGTTATAAACAAACAACATAACTGTTTTCTCAGATTTTCCCATGTTGCATTTTTGACTTACACTGGGTTTTAATAAATGCGCTTTACTTCAAGGAGAGAAGGAACAAACAATGTGTATTCATTTTGTAAATAGCAATGCCATGCGTTGCCTTTCCTTAATATGTCTCTTGTTACTCTCCAAAGGGCACTCACTTATAGTAATTGTAGTATAAGTTAAGCATCATCCACAGACTCATCTATACCATTATTCATGCATATCATCACATATATCCAGCCACCACACCACTAAATGGTCACCCTTCAACACTATCTTCCACACTGACCTCTCTCACATTCTGAATTCACTCAAATCCAGCTCCTAAAAGGTGATTTGCATCCCTCTTCCAGCATCAAGTCTATGCAAGGAAAATGCCTCATACCTCTTCTCCTTACTAATCTAGGGCACCTTCCTGGACAGCCTCCAGACCGGAAAAATCCTTCTGCTCCTGAAAAATCTCTCGCTAGATCCAACCAACCTTGTCAACCTCTGCATTATAACCCACCTCCCATTTGTTGGAAAATTCACAGAGAAGGCACTTGTCCATCCATGTACAGGAGCACATCAATAAGTATAACCTACTTGAAGACTATGAAATGTGGTTCACAATATGTTGCGGTACCTAAACACCCATATTCCAAGTAGTTGTGAATATCCTCTTCTCAATAATAAAAATGACCCATGCCTTTTAGTCCTCCATGATCTCTCTGCAACTTTCAACACCATCAATCATCCAGCATTGATCCACACCCTGTAATGTCTCAAGGACTTCATGGGCACGTGCCTAGAATGGTTCACATCCTACTTTACCAACCAATAGCAACTTGTTCAGATAGAAACCAGCACATCACAGACTTTCCCCATCACCTGCAGAGTCCCCAAGGCAATATCAGGTAATGCATCATTTACAACCTCATAGAACAAATAAGGGCCATACTTGCGGACAGCAAGCTCAAGATCTATCAGCATGCTGATGACACCCAACTCTGTCCCACAATCTCCTCGACCAATGACATACAGAGTCTCAAAGCCTGCCTCGAACACATCCAAATATAAATGTCAACAAACTGATGCTAAACCCCACAAAGACTAAATACCTCCTGTTTACCAACAATACCAAACATTCTGGGATTCTGTAATGGCTCTCTGACTTAAACTTAAGAGGCTTCACACCAAAACTGACAGAACTGGTGAAATCGTTTGGATTCACACTCTATTCCAGCCTCTTACTCAAAGAACAAATTGCAACGAAGACCAAAACAGCCTAGCTCCAACTCTCTCCTGAAAAAAATCAATCATTTTCACCCAGAAGAAGACTTTTGAATGAATGTTCAAGCCCTATTCCTCTTTGTCTAGATGGAGCCAACTCCACACTCAATGGCATCACAAAGACAATCCTTGTTACACTAAATAAATCCTTCATGTAGCAGCACGGCTCATGAAGAGGCTGACAAAATGTCACCACATTACCGTCATGCTGCTAAAAGATCTACATTGGCTCCCTCGTAAAATCTGATCATCTTAAAGATCAGCTCCATTACATACAAGTCTCTCTGTACTAGGACGCCTGTTAACCTGGTTTACAAACTAACAATATTTGGAGGTCAAATCCAGATGAGGAGTTACGACATTACCAGATTAGAGACTAAACACTGCATAAAGGAGAATACTGGACAAAAGTCTGGATCAACATCGCCTCCTACATCAGAACAGAAACAAGCCTCATACAATTGGGAAGAAACCGAAAACTAATCTCTTCAAGGAACTATCTTTTCAGTTAGGCTGACTTCTTATCCTTGACAGAAGCTCTACCTCGTCCCTCTGTCTTCTCTCCATGTATCCACACTGTGGCGTAATCCCATACAGTGTTGCATTTCTAATCTGCTAGGTTTGGGCTTTAGAAATTCCAAAACATATGTATGTACATACATACAAGCATAAGCAGTCAACACATGTATAAAATGTGAACATCTATTTCTTTTTTGAACTGTACACATTTTATGTACATATACATTCCTCATCAATACTTGGTGTACAATTAATTTGGCAGCACATGTTCTTTTTATGAAACAGCCCCAAAATGCATCTGCCTTTTCTCTCTCATTCCTAAACGAGGGAGAGTTACTCCAACAACCAGTGTATCCTAAGGCAGAAGTGCTATAAAGCTATTAGAACATTCCACCTACTAAGGACAGAATTGAAAAGGAAGCAAAAGAAACACACGCATTTGGTCAGAAGACCTACAACAGCAATTATTGGCCTTGGCTACTCTAGTGTCTCCAATGGAGCGCCCAACATTCCAATGTTTTAATGAGTGTTACTTTTTGTAGGTTTTAATGCAACACAAAGCATGTTTCGCCCTGTTTCTGGCAGTAAAACATGAAATATATGGTATTTTCCCTAAAACTTCTGCAAGGCATACCCTGGAAAATTCTGCTAAAGAAAAAAGACGCGATTACCTCAAATGTTGTAGGGCTGGTTTAGGCACAAACTCCTTTTGCGCCTCAATTGAGAATCCTACGGGCTAGGAATGAGGGGCACTTTGTCTTTTGTTACAAATGTTGGTGCTTGTTTGCAGTTGAAGAACTAGAATGCATCGAGCTATAGGATGATATGGACGACAATTGAGTGAATATTGCTTTGCGATTCTCACAAACCGTTCTTCAGATTTACAAATTCTTGTTGCGACTTAAAGACTGTCATGTCCCTTTTTGCCTTGGAACTATTTCAGCGCCTGAACAAGATAATAACCCTAAGCCATATGTGACAACCCGTACCAAGATTCAAGGGAGGGTCTTCCTAGCCTCTAAATGTCACAGATGATCCTCCTTGTGGCTGAGTCAATGGAAGACTGTGTAACAATAGTTATTCAAGGTTTCCTGTGAAGCACTTGAAGTCAGTTAGAGAATTTTCATCAGAATATGCTCAAATTTCTCTTTTGGTGGAGTGATGTGATGGGACTGCGTTTTAAGGGTGGTCAATGCAGGTCCAGGGAAGCTGAAAGTGACCACGGATTGACCACTGCAGATGGTCTTAGAAAGATTTTCCTGCCTTCGGAGTAGATCTAGAGCACATTTCCAGAAATCTATTTTAAGTCTTAGGTGAATCTTTCCGCTCTTGTGTACATATGGGTAATCCCTGTGAACCTGTGATTTGGCTTTACTTTAGCCCAGCATCATCATGGGGGGATGTATAGAAGGAGTTGGTTAATTTCTTACACCTCTATAGGCACCAATGAGGGATTCACATGTTTTCCTAATCCAGGAAATAGAGTAAGAGAAGATGGGACCGCCCCTGAAAGGTGCTTCTATTTGATTTCTCGCTGGTCCAAGCAAATCTGAAAATAAGTGGCTTGGTAAAGGGAACGAAGTAGGTTGAATTCTACTTACATTTATCTAGCATAAGGGATACGTGGGAACAACAACAGCAAGGATTTACAAATGTTCATCTTATCAAATAATCATATATGGGATCAAATAAGCTCTGCTGTACATTGTCATGATGTTGCAAGTCAACGAGGAGTTTCAGGTCCATACGCAAGAGTGAGGCTGATGTTCAAATTATTTCATAATGTAATAGAACTCTGAGGTGACATGCAACATCCCTTTACCATATAGCAGAGAGTACTTCATTCCTTATAAAGTATGGGTGTACCATTACCCATCCCCAAAAATATTACATCCTTGGCCCCTTTCTCCTTTACATAAATAGTAATACACATAGGATCTGTAGTGCAAAATTAAACTCACCAAAATACAGCAAGAACATTTTTCAAAAACATAGGGGCCTACTTATGAGCTGGTTTGCGTCGCTCTTGCACCACGCAAGATGGTGCAAGAGCGACACAAACCTTACACGTGATATATGAAGCCACGCAAGACCACTTTGCGTGGCCCTGAGTGGCTCCATAAATCTGTGGTAAGGCAACGCAGCTCAAATCGCTGCGTTGCCTTACTCTGCCCTAGTAAGGCGTTCCTTAGGCGTTGCGTGGGTGTGCCCATAGAACTCCCATGGTTTTTGATGCATTCCAGCATTGACCAGAACTGGTCGATCTGGGAATGCACCAAAAAGATACGCCTTCTCAAGTGAGGCATAACGAGGAGAAATGTCTTTATTTCTCTTCGTTGCTTTCTCTTTCTATGTGTGCTGCATTCTGCAGCACTCATAGAAAGAGGAATATGCCTCTCAGGATTGTTTTTGCTCAGAAAGGCATCTCTTCCTGCACAAAAACTATCCAGCATACAATGCAGGCATCCTTGCACCATGGTGCAAGGATGCCTGCATTGGCCCTAGGCTGCCAAAAGGGAGCAAGCACAGGGAAAAAGGCTAGAAGGTGCTGCATTGCCTTAAATACAGCACATTCCTGCCCTTTTCCTGCCATGCAGTGCAACGCAGCAAGGTGACTCGCTGCGCTGGATTACGTGACATTCTTGCTAATGGGCCCTCCAGTACATGCAGGTCAATATACGACCATTACAAAAATAGCTATTCTTCGTATGTGGTAAAATGCAGTACAAACTTGCTTTGTGTAATGAACTACAGTCCTGACAAAAATTACCATGCAGCTATAAATGTCTACTTGCTATTAAAGATGGTTCATTTCGAGGGGCGTGGCTAGCGCCCAAGGAGCATGGCGGCGTTTCCATGACGCTCCTGGTGCCGGCGGAGGGGACGAAGGATTTGCGACGTCTCGCCCTTGTGGAGAACGGCGAAAATGTCAGCGCGGTCGTTGGAACTCGGGCAGTGACGGCTGAAGTGCTTTTCATCGCGGAAGGGACCCGCTTTCTGGTTCGAATTCCTTCTTCTCCCTGATACAACGCGGCGCCCGCCATTTTAAAAATGCTCACGACCTGAGGAGATTGTCTTTCCCTCTAAGGTCACTTAATTTTGATTTGTAGCGCTCCTCAATTGACTTGTATTGCGCTGCTAGTGGCTGGAGACAGATTTATTTCGCTGAGCATTGCGCACATTGCTTTACCGCCTCTTACTTTAAGCAACCACCAGAGACTTTCCTCAGTGCTACCAGCGGCCATTTTGCGCTCTCCATGCCCTCCAGTGCAGTACTTTATATGGAATCTAGTATGCCTTAACCTTTGTCAAGGGGACAATGTTTCAAGCAATTAACCCTACCTATTTACCTCCTGTTCTTTTCTGTCAACAAGAGCTTTGAGCAGGCTTTATTATTGGTGGCAATGTTCGTTTTTCTGCCTTTTTGCCGTGATAATTATTGTCATGCAGAGCACCACTCTGAGATACTTAATGTATTTCTTATACATTAATGGGCATTATGGAGTCCCTTTTTGCATGAATTAACACTTCTTTTCTTCATACATTGCTACAGACAATTTCTCTGCATTTCATGGTCCTTTCTTGTGTTTTTCTGTTCAGGATTATTTCTATAGGTTATTATCACGCAGTGTCTTATTATTATTTTCAGCCTTGAAGTTTATGACGACTGTTCTTGCTAATGCCAAAAGCTCCACCTGCCTAATACGTGTTTGTTGTGGCACTATTCCTTCGTCACATATATGGGCATATTGAAGACAGTAAGATCACTGGTGGTGCCCGCAAATCGCTCATTTATTTCTCGCCCACACCTTTACACTCATCATACCAGAATGGATGCATCTCTGACCTCCTCTCCTAAAAGTGCTTCCACTTCATCTTCTACAGCCATCAAAGTGTCAACCAAACGGTTGAAAAAAGATCCTCCTTCTCCACCAAAGTAACCTACGTCAGTCTCAATGGATCTTCTTCTAGAGGAAATACGTGCACTTCGACCATTTGCGGAGGAGACAAACTCCAAGATCCAAGTTTTGACAGATGGCTGGGAAAAAATGGAGGAGAGAATTACTGCGGTTGAACATTGTGTGGATTCCCTGGGCTCGGCTTGCGCTCAGGTTGCAGTCCTTCAATCTCAAGTTGTATCCTGTCAGAAGCAGATTGAAAACCTTGAAAATAGAAATAGGGGGAACAACCTTCGCATTTATGGTCTGCCAGAAGGTTCAGAAGGTTCTGACCCTATAGCTTTTTTCAAATCATTCTTACCGAAGGTGCTCAATCTGCCAGAAACCACTGTCTTGAATATTCAACGTGCCCATAGGCTGGGTCCTCTCCATTCTTCACCATCTGCCTCACGTAAACCAAGAGGTGTCATACTCTATTTTCTTGAATACACAGATCATCTTAAGGTACTGGCCGCAGTTCGATCCTTGAAGCGGATTTCATCATCAGGAAATCAACTTTTTTTCTCGCAAGACTATGCAAAGAATACAGCTGACAGAAGAAAGGAGTTTCTGGCCATGAGACCAGCTTTACGTTCTATCGGTGCACGATTTGGCTTATTTCATCCATGCCTGTTCAAGGTTACTTTCAACAATAATACCGTCACTTATGAGACCCGATCAAACTCAAAAGTTTCCTGAACTCACACTGCCCGGAGAAGATGGATACTTCTAAACTACGTACCTGATGACTCTTTTTTCACTATAGCTTCTAGTTGTAGAATCATACTCTAATCTGTTGAGTTTCTCACGGAATTCATAGTTTATATACTAGTTTAGACATTGTTTCGTTCTACTTATTGTAATTCTGTGTTTAATTTTATAGGTTTATATTTATAATGCTAAAATTTAATGCCTGTACTTTAACAATGTTTGTAATTGCGCTAACCAATCTTTTCTCCCCTTAAAGGTTCTCTTTGTATTGTCTACATCCCTTTGTCTGTGGTCGCTCTTCCTGAAGTCTTCCCCGTCTCACCTCGTGGAGTCTGGACGTGTCATCGTTCCATGTGGCCTCCTCCCCCCCACCCTCTTTATGTTTTGGACTCAATCTAGGTACAGATTTTTCCTTCTCTCTCTTTTCATTACTTTTTTTAACAGCAACTTCTTTCTTTTCCATTCTTTCTCTGTCTTTTACTCTCAACTTGTTCTCTCACATTTCCTCTCTCTCCTCACTTCCTCTTCTCACTCATGTTCTTTCCCTTCTTCTTTATTTCTTTGACTTATTCTCATCTCATTATTCTTTTTTCAATCTCACACATAATCTTCTCCCATACCGTGCATTGCATTTGTCACATGTAAACTCATTTTTTCATTCTTGTCTTCACTTATTTTTCGCAAAATTGTTTTACGTTGCAGTTAGTTGGTCTGTTTCCTGGTATATTCCTTATTACTTATTCTCTCATATGGATTGTTGTTTCATACTTTTGCTCTTATTCCCTTCATGTCTTTAAATATTGTTTCTTGGAATGTAAGAGGTTTACACTTTCCTATTAAAAGGCAAAGGGTTCTGACTCATTTGGCCAAGTTGGGTGCAGATATAGAATCCCCCTTAACAGCAGAGGAATCCATAAAATTGAAAAGAAGTTGGGTTGGAGAGGTCTTTTACTCACCAGGAGATGGCAAACGGAATGGGGTTCTTACTTTATGTCGTAAATCATTATCTGTTAAACTGTTATCACAATGCTCTGATGAAAGAGGTCGATGGCTGCTTACTAAACTTTTGATTGATAAGGCTCAAGTTTCTTTACTAAATATATACGCACCCACCGTTGGCGACCCCTCCTTTTGGTCATCCTTGGCTCAGCAACTTGCAGACTGTATTGATGACAATTTCATTCTTGCAGGCGACTGTAACCAAGTTTTTGACCCTTTTTTAGATCGTAATTCAATGGTCTCCTTAGTCCCTCATAAAGCCCACAAATTATTTGTGCAGACTATTAAACAATATAAGCTCATTGATGCCTGGAGACTTTGTAACCCCACTACTAAAGAATACACATACTACTCTCCAGTACATCACACTCAATCAAGATTGGACTACTTTTTTACTTCACATAACATATCACAGTCGTTAATGGCAGCAGAGATTGGATCCATTCTAATTTCTGATCATGTTCTTATTACTATGCGGTTAGACATTTTACAGAAACCCTGTACTCCACGCAAGTGGCTTTTCAACAATATTCTTCTTTTGGACCCGACTTTCACTTCCTCATTTACTTCCTTTTTCAATGAG
This sequence comes from Calotriton arnoldi, assembly GCA_963921515.1. NCBI lineage: Eukaryota > Metazoa > Chordata > Amphibia > Caudata > Salamandridae > Calotriton > Calotriton arnoldi. The sequence continues at coordinate 384,462 of CAWUFW010005936.1, forward strand.
TATTTTTTGTTTTAATCAGACTGATGTCTTACCTTTTCATGTGATTTGGGATGCTTTCAAAGCAGCAGCTAGAGATTTTATTATTGGCTATGTTTCCAAAAAGCGTAAAAAGTCAAAAGAACTTACCACATCTCTCCTTGCCAAGATAAAGAGACTGGAGCACTCTTTTTACTCCTCAAGATCAAAAGATTGTTTGTCGGAACTTATTAACGTTAAATTTCAATTTAATAAGGAATCGACGAATAATGCTTCCACTTATTTATTAAAATCCAGCGCGACGTTTTATGGTGGGCAGAATAAAGCAGGCAAAGTTCTAGCTAATTATTTGAAAGTCAACCACAACAAGCTTAATATAGAGTCTATCATGGATGAACAGCAGTCATTGAAATATAAGGATGATGAGATTTTGAATGAATTTTTTCATTTTTACAAAACACTATACACATCAGAAGCCCTTCCCACAGAGCAGCATATATCTCAACTTGCGACCTTCTTGTGCCCAATCAGACCTTTCCAACTTAGAATCTGACCTCTCCCAAAAGGAGCTACATACTGCACTACTGGCACTTAAAAAAGATAAAGCTCCTGGCCCGGACGGCTTTACTGTTGAATCTTTTACACATTTTGCCTCCCTATTAATTCCCAAATTACATATTCTATTAAATTCTTTTTTGTCCTCAGGTAAATCCTCAGGCTCTTTTTCAGAGGCTCACATTTGTCTTATCCCCAAGGAGTGTAAAGACTTGAGATATTGTAAAAATTTTCGGCCCATATCTTTAGTTAATGTTGATTACAAAATGTTTTCAAAATCCCTAGCCTTTCGATTCGATTCTCACTTGCCTGACTTGTTGGGATTGGAACAGTCTGGATTTGTTAAGGGTCGTTTCATCACAGATAATACCCGTTTACTTTTTGACATTTTATCCAAGTCCTCACATGTATCGTATCCTTTGGCTGCCATTGCATTGGATGCGGAAAAAGCGTTTGATAGAGTGGAGTCGGCGTACCTTTTCCAGACTCTCAAGTGGTTTGGCTTTGGACCTAAGATAATTTCCTTAATTTCACCCAAGAGCAGCAGTTTGCGCTAATGGTACTACATCCTCCTTTTTAGGTCTCGCCTACGCAGCGCGCATGCGCTGCTTAGGAAAAAGACCTTTTGTAATCGACACAGCTTTGCAGGCAAAAACGTGCACGCGTTGCATTGCTTTCAATGGCAACGCGTGCACGTTTGGCGATTCCCTTGCGGGAGCGAGCTTTGGTGCCATGTGTTAGCAATTATCGCTCCTGGCGCTGCTCGCTCCCGCAAGGGAAACGCTTTCACTTTTGCCGCCACTTGTGTTTTTTTACTTTTAGCGCGAGGCGCGCGCGCTTGTTTTTATATTTGTAGTGTGTGTTTAGGTGGCAAGTATTGGTATCTCTGACATCTGGCTACATGGCTGGACTGGTCGATCAGTACAGAAAAAGTCACACTTTTTAGATGGTTATGAGCTAGCTTTTGTAAATGTATCAAAAGACAATTTATTCATACATTACCTGCTCCTTCACTTGAGGAACGAACATAGAAGCAAGAGCTGGATGATGCCATCTGATGCTTCTAGAATTTAGATCACAGTTTCTAGGCATTAATCTTGTTGCTTCGTGGGTGTCGAGGGTATAGCCAGAGCCTCCAGCATTTCACAGTTTTGAAGTTCGCTAATCAACAGCAAAATCAGCGAACAAACATAATGCGTGCACAACTTAACCCGATGGCTGCAAAATGTTAAAAACGCAGGCTCGTGCCTATGAAAGAAAAGCAAGTCTCATGGTGCATGGATATTTGTTAAGTTTAGTTTCCATGCTGACTGGCTTTTGGCTCCGCTTCACCGGCAGCACATCTTACCATGCCTTTACATGTCACAGTATAGTCGCTTCCTGAGGAGCTGTAGCACAGTTTGGCCCAGGCAAAGACTGAGATGTGTGATCTTAGGCCCACTGGTGGTCTCTGGCTCAGAGGTCACCCTTGTTGAAAATGAAGCTCTGTTTTTTCTGGTAGGGGGACTCTGGCAAAACTATCCACCGCTTGGCAGCAGAGCTATCCTTGACTCACTCAGCTCCACCCACTTTTGTGTCCACAAACGCATTCATTCCCCATGGTCCATACTAAATTCAGAGCTATGGCATCCCCACAAAGTGGAGCAGACCTCTGGTGCGTACAAAGCAAATACACTTCTCAGGTGAGGGGGTGCAAATTGACTACCTTTGTAGTGCAATGTAGTCTACAGCTGGCTTGACCTGTTATGCACACATCCGAACATCCCGCCTGATGTGAGTGAGATGTCAACCCAACTTTCAAACGCTTTAGTCTCATTCTGTTTTGTGGTTCATTCAACCTTTTAATGCCCATCTTCAGACATGGATGGTAAAGCCCTTTCCTCTGAAAAGTAAATTCGTACCAGGTTCTATTAATGTGTTATTTCTCGTGGTAGCTTAGCTTATTGTCATGGCACGGTCTGTACTTTATTGCAGCTTAATTGGTTTTCCAGAAGAGATGATCTTTGGGTCTTGGCACTGTATTTTGGGACAGAGTACACTTGTATTAGCGAATCTCAAAAATGCTAAAATAACAATCTAAGTAGTGTAGCATTAAAACATTTGAAAGGTAGGCTTTATAGTTTGTAAGGAGGCTTTCTACTGTCTACGGACTTCTATGACGGGCAATAGATATTTCCATTCACTCCTGGCGGGGGAGCATCAGGCCACCTTTCCCAGGAGATCATCAGACCGTCTTTCCCTGTGTAAAATGTAGAGGGGCTGCGGTGAGTCTCCCAAGAAGAGGGCATTTAAAAGGAGGGGCTTTCATTAAAAGCAGCCCATCATATCACATCTCAACTAATTCTACTGCCTTACTTTTAAGCCAATTAACTGTCAGCTTTGGCAATTCCTTTTAGCCTTGTTTTACAGCATCCTCTACATACAAAATGAAGAAAAAAGTGTGAAACCTCCTTTGTTTGTTTTTTGGGAAGCGGGTGGAGGGTGGAAGCAACAGGGACAAAACTGGAAGGGGGAAACACGGGCGAGGGACTGGAAGCAACACAGAGGGTGCAGCTGAGGGGTGGGGCAACATGGAGTGCGAGGCAGAAAAGCAAACGGGCGAGAGGGAGTGTAATGGTGCTATGGGTAGAGAAGCACGCAGGTAAGAGCAACATGGGTCAGCAGCGAGCACATCACGGAGTAGGGCAGGGAGAAGCACATGGGAGAGAGCAGCACTCAGAGGGGAAGATAAACACACTTGCTGCTGTTATTAGGAGGGCTGCTGAGGCCCTTGACCTTCACCTCCTCCCTCCATATAATACCACTCAGTGCCACATAATTACACACCACGTATTTACACTCTACTCAATGCAACATAAATACACTCAACATAATACCACTCAGTACCACATAATTACACGTCACATAATTACACTCTATTCAATGCAACATAAATACACTCGACATACCACTCAGTACCACATAATTACACGTCACATAATTATACTCTATTCAGTGCAACATAAATACACTCCACATAATACCACTGTGCCACATAATTACACGCCACATAATTACACTCTACTCAATGCAACATAAATACACTCCACAAAATACCAGTCAGTGTGACAGTTACGCCACATAATTACACTCTACTCAATGCAACATAAATACACTCCACATACCACTCAGTACCTCATAATTACACACCACATAATTACACTCTACTCAATGCAACATAAATACACTCCACATAATACCACTCAGTGCCACATAATTACACGCCACATAATTACACTCTACTCAATGCAACATAAATACACTCCACATAATACCACTCAGTGCCACATAATTATATGCTACATAATTACACTGCACTCAATGCAACATACACTCCAAATAATACCACTCAGTGCCACATAATTGCACGCCACATAATTACACTCTACTCAATGCAACATAAATACACTCCACATAATACCACTCAGTGCCACATAATTATATGCTACATAATTACACTGCACTCAATGCAACATACACTCCAAATAATACCACTCAGTGCCACATAATTACACTCTATTCAATGCAACAGAAATACACTGCACATAATACCACTCAGTGCCACATAATTACACGCCACATAATTACACTCTACTCAATGCAACATAAATACATTCCACATAATACCACGCAGTGCCACGTAATAACACGCCACATATTTACACTCTACTCAATGCAACATAAATACACTCCACATAATACCACTCAGTGCCACATAATTACATGCCACATTATTGCACTCTACTCCATGCAACATAAATACACTCCACATAAATGCACTCTATGCCACATACCACCAATCAACATAAATGCACTCCACACCATGACACAATTTCACTAAGCATAATTTCACTCAACACCACAGTTCCAGGCCACACAGTTCAACTCCACACATTTCCAATGCACACCACATAATTACACACCAAACAACATATTTCAACTCCCCAACTCCACAATCCACAACGTACCTCCAATCCACACCATATAGTGGCACCACCTGAGCACCAAACATCATTCACCACCACCATTTTGCATCAGCGCACCACCTAAGCATCACCTAAGCATCACGTCTGTCTGACCTCGGAATCTGGCATCTGTTAATTCTCCCCTAGTGTCTGTCCGCAGCTCGTGTTCTAATTAAATTACGGTTTTCCAACCTCCACTCCCCCGTTATTTATGTCCTTCTCCCCCAAAACAAAAAATATTATAACAAACAAGCATGAGAACAGGCAGGAAGAAGTTGCCAGCAGTGCAAGTACAAAAAAACTACAAGACATTTTTCATGTTAAAATCTTTTTTTAATCAGGTTGTTCAGTTGTATATAATGTCTTCTTGGTTTGTATAAAGGTAACAAAAATGCTTAACACTTTTTATTATAACTTTTCAACATGATGCGCAGCAGCCACAATGCTCTACAACATAGCCAAAAGTTCTGGCTAAACGCATAAGGTCCCAAAGGCGAGGCCTATTGGCTATGCCAATGCTTGTTTAATTTGGGTAGAGGCGTTCGCCAAGGATGTCCATAGTCCCCGTTTCTTTTTAACCTAGCCTTGGAACCCTTTCTACTGCGAATTCGTCAAAATAAGAACATTCATGGTTTTAATTTCAATGACACTCACATTAAACTGGCAGCATATGCTGATGACATATTGTTATTCATCTCACAACCCCAATCCTCTCTTCCTGCATTCCTACAGGAAGTTGACTACTTCGCCGCCGTTTCTGGCTATAAATTAAATAAAGATAAATGCGAAATTTTACCCCTAACGAAGTATACTTTTAAAGATGACTTTTCTCTCTCAACCTTTGCATGGTGTCCCCAATACATTAAGTATTTGGGTCTTCATTTTACTCCATCCATCTCAAACACAATTTCAAGATGTATGGATAATTGTGTACAGAGAATAACTTCCTTAACTGCTAAATGGCACCCTCTTTACTTATCCTGGTGGGGTCGTCTCGATACTATAAAAATGATGCTGTCTCCCATAGTTCTTTATACGATTTCTAATATCCCATTATCCATTCCTTTAAAATTCTTCAAGAAAATGAATTCCTTGTTATCCTCTTTTTTATGGAGCAATAAAAAATCTTGCATGTCTTTATCAAAACTGACCCGCCCAAAGTCGGAAGGGGGTGTTAATTTTCCCAATTTTCCTATATATCAAAAATCGTTTTTGCTTCGTCAAGCATCAAGATGGCTCTCAAGCCTCTCTGACGACCACCCTTTATGGGCAAAACTTGAACTTTCTTTTCTCTCCCCTTTTTCCTTCCGAGAATATCTCTCGTTCTCGCGCAAACCACAACACCTTTCAACTCCCATAATTAAGCACACATCGAAGATTTTGAAACCTTCACCCTCAACGGAACCTTTAAGTGGGACTCTTCTCTCTCATTCCACATGATATTGATACGCGACAAACCTTTCTACTGGAAATCATGGAGGCAAAAAGGTCTAATATGGGTACATCAACTATATTTAAAGGACCAGATAATGTCTTTTGCACAGGTTAAAAGACTATTTGATTTGCCAACAGCCTTTCAATCTAAATATGCACTTTTAAAACAAGCTATTTTGAATGCTTATACCCGATGCACGCCTTCCAATTCCTCCATTGCTCCTGTCACCGCTTCAATTGATAAACTGCACTCCCTTTTACAAGTCAATTCCAAAGCTTCTGCCATTTACAATTATTTACAATCTCCGTGTATTACACGAGACAAATCTAAGACAGAGCTCTCCTGGGAACAGGATCTGGATGTTAGCTGGTCCATTATTACCTGGAATAAGATATGGAGTAAAATCAGGAAATCTTCGAGAGCTGCCAATACCACACAGACACTCTTTTTTATATATAATAGGCTTTTACTGTCCCTAGTTGCTTTGCATAAAAGACATGCTGGTGTTTCGGATGATTGCTGGTCATGCTCTTCCCCACACGCAGACTTGCATCACTTGCTTTTCACATGCCCTCTTGTTTGTGATTTTTGGGAAAGGGTGTGGGCCCAAATCAATTTAATTTTTCATTCTAAATTTCCTGTCTCTGCTTCTAATATATTTTTGGGAAGTTTATCTCCGGTGTGGTCAGAACACACTTCTAACACAAAAATTGTAGACCTCTTACTGGCGGTTGCATTTCAACAGATTACTAAAAATTGGTAGGACTTTACCAAATTATCTTATCAAGCTTGGTGGTATGCTATTTGCTATAATCACAGACTAGATACAGCTTTTGTTTACCCTATTACCATGGCAACGAAACGTTTGTATTTATGGTTACCTATTACATCATTCATCGAAGCTAGTGCTAGACGCTCCTCTTCTTTAACTCCTACACAACAAGAAGTTTCCAAACCTCCATGATTTTCTTTTATTGTATTTTCCACTTGCAAGTTTATTCTTCTTTTGCATCATAGTCTCTGTACTTTGCGATTTGAAATTTCTCTGCTTTTTTTTATTGATGTATTTGTACATTTTTATTAATCCTTTTCTTTCAGATAGACCAACTTTAATTCTATATGCACCTATTTTCTCTTTGTATTTAAAAGGTGATTCATGTGACTATGTATTGTTATTTTGCTTTTTATATTGAGATTTGCATTTCCCTTAATACATTTATTTCTAAACTTAAAAAAAAAAAAGATGGTTCATTTCAAGAAAGCATTCCAGAAGAGCTGAAAAGCTAATTATTATTCCCTTTGTTTAGGCGCGATGTTTCCCGGTGACCTTTCTTTCGCTCTGTTTGCTATAACCAAACATGTGTATTTGCAAAGTACATGTTCACCCGTGGGCATCTTGGCGCTGAATAACAGATGTTTATTGCTACCCAACTAAATGGTACTCATTTTATCGACCTCAGGAGGCTGAAAGGCTGAGTGGATCTGCTGGGATTTGAACCTGTTACCATGAGGTTGAACACAGGCCCCTACAGTGGATGGATTAGCCCACTAGGCCACCAGACCCGGCTTTGCAGGCTATCAGTGGGCATTGTGAAGTCACAACTCAGGTTATGATAGTTGAGCAGATTCGTCATTATCTAACTACATGTGACTATTGACGTCACAACTAGACTCTAACAAGAAATTTACTGATTTTTATAGAGGGATTGCAGGCTAACATGCATTATAATTATATAATAATTATATTATTATTAGCATTCTTATTATTACTGTATGTAAAGAACTACAATAGCACAAACAAGTGTGCATGCTTGCGCTAACTAAAATGTGTGCAAGAGCACAGCAGAACCTTGGAGTTACCATCCAGAGATTTACACCTTTCAACTTGTTGGCACAGGCTCTCTTACTGAAGCATTGCTCTACCCATTCACACAGGGAAGACGCTATCATTATTGGAGCAGAGCTCTGGGGTCTCAGGGGCCCGATGCGATGCAAGCTGGGCCGTCTTTTACTACCCAACAATGGAACAGAGACCCATTTCCCTGACCTGAATTTATGTACATGACGCTCTTGCTATGACGCAACGTGGGCCCTGGCGAAATTCTAATTATGGATATGAAATCTGCAGAATACCTGAACTGTGTGATATTCTAAATTCCCATAATTTTCTGAACATTTTTATTAAGTAATTTTTGCCAATGGGCGACTGAGTCACACAGAATATGTCCCGCAAAGAGATTTTCTTCTCAGACCAGTCTACGTTCAGTATTCTCATGGGAACGTTTGACATGAGGTATGCCTCTGCATAAGAAAGTTGCCAGAGACTCAAGCAAACCACTTTTTTGCGCTAAAAGTGGAATTTTGTGAAATTTTCATTAAATGTTGCACAGGAAAATGATGTCATTTTTAGGCGTGAAATTCTGTTATGCTCACGGAGTTTTTCCTACTCCACGTTCCGCGTAGCGCGTGGAGTTCTGAAAAAACTCTGTGCAGCAGAGTTTTTTCCTCACTCTCACTCGTCAGCATTAAATTGATGAGTGCGAGCGGGAAAAATCTTACTCCAGACCACCTCCCGGCGAGATTTCTCAACGCGGGCGGGCGCTACTGCTTGCATTGAGAAACCTTCCGTTCGCGTTGAGGAAGCTGCCTCTCAAGTAGAACATCTACTAGAGTGGCAGAAAGAAGCAGCGCCCTCTTACGCTATATGTGGTGCAGTTTGTACTGATTTTACAGCATGAGCTAAATACCCAGCACTAAAAATCAGCGCGAACGGCGCAACCTAATGCACTCTGCTGCTTGCGGAACTCTGCATAGCGCTGCAGATTTTCTTGGTCACGTCGCAAAGTTCTGCGTAGCGGAACTCCTCGAACTCCACGCAGGCCTAGTAATTTTACACTCCCTGTTCACAGCTCAAAAGCACTTGATCAAAGCCCCCTCCCCTTTTGTGGTACATATGGCGATGCTTACTTGAAGTGCTAGAAAGTTAATCCAAAAATTAATCAGCCCTATAGTTATTGCCAAGGACAAGCAGCTGTTCCAAACCTCCCTGTGACTCAAGACGTAGGAACAGCAGCAGAATAAATGCTGCAGCAATAGCACACACAAAAATAAATAAATAACAAAAAAGAAGAAAAGAAAATTATTTTTAAAAAATTGCTTTGGATTCACTCGCTTCGTCAGTCTCCAAATGTTGTTCTGATCTCAGGAGAGAGGCACGTTTCATAATCCTTTGAATGGTTTCCTGTGATGCTGAGATACATGTTGTGTTTGTAGACATAAAAGAGGGGTGTTTTATTTCAACATCTTCTCTTCCACTATCTGTAAATGCTTTGCTCTCGAAGTCGTGTTTGTCTGTTTATGTGAAGAGGGTCTTTAAACCAAAGTGCTGGGCGCGAGCATGAAATGAGCACAAATTAAAAATTAATAAATAACAGAAAAACGAAGATGCCGAAGCACAACTGTGAGAGGGGAAGCTGTAAGGGGCGTAGCAGAGTGTGGATGTCTGCTGTTGGAAGCCTTGGTATGAACAAGCCCGCCATTTGTGTACACATGTGGGTTGGGGTGAGGGAATTAAATCGATACAGAAGGGAATGTGAGGGGGTAGGAAGGACACGGGAAGAAAACCGAGGGGAGAAGGAAAAAATGGTGAGGAAAGGGTGGGGAGGAAGGGGTGGGGAGGGAGGAGGATATGGGGTGGTGCCACAGATCATAGCGGGAGAATGGACACTGTAAGACACATTATAGCAGGCAGATTCAGTGGGGGGCGTGGGGGAGTGGACCATGTGTTCTGTTGTTTTATATTCTGGTGTGATGTTGAGGCTTCTGCTATTATGTTACATTTTATTAAAATACTTTGATGTTAATATTCCATGCTGTCTGTTACACTATGCTTTAGGAACACTTTCCATCACTCTAGTAGTTTCTGTGCTCTGAGGGAACAACCGTTTTCCCAGTTGCAGGCTTACTCTGGATGAAAAACACCTTCCTAACTATTTATGGAAAGTGATATGAGCAGCAGTTGTCTTCAGACTTTGGAGGGAGGGGGTTTGTTTCATAAGGCAGCAACTTGAACCGCAAATCCACCATGTTCTGTGGTGGGGGTTGTACCATGCCCCCAAGGGTCTCTTGATCTCCCTAGTCCCTTCTACCTCAAGTTCTGGAGGGCATGATGTTTCGGCACACACCCTCCGAAGCCAACAGGACTTCACCATGTCAGGATCCCCACAACTACCTTCCTTGATATATGGGCGCATCAACGTGTCAGACATTAAAGAGTATGCTTCGCTACAGGTCCACCCTGCAATGTGCCTCTGGAAGAGCTTGGCTTCTAGGCGCAGACTCACCGGATCCCTGTCCAGAAACTGACCTGTGAGCTAGTCACTTCTGAATGCAACATATATTGTTCCATAAGGTAGTGCCTGGTAAAGAGTATACTGAGATGTAAACTCTCACTTACCTAGCAGCTAAAGGGCCTGTAGGTCTGAGACTCAGTCAATCACCAGTGCAGAGCTACAGGACAGATGCCTAATGCACCCTACTAGAAATATGTCAAACGCATTGTTCTTCCATTTATTTGATTTGAAAAGCCTCAAAATCTTTTGAGGACCAAAATGTGTTCAAGCCTTCGGGGTTTGGGTCTTCAGCTCAATCACTACAACAGTTTACTACAGTAGTAGTGACTGACAGGTGCACAGTCAATTTGCCATCGATACCTCGGGTCGCAGACTCTTTTGAATGGTACAAAATGGCTGGATTACAGCTCCTGGAAGTCTGTCAGGTGTTTTCTGCTATAGCTGTGGTGGAGACGAATATCGACGTTCTTGGAATATACAGAGACATCTTTAATGTACTTTCCTTCCAGTCTTTGTGATTAAAATATTACAATGTCCTTTAGTATCATTGAGATGCTCTTAGCTGATCGCTATTGTTGTGGCTACTGGAAAGGCAAAGTGGCCTGATGGGCAACCAGCAAGGGGTGGATTTTGCTAACGTGAAGCAGAACGAGTGTATTTCAATTTACTGTTAAGTCATCTGTGGCCTTTACGACGCCCACAGATTACTACCGCCCCCCGTTCATTGCGCAGATTGCCTTGGTACACACCGCAGAAAGATGCTCTGACATTGACCTCTGCCCTGGAACCCGCTGACGTCATTGGAACCGAGGGGCGCAGAGGTGATCACGCGCACGGGAGTCTGACGACGGCTTCGCACACCTCGCGGGCTCTCGCGCCCCTCCCTGCCTCTCATTTGTCTCTACGAAATGGCTCCAGGCGAGCTGCACGTTAATTGTGTTATGAAATGAATTATTAATTGATATGAAAACAGTCTTTAACTGGTGTAAAAGTCATTTGCGAGGGAGAGAACGCTGGAGATAGCTTTATTATTGTTCGCCTCGGTGCAATCGGATTGGCTTCCAGTAGCCAGCGGGGTTTGGGAAGGGAGTGGGGCTTATTTCGGAATTTTCCTCCTTTTATCATTTGCTCTGGAATTCCCTTTTGAATACTGTAAATGGACCCAACATGACAGTCAGCAGTTCAATAGTTCAATGGGGGAGGGGGACTTTGAGTGGCTGCTGTTTGGGCACCAGCTTGGCTTGCTTGTCTCTATTAATGCACAAAGAAATGTGTGAGACTACTGCATTCATTGCCCCCTCTTACTTCACACTGTGAAGGGCTCCCACTGAACCCCTGTACCACTATTATACCCGGCCCTCCCTCTCACACAGTGAAGGGCTCCCTCTGTACCCCTGTACCACTATTATACCCGGCCCTCCCTCTCACACTGTGAAGGGCTCCCTTTGAACCCCTGTACAACTATTATACCCGGCCCTCCCTCTCACACTGTGAAGGGCTCCCTCTGTTTCTTGTGACAGGCACCCAGCGCACGTCTATCATCACGTGCCCTCCCTTTGTACCACTATCATACCCAGTCCTCCCTCTCTCGTTCACTCATGGTGGAGGGCTCCTCTGAACGTATGTGACATCCTCCCCCCATACGTCTGTCATCACGTGCCCCCCGTACCATGATCATGTTGTGTCCTCCCTCTCACTTACACTGTAGAGGGCTCCCCCAGTGTTATTTGTAAAAGAATGCCGGTGCCCAAGGCTCTGCTCAGAAACCTGCGGCCAGAGCTATTAAATGTCAGCGTGCCGAATACCAAGGATGCACAATCTTCAATCCATCTCATGCTCCTTTCATCCACTTTGAGACACACCCTTTCTCTCTTTGTGACGGTTTTTCCATCTTTCTGCTCCTCCTTGTTTCCTATTTGTGTGTTTTTCCTTCTCGTGCACTCGAAAAACATCTGATCAGGAAAAATAAGTGCTTGCCCCAAAAATGAGTGCCGGCAACCTCCAGCTTAAATTGAGCGCTTACTCCCTTTGAACCACGGTGACAGGCTTCCACTGAACCAGTGGCATAACGAAACTTGAAGGGGCCCCCCTGCAAAGTACATGCAATGGGCCCCCCACCCTCCGGATCCAGTCCGAAACTCTCAGGCCAGAGGCCTGCCAGTGCCGGAGGGGGCCACTGAAACTCGGGGCCCCCCTGCACTGCTGGGGCTCTGGGGGCCTTTGTTGCACCATTGCACTGAACAGCTATCATCAGGCGCCCTCGCTCTGTACCATTAACCTTCAGACCTCTGTCTCACTCGCAGTAGGACTCCAACTGTACTTCTATCGATATGTGTACTATCTCTCTCACTGTGAAGGGCTTCGTCTGCACCTGTACCATCACATGCCATATGTCTCACATGGTGAAAGGCCTACATCAGCCATCCATTGTCCCTTCAAGCTCTCACAGTGGCAGGTTTCTTCTATACCCCGCCCCCCCTCCCCCTTATGGACTCCCCATTCATCTATCTTGCCTAATGCTCCATACGGTGAAGGAGGGCTCCTTAGGGCTCCTTTGTACCTCTGGCATCATGTACCTTCACCTCACACTGTGGATGATGCTCTTTACCTCTTTATATCTTACCCAATGCTCCATACGGTGAAGGAGGGCTCCTTAGGGCTCCTTTGTACCTCTGGCATCATGTACCTTCCCCTCACACTGTGAATGATACTCTTTGCCACTCTATATCTTGCCCAGTGCTCCATACGGTGAAGGAGGGCTCCTTAGGGCTGCTTTAGTACCATTGGCATCATGTACCTTCACCTCACACTGTGAATGATACTCTTTGCCACTCTATATCTTGCCCAGTGCTCCATATGGTGAAGGAGGGCTCCTTAGGGCTCCTTTGTACCTCTGGCATCATGTACCTTCACCTCACACGGTGGATGATGCTCTTTACCTCTTTATATCTTACCCAATGCTCCATTCGGTGAAGGAGGGCTCCTTAGGGCTCCTTTGTACCTCTGGCATCTTTAGGTCCCTCTCGCACACTGTGAATGATACTCTTTGCCACTCTATATCTTGCCCAGTGCTCCATATGGTGAAGGAGGGCTCCTTAGGGCTCCTTTGTACCTCTGGCATCATGTACCTTCACCTCACACTGTGGATGATGCTCTTTACCTCTTTATATCTTACCCAATGCTCCATATGGTGAAGGAGGGCTCCTTAGGGCTCCTTTGTACCTCTGGCATCATGTACCTTCCCCTCACACTGTGAATGATACTCTTTGCCACTCTATATCTTGCCCAGTGCTCCATATGGTGAAGGAGGGCTCCGTAGGGCTCCTTTGTACCTCTGGCATCATGTACCTTCACCTCACACGGTGGATGATGCTCTTTACCTCTTTATATCTTACCCAATGCTCCATACGGTGAAGGAGGGCTCCTTAGGGCTGCTTTAGTACCATTGGCATCATGTACCTTCACCTCACACTGTGGATGATGCTCTTTACCTCTTTATATCTTACCCAATGCTCCATACGGTGAAGGAGGGCTCCTTAGGGCTCCTTAGGGATCCTTTGGCATCTTTAGGTCCCTCTCGCACACTGTGACGGGCATCATCTGAACCTCTGTCATTGTATACTTCCTCTCTCACAATGTAAAGGGCTTTCTGTACATCTATCATCTTCTCTATGTCCTTACACACACTGTGACGGGCTCCTTCTGTACCTTTATCTTCTTGTGGTCTCTCTCGCACACTGTAAAGGGCTCCATCTGAGCCACTATTATCTCATGTCCTCACTCACACTGTGACAGCTGTTTCTTTACATCCATCATCTTGTGTTCTCTATCTCACACTGTGACGGTATCCCTCTGTACGTCTATCATCCTGAGTGTCCCCTTTCAGATCCCATGAAGGGCTCCTTCTGTACCTCCATCATTTTGTGTCCTTTCCCTTACACTGTGAAGTGCTCCCTCTGTACCTTTGTAGTCTAAAATATTCCATTTCTCACAGTGGGAAGGGATCTCTCTGTACTACTATCTTTTTATAATCTTGCTCTCACAATCTGAAAATTCCCATCAGCAACTCTAAAAGGATCCAACCACTATGTACCCCACAGCTGAACTGTTTCTGCTGCAACTTTTACCCCCCAAGTAGTGCCATCCCAGTCCTAGACCCTTGAAGTGGGCATGAAGGTGCTCTGTCAGCCCAGCTGTGGTCCTGTGGCAGGAACAGGTGCAGCGCAACGCATCTCTTTGCAGCTCCACTTTGGAACCACTATAGTGCGATGCATCCCCAAGGCCAGCGCTCGCATCGCAGGCCGTTGTCTCCTTTTAACTGCAGCTGCATGAGGCATCCTCGACTCAGGCCTCTGCATTGCAAGCCCCTCGTTAATGGCATCCTCTACAACAAAGCAGGACTCAACATCACAGCTCTGCAGCGCCACAGACCCCTGCTGCATGACTTATCCGTGGCAAAGTATCTTGCAACACTCCTCAAACCAGGATTTAAGGGATTTTGTTCAGCAGGCCTATCTTGGTCCCTGCAGGTTGCCTGCACCCCATTGCGGTCAGCCTGAACTTGTGCTTCTAGGCACTATTTTCACTTAAATATTTAAAATTGCATATCTCTGGGTCTACTGATTCGATATTTGTCATTTTAATCTCAAATAATTTATTAAATATTATTCTATTTTTACAAACTGGTGTGGGATTTTTTTGTGCTCTGTTTTCACTCTATTCCTGTTTGAAGTGCTGCATAAATACTTTACACATTGCCTCTAAATTTAGCCTGACTACTTTTCTGCCAAGCTAGCAGGGGGGTTAAGCACAGGTTAATTTGGGGTTTGCTTGTGTTTCAGCCTGACAGGGATTGTGGTTGCTGCTTGAGTCGGGTTCCACCCCCTTCAACCCATAACCCAATTTCCAACAAATGTCTTCCTCACTCTGTACCTCTGTCATTATTATTATTCCCTGCATTTCCAGGTACTTCTGACATCAAAAAGGTGTCAGACTCTGTATGAAGGTCACCATCCAGATCTGTGTATCTCATTGATTTCTTGGGCTCACCATGTAAAGGCCTTGCTCTGCTTGTAATATGCACAGTGATACTGAGGGCTTTTATCTTTACCGGAGCCCTGATGTGGTACCTTGAATCTTGGAGGTGTCTTTTTAATACTCTGCAATGTCCTGTTACCCGGCTTTATCTCACTTCAAATATCCACACTCCCTAATGAGAACGTTTGAGATGGAGAAGATGTCTACAGGTGACTTTATTCTATTAGCTCCCCTACTTATATTAACATTTGGGGAATCAGAAGCTGATGATGCAGCGAAAGACGGCAAAGTCCTCCTGCACACCCAGGCATACACAATAACACAACAAACCACAAAGGGCTTTAGCAGGATCCAACTCATTTTATTGATGAATGGAAATCTCACAACCATTTGTACAAGATGCCAAAGATAAAGAAAGCGCTATGTCGCCATCGTTATGGTAGAAAGCACTATAAAAACGGTGATAGACTTACTATAATATAACATGTATTTTGTAAAGCGCACGTTCACCCAAGGGTAATTTGGTGCTGAATAACAGACGTTTACTCATTTTATCAACCTCAGAAGGATGAAAGGCTGAGTGGACCCACCAGGACTTGAACCTGTGACCATGAGACTTGAACACAACCCCCTATAGAGGGCACATTAGTGCACTAAGCTATCAGACCCAGCATGAAGGGTTTCATTTCATCTGCCTCATCCACAGTATGCCTGTGTGAAATTCTTATAATTTCCTTTTCCTAAATTATGCAAAATACCCATAAAGTTAAGCAAAATTACACGAAATGTCAGTCTGGCCTTTTTTACTATGTTTAATACAAAATGCATCCTCCTATCTGTTTTGACATGAGGACTCATTTCAACTACAAAAAAACAGCTCAAAATGACATGTGACATAAACAACAGCTGTTTGTGTTCTGTTTGTTTTGTGTTGCTGCAATGTTTTTTTAAACCCCAATCAAATCTCAATTACACAACGTGGCATAAATATGTAACCTTATACTTTTTGCTTAATAATCACCATGCACAGTAAATGAAAGTAGGCTCGATAACTCAGGCATAAACGAAATTTCTCCAAGGCATAGTTAATAGGTTCTTCTGCCTCACACTCTGTGATCTCTTCCACCAGGAGGTTCTGTTAAGTTTTCTGTGTGCGCCTCTACACCAGTGTACAGCTCCCCACCTTCTGCAAAGGGGGCCCTTCCTTGCACACCCCTTTTCAGGCCTTTGCCTCAGCTCAGCTGTGGATGTCTCCCTGCCTCGGTTACCTCTCGGACTGTTCCAGCGTTCGCCACTGCGGTCGAGGCCGGAGCCGCAACAATTAATTTTAAACATCCAAGCAGGAAAACGAGAAAAACAAGAGGCCGCATCGGGTGTCTGCCCAATCAATAGAGACAGTATGCGTCTGACCCGGAGTTGTAACACGCAATCCCCGAGGCCGGAATAGGCCAAAATCAATGACAATGGCTCATGCAAACCTAGTAATTTAGCAATGACTGTTCCGCGGCCGCTGACCCGTTAATAAATGCATGGATTGCCTTTTGTTTTGGTTTGCATGAAGCGGCTGCCTTGGGTTGAAGTGATGCGGGGCCTTCCTGTGCCCTGCCAATCACTGGCAGCCTTCAGCATTGTGAGCAGCTTCAGCACCGAGGCTGGGACTGTACAGAACCTGTTGCGCGCGCAATCAAAACCTTTACAAAGAGATTGGCACCTGTGTACCTGTTCAGAGCATAGTTACTTCCATTGTGGACGTGTCTGCTCCAAATAACAACTAACTCCTAGGTAACAACTGCTTCTCAATACATGAAAAAAAACAAAGAATCAAGACAAACAGCAGGTCTTCGAGGGACAACAGCAGGACGTTTAAGATGCTTGCATGGAATATCACCGAACTCACATACTCACTCACTCATCTACCTATATATTCCTCTCAGTGAGCTAAGAACTCACTCCGGAGATCTGACTGTAACCTACATGTTGCTCATGCCTTAAGTGTATATGTTGTGTGAGCAATGAAAGCTTGAACTGGCCTGCCTAGCCGGATCTGTTCTGCAGGAAATGGAAGATTGTGCTTGCAGCCTCTGTGAGTGGGAGGAGCTTGCTTTGCTAATACTGTGGTGTGCCTGTTCGGTGAGGAAGTAAAGCTTGTACTGTTGCTACCTGATATTTACGTGTCCTGTGATGGAAAAAGAATGTGCTGCTGTTCTAGAATGAGTTAAGCTTGCACTGTTTCTGCTCAAGCTGTACCTATTCTATAAAGAGGAGGCGTTTCCACTGTTCTTCTATAAAGAAGAGGCGATTCCACTGTTCTTCTATAAAGAAGAGGCGTTTCCACTGTTCTTCTTTAAAGAAGAGGCGTTTCCACTGTTCTTCTATAAAGAAGAGGCTTTTCCACTGCTCTTCTGTACAGAAGAGGCGTTTCCACTGTTCTTCTATAAAGAAGAGGCTTTTCCACTGCTCTTCTGTACAGAAGAGGCGTTTCCGCTGTTCTTCTGTAAAGAAGAGGCTTTTGCACTGTTCTTCTGTAAAGAAGAGGCTTTTCCACTGCTCTTCTGTAAAGAAGAGGCTTTTCCACTGATCTTCTGTAAAGAAGAGGCGTTTCCACCGTTCTTCTGTAAAGAAGAGGCTTTTCCACTGGTCTTCAGTAAAGAAGAGGCTTTTGCACTGTTCTTCTGTAAAGAAGAGGCTTTTCCACTGCTCTTCGATAAAGAGGAGGCTTTTGCACGGCTGTTTTATAAAGAAGAGGCTTTTCCACTGTACTTCTATAAAGAAGAGGTGTTTCCACTGTTCTTCTATAAAGAAGAGGCTTTTCCACTGTTCTTCTGTAAAAAAGAGGCTTTTCCACTGTTTTTCGATAAAGAAGAGGCTGTTCCACTGCTCTTCTGTAAAGAAGAGGGTTTTCTACTGCTGTTCTATAAGGAAGAGAATTTTCCACTCATGCCCTATAAAGAAAAGGCTTTTCCACTGCTCTTCTATAAAGAAGAGGCTTTTGCACTGTTCTTCTGTAAAGAAGAGTCTTTTCCACTGCTCTTCTATAAAGAAGAGGCTTTTCCACAGCTCTTCTGTAAAGAAGAGGCTTTTCCACTGCTCTTCTGTAAATGTGAGTCTTTTCCACTGCTCTTCTGTAAAGAAGAGGCTTTTCCACTGCTCTTCTATAAAGAAGAGGCTTTTCCACTGCTCTTCTGTAAAGAAGAGGCTTTTCCACTGTACTTCTGTAAAGAAGAGGCTTTTTCACTGCTGTTCTATAAGGAAGAGGCTTTTCCACTGCTGTTCTATAAAGAAGAGGCATTTCCACTGCTCTTCAATAAAGAAGAGGCTTTCCACTGCTCTTCTGTAAAGAAGAGGCTTTTCCACTGCTGTTTTATAAAGAAGAGACTTTCCCACTGCTCTTCTGTAAAGAAGAGGCTTTTCCCCGATCTTCTATAAAGAAAAGGCGTTTCCACCGTTCTTCTATAAAGAAGAGGCTTTTTCCCGATCTTCTATAAATAAAAGGCGTTTCCACCAATCTTCTATAAAGAAGAGGCGTTTCCACCGTTCTTCTATAAAGAAGAGGCTTTTCCACTGATCTTCTGTAAAGAAGAGGTGTTTCCATTGCTCTTCTATAAAGAAGAGGCTTTCCACTGCTCTTCTGTAAAGAAGAGGCTTTTCCACTGCTGTTTTATAAAGAAGAGGCTTTCCACTGCTCTTCTGTAAAGAAGAGGCTTTCCCCCGATCTACTATAAAGAAAAGGCGTTTCCACTGTTCTTCTATAAAGAAGAGGCTTTTCCACTGCTGTTTTATAAAGAAGAGGCTTTTCCACTGCTGTTCTATAAAGAAGAGGCTTTTCCTATGCTGTTCCATAAAGAAGAGGCGTTACCACTGCTCTTTTATAAAGAAGAGGCTTTTCCACTGCTGTTCTATAAAGAAGAGGTTTTTCCACTGCTCTTCTGTTAAGAAGAGGCTTTTCCACTGCTGTTTTATAAAGAAAAGGCTTTCCACTGCTCTTCTGTAAAGAAGAGGCTTTTCTAATACTGTTCTATAAGGAAGAGGCGTTTCCACTGCTCTTCTATAAAGAAGAGGCTTTTCCCCCGATCTTCTATAAAGAAAAGGCGTTTCCACCGTTCTTCTATAAAGAAGAGGCTTTTCCACTGCTTTCTGTAAAGAAGAGGCGTTTCCACTGCTCTTCTATAAAGAAGAGGCTTTCCACTGCTCTTCTGTTAAGAAGAGGCTTTTCCACTGTTGTTTTATAAAGAAGAGGCTTTCCACTGCTCTTCTGTTAAGAAGAGGCTTTTCCACTGCTGTTTTATAAAGAAGAGTCTTTCCACTGCTCTTCTGTTAAGAAGAGGCTTTTCCACTGCTGTTTTATAAAGAAAAGGCGTTTCCACCGTTCTTCTATAAAGAAGAGGCTTTTCAACTGCTTTTCTGTAAAGAAGAGGCTTTTCCACTGCTGTTTTATAAAGAAGAGGGTTTTCCACTGCTCTTCTATAAAGAAGAGGCGTTCCCACTGCTCTTCTATAAAGACGAGGCTTTCCACTGCTCTTCTGTTAAGAAGAGGCTTTTCCACTGTTGTTTTATAAAGAAGAGGCTTTCCACTGCTCTTCTGTTAAGAAGAGGCTTTTCCACTGCTGTTTTATAAAGAAAAGGCTTTCCACTGCTCTTCTGTTAAGAAGAGGCTTTTCCACTGTTGTTTTTATAAAGAAGAGGCTTTCCACTGCTCTTCTGTTAAGAAGAGGCTTTTCCACTGCTGTTTTATAAAGGAAAGGCGTTTCAAACGTTCTTCTATAAAGAAGAGGCTTTTCAACTGCTTTTCTGTAAAGAAGAGGCTTTTCCACTGCTGTTTTATAAAGAAGAGGGTTTTCCACTGCTCTTCTATAAAGAAGAGGCTTTTCCACTGCTGTTTTATAAAGAAGAGGGTTTTCCACTGCTCTTCTATAAAGAAGAGGCGTTTCCACTGCTCTTTTATAAAGAAGAGGCTTTTCAACTGCTCTTCTATAAAGAAGAGGCTTTTCCACTGCTCTTCTATAAAGAAGAGGCTTTTCCACTGCTGTTTTATAAAGAAGAGGCTTTTCCACTGCTGTTCTATAAAGAAGAGGCTTTTGCACTGCTGTTTTATAAAGAAGAGGCTTTTCCACTGCTGTTCTATAAAGAAGAGGTTTTTGCACTGCTGTTCTATAAAGAAGAGGCTTTTGCATGGCTCTTCTACAAAGAAGAGGCTTTCCACTGCTCGTCTGTAAAGAAGAGGCTTTTGCATGGGTCTTCTACAAAGAAGAGGCTTTCCACTGCTCTTCTGTAAAGAAGAGGCTTTTCTAATACTGTTCTATAAGGAAGAGGCGTTTCCACTGGCCTTCTATAAAGAAGAGTCTTTAGTATAGCTCTTCTCTAAAGAAGAGGCTTTTCCACTGCTGTTTTATAAAGAAGAGGTTTTTGCATGGCTCTTCTATAAAGAAGAGGTTTTTACACTGCTGTTCTATAAAGAAGAGGCTTTTCCACTGTTCTTCGATAAAGAAGAGGCTTTTCCACTGCTCTTCTGTAAAGAAGAGGCTTTTCCACTGCTGTTCCATAAACAAGAGGCTTTTCCACTGCTGTTTTATAAAGAAGTGGCTTTTGCACTGTTCTTCTGTAAAGAAGAGGCGTTTCCACTGCTCTTCTGTAAAGAAGAGGCTTTTCCACCGCTGTTCTATAAAGAAGAGGCTTTCCCACTGCTCTTCTGTAAAGAAGAGGCGTTTCCACTGCTCTTCTGTAAAGAAGAGGCTTTTGCACAGCTCTTCTATAAAGAAGAGGTTTTTCCACTGCTGTTCTATAAAGAAGAAGCTTTTCCACTGCTCTTCTGTAAAGAAGAGGCTTTTACACTGCTCTTCTATAAAGAAGAGGCTTTTCCACTGTTCTTCGATAAAGAAGAGGCTGTTCCACTCATCTTCTATAAAGAAGAGGCTTTTCCACTGCTCTTCTGTAAAGAAGAGTGTTTTCTACTGCTGTTCTATAAGGAAGAGAATTTTCCACTCATGTCCTATTAAGAAAAGGCTTTTCCACTGCTCTTCTATAAAGAAGAGGCTTTTGCACTGTTCTTCTCTAAAGAAGAGTCTTTTCCACTGCTCTTCTGTAAAGAAGAGGCTTTTCCACTGCTCTTCTGTAAAGAAGAGGCTTTTCCACCACTGTTCTATAAAGAAGAGGCTTTTCCACTGCTGTTCTATAAAGAAGAGGCATTTCCACTGCTCTTCTATAAAGAAGAGGCTTTCCACTGCTCTTCTGTAAAGAAGAGGCTTTTCCACTGCTGTTTTATAAAGAAGAGTCTTTTCCACTGCTGTTCTATAAAGAGGAGGCGTTTCCTCTGCTCTTTTATAAAGAAGAGGCTTTTCCACTGCTGTTCTATAAAGAAGAGGCTTTTGCACGGCTCTTCTATAAAGAAGACTCTTTTCCACTGCTGTTTTATAAAGAAGAGGTTTTTGCATGGCTCTTCTATAAAGAAGAGGCTTTTGCATGGCTCTTCTACAAAGAAGAGGCTTTCCCACTGCTCTTCTGTAAAGAAGAGGGTTTTCTAATACTGTTCTATAAGGAAGAGGCGTTTCCACTGCTCTTCTATAAAGAAGAGGCTTTTCCACTGATCTTCTATAAAGAAGAGGCTTTTCCACTGCTGTTCTATAAGAAAGAGGCTTTTCCACTGCTGTTCTATAAAGAAGAGGCGTTTCCACTGCTCTTCTATAAAGAAGAGGCTTTCCACTGCTCTTCTGTAAAGAAGAGGCTTATCCACTGCTGTTTTATAAAGAAGAGGCTTTTCCACTGCTGTTTTATAAAGAAGAGGCTTTCCCACCGTTCTTCTATAAAGAAGAGGCTTTTCCACTGATCTTCTGTAAAGAAGAGGCGTTTCCACTGCTCTTCTATACAGAAGAGGCTTTCCACTGCTCTTCTGTTAAGAAGAGGCTTTTCCACTGCTGTTTTATAAAGAAGAGGCTTTCCCACTGCTCTTCTGTAAAGAAGAGGCTTTTCCCCTGATCTTCTATAAAGAAAAGGCGTTTCCACCGTTCCTCTATAAAGAAGAGGCTTTTCAACTGCTTTTCTGTAAAGAAGAGGCTTTTCCACTGCTGTTTTATAAAGAAGAGGTTTTTCCACTGCTCTTCTATAAAGAAGTGGCTTTTTCACTGCTGTTTTATAAAGAAGAGGCTTTTCCACTGCTGTTCTATAAAGAAGAGGCTTTTGCACTGCTGTTTTATAAAGAAGAGGTTTTTGCATGGCTCTTCTATAAAGAAGAGGCTTTTGCATGGCTCTTCTACAAAGAAGAGGCTTTCCCACTGCTCTTCTGTAAAGAAGAGGTTTTTCTAATACTGTTCTATAAGGAAGAGGCGTTTCCACTGCTCCTCTATAAAGAAGAGGCTTTAGCACGGCTCTTCTCTAAAGAAGAGGCTTTTCCACGGCTGTTTTATAAAGAAGAGGTTTTTCTAATACTGTTCTATAAGGAAGAGGCGTTTCCACTGCTCTTCTATAAAGAAGAGGCTTTTGCACGGCTCTTCTGTAAAGAAGAGGCTTTTCCACTGCTCTTCTGTAAAGAAGAGGCTTTTCCACCGCTGTTCTATAAGGAAGAGGCTTTTCCACTGCTGTTCTATAAAGAAGAGGCGTTTCCACTGCTCTTCTATAAAGAAGAGGCTTTCCACTGCTGTTCTATAAAGAAGAGGTTTTTGCATGGCTCTTCTACAAAGAAGAGGCTTTCCCACTGCTCTTCTGTAAAGAAGAGGTTTTTCTAATACTGTTCTATAAGGAAGAGGCGTTTCCACTGCTCCTCTATAAAGAAGAGGCTTTAGCACGGCTCTTCTCTAAAGAAGAGGCTTTTCCACGGCTGTTTTATAAAGAAGAGGTTTTTGCATGGCTCTTCTATAAGGAAGAGGCTTTTCCACTGATCTTCTGTAAAGAAGAGGCGTTTCCACTGCTCTTCTATAAAGAAGAGGCTTTCCACTGCTCTTCTGTTAAGAAGAGGCTTTTTCACTGCTGTTTTATAAAGAAGAGGCTTTCCCACTGCTCTTCTGTAAAGAAGAGACTTTCCCCGATCTTCTATAAAGAAAAGGCGTTTCCACCGTTCTTCTATAAAGAAGAGGCTTTTCAACTGCTTTTCTGTAAAGAAGAGGCTTTTCCACTGCTGTTTTATAAAGAAGAGGGTTTTCCACTGCTCTTCTATAAAGAAGAGGCTTTTTCACTGCTGTTTTATAAAGAAGAGGCTTTTCCACTGCTGTTCTATAAAGAAGAGGTTTTTGCATGGCTCTTCTATAAAGAAGAGGTTTTTGCATGGCTCTTCTATAAAGAAGAGGCTTTTGCATGGCTCTTCTACAAAGAAGAGGCTTTTCCACTACTCTTCTGTAAAGAAGAGGTTTTTCTAATACTGTTCTATAAGGAAGAGGCGTTTCCACTGCTCTTCTATAAAGAAGAGGCTTTAGCACGGCTCTTCTATAAAGAAGAGGCTTTTCCACTGCTCTTCTGTAAAGAAGAGGCTTTTCCACCGCTGTTCTATAAGGAAGAGGCTTTTCCACTGCTGTTCTATAAAGAAGAGGCGTTTCCACTGCTCTTCTATAAAGAAGAGGCTTTCCACTGCTGTTCTATAAAGAAGAGGTTTTTGCATGGCTCTTCTACAAAGAAGAGGCTTTCCCACTGCTCTTCTGTAAAGAAGAGGGTTTTCTAATACTGTTCTATAAGGAAGAGAGCGTTTCCACTGCTCTTCTATAAAGAAGAGGCTTTAGTACGGCTCTTCTCTAAAGAAGAGGCTTTTCCACTGCTGTTTTATAAAGAAGAGGTTTTTGCATGGCTCTTCTATAAAGAAGAGGTTTTTCCACTGCTGTTCTATAAAAAAGAGGCATTTCCACTGCTGTTCTATAAAGAAGAGGCTTTTCCACTGCTGTTCTTTAGGGAAGAGGCTTTTCCTCTGCTGTTCCATAAAGAAGAGGCTTTTCCACTGCTGTTTTATAAAGAAGAGGCTTTTCCACTGCTCGTCTATAAAGAAGAGGCTTTTGCACTGCTCTTCTGTAAAGAAGAGGCTTTTCCACTGATCTTCTATAAAGAAGAGGCCTTTCCACTGCTCTTCTGTAAATAAGATGCTTTTCCACTGCTCTTCTGTAAAGAAGAGGCTTTTCCACTGATCTTTTATAAAGAAGAGGCTTTTCCACTGCTCTTCTGTAAATAAGATGCTTTTCCACTGCTCTTCTGTAAATAAGATGCTTTTCCACTGCTCTTCTGTAAAGAAGAGGCTTTTCCACTGCTGTTCTATAAAGAAGAGGTTTTTCCACTGATCTTCTATAAAGAAGAGGCTTTTCCACTGCTGTTTTGTAAAGAAGAGGCTTTTGCACGGCTCTTCTATAAATAAGACTCTTTTCCACTGCTGTTTTATAAAGAAGAGGCTTTTCCACTGCTCTTCTGTAAAGAAAAGGCTTTCCCACTGTTCTTCTGTAAAGAAGAGGCTTTTCCACTGCTGTTTTATAAAGAAAAGGCTTTTCCACTGCTGTTTTATAAAGAAGAGGCTTTTCCACTGCTCTTCTATAAAAAAGAGGCTTTTCCACTGCTCTTCTGTAAAGAAGAGGCTTTTCCACCGATCTTCTATAAAGAAGATGCTTTTCCACTGCTGTTTTATAAAGAAGAGGCTTTTCCACTGCTCTTTTGTAAAGAAGAGGCTTTTCCACTGACCTTCTATAAAGAAGAGGCTTTCGCACGGCTGTTTCTATAAAGAAGAGGTTTTTCCACTGCTGTTCTATAAAGAACAGGTTTTTGCATGACTCTTTTATAAAGAAGAGGCTTTTGCACAGCTCTTCTACAACGAAGAGTCTTTTCCACTGTTCTTCGATAAAGAAGAGGGTTTTCCACTGCTCTTCTGTAAAGAAGAGGCTTTTCCACTGTACTTCTGTAAAGAAGAGGCTTTTCCACTGCTGTTCTATAAGGAAGAGGCTTTTCCACTGCTGTTCTATAAAGAAGAGGCTTTTCCACTGCTCTTCTGTAAAGAAGAGCCTTTTCCACTGCTCTTCTATAAAGAAGAGGCTTTTCCACTGCTGTTCTATAAAGAAGAGGCTTTTCCACTGCTGTTTTATAAAGAAGAGGCTTTCCCACTGCTGTTCTTTAGGGAAGAGGCTTTTCCTCTGCTGTTCCATAAACGAGAGGCTTTTCCACTGCTGTTTTATAAAGAAGAGGCTTTTCCACTGCTCTTCTGTACAGAAGAGGCGTTTCCACTGTTCTTCTATAAAGAAGAGGCTTTTCCACTGCTCTTCTGTAAAGAAGAGGCTATCCACTGCTCTTCTGTAAAGAAGAGGTTTTTCCACTGTACTTCTGTAAAGAAGAGGCTTTTTCACTGCTGTTCTATAAGGAAGAGGCTTTTCCACCGCTGTTCTATAAAGAAGAGGCTTTTCCACTGCTCTTCTATAAAGAAGAGGCTTTTCCACTGCTCTTCTATAAAGAAGAGGCTTTTCCACTGCAGTTCCTTAAGGAAGAGGCTTTTCCTCTGCTGTTCCATAAACAAGAGGCTTTTCCACTGCTGTTTTATAAAGAAGAGGCTTTTCCACTGCTGTTTTATAAAGAAGAGGCTCTTGCACTGTTCTTCTGTAAAGAAGAGGCGTTTCCACGGCTGTTCTATAAAGAAGAGGCTTTTCCACTGCTCTTCTGTAAAGAAGAGGCTTTTCCACTGCTGTTCTATAAAGAAGAGGCGTTTCCACTGCTCTTCTATAAAGAAGAGGCTTTCCACTGCTGTTCTATAAAGAAGAGGTTTTTGCATGGCTCTTCTACAAAGAAGAGGCTTTCCCACTGCTCTTCTGTAAAGAAGAGGGTTTTCTAATACTGTTCTATAAGGAAGAGGCGTTTCCACTGCTCTTCTATAAAGAAGAGGCTTTAGTACGGCTCTTCTCTAAAGAAGAGGCTTTTCCACGGCTGTTTTATAAAGAAGAGGTTTTTGCATGGCTCTTCTATAAAGAAGAGGTTTTTCCACTGCTGTTCTATAAAGAAGAGGCTTTTCCACTGCTGTTCTATAAAGAAGAGGCTTTTCCACTGCTGTTCTTTAGGGAAGAGGCTTTTCCTCTGCTGTTCCATAAAGAAGAGGCTTTTCCACTGCTGTTTTATAAATAAGATGCTTTTCCACTGCTCTTCTGTAAAGAAGAGGCTTTTCCACTGATCTTTTATAAAGAAGAGGCTTTTCCACTGCTCTTCTGTAAATAAGATGCTTTTCCACTGCTCTTCTGTAAAGAAGAGGCTTTTCCACTGATCTTTTATAAAGAAGAGGCTTTTCCACTGCTCTTCTGTAAATAAGATGCTTTTCCACTGCTCTTCTGTAAATAAGATGCTTTTCCACTGCTCTTCTGTAAAGAAGAGGCTTTTCCACTGCTGTTCTATAAAGAAGAGGTTTTTCCACTGATCTTCTATAAAGAAGAGGCTTTTCCACTGCTGTTTTATAAAGAAGAGGCTTTTGCACGGCTCTTCTATAAAGAAGACTCTTTTCCACTGCTGTTTTATAAAGAAGAGGCTTTTCCACTGCTGTTCTATAAAGAAGAGGTTTTTCCACTGATCTTCTATAAAGAAGAGGCTTTTCCACTGCTGTTTTATAAAGAAGAGGCTTTTGCACGGCTCTTCTATAAAGAAGACTCTTTTCCACTGCTGTTTTATAAAGAAGAGGCTTTTCCACTGCTCTTCTGTAAAGAAAAGGCTTTCCCACTGTTCTTCTGTAAAGAAGAGGCTTTTTCACTGCTGTTTTATAAAGAAAAGGCTTTTCCACTGCTGTTTTATAAAGAAGAGGCTTTTCCACTGCTCTTCTATAAAGAAGAGGCTTTTCCACTGCTCTTCTGTAAAGAAGAGGCTTTTCCACCGATCTTCTATAAAGAAGATGCTTTTCCACTGCTGTTTTATAAAGAAGAGGCTTTTCCACTGCTCTTCTGTAAAGAAGAGGCTTTTCCACTGATCTTCTATAAAGAAGAGGCTTTCGCACGGCTGTTTCTATAAAGAAGAGGTTTTTCCACTGCTGTTCTATAAAGAACAGATTTTTGCATGACTCTTTTATAAAGAATAGGCTTTTGCACAGCTCTTCTACAACGAAGAGTCTTTTCCACTGTTCTTCGATAAAGAAGAGGCTTTTCCACTGCTCTTCTGTAAAGAAGAGGCTTTTCCACTGTACTTCTGTAAAGAAGAGGCTTTTTCACTGCTGTTCTATAAGGAAGAGGCTTTTCCACTGCTGTTCTATAAAGAAGAGGCTTTTCCACTGCTCTTCTGTAAAGAAGAGCCTTTTCCACTGCTCTTCTATAAAGAAGAGGCTTTTCCACTGCTGTTCTATAAAGAAGAGGCTTTTCCACTGCTGTTTTATAAAGAAGAGGCTTTCCCACTGCTGTTCTTTAGGGAAGAGGCTTTTCCTCTGCTGTTCCATAAACGAGAGGCTTTTCCACTGCTGTTTTATAAAGAAGAGGCTTTTCCACTGCTCTTCTGTACAGAAGAGGCGTTTCCACTGTTCTTCTATAAAGAAGAGGCTTTTCCACTGCTCTTCTGTAAAGAAGAGGTTTTTCCACTGCTCTTCTGTAAAGAAGAGGCTTTTCCACTGTACTTCTGTAAAGAAGAGGCTTTTCCACTGCTGTTCTATAAGGAAGAGGCTTTTCTAACGCTGTTCTATAAAGAAGAGGCTTTTCCACTGCTCTTCTATAAAGAAGAGGCTTTTCCACTGCTCTTCTATAAAGAAGAGGCTTTTCCACTGCTGTTCCTTAAGGAAGAGGCTTTTCCTCTGCTGTTCCATAAACAAGAGGCTTTTCCACTGCTGTTTTATAAAGAAGAGGCTTTTCCACTGCTGTTTTATAAAGAAGAGGCTCTTGCACTGTTCTTCTGTAAAGAAGAGGCGTTTCCACGGCTGTTCTATAAAGAAGAGGCTTTTCCACTGCTCTTCTGTAAAGAAGAGGCTTTCCCCGATCTTCTATAAAGAAAAGGCGTTTCCACCGTTCTTCTATAAAGAAGAGGCTTTTCAACTGCTTTTCTGTAAAGAAGAGGCTTTTCCACTGCTGTTTTATAAAGAAGAGGGTTTTCCACTGCTCTTCTATAAAGAAGAGGCTTTTTCACTGCTGTTTTATAAAGAAGAGGCTTTTCCACTGCTGTTCTATAAAGAAGAGGTTTTTGCATGGCTCTTCTATAAAGAAGAGGTTTTTGCATGGCTCTTCTATAAAGAAGAGGCTTTTGCATGGCTCTTCTACAAAGAAGAGGCTTTTCCACTACTCTTCTGTAAAGAAGAGGTTTTTCTAATACTGTTCTATAAGGAAGAGGCGTTTCCACTGCTCTTCTATAAAGAAGAGGCTTTTCCACTGCTCTTCTGTAAAGAAGAGGCTTTTCCACTGCTGTTTTATAAAGAAGAGGCTTTTGCACGGCTCTTCTGTAAAGAAGAGGCTTTTCCACTGCTGTTTTATAAAGAAGAGGCTTTTCCACTGCTCTTCTGTAAAGAAGAGCCTTTTTCACTGCTGTTCTATAAGGAAGAGGCTTTTCCACTGCTGTTCTATAAAGAAGAGGATTTTTCCACTGCTCTTCTATAAAGAAGAGGCTTTTCCACTGCTCTTCTGTAAAGAAGAGGCTTTTCCACTGCTCTTCTGTAAAGAAGAGCCTTTTTCACTGCTCTTCTATAAAGAAGAGGCTTTTCCACCGCTGTTCTATAAAGAAGAGGATTTTTCCACTGCTCTTCTATAAAGAAGAGGCTTTTCCACTGCTCTTCTGTAAAGAAGAGGCTTTTCCACTGCTCTTCTGTAAAGAAGAGGCTTTTCCACTGCTGTTCTATAAGGAAGAGGCGTTTCCACTGCTGTTCTATAAAGAAGAGGCTTTTCCACTGCTCTTCTGTAAAGAAGAGGCGTTTCCACCGTTCTTCTATAAAGAAGAGGCTTTTCCACTGATCTTCTGTAAAGAAGAGGCTTTTCCACTGCTGTTTTATAAAGAAGAGGCTTTTCCACTGTTCTTCTATAAAGAAGAGGCTTTTGCACTGCTCTTCTATAAAGAAGAGGCTTTTGCACTGCATTTCTACAAAGAAGAGGCTTTTCCACTGTTCTTCGATAAAGAAGAGGCTTTCCCACTGCTCTTCTGTAAAGAAGAGGGTTTTCTAATACTGTTCTATAAGGAAGAGGCGTTTCCCCTGCTCTTCTGTAAAGAAGAGGGTTTTCTAATACTGTTCTATAAAGAAGAGGCTTTTCCACTGCTCTTCTATAAAGAAGAGCTTTTCCACTGCTCTTCTATAAAGAAGAGGCTTTAGCACGGCTCTTCTCTAAAGAAGAGGCTTTTCCACTGCTGTTCTATAAAGAAGAGGTTTTTGCACGGCTCTTCTATAAAGAAGAGGCTTTTCCACTGCTCTTCTGTAAAGAAGAGTCTTTTCCACTGCTCTTCTGTAAAGAAGAGGCTTTTCCACTGCTCTTCTATAAAGAAGAGGCTTTTCCACTGCTCTTCTGTAAAGAAGAGGCTTTTCCACTGCTGTTTTATAAACAACTGTTTGATCCCAGGCAGTTGCCTAATTTCACTTCACCTATTTTTTCTTCATTATGACATATAAGAGCACCTTGAAATACAAGAGTTCAGGATATATGCTGTACAAACCTCGTGTTTGATTTAATAAAATATAACGTTGCCCATGTATAATAACAACCCTGACCATCCTGAAGGCTACGCGTGTGAGGAGGCATGAATAGTTCTACACTCATTTTTTAAACCAGTCAGTTTTAAATAATGTACTTCTGAATGCACTTATCTATTCTAAGTTACTAATGTGTAATGCTTCTGCATGTTAATGAATTACACTTTTTGAATTTTGAAGAGACTTTATCAAACGTTTTTTGTTTATTGCAAGATTCATTGAAAAATTAATGTGTTCCTAAAGTTAAGTTTTGCAGGACACCTTATTTGCTTCTTTTCTTTTACTTCAGTTAGCCTGTAAATAAGCGTTTTCCCGTTTATATAACAGATGTTTGAATGTAAACTGCACCCCAGTGCAGCCATTCAGCAGGGGGCCGCATGTGAAGGTCAGGAGGGCTGCATGTACCCCCGGGCTGTACATTGAGTACCACAGTTCTAAACAAACAGGGACAAACAGAAAGAGAAACACTGGCATGATGGAGCAGGAAGTATAAACCAGCCACTATTGGCTCTGAGCCATTCCACTATCTTCAGTGGAGCTCCCAACATTCTAACGCTCTAATTGAACTGGAGAATGGGCTATAAGGTGCTTTTTTTGTGATAGAAAAGTATGGGGGCAGCAAAACAAAATATATTTCCTGCTGTTTATGCTGAGTGACATACTCTTCATTATGTGAGACCACACCTATTACTCTAAAAGTTTTAGGGAACCCGTGAACAAGCATGTGGGATTTACAGTTATGCTCTCTGCTTTTGTTACAAGTGCTCTACAAGCGAAGGCCATGTTGAGCATTGTATTGAGCGCTTGTACTCCTGCTGAATTATGTTCTACAACCATGCCTCTGCATTCCCCTAATTAATGAATTTACTACCTTGTGGTTCTTCTGTCTTCAGCACAAATGAATTAACATTTTTCCCATGGCCGGCCGAGTTAATGAAAGAGCCAGGATGCCTCGCCGTGGTCAATGCCTGCTCCATGAAGCTTATCACAACACCAGGCTATTGACGGCAAGCTGTACACCGCAAGCCTACGACACTGTTCATTGAACACAGTTGTCACTGAATCACATTGCACCCGAGTGACGGGCGGGTCTTGGCTTTGAGGTTGCCAAGAATGCAAATGGTGCTCAAGCTATGTTAAACATGGATTTCACAGACAAATTATTGTTGTGCATCCTTATTGTTAGAACTGACATCCTTGGGGTGGTAGTCCCCAGACTTTATTTCTTCAGCCCCCCTGTTTTGCGGAATTTGTTTTTGTTGGCTTTAGGACTTTGTGCACTTTACCACTGCTAACCAGTGTTAAAGTACTTGTGCCCTCTCCTTAAAGCATGGAAAAATTAGCCTACACCCAGTTGGCACATTTAATTTACTTGCAAACCCCTAGCAAATGGTATTCAATGCCGACAGGTACCTGTAAATTAAATGCTACTGCAGTACTTATTGTGCCAACCACTACAGTTGCCTTTTAAAACATGTCTTTGTCCTTTCACTGCAGCCTGCAGCGCAGTTTAAACTGTCATTTCGACCTCACAAAATAAACCTTTTGCCAGGCCTAAGCATTACTTTTTTAATATTTCTAGTTCACCCCTAAGTTAGGCCCTGAAAGCTTCTAGAGGTAAGTATCAATGGGGTAACCCGAAATACTACCAGACCCGGGTAAATCTACAGTACAGTAAAAGAGTGGTCACAGTAGAGACAATTTCAAGAAAAAAGAAATGAGCATTCACTGTATCACATTAATGTATCTGCAACAGATGCAATTTATTTATCAACACATCCACTGATTATTGAAGACATCCTAATAATTTATATACTTAAGATAAAGGTGCTCAGGATAAAGAGAGAATGAAGTGCTCAGGGAAAAAGTGCTTTGGTGGGGGTAGTAAGGAAAGGAGAGGTAATGTGCCATATATACGTTATATTTACACGATGAAACCTGTCCAGCCTTTAACAGGCAAACTATTACATGAAAATGCAGGGTTTTGCAGGGTCATCCCTAAACTTTTTGCCTTTCTCCTAGCCATTTTTCTGACATGGTGTTGGTGGTTTTAGGACTCTGGGCACTTTAGCACTGCTGTTCAGTGTAAAGTGCGTGTGCACTCTGTGATAAATGTGGTAAGATTGGTCTACACCTGTTTGGCCTATTTAATTTACCTGTGAGTCCCTTGTAAAGTGGTATCTCATATACCCAGGGCTGGTAAATTAAATGCTACTGGTGGGCTTGCAGCGCTAATTGCGCCACCCACCAAAGTAGCCTTTCAAACCTATCTCAGGCCTCTGACATTGCAGGGCCTGTGCGCGCAGTGCTACTGCCGCTGTGACGTGGTACCTAAAGTGTGTGCCATGTCTGTGACCCCCCTTTTACCCCATGTCATTCACCCCTAAGGTAGGCCCTAGCTAGCCCTATGGGCAGGGTGCATTGTATGTAAAAGATAGGACATGTACCTTAAGTGTGTGACATGTCCTGGTAGTGACAAACAGCCATTTTGGTTTCTCACTACTGTGGGGCTGCCTTACCATAGGAATGCATTGGGGATTCCCTGATAAGTGTTTCAGTGGTAATTCCTGATATGAGAGGCGCAGCGTGGTCAAGTTTGGTATATTTGGAATAGTGATAATAAATGCTGCGCAATGGTGTGCGCAGATTTATTATAACTATTCTAGAAATGCCACTTTTAGAAGTTGGCATTTCTGTGTGCTATGTGTCTGCCTGCCTGATGTGAATTGCATGTCTGGCTTGTGAGTGACAGGGGCTGGGAGGTGTGTGTGGCTCCAGGAGGGGCAGGGTGAGTCATCGCTGGGCTGAATGGGACACCTGAGCTGAGAGTGGTGGGAGGAGAGATCCCCTGACTCTGAATAGGATGGTGCTTCCCTAGTACAATGCTGGCTCCGCCCCCTGTGGTGTGTCTGATCACTGAGCCCCCACCTGACAAAGAGGAGAGGAGCTGGGCAAAACAAAGTGCTCCAAATCCCCCCTAAACCAGTTCTGACTGGTAACCCCATGCCCTGCACTTTTACACAAAGGGAAATGTAGTATAAATATAGGGGCTGTGACCCCATGAAGAGGTTCTGTACTTTGGTGATGATCCTGCTGGGCGTGCTGCTGCGGGGCCCAGGGGGGGCTGCCAGGAGGGCTTGCCTCCCTGGGCCCTGCATTGCCCCTTCATTTCTCAAGACTTTCAGGTCTTCTTGCTGCACCCTGAGCCCAGTGAGCACTGTTCTTTTTATTTTTCAGGGACTTGGGGCATCCTGCGCCCTGGGAAGCGCTTTTTGTTTTGTCTGCCCCAAGGAAAAGGAGCGCGAGAGCTCCGCAGCGTGGAGCTGCCCGGGGAGGAGGGAAACCCCAGAGTAGGGATTCCCCCGTGTTTTACCTACAGAGCGGGTGCCCACCCCGTGTCATGGATTTGGTAGCGGGATCCCACCCTACTTATGGGTCTGTTTGGGTGCCCCCCCGCATGGCCGCTGTATCTTTGTTTTTGATCGCGGGTGCCCCCCCTCATGTGTGCTACTAGCGGGAGCCCACCCCGCATTGCTTCAAGAAATCATCGCCGCGGCCCGAGCGCCGGAAAACAGGAAGTCAGGCAACTTGCCTGAGACATGGGCGGAGTTTCCGCCGCCAGGAAGTGAGGCGAGGTAGGCAGGCGGGAGCCCACCCCGCCTGCGTGAATGCCGCCGGAGGCCAAGGAAGAAGTAAGGGAGCCTTACGGGCTCCACGCGGAAGTCCCGGGTCCCAGGAGGGGGCCCGGGTGAAGCCGTATCGTCAGCGGGGCTCCCTCATGGCTGAGGGAAGCCCCGCGCCCACCACGAGAGGAGCCGGCGAGAAAGGGAGAAGAGTCCCCGCCAGGAGAGCCGGTGAGTGGAGCTGGCTGGGGGGAGCAAAGTCGAGGCACCACGCCGGTGCCTCTTTCCCGAGCAGCCCCACTTGACAGAGGGCTGCTCCAACGTGGGGCACAGTTGTTCCCAGAGCCTATGTGGCTCCAACATTGGGCATGATTATTTTAAAAGGGCCCAGTGGGGCCCACGCTTTCCCCCCTTTGTGTGGCCATTTTCCCTACAGCTGCCCCGCTCGCTAGAGGGCAGCTGCAACGTCGAGGGGATAATTCCACGCCAGAGATGCCAGTGGGGGTCCCCAGATCGGAGCACATTGTCGGTGCTCGTGCTCCTGCCTGTGGGCACATTTGTTTTCAGGGCACAGTCGGTACCAGTGCCCTCATTGGATATTCCAGCTGCGCAGCACTTAGTGCCAGCTGCAACGTTTAGGCCACAGTTCTTTGGGGGCATTATGAGGGATAGGAGTGAGTTGCACTCCTCTGCCCCAGCGCAATGGCGCACTTTGTGCTTTAGCTGCAAGCGGCAGCTTAGCGCCCTGACATTGGGACATAGGGCCTTTGAGCCCTATGTAGGTAGGATGGTGAAAGGGCGCAAGGCCCTAAGGTGATGTATGCACCTGGTAGTGGTGTTACTGCGGTGCACTACTGAGTTCCGACCTGATATGTATTATGTGCCAAATGTGAATATACACCCTGGTTTATGCCTCTAATGATGTTTATGCTCATGAGGTTATCGCATAATGTGTTTATGCTGGTGAGGCCTAATGCGTAATGTGTTTATGCTTAGGAGGGTGTCTATGCTAATGAGGTTTTGGCCTAATATGGTTATGTCATGTTATGATGTTTTGGGTTAGTGCCTATTTGCGTAATGTGTTTATGCTTATGAGGTTATTGCATAATGTGTTTATGCTGGTGAGGCCCATATCGTAATGTGTTTATGCTAATGAGGTTTGGGCCTAATGTGGGTTTATGTCTAATGCTAATAGTATAATGCTTAGGTCATTATAGTACCAGTAGTTACTGGTTGTGTTTTATATTTGCATTTACTTACCTGATCTGATGGTTCTGACCGTGGCCCGATTGGCCTGGTCCTGTATATAATTCCCCTGTGAATATTGCCCGTGCCAGTTGGCACAGTGTAAATGTGTGATTCTGTTTCTAATGTGTTTATGATAATACAAAGGCTATTTTTCATATAACCTTGTGTGGAGTTCCTTTGGAGTGTGCCTAGTGTGTTGCGGCTGTGTGTGTGTGTTGCGCAAACGCTTTACACATTGCCTCCGGGATAGGCCTGACTGCTCGTGCCAAGCTACCAAGGGGGTGAGCAGGGGTTATCTTGGGTGTGTAACTCCCTTGCCCTGACTAGAGTGGTGGTTTCTGCCTGGCTTTGGCGCAAGCCTTAGCCAACCAGAAATCCCATTTCTAACACTGATAACAATTCTCAGTGGTCAAAGCTTGTCGTAGAGAAAAGTCAACATTTCGACCCCTTCAGGTATTCAAGGTAAGTAAGTCCTTAGAAGTGGGGTCTTCATCAGGACAGAATGGGAAAGAGCACCAGATCGTGAGTCAGCGCGAAAAATCAGGCTGAAAGAATTCCAGTGGATGGGCTCATTGAAGCTACTATAGGGAGAGGAACGAACATGCAAAGAAGCGCTCAGTCTAATTCCAACGGTCGTTCTGTATATCAGCAAAGATGGGTCCAAAAGTCACCCAAGTCGACGTGGGGATAGTTCAATGATGTACTCTATGGAGCCGAGTGAATCTCCGTCTGTCGTTCGCATCGGGAATGACTCGCTGCTAGGGCAGAATGCATGGTATTTAAAATATAGGACATGAGGGTTTACATTTTACATGTCTTAATACTGAAAAAACTCCTACATTTTTTTTCACTATTGTAAGGCCTATATCTTCCATAGAGTAACATTGAGTTACCTTATTACACCTAATAAATGATATCTTAAGTCTGGTAGCAAGTAGGGAAATTCTGGTTGTACTTAAATGAACTGTAATTTAAAATTCTCTTTAATTGTAAAGTTGAATTTGAAGCCACAATTCTGAAAATGACACTTTTAGAAAGTTGGCATTTTCTGTGCCTTAAATCAGTGTGCCTTATTGCCAGTGTGCCAGTGTTCTGGGTCACATGATGATGAACGGCTCTCCCCCGGTGGGATGACTTGGGAAGGAGTTGTGTCCAGCCCCAAATAGCCCAGTTAGTTTTGTCTGCAGTATACACAAAGGACTTGACTTTGCCTTTTCTCATCCCAGACATTTGGGAGCCAAACCCAGGAAGGGCAGGGGAGTAGGCTAGGTGTTTCCCCCAACACAAAGGTTGGCACTGGGGATAAAAAGTGGCTCTCAGAACTCAAATCAGATCCCTTTAGGACCTGTGGATGACTCAGAAGAAGGACTGCCATGCTGCCCTGCTACTGAAAGGACTGCTCTGCTGCCCTACTGCTGGAAGGACTGCCCTGCTGTCCTGATGCCTGAGGAAGGAAAACCAGTCCTGCTCCTTGAACCCAAGACCACCAAAGTGACTTCAAAGGATAGCTGGCTGTCCTCCTGTCTGATCTAGAGACACATCAAGCGCCCGAGGCCTTGCAACTTACCTGCCTGCTGCTACTGGTCCCTGCTGGAGTGAGTCTTAGTTCCCAATGGTGCCCCCCCAGGTTCTGGAGCCTTGGTGTGATTTTAAAGTGTCCTTCTCTACCAAAATCCAAAACCTGGGACTTAGGAAATTATTGATCAAAAATAGCCTGAGGACTGACAGCAGACTGGGACTCACCTGCAAGCCGTTCGACAAAGGTTAATCACTGGTGGGATTGACCCCACCCTCTTCAACGCTTACATGACCCCCTTGGCCAACATCGTCAGATCACACAGACTCAACATCATTTCCTACGCAGATGACATCCAGCTCATCCTTTCACTGTCAGAAGACCCCTAGACCACCAGAGCCATATTCCAAAGTGGCATGATGAACGTTGCCGACTGGATGAAGGGAAACAGTCTCCAGCTCAACTCAGGGTAGACTGAAGTCCTCATCTTTGGGAACAACATATCACTTTGATGGCCTGTCCAGCTTGGCCAATCACCCAACCCGACAGGCCACACCTGCAACCTTGGTCGGCATCATCCTGGATGGCAAACTATCGATGAAGAAGCAGGTCAACGCAGTCTCATCCGCCTGCTTCCATTCCCTATGCATGTTCCGCAAAATCTTCAGGTGACTTTCAGTCAACACCATAAGGACCATCATGCAGGCCCTAGTCACCAGCAGGTTGGACTACAAGAACACACTCTAAGTATGAATCAGCACACGTCTCCTGAAGAGACTACAGAGAATACAAAATTCATTTGCACGACTCATCCTCGACCTTCCCAGATGGACCCACACCACCAAATCTACACTGGCTCCTGACCCAGAAGAGATGTCAGTTCAAGATGTTGACCCATACAAAGCTCTGCACAATGAAGGACCAGCATACATCAACAAATGCCTAACCTTCCACCAACCGACCACACACATATAATCCACCTCCCTCTTTCTCGGAGACACCCCCAGAATCCGTTGAAGCAACAGCGGAGGACACTCCTTCTCACACCTGGTGACCAAAGCGTTGGAACAACCTTCCCCTGCACCTCAGGACTGCCTCATTACTCCAGCAATTCAGAAAAGGACACAAGACTCGGCTGTTCGAATGAACAGATCACCACAAAGCAGCTAGCTATCCATTGCCTTGAGACCCTCACTAGTCTGCATACACAATGCCTGCTTAAGGTCTATCACTGCCCTGGCAGCACTGGTCCTGAAGAAAGCCACCTGACACTGCTTTAATTGGCTGAAACATGTAGACCAATTCACCTTCTTGGGATGTGTGAGATCATTTTTTCTCTTCATCCACCCTGGATTTTAATCATGCTCCAGAAACTCTCTATTAAACATGTTTGGGATTTGATTAAGTATCCTGGAGGCAGTTTTAAGGTTTACACTCACTTAACTTCACCTATTCACCCCCAAAAAATCCCACTCTGCTGTAATTAGGCATCGTAGCACACCTTGAAGTCACTCAGCCCACAAAGGTGGGAACCCAATGATGAAGGATTCCACCAACTAGGTTGGTGGGTGAGGGTTCTTTTAAAAACCTGATGGGTTTTCCTTAAGGGAGAAAACGTTCGTGACCAACAGGATGCTGGTCTTTTAAGACTACATTAAGCTCGTTCTTTTTGTTTGGTAAAAGCATAAATACTTTATTCATTGACTCTAAGTTAAGCCTGACTGTTTTTATGTCAAGATACCAGAGGCTTAAGCACAGGTTATTTTAGTTACATTTTGTGGTTCACTTTGACAAGGATTAGGTATATTATTTGAGTGGGGCATCCACCCCTCTTAACTAGTAACCCAATTTCTTACACTGATCGGTCATGTTATATATATTCTTGTAACACACACAGGGAGATTGCAATCACTTAGGCATGGCTGTCAGAGATGACCAGAGGAGAGGGGTCGCTGTGAAAGTTAAATAAAGTGAGGACAATGAATAGCAGATACCATTGGGTGTCACCTGGGGGTATTTAATTACCCACTGCTCTTGCTATCTCTAGTCTTAGAGGCCTTGAAAGCAGTGGCAGGAACAGTAACCAAACAGGACTGTGAAAGGGTTAATTTTGGTCTGCAATTTCAACTCCTTGCTCTTTCCCTAAGCTAAATCGAAGGCTGACGAGGGGGCTAGTGGTTGGACAGTCGGCCAACCTTTTGATGCCATCACGGTCAATGGATGATGTGACTTTTGCTACCCCTGGCATTGTGGTGACTCACCATCAATGGATACCTCTCATCGCCGTTCCCCAAATGAGACAACTTAATTTGTACATTTAGGCATGTGCTTGTGGGAGTATCCCAAATAGCGGCATGCCCTTCAGGCAGCTTCCACCTGAGGCATACAGCGGGTGGATACATCTTGACCATTGTGAGTTGAAGTTGTAACGTGGTGTAGCTGTATCACAAATCCTTCCATGGACAGAGGCAAAAGGAAATGGTGCATTTTTGCCAAATTCTATTCCTAGACACATTTAGACCATTGCTTAAAATGATGTCCTTCGGCGTGCCGGGATGGATTGGAGACCGGTTTCATATTATGGGGCAGATTTACAAGCCCCTTGCGACAACTTTACGCCGCCGTTGCGTCACTTCGGTGACGCAGCGGCGTCGTAAACAATGCACCACGTTGCGACATATTTACAACGTGACGCATCTAGGGAGATGTGTCACGTTGTAAAGCCCTGGGCTACATTATACATGCGTCAGGTATAATGTATGCAGGTTGGGCGTTCCCACGCAGGAAAGCCTCGTAAAAGTGACGCACTTTTACGACGCCACTGCGTAAAAAACTTGCGCCTGCTTGAAGCAGGCGTAAGAAGTGACACAGCATATTAGGAATAGGCATTCCTATCCATTGCTGGAGTTGCGTCGTACTTGCGACACGACTCCAGCAATGCGCTGCCCTTACGCCGACAAGATGCGTCACGCATCTGTCTATCCTTGCGCCACGGTGTGCCGCATTGTAAATGCGGCTCATCCACGGTGGTGCAAGGGCTTTTTTCCGTGTCGCAATTAAACTGGCACGTCCCTGCTAATTTGCAGGGATACGCCAGTTCTTGTAAATCTGCCCCTATGTGTCTGCCCGCTTTGTGCTGAGCACACAAACGCAGTAGACGACAATGATGCTTACTCTGGATCCCACCTATTCTTTGGGGCCACATGAGCAGCTCTGCAGGGTAGCAAGCCCCCTCAAAATGTGAATTGTAGGCTTGACATTTCCTCAGAGTTGAATAAGCTCACACATTTTGCTGCAAATGTTTGCCAACAGTTTTATGAATAAGCCTAAAAAATATCGATTAACGCTAGCTGCTCTCAGTTATGGGTGGACTGCTATAAAAATCAGCTAAGAAGTTGTGAAAAAAAGTTTTCCAAGGTGAAACTTCCATGAAAAACCCTTCTCGCATTGAAGTATTCTCCTGACAAATATAGGTTTAGCGAGGGTTTTCTCCAACAAAACTTACTTTTCACAGAAGTATCCTGCTACTTCTGTTTTCCACTGTTAATTTGATGAATTGTGCTTTAGGGATCATTTATTTCGCATGTTTTTACATTTTGTACACTTGCAATGACTAGCCAGATAAATGCACTATAAAAATTGAAAATCGAATTTAAGTACCCTGCGCAGTGACACATTTTATTAGTGAAAAAGCTCTTATGCTTCCTCTTGACAGCCCTAAAAAGAGGCATTTTCGATATCACTTTAGTCAAGAAGCAGAAAATTGAACAATAAGCACCGACAGAGCACTTAGCATTGAATATTTTTGTATTTTTCCCTTCCCCTCCAACATAAAGTGTTGCATAAGATGCTCAGTGGCATTCAGGTTCCTTGTTAAGGCGATCAGGTCGCAGGCACTGACGTGCTCCCCCAGCAGTGCCCAGTGCTCGCTGTGCATGAAGTCGGGCCTTTTAATAACACATAAAGGAGCTATATTAATTATTTTCGGAGCGCCTGCTCTGGTTGGCGCCATGGTTCACCGTGTTCCCCTTGAACAAGGCGAGCCGCTCGGCTGACTCGCTGCCTCTCGGTTTCATTTGAATCTCAGCTCCCCGGAGATGCGCCTACGGATGAAACCATCAATCATGTGTGTGGAGAAAACCTAACTTATTTATTCAACTTATCCAGCTCTGTCAGAAACGCTCAGGGAGCAAGCGTAAGAGGAAGAGAGACAGGAAAAACAAGGGAGGAAAAATGGCAGCACAGACTGCGGTGTGGGGCGGTTCAAATAGCTCTCATTACACCTATGGAATGTTACATTAGCTTTCCAGGCCACACGCCGATGCTCCCGAGGCACGGATAGCAAAGGGGCTTGAGGGTGGGGAGGACGAGGGACGAAAAGAAGGAGAGAGAGAGACAGACAAAGAGAACAGAGTGACCCCTGAAGAAACAAGAGACATGGAGATAGAAATAAGCAGTTGTCCTTTTGACCGCTTTGCACTTCATGCATTCCTGGATTGAGCGATGCATAAAGTGAAGATGTTCATTTTCACTTAGGATGACCTTGAACTAAAATGGACTTTTCTCGATCCCCCTGATGCGACTCCTGCCGAGGTCGAAGGTCACGCCCAGCAGACTATGGTGCTATGAAAATCCAAGGAAGAGCCTTAGAACAGGATTTGACGGCATACCCCAAGGCTCCTCCCTCAGCCCAACGCTGTTCAACATCTACATGGCACCCCTCGCCCACGTTGCCCGACAGCACAACCTCAACATCATCTCCTACGCCGACGACACCCAGCTGATCCTCTCCCTCACCAAAGACCCTCACACCGCCAAAGCCCACCTCCACGAAGGAATGAAGGCCGTCGCCGAATGGATGAGGACCAGCCGCCTGAAGCTGAACTCGGACAAGACGGAGGTCCTCATCCTTGGTTCCAACCCTTCAGCCTGGGACGACTCCTGGTGGCCAACATCACTGGGAACAGCCCCGCCACCCACCGACCACGTACGCAACCTAGGGGTCATCCTCGACCCCACCCTCTCCATGACTAAGCAGGTCAACGCCGTTTCCTCATCCTGCTTCAACATCCTCCGAATGCTCCGCAGGATCTTCAAGTGGATCCCCACCGAAACAAGAAAAACAGTCACCCAGGCCCTCGTCACCAGCAGGCTGGACTACGGAAACGCCCTCTACGCAGGAACGACGGCTAAGCTCCTGAGACGGCTGCAACGCATCCAGAACGCCTCTGCACGTCTTATCCTCGACATCCCCCGACGCAGCCACATCACACCCCACCTGAGAGACCTGCACTGGCTCCCTGTCAACAAGAGGATAACCTTCAAGCTCCTCACCCACGCACACAAAGCACTCCACAACTCCGGACCAGCCTACCTCAACAGACGACTCAGCTTCTACACCCCCACCGCCAGCTCCGCTCGACCAGCCTCGCCCTCGCCACAGTCCCCGCATCCGGAAAACGACCGCCGGCGGCAGATCCTTCTCCCACCTCGCCGCCAAGACCTGGAACACCCTCCCCACCAACCTCCGACAGACCCAAGACCTACTGGCCTTCAGAAGACTCCTCAAGACCTGGCTCTTCGATCAGTAGCAGCACCACCCCCCTCTTCCCCCAGCGCCTTGAGACCCTCGCGGGTATGTAGTGCGCTTTATAAGTGACATGATTGATTGATTGATTGATTGACGCGCGTGCCCA
The DNA here is from genome assembly GCA_963921515.1 of Calotriton arnoldi. NCBI lineage: Eukaryota > Metazoa > Chordata > Amphibia > Caudata > Salamandridae > Calotriton > Calotriton arnoldi. The sequence continues at coordinate 426,467 of CAWUFW010005936.1, forward strand.
GCAGTCTGCGGGTCTGTGGTTGCTGAGCACTAGACATGAATTATATATAGACAGACATTATATCGTTACACCTGCAGAGTCACACTTTTTAGGTCTCGCCTAGGCAGCGCGCATGCGCTGCCCTAGGAGATGACCTTTTGGAATCAGTCAGCTCTTTTCAAGCACTCCTGCTTGTAGCGGCATCCACCTTGCGGGAGCGAGCAGCGGCGCGCAGGGGCCATCTGTTTCCAATTAAAGTGCCTGCACGCGCGTCTGCTCGCTCCCGCAAGGTGGATGCCGCCACAAGCACGAGTGCTTGGAAAGAGCTGACCGGGCCATCTGTTTTTTCGCGTCTGCGTGGCCGCGCTTGTCTTTTGTTGCCGTCTTGAGGTGGTCTTTTGCTTTGATTCGCTCACGCCCGCTGGCGGTGCGTGCTGCAGGCCTGTTACTGCAGTTCCGGTCTGGATGCGACGAAGCTTCCTCTCCTCCTAGCGCTCGTGCTACCACCCCTCGGGGGAGTTTTCGCTCATCCAGGACACGTGCCTGAGTATTAAAGTTTTGCCGCCCCCTCCACAGATGCTGTTTTAAACATCAGAAAGGGTTTTCAGACCCTATACCACGCCCTCAAGTGACAAGCTCTGCCATGCGCCCTTTCCTCTACCCTCCCCAGGACTCTCAACTCTTCCTGTCTTTCTCCTCCACCAGCTGAGATTTTTTTTAAGTATTATTCCCCTCACCCATGGCCCAGGTCTCACCCCCCCACCCCAGTCATGTCGCATCTCGATTCGAGGCTCTATCTCACGCCCCTTCCCGGTGCTAGAAACCCTTCTAAAGGATGCCCCCATCTGAAGCTCTATTTATACCCCAACCCCAGAAAGATCCCACTCTAGTGAGGCTGTTTCCTCGCCGTGTTGACCTGCCCCCATCATCTCTCACGTCCCTGCTCTCCTGCCCTCTACACTTCTGCACCATCTCCGTCAGACCTCCCTTCTCCCCCTCCTGCGAAGCCAAACACAATTTAAATGTCGCTCTTATTTGTCTCCTTTTTCTACCACATGTAGATCCATAGATATTTATGCCACCGTCATACTTCCTCTCATCCCCTGATGCATTTATACCAAGGATGCCGTTACAGTGGTATACAATCTCTTTGAGCCTTCTTTTGGAAAAAGAAAAGAAAAAACAGAAAGAGCCCTCATATTAGCTAGAGCTCCACTTCCATAAAGCAAATATTGAGAGATTGCTGCCCAGGCTTGCCGCAGTCCAAGGTAGTTTCACACTCATCACCAATATATGTTTGTGTGTGTATTTATATATATATATACACACACACACAAATATACAAACACACCGGTTTTCTTTCAGAATGCACATAAACACAAAACAGTAGAAAAGACTCATGCCATATAGGTGCACCCACAGTAATCGGCACAATATCGAGAACACCAACCCTCAGGCAAAAAAGACAAGACCAACCGCCAGGAGGGATGATAAGGAGAGGCTCTTTAACACACATATATAAGCACAGTCCAAACCCACAACACAAAGATCATAGACTGAAAACACAGAACTCTGAAGGATCCATTTGTTGTACTATGTAATCTCCCTGCTCTAGCAACCGTGGTTTCAACTGCTCTTGGCATGAGGAAAACATCCAGACCCCCCCCCCTATCAGTTCCCTTTTCAAACAAGCATTGGCATAGCCAATAGGTCTCGCCTTTGGGACCTTATAAGTGTTTAGCCATGCAACAGTTGATGTTGTTGCACCAAGGATATTGTGCTGGAAAACTAAACACTTATAAGGTCCCAAAGGTGAGACCTATTGGCTATGCCAATGCTTCTTTGTATAGTCCTTGCTATAGTGTAGGGTACTCCAAAGTCGGTCCTGAAGTGCCGGATCCATGCCAGATTTTTAGCATTGCCCCATTAAGATAAATGTAGTTATCTTAAAATTCTGGCATGGATCCGGCCCTCCAGGACCGACTTTGGAGAACCCTGCTATAGTGCACTATGCTGCTACAGGGATTACTTCACTGAGCTTTAACACCACGATCAGCAACACTAAGCTAAAGCAAGCATTAGCAAAGCCAAGTCGGTGCAATGTTTTGTTTTTATTTTGTGGCATATGCTTGCAGTTAAAAAAGTAGAAACAAAACAATTCTGTAAAAAAATCTATTGCATAGCATTTTTATGGAATAGAATAATAAGGGTGCTTCTCAGCAGACAGCTTAATCATAGGAAATGTGCTTCTTATCGGTGCAATGAAAACGTAAAAAAGGCTTTGAATTGTTGTAACCTGAATATATAGTTCAAAGACACAACTTTGACAAAAAATATAAAAAACATATAAAAATGAATAATAATTTTTGAAAAAACCTTTGGCAAAGTAAAGTAGGGGCTTACCAGTTCGTGCACTGAAGTAACACTTCTTTTTAGGCACAAATACACAAGTCATTGGGAAAAAATTACTCAAGTTCAAGGTGTCTCTGAACTAGAACTAAAAAGCTGTCACATATATGCATTGAAATAACAAAAAAAACATGAATAACCTTTCGTGTGAAAAGGCAGTTGAAGAAGCATACCCCACCCCCTGAAATGTCTATAGAAACTGAAAAACAGAGACCATAGACTGGATCGAGGGTATTCCTTCATCCTCCTTTTCAAGTTGCAAGAAGGCCTAAGACTGCATAATATCCCACAGGGACAGGCGGTTCTTCGACAGTTCGCCATTGTCTCTCAGACACACGCTGAATATTTTAAATTTGGAATCCCAGCTGGAGTAGAAGTCGTGGGACGGGAAGGCAAAGCCAGACACATGAAGGGCCCGCGATGAACGTCTTCCTAGGGCGGAACCCCCAGGACACGGAAGGCGGGAAGCCCGCGAAAAATTGCTGCAAGCCCGCAAAATTGGAAGCAGGCGATTGGGCAGCATGGTTCAAACCCCCCAATCAGAAGGAAGTGGCGTGGTGGGAAAAGAAGGTTAAGAGGGCAGGGCTTGGCTGGTTGATGGGCCATCATCGACTCATAGATAACATGGAGGTTCTCCCTGGCTCCGCTTTCTATGCATTAGTATGGACGGGTCAAGGCTCATCGCGGCTAAAAGGGAGACGTGTGGTTTTATGCTCTCTGTACCCTGGTAAACCTTCATGTCTTTCTATTGTCTTCAACTACCATGCTGCATTTTAAATTGTTGGAGGTAGTTAGATCTTTTTTAGTTTAAGTGCATGCATGTGTGGGATTAGAGCACAGGGACTTATTTCCCATAGTAACCGATGTTTTTTGCTTTTTCATTTTATCCTTTACCTCTTTGGATGCAGCAATCCACTGGCTGACCTTGAATCGATGAGGCTAGGTATCCACAGACCAAGCCTGTGGATGGTGGACCCAAGCTGAAGATGTGACCAAGAGTCACAAGCCTACGTGACGTTCCCTGAAACTCACAGCATTTCCTTACATGAGCGGGAGAAGTCGGGGTGATAAATGAATATGCACTCTATCAATCATCAATCAATCAGTATTTGTAAGGTGCACTAATCACCACAGGGTATCTAGGCGCTGTGTGGGGGGAAGCTATTTGAACATCCAGGTCTTGAGGCCACTCCTGAATTCAGCGAGGTAGGAAGAGGTTCAGAGGTGGATGGGGAGGTTGTCTCAGGTCTTAGCAGCGAGGTGCAAAGTTGACTGATTTGCAACTTCAAACGCCTGCCTGAGACCTTCACTTGAAAAAGAGGCCCTGGCTCAGCAGGGAACATTTACCTGCCTTCGAAGGGTTTGATGGTGCTCGGCAGCCATGCACTAGTGTTTCACACAAGAGAGTAGGCAGGAAAATAAAATACCATCCACTTTGAACTATATGGCTGCCAAAGAATGAGCAAAGTGTGGGATCCAGACCCTTTCAAGGAATGTCCCCAGGGCTGGTTCCCCAAGGGAGGTTTCCTTCCTTTGTCCTTTCTTTCTCTATTTTCTTTCCATTATTCTCTCCTTCTTTCATTCCTTACAGCGTTCTTTCCTTCTCGCTTTTCTTTTTTCCTCCGTTGCATTTTTCTTTTCTCCCCACTTTCATGCTCTCATTTGCCTCTTGCATTTTATCCATGGCTTTCATTATTTCGCTTTCCTTATGTAACCACAGCTGGCCCCCGTGCCCCCTGCCCCCCACATGATACCTCTATCATGGTCTCTTTCTTGGTGTGTTATTTATTAGTTTCCGCTTCTGTCTTCTGACAGGGATATCACAGTTCAAAGTTAATAACAGCCATAAAAACTAGCTAAAGTGTCTAATGACCCACCCCCCGAAGCTGGTATAGCGGGTGCTTCACTACGCCCTTGATCTCACACCACCAGATTTCCCCCCCCCCCTTCCCCCCGAGAGGCAGTACATCAGGCAGTATGGAGGTCTAGAACGTGGCTGTAGAGCACCACTGTTTCCTGGTTTACCCGCTGCTGCCCACAGCTAAGAGTAAGAACCCCCTTTACAGACAGCAAGTGTAATACCCCCCCTGACAGCCACTTCCTGCTGCCGGATGTTCCACCTCTCCAGGGCAGGACATCCGCCTGCCAGCCTTAGTGTGCCAAAGGACCTCCCTGAGCATCAGCAAGCCAAGCATTCACACTGCAGCCAATCACCGCAGCTGAATGTTCCCCTTTACTGGGCAGGACGGTCGCCTCAAAGTCCTATGCGGAATAAATTTGCTTTGGCAAAGTCATTCAAAGCCAAGAAACTTTGTGCTTCTTCGGGAAGGGCAGAGAATCACTGAATTAGGAACACAAACTACAGTCCACACATTTTGGGAAGGCTCTCAAAAAGCAACTCCCACTGTGCATTCACACTTCCATTTTCAGATTAGAGCCACACCATTATGATCATTTATAGTAGGAAAGTATCACAGTTTCATGCTTGGTCAGCTGCTTGAGGCCAGTTGTATTCTTTGCATTCTGGGACTTGTAGCCCCCGGGGCACAGCTTCCATTTGTGCAGTAGGTGCAGGGGCACAGAGGCCTAAGGGCCCCCTGAACCCTGATTACTGCTGCATTTCACACTTCAAACAGCAGCAAGGGGGCTCAGTTCATTCCTTGCAGTGGGCCCGAGTCACACAGGCTACGCCACAGTGTACTCCCGGTTTAACAATGTGATCACCAAGACAACGAGGACCAAATTCACAAAGAGCCTCCACAGTCCTGGCGGAGGCTCCGCAGTCATGATGGGATGTCAGCACTTTTGTGGTGGGATCTACGCACTGCAGTTTCTCATTGCGGAGCCGCCACCACGAGTGCGGAAATGCCACCATGAGTGCGGAGACTCCGCCATGACGGCGGAGTCTCGTGAATCAGGTCCTAAGTCTCAGAACGCAAAGAAAAACCTGCCTGGAGCAACTAGACATTTATTAAAAGACTCCGCATTAAATTTGCAAAAAAGTAAGTGCCAGGGCTCTCGTCAGGTGGTCACTGCAACTTGAGCCACACATTGGCCCTGCCATCGCCGCCAATGATACTAACAACACAAGGACTAACATTCACACTCTTACAAGTGTGACAATTCGGACTATTCAGGCCCCCAAAGCTATAAGAATGGCTTGGGCAGCAGGTAATATTTATTTTTAATGTATATTGAGTTAATAATTAACTAATGTTGAGGTCATCTCTAAGTTAGCCAGACAACGCCACCTTGTGGCAGACTGTCACAGGCTTTGATGCTTACAATTAAGTGCTGGTGCCGAGCACCGGAAACCACAGGCTCAAATTAAGCACTGGTATGACTTGACATAGTTTCTCATGCTTTTATTCTTGAAGAGAAAATGTCACAATTATTGTGAGAATACACATGCTTGCAGACACACCTGGGAGATGTGCAAGAGAACACTTCATTAACAGTACACTTATATTAGACATGCATTCACCATTAGAAGCTTTGATTCTAGCATCAAAACTGCTGACTCCACAGATGCAAAGACGTACTCCCTGAAAATGATAAAACTTACCAACTTAATTAAAAAATGCCTTGCTCCAAAGAATGACAAATTCCACACTTCAGTTAGCTAATTGAAATTTATGGACGCCTTTTAATTTAAATATCAAGTGAAGCGCCAGCGCGCAGCCAACTCTCGGGCCACCGCCCACCCTGCAAACCGTAGCATTCACGGTCAATGTGAAAAATATGCAATTTGGAAAATGACATGAGAGAAAAATAGGAATGTTGTGTTTCTGCTTAGAAAGGCAAACCTGCAAATGGTGGGTAAATATATATTTCAAAGCTCAGCTCATTGGAAAAAATGTGTGTGACTTGAGGAAAGCCATGGTGGTTGAGAGAGTGAGACATCGGAGGGCAGAGCTTTTGAACTGAACCCCTCAGGCAAGGGCGACTTCTCCGTTTGGGCGGAGGAGCGTTGAACCACTGAGGTTATGCCCCAAAGCTGAAAAATAAAATGGTAATACATTACCATTTTATTTTTCATCCTACCATCCTGAACCGAGCGTCAGGACGGGGGTGGGGCAACTGCTGACAGCAGCAGGGGGGAGGGTGGGTTATGTGTGCACTTTTAAAGTGCGCATGTCCCTTTGGCCGGCCGTCTTGAGACGGCCGGCCAGACGTGCGCATTTTTAAACCTGTAACCCAGCTGACTTAGACTTAACTTGGGTTAGACCAAGTGCAGGCCTTCTGAGCTCTGTGGAGGTCTGAGTGAGGCTGCTCCCTCCAATCAGGGTGCTGCTATCTCAGCATGAGAGCAGCACCAGGTTTGGTCTAGGGAGTTTCCTGGTGGCCGAGCTGCAGTCGTGAGAGGTCTGGAGCAGGAGCAGGAGTAAGGTAAGTTTGCTTTTATTTCATTTCAAGTTTATGTGCAAGCGCCTGTTTATTTTTATATTTGTTTTATTTTATTTGAGCGTGCACGCCCCCCCAATAGATGACAACAGCAACTGAACACGACTTCCTACTCCGCTGTTTTGCACCATTGCATGAGTTCACACGTTTCCTTGCTACATAATGTTCATTTTTTAGTATAATATTGTCCTAAAGGACCTTGGATCCTTCTGGCTTTCAAACCAACCAATCACCCGCAAATGACAAATTCACATTCACTCTCATTCCGAGTGAAGTTGCAACCATAATATGCAGTTGCTGAGCGATAGCTGCTAAAGGATGTTTGTTTTTGGTCCTGGAAAATACCTTCAGGAAATCACATAGTGGAAATCAGTTGCACTAGTGTCAATGGAACCCTCCCTTTTACTGAAAGGCCCCTCCTACTTTCCCAGGTTTGAACTTGAAAATATTTCTTATGAATTAACTTTCATGGACTGGATTTTTTTTCTAAAGACAGGCACATCATGGGGTGAATTGTTGAACAGCACCCAATCAATAAGCCATTCCTTTACCAAATTGCCAATGGCACTTCATCAGAAAATGCCTTCATGAGCTGGAATATCGTGTGGTTAGTTTGGTTAATTTTATTTGCTGACGTAAGACCAATGGGGCAGATTTACAAGCCCCTTTCGCCTTCTTGCGGCACCATTGCGTCACTTTTTTTGACGCAACGGCGGCGCAAGCAATGCGGCCTATTTACAACGTGATGCATCTAGGGAGATGCATTACATTGTAAAGCCCTGCGTCACATTATACCTGCGTCAGGTATAATGAATGCAGGGTGGGTGTTCCCACCCAGGAAGGCCTTATAAAAGTGATGCAGTAAAATCTACAAGATTTCACTGCGTCACTTTTAGGACGCCACTGCGTCAAAACCTTACGCCTGCTTGAAGCAGGCGTAAGGAGTGACGCAGTACAGTAAGTATAGGCCTCAAAATACATTGCTGGAGTTGCGTCGTGCTTGCGACACAACTCCAGCAATGCGTCACTTTTGGGCCAACAGATGCGTCAGAATTTCTGACGCATCTGTTAATCCTTGCGCCACGGAGCACTGTATTGTAAATACAGCGCATCCATGGTGGCGCAAGGACATTTGACTCTGGCGCAAGGAAACTAACGCATCTATGCAGATGCGTCAGTTCCTTGTAAATCTGCCCCAATGTGTTTATCGGAGATGGTGGGCTTTCAAAGGTGGAGCATGTCTTAATCTATTGTTATGTCTGGAGATTGCCTTGTACGTTTAAGTCTATGTAAACAAGTGTCATCAGACAACTTTCTCTTAGTAAATGTCTATCTTTGCATTTACTCGAAGGGTGTTTTGGGTTAGTTAATGTGCCTATTTGAAGAAACTTGGGTTAACAGAGTGGTGATATCCTCGCAACCGATTTTCGTATGATCATGCATTCTTGAAAAGTCTTCTCACATCACATTGATCACCTTTTTTTAATTTAGGAGAGTAATTTTCAAAAGCCTGTCAAAGTAAAAGAAAACAATAATAATTTGTAGATGTTCTTGAGATGTGTACACACAATTGTGTTTGTCCGAGATCCACTCCAACATACATTATTTTGTTCAAGGTGAATGCTGTCCTATGGATGCTATTCGCCAGTGCCCACATTCCCGATAGAATGATTCCGTTGTAGCCTCACATCCAGCCACCACCTGCAGGCACACCTCACCGATGGAACTTGTGGACCGGCGCAAGGACATGAACCGCATAGGTTTTCTGACTTCAACCACATTGTGATCCTGCACCCGAAGGTCTATGGAAGCAGTAGATAAGTTTTAGGAATGTTCACCTAAGTTTGAAAATTCAATACCTCATTGAAGTTGGAAATCTCTGGCCTCTAATGTCATAATCTCTACTTTGTAGTGTCCCTTTTAACACCTACCTAGCCAAAAACATTTGCAAGCCCTTGTAAAAATCCCATATGCATAAGACCCTCTTTTATGCCTTTTATCTCTGAATACTGGCCTATCGCTAGCCTCTGCTATGTAATCAGATGCCCTTCAGTGCATTTCTTGAGTGTATGTAATTGTCCCTTGAAGAAGAGTATTGTACACCTGATAACGAATGTTTATCCGAAATAGAACCGGATTTTGATAAAGGAATCATGTATTGAGAAATGGTTCCTGGTTCCAGAGCAACAACTGGGTTAATCTCTTTGCCAGCCCTCTTATTAATTTCAGAGAGCAATAGTTGGGAAATTAGACTAAGACAAATTCATCAGATGCAGAGAGAATAGGATATTAACCTGGGGAACTGAGAGAAATATGCTGAGATAGAAGGAAAAACATAGAGATTAAACAGTAAGTGGTACAGGGAGAAATCATTTCAAAGAATGAGAGACTGAGATAGTGATGGCTATAAAGCGGGTGAGAAGAAGATGGAGAAGGTAGACAGTAAGAAGTAATGGGTGCGATAGAGTGGGAGGCAGAGGAAGAGGTAAAACGAGAGGTTGGGAAGACAGGTTCTAAGAGACAGATGTGTTGAGAGAAGAGTCATATGAACAGAAGTGTAATAGAATATGAGCGATGTAAATAAAGAGACAGAGAGGAAAAGAAATAAAGAATATATAAAATGGACAGAAGGGAGATTGAGATGTACAAATGGAGATGGAGAGAGAAAATTGAGAGGATGGACTGCAAAAGATACGTGATGGGAAAGGGAAAACACATAAATGGTGATAGGATATGAGAGAGGAGGCAGGGAGGATATAAATACAATAGCATGCGAGGAATGGGAGAGAGAAAGTAAGCCAAGGAGAAAGACAGATAAAATAAAATAATAAATAAGAAAGGGGGATGTAAATAGAGATTGAAAGAGCTAGGAAGCATGTGAGATAGGAAAGAATAGATAGAATGTGAGAAAAAGAGAATGAGGGAGAAATAAGAAAGGGTGAGAAAGAGCAAGAGAATGAGAGAAAAGCACAGCAAGAGAGAGGGATGAAAGAACAGAAAATAGAAGTTGGAGAAAGAAAAAGAGAGATTTGGGGGCTAAATGAAAAAAAAAAAATTGAATTTTCCTGTCCTAGAGGAAGACTTCTCAAATGTGGTTCATGCAGAAGCAAAATAAGTTTCACAACATCACAGGGTTTGCAACCGCATAATGTCTTTTGGCTATGTACTAGATCCATATTGTGAGTTGGAAAAGCATTTCCAAGTAGTACAATGGATTTTGCAACCCACTTCAAACCACGATTAGAAAGGGTCATGGATGGGGCATCCCTCCTAACTGTGTGATTCAGAGCAGTATGTAACGATGATTCGCGACTGCAGTTGCAATCTCAAATGATTGAAAAGTTGATGACTCCCCAGAGGAGGTCAAAAAAGATTTGCAAAGGGGAAGTTGACCCCATGAGGAGGGTCTGTCAAATTATCGACATTTGTTTTTCTATCTGTAGTATATTTTAGGCTACCCTCTGTTCTGTGAACTGCATTGAAGCATTGACACAGAGAGAGAAATCAGAGAAGGTGAGGTGGAATTTGTAGCTCCATTACAACAGCAAATGTTCAAGGTGAAAGGGTGTTTTACCTTATAAGGAAGTCAAGGGAATTAATTTCTACAGCTGTAGAAAGAAAAAGTGCATATCGAGGAGAGCATGATTTTGAGATGAGATGGCAAATCCAAAGTAGAAATTGCCCACTCTATGTTTGTGACTTAATAAAGAAGAATGGAATGTATATTAGGGTGTGGAGATCCCATGCTCCCAGGAATCCAAGAAGACGTGGGACCATATGTACAAGGAGTGGCGATAACTATCGCTAACGCTAGTTAGCGGCAGTTTTATTACCGCTGCGTACCGCTGAAAACTATTGCCATGTTAGCGGCGTATTTACAAGCCGTCGCTACATGGCGATAGTTTCAGGGATCGGCGGTGAAAACTCACGCTAACATTAGCTCGATGGCGATAGGAATTCTGGCATTAGCGGGCGAAAACCAACGAAAGGCCCATTAGCGGCAAAAAAACTCACGATAGTCAGCCGAACGTGAGTTTTTTTTGCCTCTAATGCAAAAAATAGCCTATCAGTCGACCTCCAATAGAAAATAGGCACAAAATCCCATAAAATGCAGAATGGAGCAGCCAGGGCCAAGTGCAGCACACATCAGCTACCCCCTCAAGCCACCCAACATCCGGGATGACCAGGATGAGAGCCTGGATGACTCGCTGAACCTGCATCAGTAGCATGGATGCCCCGCTGGGCCTGTGTCTGGAGCCTGGATGCCCCGCTGGACCTGCGTCTGGAGCCTGGATGCCTCGCTGGACCTGTGTCTGGAGCCTGGATGCCCCGCTGGACCTGCGTCTGGAGCCTGGATGCCCCGCTGGACCTGCGTCTGGAGCCTGGATGCCTCGCTGGACCTGCGTCTGGAGCCTGGATGCCCCGCTGGACCTGCGTCTGGAGCCTGGATGCCTTCGCTGGACCTGCGTCTGGAACCTGGATGCCTCGCTGGACCTGCGTCTGGAGCCTGGATGCCCCGCTGAACCTGCGTCTGGAGCCTGGATGCCTCGCTGGACCTGCCTCTGGAGCCTGGATGCCCGCTGAACCTGCGTCAGTAGCCTGGAGTGGGATGCGGAGGAGCTGTGGAGTCGATGAGCCGTGGCAGTAGACATTGAGGCACGACGATCGCCCGTACCTGGTGGTGAAGTCTGGCAGGTCGCATGGAGACATGTTGCTGACCTGTGTGAGAAGACCGCCTTAAGCCCCTTGGAGCTGTGAATGGTAGAGGCGCTCCTGCGCACCAACGTAGGGAGGTCTGCATCGCATACTACGATCCACCACTACACCGGGGTGCATGTAGGGGCTTACCAACGGTGGGTGGCGCCTCTCTGCATCACAGGCCGGATGATGTTGCGCTGGCCGGACGCTGTGGAGGGTGAGGCCCCTGAGCTGCGCCGAACTTGTGTGGCGGGAGCGCTGCATCTTCACGCATAAGAGGGCCCTTTTGCATCACCTGCATCAGGAGGTTCCCAAGCGGATTTGGCAGCGACTGCTGTACCCAGGCTTGTGAAATCCTGCCTGGCTGAGGCTCCTGCTGGCTGAGTCACAGATTTGGAGAGAGTGCAGCGGATTGCGCCATGCTGTCAATGTCTAGGTAAGGAGAAGGTGGGACGTGTAGTGGAGGAGGCCCGGGGGACGAGTCGCCCAGGCCTAGCACCTGTAGATGACGCACCCCAAGTGGCGGCTCATCCGCTATGGCGGAAGAGCGTCGCCCCACTGCTTTCAAGCAGTGCAAGAAGAGGAAAAATCATCACATGATGATAACTTCCTGATGTAATCGTGCCATGTTTCCTTTGCGGGTGGGAGGGTGGGTCGGGCAGCTCCATTCACGGAGCAGGGCAGGGGCAGAGTGGCATGCCCACTCAAGTGCGCAGTGACTGTTTTGGTCGGCCCGCTCACGCCGCCCAAAGCAGTCATGCGCACTGTCCTGTTCGCAATGCAGGCTGCATTACAGCCTGCATGGAGAACATGCCCACCCCTCCAGCCCCTGGCCGAACGCCTTGTCCCGGTGCCAATGACCAATCCCAATGCTGCATTGCAGCGTTGTGATTAGCTTAGGGGAGTGAGCCTGGCTGCCTACTTCCTGTTCCTGGAAGCAGACTCAGGAGAGCAGGAGCAACGAAGACACGGGACCCGGCCTCGAGGTAAGATTTCTCTCATTTAAATATTTACAACACCCGCTCACACACACACCCACGCGCCCACGCCCCATCCAGTGTTCTTTCCGGTGTTTTCCACCTCCCAGCTGTCCAGCCCCCCCCCGCAGCACTTCTCAATGGTGGCCACTGTACGGCCATGCGCAGGTGGTGTACCACTGGTGTGCCAAAGGTGTATATGAAGTTACGACGCATACCATTACATCGCATTCCATTGCAATGTATACTAATACTAGGCATATTGCAACAGTCGGGAAGGTGTTTGATAGCGGAGATGTAAAAATACTATTTCCACTTCAGTGAGTGCAACCCTAAAACTAACCCTTGCACCCCAAAGCAAACACTGGACCCTAAAATCAATCTTTGAGCCCCCAAAACATACCCTAAAAATATATTTGACCCAAATTCACACCCCAATTTTCATAATTGACCCAAATACACACCCCAATTTTCATAATTGACCCCAAAACACACCCCAAATTTCAGATTTTACCCCATAATACACCCCAAATTTCATCACCGACACCCGAAACCCATACCCACCCTAAAACTTAAAAATACCCCATTACGGACCTCACAATGCGTTGTAATGGAATGCCATGTAAAGGCACCTGTGTTGTTGGAGTTGCGTTGTAAAGGCATTACGATGTAACGCCTGCGTTGTAATGGACGTCTCCCATGCCAAAGGCAAGCCATAGGCAAGCCCGTCTGCGTCCGTCTGGCCCTGGACCGCGCTCAGCACCAAGGACGCTTCCTCTCGGACACTCCACCGCTACAACGCCAGCACCCTCCTCGCCATCAACCTTGGATGCCACATTGCCTGCCAGGACCAACCACAGCCCCGGACCGGACATCGCCATCGCCATCACTGACGGCTACTAAATCACTCGCAAGGACCTCTCCGACCGTCCAGGAGGAGGCATTGCCATCACCTACAGAAGCACACTCCGACTGACCACGCACTGTAACGACCCAACGGTGACCATGGAACACCTCAACTTCCAGATCCGGACCAAACCCAAACCCATCCTCTGTGGCACCCTCATCTGCAGGCCCCCCGGGCCATGGAATCCCATTCTCCAATACCATTGTAGAGCTCATTGCACCCCAGGCTCTCCCATCCACCGACAAAATCCTACTCGGTGGACTCAAGTTCCACCTGGACAATCCCCAACATCAGACTCAAGCAGCTAGTCACCGCAGCAAGCCACATAGCAGGACACACGGTCAAGCACGTCTCCTCCGCCAGCGAGAACTTCATCTACAGCCACACCACTGGACTCTCCTGGACCGACCATCATTGTATACATCACGTCTTCACCATGCCCACGTACACCACCACCATCATCGCCCCCCCCTCGCAGCTGGATCAAGGCCACAGAAGAACGTCTTGTCAACTCCCTCAGCACCAGCACTCCGCCAACACTTACAGACGATGACACTGCAGTGTGCAACCGCCACTGATGGATCTCCAACTGCGCCGACACCCTGGCAGCCCTCAAGAACAGACCAGGCAACATCTAGCACCACATTGCGCCGTATTTGCAAACTGACGCATGTAGGAATATGCGTGACCTTGTGAAGTACGGTGCCACATCATACCTGCATCAGGTATGATGTATGCAGGGTGTGCGTTCCCACACAACAAGGCCTCATAGGAGTGGCACAGTGAAATCCATCAGATTTCACTGCGACAATTGTAGGACGGCACTGCGTCAGTACCTTACGCCTGCCTGATGGCAGCCGTAAGGGTGACGCGGTGCCACAGGGATAGGCTGGCCCCATGCATTGCTGGAGTTGCGTCATGCTTGTGACACAACTGCAGCAATGCGTGACTTTAGCGCTGACAGATACGTCAGGATTCCAGACGTATTTGTCATTGCTTGCGACATGGAGCGCTGTCCAGTGAATCCAGCGCATCCATGGTGTCGCAAGAAGAGCGTAGTGAAAAGTGTTGCAACGCTGTCTTGTCGCAGTGCTGCAACACTTTTCATGACTGAGGTCCAGGAATGCGCACTATCTTATTGATGGTGCGCATTCCCGCCCTGTAGTTTTGTCGCAGGGCAGCGCAGCAACATTGCTTGCAGCGCGGTACAGCACCAAAACCTGCTGAAATGAGGCCCCAACTGTTATCTCCATTTTTAAGACCAGCTATTTTCTGGTCTTAAAAAACTGCCTCTAACTGCAGTTAGAGGCAGTTTTTTTGGTCTTCCACACTTCAAGAATTCCCTTGTAAATATCGCGAAGCGGTTAGCGGCCGTTTTTGCACTGGAACATCTCCTTTGCATGTCATTATCGCTAACAGAAGTGGCGATCTTTAAAATGGACGTTTTCGCCGGAAAACTGCTGCTAACAGAGGTTAGTAACAGCTTGTACATACGGCGATAAAAATATTGCCGCAAAACCGTCGGAAAAGTGCAGCTAAAGCGGCGTTAACTCCTTGTACATATGCCCCGTGGTGTCTTTCCCTGTGTTCTGGCAGAAAACCATTAGTAAATTTCGCTAGATCCACCTTTTCAGATATTATCTAGAAGGAGTGGCCTTCGGAGATAGGCCTGTCAAAGTAAAGAACATATCAGAATATTAGAGCAGTAGAAAGAGAGTGTGTGTATGTGTCTATGTATGCATGTGAGTGGTCAGTTTTAACACTTTGTGAGATAGTGAGTAAGCCTTCATAGATGTGCATTTGAGATCTATAATATCCCATGGAAGCTCACCCATGCATGGGGAGTTTGTGCTCGCCTCCCCAAGGTATCCATATCCAACCCTTGCAAATGTGTGCTGCAGAGCATCCCAGCGGAGAAGTTTGTTGTGCAGGAGGCACAGTTGAGACATTTACTGGCAGAGCTCTCAGACTTAGAGTGACTGCGTGCGTGCTCCTTGGAGACGTAGCCAGGGACGTTGAGTTGCTAACTGATTTCATTGCCACCATCTCCGGAGAATGTGCAGCGGGTCTCCCCAGCCACATTAAGCGTAATTCCCCAAGCTCCAAAAGATGCACACCCTCCTTCTCCATGTCTTTGAGAGAACCATTTTAATTTGCCCTGTGTCTTTAAAAAACCGTTTCCCTTTTCCATTTGACCCATCTGTACAGGCAGCGTTCTACATCTTTGATCTTGTCTCTCGGCTCTTTTCCAGACCCCCATTACATCTAATGGTGCTACATTTAAATGAACATGTTGTCCTCAAATAAGTTAAACTGATTTGCTATGTAAAGGTGTCATAAATGACCACTAGTACCCAGTGGTTAATTTGTAAATAAATAAGTGCCGGGGCTCTCGTCAGGGGGCAACTTCCACCAGCCCATTTCTACTGTTAGGATTGCATAAACAAGAACCAGGATGTGGCGTAATGTCCAGAGCTGCAGACTTTGGAGCTGGGGAACCAGGTTTGAGTCTCGGCGTCAGCTCAACATCCTGTGATTCTCTGCAAATCACTTCATATCCCTGTGCCTAACAAAAATGAATGTGTCCTTAACTGGTGCTCAAGCACTGGTGTTGCTGATTAAGTGCTGGTGCTGAGCACCGGAAACCACCGGCTCACATAAGCACTGCAGCAGTACCTCAACCAAAGGGATCCTAGTTAACAGGAAAGAGTATGAGAAGGGGGCACAATGGGAGAGTGGGGGGGCGGAGGAAGACTTATGAACCTTGTGAAAACAAAAGACCCACATATCCTCCCTAAATTATAAGTGTTAGGCAGGGATCTTGCGAATATCTTGATTATTTACCTACCCTCTCACTCTCAAATATCTTTATTCGGTTTCATGAGAAAAAAACCATAAAAGCACAATCAAATACAGATTAAAATATAATACAATATGTGCAAACCCGACCAGATCAAACCCGATTATGGCATCTCGATAAATAATTTTGAACATACTTATTACAACTAGTAATCCGGTCACCTAAAACAGACATATATTCCCACTAAAAAGAGATAAATAAAAACAGAATAATACGTTAAAAACCTAGTTGATTCAATAGACAGTTGGCATAAAAAAATGCATGAAACCGGAAATAGAGACAAGGTACAAGCGAGTTAGTCACAGCTCGCCCTAAGCCTAATGGCGGAATTTAAAAAGTTTAACACATGAAAGACGGTATTACACGTCAACATCTGAAGAAATAAAAAAGCGGGCCGAACTTGTCTAAAATTTGCCTGTTTCAAGATGGGGATTAAGAAGGATTTTCTGGGAGTATCATAAAATGGGCAAAAACACGAGAAGTGAACCAGGTCCTGCGGAGATGTACCATCGCAGCCGCAGGACAAAAGAGATTGCCCTTTGTTCATGCCCCTAGGCTGGGTGAGGAGAAGATGGAAAAGGTCAAGCCGGAACCTGGTCAGGAGGAAACGGTCATAAGAGTTTGCAAACCCCAATAGGTACGGCTCAGCCAACATGATGAAGCGACGTACGCTGGGCTTCGCAAGCTCCCTCTCCTCCCTAGCCATGGACTGGCGTGCAATAAACGCCTTCTTAAGGAGGGCTAAGTCTTCCTTTTGTGTTGCCTCAGGGTTAGAAAAAAGATCTCCTCCTCCCAGGCTCATGAGACTCCTTTCTATATATATGAGCCATGTTACCCTGGAAGCATAGTCCAGAGCCAGGCAACCTTTAAGAATTGCCTTATTTAACGAATTCCCCTCCTTAACCCACATTTTTAACCAGAGGGACAGCGGGTGAAAGGCTACCAGATCAGTAATGTAAGGCATTCCTAGCTCCTCATGGGCGATAAAGGAAGAGGTACCCTGAGGAACTGATAGCAGGCATCGCATGAATTTGTTTTCCGCAATTTGAATGTCATTTGTGTCAGCATATCCCCAGATTTCACTGCCGTAGAGGGCCTTTGACGTACACTTAGCCCTATAGAGCTCAAGAAGGAGCCCCACTGGTCTTTTCCCCAATCTAGAGGCAAAATTTAAAATTGCTGCAGTCTCCCTGTTGAGGTCATTACTCTTACGTGTAATTTGGGGTCCCCATTTCATTTTGTCGTCCAGGAGAACCCCCAGGTAGGAAAACACAGACGTCTTAGGGATCGGGGTAAGCCCTACCTTAAAGGTGTATGGTCTGCTCGGCCATGCCCCCACTTGCATGATGTATGATTTGGAGTTGTTTTTCATCAAATCCAGATCCCCCATAAACTGTGCAAATGTAGATAGAAGGGTTTGTAGGCCCGCTCCGTCCTTGCCATCAAGACGGCGTCGCCTGCATATAGCAGGACCGGGAGACCCTGCCGTTCTACCTGGGGAAAATCTGCCTTGGTCTCCAAGAGTATTTTCTCTAAATTATTAATATAAAGAATGAATAGAAACGGAGCCAAGATGCAACCCTGGCGCACACCACCCCTAACTGGGAACGAGCATGATACATGCAGGTCTGCCGAATAGCGCACTGCCGCCTTGGTGTCTCGATGGAGATCGTATAAAAAGGAGACTATCGCACTATCCACCCCTAAGGTAGAAAGGATCTGCCACAATTTGCCTCTATTCATACAGTCAAATACGGATGACAAATCCATAAAAGCCAGGAAAATGGTACCCGGAGGGGCTTCCGTGTATTTGTTCATTATCAGGAAGAGGTTAAGACATTGGTCAGTTGTAGAACGACCCGAGCGGAAGCCATATTGAGCCTCCGACAAGATGTTATTTTCAAGAACCCAAGCCGATAACCTTCCCAACAATATCCGCCCGACCACTTTCACCACGGAGTCTAAAAGGGAGATAGGTCTATAGCAAAGGGTGCTGTCTCTGTTCCCCTTTTTAAAGACCGGCACGATGATGGAGGTGGCCAAAGAAGCGGGGATACCAGACCTGGCAGCTGTATTAATTACGGAGGTGAGCAATGGGGCCCAGAATGCCACGGCCGACAAATAGAGATCGGGGGGAATTCCGTCAGGTCCCGGGGCCTTATTGCGTGTCATGCCAATGATACCTCGCCTCACATCCTCCTCCAATACGGATAGAATTGTGGATTTGCCGCCATAATCGGGTAATGGGGACAGGGCCGAAGCTCCCTTAAACATGCCCTCAAAGTGACTGACCCAGTCGTTCCCAGTCCCTAGTCCAGTGCTCTGTGTGTGCCCGGGGCCTGTAAATCAAATGCTGCTAGTGGGCCTGCAGCACTGATTGTACCACCCACATGAGCAGCCTGTAAATGTAACTCAGACCTGCCACTGCAGTGTCTGTGCGCAGTTTGCGGCTGCCATGTCGACCTGGCAAGTGCACCCACTTGCCAGGCCCAAACTCTCCCTTTTTTAACATGTGAGTCACCCCTAAGGTAGGCCCAAGGTACCCCTGTGGGCAGGGTGCTGTGTTTGTGAAAGGTGGGGCGTGCCCTGATGTGTGTGGCATGTCCTGATAGGGAAATACTGCCAATTTTGTTTTTCACTATTGAAAGGCTATCTGTCCCATAGGATAGAATGGGAGTTTATTTATAACATCTTATAAATATAACTTCGCTTTGGGACAAGATAGAAAGATGGAGTTTAGTATGCCTGAACTCAGAATATAAAAATGCATCTTTTAGTAAAGATGATTTTTATATTGTGTGTTTGAAAATACCACTTTTAGAAAGTGGGTATTTTCTTGCTGAATATATGATGTTACAACGCAAACAATTACAACGCATGCTTTTACAACGCGGTTTTTACATCGCAACTACCATTACATCGCATGATTTTACAAAGCATGCCATTACAAAGCATTTTTAAAAACTACGATTATAACGCATTCCATTACAACGCATACCATTAAAATGCATACCATTACAACGCATAATATTTTTAGGGCAACAGTAGGGTAAGTGTTGGATAGTGTAGGGGTAAAAATTACTATCCCCACTCCAGTTAGTTCAACAGTAGGGTAAGTGTTGGATAGTGTAGGGGTAAAAATTACTATTCCTACTCCAGTGAGTACAACAGTAGGGAAAGTGTTGGATAGTGTAGGGGTAAAAATTACTATTCCCATCTACCCCAAAACCCATACCCACCCTAAAAGCAAAAAATCTCTATTACTTACCTTATATTGTGTTGTAATGTTGTAATGGCATGCGTTGTAATGGTATGCGTTGTAATGGCATGCGTTGTAGTGACATGCGTTGTAATGACTGCATTGTAATGGCATGCAATGTAAAGGCAGTTGCGTTGTAACAGCTGTGTTGTAAAAGCAGTGCGATGTAATGACTGCGTTGTAATGGATGTTTCTCTTTCTTGCTTAGCCATCCTGTGTGCCTCTGCTGGTTTGTGTATTGTCTGTCTGACTTTGGAGCGACAGGGGCTGGGGATGTGTATTTTCTCAGACAGCCACCGGGGGGGAGGGGGGTGGATGTGTGTCCTGCCTTTCATGAATGAGTCTGGTCTGGGCTGGGCTGAATAGACCTGGGCTGCATTCAGAGTAGGGGAAGGAGTTCTCACTAGCACCTGAATAGGTCCAGTCTGCATTTAGATTGGTGGGAGGAGATTTCCCTTGCACCTGAATAGACCCTGTCTGCCTTACACAATGCAGTCTCCACCTCCTGTCGGGCAGCTGCACCAGAGAGGACAGAACTGGTTTTGGCTGGGCAAAGAGCTTCTCTGCTGGAGGAGGAGTACCGCCCCTGCGCTGTGTGCTGTTAGGGTTGGCCCGCAGTGGTTGCTTCTGTCTTGGGCAGGGAAAGGACTGGACTGTGCTTTCATCATCCTGCTGTTAGAGTTTCTCCAACGGCTTGAAGTAGTGCTTGCCTCCTGTTGGAAGTCTCAAGGATAGAAAAGACTTCAAAGATTACTTCTGGGAATCAAGAGGAATCTTTGCCAAGGAGAAGGGCTGGAAAAACTGAGGAGGAATACTGCCCCGGTGCTGTTTGCTCTCTGGGGTTTCTGCCAAGGGAAGGAGAAGGACTTTCCTGTGTGCTGTGTCCCCTGCTTGAGGAAGATCTCCAAGGGCTTGAAATAGAGCTTGCCTCCTGTTCTGAAGTCTCAGGGACACAAAGGCTTCACCCCCAGTCCCACCTGAACTCCTTTGCTGGGAGTTCTGACCTGCTGAGGGGTACCCGCCAGTGTTCTGGACCTCTGGAGGTTGTTTTGGGACTGGAATCTACAAGAACTGTGAAAATTGACGCACCGCCTGTATCCGACGCATCACAGCGGTGCGGGAAGAATTTTCCGATGCATCGCAACTGCCGAAGATTCGACGCAACGCCTGCTCGCGGCTGAACTGTCTGCCGTGCGACAAATCCTGTGCACCGATCTCTGACGTCAGAGATCACCGCACTGATTCTGCCGCAGGCCCTGTTGGAGAAGAACCGACGCATTGAGGGGGCGCGGCTGAAGCCATCGCAGCGCATCCCGGGTCTTCACGCATCACATCGTACCTGATCGTCACGCATCGCATCGAAGCGTCAAGTCTGTCGCATTGTTGGGGGATGCAGTAAGAAACCAACGCATCACCTCCTCACGCAGTAAGAAACCAACGCATCACCTCCTCTCCAGTAAGGAATCAACGCATCACCTCCCCTGCGCAGGATTAAGGAACCGACGCATCACCTACCCCGGAGCAAGGAACCGACGCAACACCTTCCCTGAGTGTAAGGAACCGACGCATCACCTTCCCTGCGACCCTTTTTGCTTGCATTTTTAAACGCATCCAAGGTACTTTGTGTAAAAGTGTTGCATCCAACATTTTCTTGGAACTGAACTGTTTCTACCTTTTAAGACTCATATTTTCAGTACTGTATTGTGGATTTTTGTTGTTTTGGTCTTGTTTGGTTTAGATAAAGATTACTTATTTTTCTAAACTGGTGTGGTGTCCATTTGTAGTGTTTTCACTGTATTACTGTATGTGTGCACAAATGCTTTACACACTGCCTCTGACATAAGCCTGCTCGTGCCAAGCTACCAAGGGGGTGAGCAGGGGTTATTTTAGAAGTGTATCCCCTTACCCTGACTAGGAAGAAAGGTCCCTACATGGACAAAGGTGCAAACCATTGCCCACTAGAGACCCCCTTTTCTAACTAATTCTGGGTGCATAAATACAGGATCAGCATTTCCAATATACTTTAGAATAACGGACTGAGTAATCATCCCAGCAGGAGTGTTAGACGAGTGGACAGAGCAATACAATGAAAATCTGTCGGCACCAACAATGTATTACATTTCTGGGTATTCCCCAACAGCTCTTGCCAGGCACTATTAACACTCTCATCTGAGAGCCAAGGTCACAGCTTACTTTATCCGGAATAAGTATTGCAGAAAGGATATAGCACTGCATCAACGTGACCCCTTTTTATCCTGTTTCCTTAGGGAATGGTGCTATGCCTCTACACATATTACAGAAAAAAAATACATGTTTATACAAAATATTCCATTTAATAGTATTCTGATACATGCAGAATTAACGCAATGCATACATACAGATCACATACATAGGATTAGGAAAATGCATGAAAGTTTCTGTTGTATATGAATCCATAGATATGCGTGCATGCATTCTAAGGAATTGTAAAGATGCCAAGTCAGCTATTTTTGCCCACTGTCAATAAAGGCCAGGAAAGACCTACCTACACGGTAATTGGTAAATACATTCTATACCATTACAGCCTCCCACCCCCAGACTTTATTCTACCCTCTCCATCAATATTTTCTTGAAATCCATTTCCTGCCCAGAATGCTAAACATTGTCTTCAGAGAAGGTTTCCGAATTTGCCTCCCCCACATGTACACGGGTGGTAGATCCTTCTCGTATCTGACACCGAAACTTTGGAATTCAATGCCTGCTGACCTGGGAAACGAAAGGAACGAGACTCATTTCAGGAAACTGCTTAAGACTTGGCTATACCTCCACTAGCCTTCTTCTCAGTACTAGCTCGCTCGTGCAGGCTATCACTCACTCAGCGCTGGGAAGCCTTCGGGTAGCTATGCTCTTTACAAATCGACATAGCATAGTACATAATAACTATCAATTTGTGTATAGTCCCTTACAACTCACACAAACTACCATTTGCACAAATGGAAGGCATGCATTGGATAGTGTACTCACCAATATACATCCCTGGTGAATACCTTTGTGAATCAGTCCCAATGGTTCTGCAGATTCATGCAGCATGAAAGAGGTTTTATTCAGATGGTGAAGGTGAGCTATGCGAGTGCCGGGAATGGGTGGCAACGCAAGTGAGCGAAGTTCTGGCAGTGATTGCATGAACTGGGTTGCCCTCCAATGTTGTGAACACAACTGAGGTTCTGTGGGAAAGTCCCTGGACTTTTAAGTTTCAAGCAATGGTTAATTTTTGGTCTTGGATCTCAAAATGCTGATAATGTCTTCAAAACCTCCTAATTTGCCAGGTCTTCTTAAACAGTTAGCAGCTGTTTGATTATAAACCATGTTTCCAGCCAGAAAATGGTTTGAAAATGAAAATGTAAAATAGGATTGTGTTTCTTGCTTTTACTTTAAATATTAGACTTCACCTTGTCAGATAACAAGGCAAACAAATGGGATCTCAGCTGCCGTGAAACCTGTTTCCACACTACACAAACGACAAAGGCCTGCATTGGAAATTAGGAAGAGCTGCAAATAACCAGAAAACAAGAAAGATGAAGAAAAGGAAATGGAGAGAAGATGATTGGAAGGATGATATGGATGAAGGAAGATAGTAAGTAAGAAAAGTAGAAGGAAGGGGGAAGGAACAAAGGAAGGAAAGAATAATATGAGAAAGAACAGAGAGAAAGAAGGAAGGAAGGAAGGAAAGATGAAACCAAGAGATTGGAAGATTGATAGAAATGATGCAACAAAAGGAAAAGATGGCACTTAAGGAAGGACTAAAATGAAGAAAAGAGAAAGAAGGAGGAAGAAAAGAGAGAAAGAAAGAGTGCGAAGAGAGAGAGACAAAAAGAGAGGCAAAGAAAGAGAGAGAAAGAAAGATTGAAGGAAGAAAGAAAAAAGAAAGAAAGAAAGAAAAAAGAAAGAAGGAAGGAAACAAAGAGAGAAACAAAGGATTTAAGGAGCAATGTGTGAAGAAGAACACGTGGAAGGAGAATGGAAGGAATGAAACCTGGGTGCGATAGCAAATAGGGATGTGGGAGTCTCAAGAATCAAAGGGTGACTCCTCCCTGTGGAATGTAATGTAGCTGAAGAGCTGCAGCGGTATTCATATGGTGATTTTATGTAAATCACTCTCTGCCCACACCAATGATCATCGGCCGGAACTATCACAATTAAAAACAAATATAAACATGGTATCTAACGATTTGAGCATCCCTTTAGATGCGTCTTCTGTAATGAATATCTAAAACTCAAGCACTGAAAATAACAAGCATTTGCAATGCAAAAGGGCTCGCATTTACGAGAGTTTGAGCTATTGGCAATGCAATAGCTTAAACTCTCTCAAATGCAAGACCTATTGCATTGCAAATATTTTTTTATTTACTAGCGCCCAAGCAGCGCTTCACATTTATGGAGGCCGCACCCCTTTCTTTAGACAAGCCGCGTCTAAAGAAAGGGGCGCGGCCTCCATGAATGTTAAAGCGCCGCATGGGAGCTATTAAACAAACAAAAATAATAACTAAGCCCAGCCGCTATACTTAAAGCGGACCGCGCTGCTTAATAAATAAAGAAACACTGCCGCTGGAGTTAAAGCGGACCACCATTAATAAGTCAAATGAAAGCGGGCTGTGTGCTGCGACCTAGTGGCTGGAATAGGGGCAAATCATTAAACAAAATAGTGCTCACAGCCAAGATAAAGCAGACCGTGTAACAAGACAAGCAAAAGGGTCCATTCGTTATTGGAGGTAACGAACGCAGACAAGGCGGTACCAAGGTGGATCTAACAAACCTAATAACGACTCGGAAGCCAGCGTTTACAAAGGACAATGACACAAGCCAATTAAAAATATGGGAGGAGAGTGGGCGCGTCTTCAAAGCCATACTCCAATACTGCATGCCTCGCAGCAGTGAATGAGCTGCCCAGGATCGACGAAAAAAACTGCTGTGACAGTTTGCTCTAATCTTCCATTTTTCTGCCCATGAAAGGTGACGCTCAGGGGTGTCTTGTAGTCAATGACATTCCAGGGGGTGCGAGTCTCAGCTCCCCAGACTCATCTCTGCTTTTAATTTACAGATTATATGTTGGCAGGATGAACCTTCCTCCTTCCAATTAGCTGATTAATAAAAATGAACAAGTGACAACAACTTCTCTACCCCTCAAAAAGCGTGAGAGGCACATTACTCGGTTATGTAGGTGCCATGTCTTAATTTGTACAAAGGACTCCCTGTGTTTGGCCCTGGCTGGTGCTGTGGAGAGGGGCCGGCTAAAGGAAAACATTAAAGGTTAGGAGGGAAAACGTTAAAGCTGCCAGCATTGCCCTTCTAACTGGAACAAGACACAGGCACAAGCAAGCGCAATAGGGAGGGTGGACATGGACAGGGAAACTGCAAAATAGACCCCACATGCACAGAAACTGCAGAAAGGCCCCCATGTACAGGGAGGAAGCTCCCATTCTGTTTTCTCTAAACAAAATGTCTGGTGAGCGGGTGCATTAAAAATGGCACCCATCGACAATCTATCACTGCTATTAAGGGAGGAGAAGTAACAAGCTGGGGCAACCTCTAAATAGGGAGGATGGTCTTCTGGAAGGGTGGCAGAGGTCATGCCCTCTGCAACCCTGGAAGACCAGTAGACCATCCTCCAAGGTATAAATGACCCTGTAAGTCAGGAGTGAGCCACACCGACTCACAAAGAAATCTTTGTGAACGGGGTACATTATTTCTGAGCGTTGGTGCCTCTTTTGGTAACCTTATATTATAAGGAACCATCTTGCAAACCTTCATCGCGAAGCCCCGACATCCATGGGACACTACATGGTTCTCATCAACATTATAAACAGGTTGTGATTGAGTATTACTGTCCCTTCTCAAAACACAATTGGAACTTTAAGAAAAATGTAACTATGAAATAAATAACTCAATTGATTCTAATATAGCCTTATAGCCCGCTGCCGAGGGCTATACCGCTGTTAAAGGCCCTGATCCCGAGTTATAGGCCCGAGACGAAGGCGAGGAACTATAACGAGGGAGAGGGCCTTTAACAACCGGTATAGCCTGAGGCAGAAGGGCTATAGAGTTATTAGAACATTCCACCCACTAAGGGTAGAATGTTCTAAATTAAAAATGGAGAAACAAAAATACAAACATTGGAATGTTGGAGCGCTGGGCTTATACCAGCCATTATAAGCCCAGAGCTACTCCATTGTCTTCAATGGAGCTCCCAACATTCCAAAGTTCTAATAGAATTTAAAGCTAAAAGCTACAAGACAGAGACCTTAATTGTGGCTACCAAGGTTGAGTAATGGCCTGAAGAACTGTGGTTAGCCGGTGACTTATACATCCCTTTACTGCGCCTGTGATGCAGGTAACAATCTGAACATGCACAGACACTGACATGTCAATGAACACAAAGAGTTCCCACATCTTAGAAACAGAGTTCATCAGCCTCAGTCTACTGAAGAGAAGCTCTCTTTGCTGGCATTCTCACACAATGTCCTGGCAGTGCTTAGCAGGACCATCGCCAGGCTTGACCAGGCATACAGCATCCATGATGGGACTCTTCTATAACACAGATCATGGAGCTGCTGCAAAACTCTTCCCTTCAGAGGATGGACTGGTCTTTCCAGCATCCCGCGCTCTGCACTGCCAGTCCGGTAACAAGGGATCTCTTGGGCCTGTATTTTCTGTAGTGTGCATGTGAAGGACCCAAGAATGCCACTGAAAGTTGACATCATGCATCATTCTTCCAATGCATGTATGTGGGCACCATCTTATCCCTATAAATACACAGAACACCCACAAGTGTACAGATGAGGACAATATGGGGAGAGGTAATGTAATGTGTCTGGAGATACCTCACCAAAATTCAGAAAATGGTCTTCCGTAACCCTGAATAGGCAAAATCCTTGCACATTGTTGTTTTTGAAATCCAGAACTTGACTCTGGAGTAGCTGCAGCTTTCTGTTCTTGGTTAGCCACGTCTGCAATTGTTGAACAAAATGCCATTACTGTCCCTTTTGGTAAGGCATGTGCACAGGATACCTGTACAGATTTATGGAGTGCAGCTGAAAGTTGTATTAGTCCCACCTCTCCTAGAACGCGCAGTGTGATCTTAAATTACATGTTTTCAAAGCATCCCCTGCTGTAGGACCTATTCCCACAATCTAATATACAATAATGCCTTGATCATGTAAATATTCACAATAAAGGCCTTTTGAAACAAAAATACATTATGTGCATAACCAGAATGAAAAGACAAATCATGAAGTAATATTCTAATTATCTATTACGGATACAAAATTTCCAAAATGCATAGTATAATTTGCCTGAACACAGCTGGATTACATTCCAAAAGTCATCCATGTTTGTGTATGTGGCCACACCTCATTTTGTTGACCACACTTTTGTTGGCCTTAGCCTGTTAGCTGGTACTTAAAGGACTGGCCACAATACAGAGATCAGGGATAGGAAGCCTGTGGCAGCTGCCAATTTGCTTCAGAGCATTTTTTACATCTGAAAGTAAATTTTGCATGATTTTCTTCCACATGCCCTATTTTGAGGCTTTTTCTTCATCACTTAAAAAAATGTTGACTAATATCACGAAATGTCTGTAGACTGCAATACATTTAGCAAAAGTGATATTCTGCCATTAACAAAGCCCTAACTAAGCATTTCATTCCTCTCCACCCTACTCTATTTGTGTCTCTCTAAAGGTATAGCATCTAGTACCAGGCTCACTACCCTGCCGTACCCGTTTTATACCCTTCTCTTATCCCCGGTTCACACGGAGCAGCTCTCTGCACTAACAAGGCGGGTAAAATATGGCGTTCATTCAGCCAGTGGCTGCAGTTTCTTGTCATAGGTCATTAGCAGGAACAAGTCTGGGAGCAGAAGCGATATCACTCGTTCCGAGTGTGGGAGGTAATTGGAAGAGAAGAGCAGGGGGCCCAGTGGTGCTGTTCTCTTGTCACAAAGATCTAATTGAATCCGAGGGCACAAAGACCCAGCGGAGCCATGTCCCAGTCAGGAGGTGTTAATTAGAATCTGAGGGCCCAGACCCAATGGTACCATTCTTCGGAAAATACTATTAATTGCCATCTGAGGGCATCACAGTACATTGGCATCCTCTGCCAGCCTGTCAGTATGCTAACACAGTTTGCTTTGCAGACAGCAATTAGGTTTACTATGCACCATGACATCATTTCATGTTTCCCCAGTTGCATTTGTTCAATGAGCTGTGGGCTGCCACCATACTCATGCCAGAGAAGATCACAATATTTCCAACACTAGGCTTTCATATTACAAGGTAGTGCATGCTGGGAATTGTGGTTCTTTTTGTGTTGATGCACCTGATGAAGACCATTAGCAACAGAAGTTAATCATTGGACTCAAGGGGCATGACTCACAAAGCCATTTGAACAGGTGAATTCAATGGAATCATATTATGTGGGCGGAGACTGGCATTCCAGGGCTGGTATATCTGTGGGCATTGACAAACCCGTGATGATGTGGGTAACCCCTGCACGTTCTCACACTTGAATTAGACATTTACTCCAGTCAAAGGCTGAAATAATCAATTTCCATCGTAGGAATGGAAAATGAATATTTCCAAAAATGTTTGGGGGTTTAAAAGAAAAATATCTCTTCATGGAGAAAAAAAAAAGTTGCAAAGTGAAATTGTAATGATGCAATACCTGTTTTTGCGGTAACTCGACATGATGCACAGTCATCTATGTGGGATTGCCTTTGCATTAGTGAAAATGGGAATTCTCAAATGTTGAATTTGCGTTTGTTGCTCTTACACTTCCGGGTTGGGTTCAAACTGTGATGCATAACCTTCAGGGCCGTTTCTTTTGGACAGTTTCTTACCTTGCTAAAAAGTCAAATTCTAAAGAGGCTTTCAAGAGATTACGAATACTGCTGTTTGTCATCTATAAGTGGTTTGAAATGCCATTTTCTCCAAAAGATTTTCTCTGCTGCAAACGTATATATTTCTTTTCCAATGGATATTGACAACATTCTAGATATTCTGGCCTTTTGCCTTGAAGACCTGCATCACGTGCTGATTTGTCGCGGTGGAGACAATTCTCTCCAATACCAAGGCAAGTAACATGAATTGTTCAGTGCAGGCAGGAAGTATTGCGCCCTCCTTAGGTAGAAAAACAGATCTCTTCTTGGAGTTGAGAAAGTAGGATTCCTTAAAGATAAATCAGTTAATCTTTGACGATGAATCCTTAACCAGGCTTTGCACTTCCTTTCATAGAAATCCTTTGCACCGATAAAATATCAATTTTTTTAACCCAAAACTTCCCCGCACGTAGTACCGCGAAGTTAGAAGAACCAGCTGGTGAAATCATCTGCACCTTTTTAATGGAAACTAACAGAGGTTTAATCAAAAACAGATGTCCCACTTGAAGCATCAGCTCCCACCTTCATCTCACCCTGACCATTGTGAGGCTGGTCCTTTGAATCATCAGCTCTAACAGAGGTCCACAAAGAATTAAACGTAGTCTCATCACAGAGACAAGTAAGCCTTTTCTAATGCACATCAGACGAGCTCAGGCTGAATATATTTTATATGCCAAAGGTTAACAGATAATAGGAAACTACTTCATCACTGCCCATGTTCTTGATAGTGCCTATCCAGATTGCGGACTCACCGTGTTATTAAACCTGATCATGGGATAGGTCATGCAAGGCTCGCTTTTCAAGCACAAGCAGATGAAGGCTAGAATGCCGAAACGCGTCCTTGTGAATAAAGCATCTTTAACTTGCGGTCGCCAGTAGGTAGTTGTAGTTGGACCTAGTTTCTATAGGAACCGGTGCTTTGATTGCCAATATCTTGGTATGTTGACTCGCAACTTTCAACACTACTGAACCGCACCAGTCGCTCCTGCAAAAGTGTCAGACGATTGCCGAGGTGGACTTTGAGAGCTGGAATTCTAAATCGCATTATTGCACCATGTCAATTTCATAGGAAAAATCAGACGGCTACAGCGCCGACCTTTGTCGAACAGGAATACATGTACATGTGGACAGCTCAGAGGCCATCTGAGCACTGCTTCAGACGGGCGCTGTTAGTGCAGTGAGTATCACCTGTGGCAAGGCGAGGGGTCCTCGGAGAAGATGCACTCCACGGCGCAAAGGTGGTATGGCTGGTATGATTGACAGGGCACTAAAAGAGGACGCAATTGTGCCACCAAAAGGAGAAATATTTTTTCACGGACTTCGAATCCCAGAATACATCAGGGAAGAAAAATGCTGGGTCCGAGTCCTCTTTCAGTGTTTGTGTGCCATATCCAATGGGACTCACCTGTTATAAACCATCATGATAGGTTGTGCCGCTTTTCAAACACAAGCAGATGAAGGCAGAATGCCGAAACGCGTCCTTGTGAATAAAGCATCTTTAACTTGGGCCCCGTGAGTGCGGTGTGTTTCTTTTGGAACCGGAGCTTTGATATTTGTATGGACCCACCTCCATACTAACCGCACCCGTCTGCAAGAGTGCATACATTGCCGAGGTGGACTTTGGAGCTGGAATATTAATATGGCAATTGCACCGCCATCAAGGAATCAGGGCACCGACGCCGACCTTTGTCGACAGGAATCATGCCTGTGGAAGCTAGGGCCATCTGACCTGCTCCCGCGCTGAGTGCAGTGAGACCCTGTGGCAAGGCGAGGGGTCCTCGGAGAAGATGCACTCCACGGCGCAAAGGTGGTATGGCTGGTATGATTGACAGGGCACTAAAAGAGGACGCAATTGTGCCACCAAAAGGAGAAATATTTTTTCACGGACTTCGAATCCCAGAATACATCAGGGAAGAAAAATGCTGGGTCCGAGTCCTCTTTCAGTGTTTGTGTGCCATATCCAATGGGACTCACCTGTTATAAACCATCATGATAGGTTGTGCCGCTTTTCAAACACAAGCAGATGAAGGCAGAATGCCGAAACGCGTCCTTGTGAATAAAGCATCTTTAACTTGGGCCCCGTGAGTGCGGTGTGTTTCTTTTGGAACCGGAGCTTTGATATTTGTATGGACCCACCTCCATACTAACCGCACCCGTCTGCAAGAGTGCATACATTGCCGAGGTGGACTTTGGAGCTGGAATATAAATGGCAATTGCACCGCCATCAAGGAATCAGGGCACCGACGCCGACCTTTGTCGATAGGAATCATGCCTGTGGAAGCTAGGGCCATCTGACCTGCTCCCGCGCTGAGTGCAGTGAGACCCTGTGGCAAGGCGAGGGGTCCTCGGAGAAGATGCACTCCACGGCGCAAAGATGGTATGGCTGGTATGATTGACAGGGCACTAAAAGAGGACGCAATTGTGCCACCAAAAGGAGAAATATTTTTTCACGGACTTCGAATCCCAGAATACATCAGGGAAGAAAAATGCTGGGTCCGAGTCCTCTTTCAGTGTTTGTGTGCCATATCCAATGGGACTCACCTGTTATAAACCATCATGATAGGTTGTGCCGCTTTTCAAACACAAGCAGATGAAGGCAGAATGCCGAAACGCGTCCTTGTGAATAAAGCATCTTTAACTTGGGCCCCGTGAGTGCGGTGTGTTTCTTTTGGAACCGGAGCTTTGATATTTGTATGGACCCACCTCCATACTAACCGCACCCGTCTGCAAGAGTGCATACATTGCCGAGGTGGACTTTGGAGCTGGAATTTAAATGGCAATTGCACCGCCATCAAGGAATCAGGGCACCGACGCCGACCTTTGTCGATAGGAATCATGCCTGTGGAAGCTAGGGCCATCTGACCTGCTCCCGCGCTGAGTGCAGTGAGACCCTGTGGCAAGGCGAGGGGTCCTCGGAGAAGATGCACTCCACGGCGCAAAGATGGTATGGCTGGTATGATTGACAGGGCACTAAAAGAGGACGCAATTGTGCCACCAAAAGGAGAAATATTTTTTTCACGGACTTCGAATCCCAGAATACATCAGGGAAGAAAAATGCTGGGTCCGAGTCCTCTTTCAGTGTTTGTGTGCCATATCCAATGGGACTCACCTGTTATAAACCATCATGATAGGTTGTGCCGCTTTTCAAACACAAGCAGATGAAGGCAGAATGCCGAAACGCGTCCTTGTGAATAAAGCATCTTTAACTTGGGCCCCGTGAGTGCGGTGTGTTTCTTTTGGAACCGGAGCTTTGATATTTGTATGGACCCACCTCCATACTAACCGCACCCGTCTGCAAGAGTGCATACATTGCCGAGGTGGACTTTGGAGCTGGAATATAAATGGCAATTGCACCGCCATCAAGGAATCAGGGCACCGACGCCGACCTTTGTCGATAGGAATCATGCCTGTGGAAGCTAGGGCCATCTGACCTGCTCCCGCGCTGAGTGCAGTGAGACCCTGTGGCAAGGCGAGGGGTCCTCGGAGAAGATGCACTCCACGGCGCAAAGATGGTATGGCTGGTATGATTGACAGGGCACTAAAAGAGGACGCAATTGTGCCACCAAAAGGAGAAATATTTTTTTCACGGACTTCGAATCCCAGAATACATCAGGGAAGAAAAATGCTGGGTCCGAGTCCTCTTTCAGTGTTTGTGTGCCATATCCAATGGGACTCACCTGTTATAAACCATCATGATAGGTTGTGCCGCTTTTCAAACACAAGCAGATGAAGGCAGAATGCCGAAACGCGTCCTTGTGAATAAAGCATCTTTAACTTGGGCCCCGTGAGTGCGGTGTGTTTCTTTTGGAACCGGAGCTTTGATATTTGTATGGACCCACCTCCATACTAACCGCACCCGTCTGCAAGAGTGCATACATTGCCGAGGTGGACTTTGGAGCTGGAATATAAATGGCAATTGCACCGCCATCAAGGAATCAGGGCACCGACGCCGACCTTTGTCGATAGGAATCATGCCTGTGGAAGCTAGGGCCATCTGACCTGCTCCCGCGCTGAGTGCAGTGAGACCCTGTGGCAAGGCGAGGGGTCCTCGGAGAAGATGCACTCCACGGCGCAAAGATGGTATGGCTGGTATGATTGACAGGGCACTAAAAGAGGACGCAATTGTGCCACCAAAAGGAGAAATATTTTTTTCACGGACTTCGAATCCCAGAATACATCAGGGAAGAAAAATGCTGGGTCCGAGTCCTCTTTCAGTGTTTGTGTGCCATATCCAATGGGACTCACCTGTTATAAACCATCATGATAGGTTGTGCCGCTTTTCAAACACAAGCAGATGAAGGCAGAATGCCGAAACGCGTCCTTGTAAATAAAGCATCTTTAACTTGGGCCCCGTGAGTGCGGTGTGTTTCTTTTGGAACCGGAGCTTTGATATATATATATATATATCCTCCAAGTTGGGCTCAAAGTCGCCGGATTCCTGGCGCATCTCTAGCGGTGCCACTTCCACGGCGGAGATCAAGGTCGAGGAGAGACCGAAACACGCTGGTTGGAAGCGAGGACTTGCCCGTAAATATTGGATTGTGCATTAAAAAGACATTGTGAACGTCACTCGTGAGTGCGCTCCATTTCTTCTGAAAAGAGGGTTGGGATTATATATATATATATATATATATATATATATATATATATATATATATATATATATATATATATATATATATATATATATACCACACACAGAGTTGCCTCAAAGATGGAGCCCACATGGGTGAAATCATCTGCACCTTTTTAATGGAAACTGCACCAAGGAAAATGCACCGCCAGCAGCACACACTTTAAAAGTCAAACGCTGATGCGTTTTGGGCTCCTGCCCTTCGTCTAAGGCTGACTTGTTCAAATGAGCACACGCAGTCTGTGAGCACTGGATAAATAAAGTACCGGCCCTAGTGGGCGTGGCTGCTCCTGCATCCTCTTGGTACTCGTAGTGCTAACAAAAAGTATTCCTCAAGTGAGTTAGCGTGTGCTCACATAAATAAAGATAAATCACAACCCAAGTGGGTGGCTGTCTGCATGGTGCAAATCACAGTGATGAACGTGACCAGTGTCCAAAGCAGCACCTCGTCCCAACAGCTAACACCTCAATGGCGTCTCCAGGGTCCACAACAGCGGCGGGGCTTCCATCGCGGCCAGGCTTGCCGCTAAAAATCCACACACAGAGTTGCCTCAAAGATGGAGCCCACACGGGTGAAATCATCTGCACCTTTTTAATGGAAACTAACAGAGGTTTAATCAAAAACAGATGTCCCACTTGAAGCATCAGCTCCCACCTTCATCTCACCCTGACCATTGTGAGGCTGGTCCTTTGAATCATCAGCTCTAACAGAGGTCCACAAAGAATTAAACGAAGTCTCATCACAGAGACAAGTAAGCCTTTTCTAATGCACATCAGACGAGCTCAGGCTGAATATATTTTATATGCCAAAGGTTAACAGATAATAGGAAACTAACTTCACCACTGCCCATTTTCTTGATAGTGCTGCCCAGATTACAGATTTAAAGTGTAATTCGATTTGATCATGGGATCTTTCATGCAAGGGTCGCTGTTGAAGAAAGTGTAACCTAAAATCACACGCTCTGGTTTTGGAGTATTACCTACTGGCGGTCGCCAGTAGGTAGTTATAGTTAGGACCTAGTTTCCATAGGAAAAGCGTTTTTTGATTTGCCAATATCTTTGGCGTCGTTTGACGAATCTTCACGAAATTTTCAAAACTAATGGGGCGCTCCAGTCAGCTCCTGTCTTAAACGTTTCTGGGTGATTCGTCAAGTGGGGGCCGAGAAAAAAGGGGGGTCCCAAAACGCATTATTCGCCATGTTAATTTCCATAGGAAAAATTGGAACAGGCTACAGCCCGAACTGCTGAACGGAAATATATATATATATATATATCCTCCAAGTTGGGCTCAAAGTCGCCGGATTCCTGGCGCATCTCTAGCGGTGCAGCTTCCACGGCGGAGATCAAGGTCGAGGAGAGACCGAAATACGTTGGTTGGAAGCGAGGACTTGCCCATAAATATTGGATTGTGCATTAAAAAGACATTGTGAACGTCACTCGTGAGTGCGCTCCATTTCTTCTGAAAAGAGGGTTGGGATTATATATATATATATATATATATATATATATGTATGTGTATTTATATATATATATCTTCTCTCCCATTAATCATATCAGCACAATGTGTAACTTTGCACGAGCCCTGTGCATAGACAGTTCCCTCACCAGAATGCTATTTATGCTATTTTGAAAATAAAAGCGGATGTCCATTAAAAGAGGGCACGCCAGAGCCACTGCATAGATAAAAAGAGAGATTGTCATATTTTTTTTTTAGTTGTGTTTATCTGGCACAAAAGTGCTATCTAATGGTGCCAAGGAAGCAGCAAGACCAAGACATATCAAAGGCAGCTGGAGAATAACTGGATGTCTCCAATATTCATCAATACGCACGTGCAAAATCATACAGGTTCAATCAAACCCAAAGAAGGCTTTATCTGTGAGGCGAATAATCTGGAAATTAAGGCTTTATTCCACTACCAGGCACTTGAGTGAATTTAAGAAGGTTTCACATAATCACTTTTCAGGAGATGGTGGAAAAGTCTGATTTTTCACCCTGGGCAGTCTGGGGAAGAGACTCATGGGAAAATCTCTGTGGCTTAAGAGTAGTTTGGCTACTGCCAGAGTCGTCCTTTCTCTATTTTTCTTCTATTAAGTCTTCAGAAGAAACCTTCCAAATGGCTCAGATAACAATTTCTCACATTGTAATGCTTGCTTATGAAGTGTGACATCTTAATTATTTAAGTAGCTGAGCTCTGAAGCAACATGTACCTGAGGATGAGTGTGTGTTTGTGTGGCCTCCAAGCCCTTGAGTCACATGAACTATGACCTCATATTTCTTCATTTAAAGAAGTGGGCCAGCCCCTCCCTCTTATATAGAAGTAAGACCTTCATGCTTGTTAGATTTTCTGAGTGGTCATCTCTCAAATAAAGTGCATCCCAAACACAATGTGGAATTGTCCATCTTCAGATCCAATTTGTCTTAGCAAGATAACTAATTTTCATCTTTGTGTCCAATCTGATTAACCTTTTGGCAAACTCTTGAGGGTACTCTTTAAAAAGTTCTTGTTACCATATACAAAATGGGTTGGACAGATACTAAATGGAGGAGAAGACACAGAGGCATATTAGCAAGACCCACGTTGTAAATCATCGCCGTTTTAGCGGCAGGAAACTGCCGCTTAAAACGGGCGATAATGGGCTTGCTAATATGCGTTATGGAATTCCAATAGAAGCCCAGGTTAGATGTCCTGCATCACAACCTGGGCTTCATTGGAATTCTATAACGCATATTAGAAGCTCATTATCGCCAGTTTTAGCGGTAGTTTCCTGCCGCTAAAACGGCGATAATTTTAACGTGGGTCTTGCTAATATGCCCCACAATTTCAAGGACTAAGGTCTCCATGAGAGGTTGCTCGCTGCATTGAATGAAAAATTGCTTGAACACTGGTAGTCGATGTCATGCTGGACTAGCAACGTGTGGAAGCCTTGAGAGTAGCCGGCAGGATCTTCCATGTACAGGGAAAGGTTCATGCAGTCTCAAACGTTTGTACCCTACAGTAGGTCTTGACCTATCTGTAAACATATTCACATGAGTCTTCACTTCCACTGTATTAAATATAAGTATTCTGAAGATCCCAATCTGAAGACAACACATGCAAGTGAGCCTTAGTCGAAGCAAGGGATGCACTACTGCTTTCGAAGCGGATTAGTACTCGATGGAGCTAGACAGCAGCAGTAGAGAGAGGAAAAGGGTCGCTTTGAATGCTCATAAAAATATCATATTTTATTCATATGTATTTAACGAGAAGACATGGAAGGGAAGGGGCCTGGAGATTTGATAGGCACGTGGCTCCCCGCTAAGACGGGTTTCAAGTATAGCACAAAAGGGTACCAGTGCAGGGCACCAGCGTCTGTCAATCACTTCCCAGAGAGCTAGCGAGAGCGACTGGACCGGGGAACATGGCGTCCTCGAGAGTGAAGTGCCTTTAATCAAGAGGACACTGTCTCTCATCCTCAGAAAGAACAATTTTTCCGCTCTTCACTTTTAAGATGGTACTCGTTATCGGATCATTAGCAATGCTCTAGTTTGATAAGTTGTGCCTTACTTTCAGATTTTTATTCAATGAGGGCGCTGTCTATTAAGCAGGTGTTTGGATCCACTCTCAAGACCATGAGAATATGTAATTGTTGTATTCAAGCTGCCTATTAGCGTACACATTTGCTATTTCAAAGCACATTCAATCGGAGGTGGGTGGATGCTTTGAAGAGAGGTTGTGTTTTGTGATCTCCCCTTTTTTAAGGGAAAGCAGGTGATTGTTTGTTTTAAAACCCTATAGGTCTTTGTGAGAATTTGAGCTGTTGGTTGAAGGGTGGGTAGAGGCAAAATGTAAAGTATTTATGCAGCACACAAACAGCAATAAAGTGAAAATCCAATACAGGAAAATTCCCACACCATTTTAGAAATCGGAGTACATTTTAATAAATTATTTGACAGCAAAACAACAAAAATCTAATCAATAGAAATGAAACATAACATATACAGATATATATATATATATATATATATATACACACACACACACACATATACACACAAAACACACATATATATATCTATATCTATCTATATGTATCTATCTATCAAACTATATATATATATATATATATATATATATATATATATATATATATATATATATATATATATATATATATATATATATATATATATATATATGCATTCTGAGTCCATCCTCACTGTGTAAGGTTGCATATATTTAAACCTGAGAGCAACGGACCCTCGGTTTTTGCAAATGATTAAGACCCAGCAGAAGAAGCAGTGAATCACAGTTGTTTTAATGGCAGCAGGTAATCCAGGTAACATAGCATGAGGCGTTTCGACCCTTGCTGGGTCTTAATCATTTGCAAAAACCGAGGGTCTGTTGCTCTCAAGTTTAAATATATGCAACCTTAGACAGTGAGGAAGGACTCACAATGAAGGCACTGTGGTAAAGAAAAATAGATGTAGATAGATAAATATATCACAAAATTTGGCAGGAAGCTAGATCTTGGTATGCAGATTGTGCTTTATATGATTTGGTGTAAATCCATTCAATAGTTTTTGAGAGATTAAGATGAAAATATAATTGTATATCTGGATGGTTGGGTTTGAGGTACTCTCGTGAGAGACCCTTGGACTCAATTTTAAAAACAGAGCGTTGTGATTGGCCCAGAGAGCTTGTTTACCTTTTTTTCTGATTCCTGCATGAGCGAGCGCTCTAATTGGCTTCCATCAACACTGGAAAAATGTTCTTGGCAGCCATTATAGGACTTAGAGACTTTGGGCCTGATTACAATGTTGGACGGACTGCCATTTTCAGACTGGCCATCGGTCTGACCGCCGCATTACAATGCAGGTGGTTAGACCACAGCGTTTGGGGAGAAAGTCCACCGCATCCAACAGAAGCATCTGATCCCAAAGGGGCAGCCGTCGGAATCATTTTCTCGACAAGAGACGGAGATGAGGCAGGCACCGCTGTAGGGATTATGATGTCCCTTTCTGACAGCTTTTCATGGCGGTCCAATTGCCATGAAAAGGCTGTCGTAAAGGGACGTTGGGGGCCCCAAACAGGGTCCCTGTCACTCGTGGGCCACTGCAAAGTGACATGTAGTGCCCCCATACACATACATGAACTGTGTGCCATTCACCACATTGTGCATGGCACACAGTGCATGGATGTGCACAAAGTGCTCATTTACACTGCAGCTTGTACTGCTGCCCTTTTCCTGGGCCACAGCACAAGTCACAATGTAAATAATCACTTTCCAACTGCCACCATGGTGGTCAAATCGTTATTGGGCGCTCAGACTGCTTGTGGGCGGTCTCATGACCACTGCAACAGCGAATGGCAGGCCGACCCTGCAGTATCGTAATCATGCCCTTAGGCCCCTGTCTTGAACTTTAAAAATAAAATGATATAAGGGGGCAGAGTAGGGATACCCTGCCCACCCAGGCCCCATGGGGGTAGCCTTAGGGATCCCACTGGGGCAAAAAAAAAAAACCAGCACTTTTTTCCCAGACCCTTCTATTCAGACCCAATCTGGACCCCATCCCCTGGGGCCTGATTTATTTTTATGGGGAGGGTGGCACATCACCCCCCCACCCCAAGCCGTACTTGGCCCTGGGGACAGCATCTTCAGTGCCCTGCACTGAGCCAGATTTGGCCCCGAGAACCCCAACCCCTGGGGCCTGATTTGATAAATATGGGGGGAGGGTTGTGCTGCCCCCCTCAACAAGCCAGATTTGGGACCAGGGATTCTATCTCCCAGGACCCAATGATCCTTACAAGGCGAGTGGGGCCACGCTGCCCCCCTCCCTGAGCCTTTAAATGGCCCTGGGGACCCCATCTGCACCCACTACATTAAAGAGAGGCACTTGGGGATAGAGTCTCCCGGGTCATAATTGGCACGTGGAGGGCAGCTTAGTGGTCCACCTCCCCTTTAAAATAAAAAAAAACTGGCCCATGGGGATGGGGTCCCCAGGGCCCAATGAGGAATGGGGAGGGGGAGGCCAAGCGGCCCCCCTCCTTCTTTAAATAAATATTGCCCTCGGGTATGAGGTCCCCATGGCCTAATGAGGCTGGGGGTAGTATGTCCCTCTTCGTCTTTAACAAAAACATGGCCCAGGGGGCTAGGGCCTTTTAAGGCTTGGAGATGGGGGCCAGGGGCCCCCTACCCCTTAATTAATACATTGGGCCCCTAGAGTCTAAAACAGCTCAGGAGAGGTCTTTCAAATTGATTGGGTCCCAGGGGATGGAGTGTGGTCATGTGGCCCCCCCTTCCCTATAAAATACACAAGGCCGTGGGGGATGGAGTCCCCAAGCCTAATGAGGTTCAGGGAGATAGGCCATGCGGCGCCCTTTCCCTTTAAAAAGAAAGATGGCCCTGAGGGATTAGGTCCCCGGGGCCTGAGAAGGATCGTGAGGGCGGCCGCATGGCACCCTCCCCTTTAAAAAAATACGACCCTGGGGGATGGGGTCCCCAGTGCCTTCTGAAGGGGAGGGGGGTCATGCAGCTACAACACATGATGACATCACTGTTGCCATCATACAAACTTCTTTTGTACACATTACTCAATAAACTATTATGGCATTAGAGGCCTGAAAGTAAGAACAAAATAGCTCGGAATAATATGATGCATCATTAGTGCCATCACAGATACTCCCTTAGGTGGAGCAAGCGTGTGTTATGAGCAACATTGACCCTATACCATACGCTTCACGGGTAGCCTAGTTCATATTAACAACAACCACAGAAATATGGGAAACCCTCATTGGACACAGTGTTAAATATGTATACAAATGTTCACAGAAACCAAGTTACTCAAAATACACGTCTGTTTCAAAATTAATGCTATGGACAGCTTATATCTGTAACAAACCCCTCACAGTCCCCCAACCAACAGTGAGAAAAGAATTTGATATGAATAGAAAAGTGGGTACTGTAAACAATGTTTACTGTGTGGAGAGAGTTACTCTGTACCACACTGTTTGAAGACAGTAAAATCCTCATGTGAAATACACTACAGAGTATTAAAAAGTATGTGCTAAGTAAAGTGTACACTCTATGAAACACTTGTCAAAAAAGACACTATTCGCTCAAAACAACCAAGTCTGAAGGTGGTAAAGATTACACTACCTGCAGCCTTCATACTGTGGTGAAAACTTTACAGATAGCCCATCTTGTGAAGGAAAGAAAGGACATGTACATAGGTGTAAGAAATTGAGTTGTTGGTTGACTGGGATTAGAGCCCTGGTTAAGCAGCAACCACAATCCTTCTCAGGGTGAGGTACAAGCCAGTCCCAAATTTTCCTGTGCTTAATCCTCTGGTAACTTGGCACAGCGCCGTCAGGTTTAACTTGGAGGCAATGCGTAAAGTATTTGTGCAACACTTCAAACAGCAATAGAGTGGAAAACACCACACAAAGAGGATCGCACACCAAAGATAGAAAAATAGAACTTTCTTTAAAATAAATAAAACACAACCAAAACAACAAAAGTCCAATTAGTAGAACTGGAGATATTCAATTTTAAAGATTTAGGTAAAAATAGTGCCTAAAAGCACAAAGAGACAACTGTGGATATCAGCTGCACTGGAACAGGACATAGTCATAAGTTCAGGCTGACCACAATGGTGCGTGGACCGACTACAGGGACCCAGTTAGGCCCACTGAACAAAGTACCTTAAATCCTGGTTTACGGAGCGTTGTGATGATCCACATCGGACATGCGTCGCTCAACAGAAGCGATGCATCAGTTCCGAGATGCGATGCGAAGGCCTGCTTCGTCACCGAGGATCCAGTCAACAGGGCTTGCAATGCAGCATCCAGCGTCAAGGATGCAACATGCAGTCAGGGTGATGCGTTGGTTCCAAAGAACTGCGAGGCTGTGATGTAAAGTCTGACCGTCATCATAGAGGCTGTCGTTGATGAGCGATTCAAGGGCCTGTGCTGAGGATGCATCATGCAGTGGCAGTTCTGAAGGCGTTGCGGGCTGTGGGGGAGGGTGCAGGTCTTTGTGACGGGTCCAATCCACGCTGCAGCAGAGATGCTTTGGTTCTATTCTGATTTGCGCCACACAGCAGAGAAGATACATCGATTCTGCTGGTACCACAGACTCTGTCAGAGCACCTTAAGTCCTGTTAAAAGGGTCCAGACCCGGGGTGGCACCGCTTGGCAGGGTAAGCTCAGAGATGGCAGAGTCCAGGTGCAGATGTAAGGTTGATGGAAGCCTTTTATGTACCCGAGGCTTCAGATCAACAGGCCAGCCAACCAGCCCATGAAGTCACTCTGGGTTCTGGGTTCAAGAGATGCAGGTCCAGTCCTTCTCACCCAGGCAAGAGGGCAAAGAGCCCCCTAGAGGGTGCCAGTTGGCATTGCAGCACTGGTCCGACGAGGAGCATGCCCAAATGATGAAGCATGACACCTTTCGGGGTGTGTGAGGGCACTTGCTCCTTTTGGAGCTCTTTCCTGTAACCTGGAAGTCACGAATTTCCCTTGTCTGATAGGAACTGCACCACACCCTTAATTGTAATAGCAAACCAAAGCAAGTCAGAGAAGATCAAACAAAGCCCTTATGTTTTTTTTTCACAAATTAAGTACTGGTTCCGCCCCATTCCCATCACAAAAATGTATTTACACATGTCCTTATCTGGAAAAAATACATAACCATGTTCGTGGTGGTACAAAACTGGCAAAACATTGTTCAGTGCTTACAGACATGCAAATTTCTGTGCGTCCACCAACTTTGCTTATGGACACAGCCAGGAGCTCCTGCAAATTCCACCGCTAGTTGTATATTTCCTTGCTTAAAATTTTCACCCTACGGCAGGATTTTCCACACAAATCTATGCTATTTATGAGAGCAAAATCTCACTAATCCTGATTTGATGGATCAGTCATAAGATTATTTTCTCTGTGAATTAAAATGAAATCCTCGTCTAAGGTGGACTTAGTCAAACAAACCTGTTTCACATCCAGGCCCCCTCAATGGTTAAGGGGGTTACAGGTCACACAGATCTCTCAGATAATGAAACCTCGTTATGACTGTAGCAGTGATGTGTAAATTAATTTATAAGATTCAGTCAAATGATGTGGGACTTGTAGACTGTGGGGGATAAACTTACAATGTGGGTTAATGAGAATTAAGTTGCAAGACCTCACTTATCTAATACAACCCTCATCCGACCCCAAGGATTTTGAGGTCTGGGTGAGAAATTGGCTGCAAATAATTCAAAATGTGATTCCTAAAAACAACATGTTGGTGTATTTTTGCAACAGCCAGAAAATGTATAGAGCACAGAAATGCCACTAGGCCTGGGGTCTGCCCCTGCTGGTGACTCTGCCAGGTAGTAACCTGGTGACAGAGAGAGAGTAGCTGTCTCAGGCGCCAATCAACAGGCTTTCCAGTGGTGTAATGGAGCAGCTAGGGAAGTGGTGTGAATGTACAGGAGATACGAGGGGGAGACAGGAGGAGTCATGAAGCTGGGAGGGAAGAGGAGTCATGGGGAGGGGATGGTGCGGGGAAGAGGAGACACTGGTACAGGAGGGACAGGACTATAGAGAGCGGTCGATAGATCCCAACGGGAAGGATGGCATAGGAGACAAGGGTCTACAGGGGTATGGGTCGTTCCAATTTTTTTCATATTTTTACACGGGCTTTTTACAAAAGAAATCTCAGGGTAATTTTATATTTATTTATTTACAAA
Source organism: Calotriton arnoldi (assembly GCA_963921515.1). NCBI lineage: Eukaryota > Metazoa > Chordata > Amphibia > Caudata > Salamandridae > Calotriton > Calotriton arnoldi. The sequence continues at coordinate 469,209 of CAWUFW010005936.1, forward strand.
AAAGGCAGTTTTTGTCATTTTTTGGCAAAATGCTAAATCATAGGGGGGCGCGTCGCATGCAAATAAGTGAGATGTTTAATCTTGCAAGAGCCTCTTTGCAACCAGCACTTCTGAATCCTGATGGAGCATCGGGCAATATTGAAAATGAAACCGTTCAAGAATGACAAAATTCAAAACCATCGACGAAATCTGACTGCTTGACAAAGAGTGGATCCCAAGTAACCTCCAGTCATCGGTGATCAAATTATTCACTGTAAATATTTCAATGAACGAACTCCTTTCAGAGACAGATCCATATTCCATTATCAGTGGCAATGTGGTTAAACGGTGAGCAGCAAGATATGCATAAAATGCATCTCTGTTTAAAAGCTCTTCTCTAATTTTCTTTTACAGGCAGCTTGTGATGCACCTAGTCACCTGTAATGAAAATATTACATAGTCACTAAACTGTAATAACTTACTACATTTGAGTCCTGACATCACAATGCCTGATTTTTGGTGTTTGTAACTTTGCATTAGAGATTCTAGTTGTATTCATCATGTTTACATGCATGCAGCTCTTCCACATGAAAGAGCAGCACACCAAGATTTTAATCGTTGTTGGTAAAGGTGACAGTGTGGCCATGTATTATATGGAATAAAGAACCGCCTGTCTTAAATTATAAAGCCATTTGTAAGTCACCTCGGTGTTCCATGACCTTATAAAAGATCACAGAACTCCACCGTGACTTGTAATATCCTTATAATGTACAGCAGGGGGCACTTTATGTCGTATATCATATTTACATTTGCAACTAAGAAAACATCATCAAATTCCACTAGGAACCCTTTTCTGCTATGTACGGCAACTGCACAGGTTTGAATAAAATAATAACATAAATAATTGGGTGGTATGTTTATTGAATTACAGCCCCCTCTCAGTTGCTTACATACCCTAGAAAATACATTCTAAATAAACCTCTGGATTGCAATGTTGCAGTGCCATGAAGTAAGGGCTGCTTTATCGAGTAATGCGTTTGAAGAAAATGCAATGATCATCTACTTAGTGGCAAGGACATGTTTTTGTGATGTACAATGAGACCTAATTATTTGTGGGAAGGGAGATGTTGTAATATCCTCAATTTGCCTTTCTCTCTCTTTATTGTGCTTCCCTTCTCTTTCTCTTCCCCTTTAATCCTGCATTCTTTCCCTCGCCTCATGCCTTCTAGAATGTGATACATTCCGTCCTTGAGCCTTCTGCTGTTCAGTTCCTCCTGCTGTGGGTCCTGCTTACTTTGGGGCAGATTTACAAGAAAGTGACGCATCCGTAGAGATGCGTCACTTTTCCTGCGCCACCCTGGGAAACCCTTGCGCCACCATGGATGCGCCGTGCACCATGGCGCAAGGATTGACAGATGCGTCAGAAATTCTGATGCATCTGTTGGGGCAAAAGTCACGCATTGCTGGAGTCATGTCGCAAGCACGGCGCAACTCCAGCAATGCGTGTTGAGGCCTATTCCCACTACACTGCGTCACTACTTACGCCTGCTTCAATCAGGTGTAAGGTTTTGACGCAGTGGTGACCTAAAAATGGTGCAGTAAAATCTTGTAGATTTCACTGCATCACTTTTACGAGGCCTTCCTGCGTGGGAACACCCACCCTGCATACATTATACCTGACGCAGGTATAATGTGACGCAGGACTTTACAACGTGACGCATCTCCCTAGATGGGTCACGTTGTAAATAGGCTGCATTTTTTTGCGCCGCCGTTGCGTCAAAAAAAGTGATGCAATGGCGGCGCAAGAAGGCGCAAGGGGCTTGTAAATCTGCCCCTTTGTATCTTAATTTGATGAATAAATGCTACGATAATCTGGATACTTCTGCAGCGGTCTCTCTTTGCTTCGCTACCCCTACGTTACAATTCTAGTGACGTTGTAAATGAATGTTTGTGATTCATGAGAGGAACGGAGTGCGAAGCCACTGGTTGCTAAGCAACGCTACCAACACTATTTGGATGGGACGTGCGGGATGCTGTGCATTCTGCTTGATGCGTAACGGCATCTGTTTGCTTAGTTGGAAGGCACGTGCTGTGTATGGACGTATGGCGGGGCAACACTTTATTGCACAGACACATTAGAAGGGGATGAAATAAATAAATTATTAGGCTTATTGAAAATCTCCAAGATCAGCCATGCACATAAAGGTGCAATGAAGCAGTAGAACAAATACCAACCACTGTGAGCAATAAATCTATGTGTACTTAGCAAGAGATGGTTGAGCCTAACCCAACTTAGAAGAGTTGCCGCCACTCTTTTGCAGGAGCGGCTCCTCCATAAGAGCGAAGGAGTGTTGTCCCGCTGAAAAAACGCCCCAGAGCAGCTGATAAATAAAATGGTAATAAAGTTTATTTATTACCATTTTATTTTTCAGCAACGCATCCTAAACCGAGGGTCAGCAATTGCTGCTTAGTGGCAGCAGAGAGCTGTGCACTAATGTTGAAAGTGTGCATGTCCCTTTGGCCGGCCATCTTGCTTCGGCCAGCCAGACATCCACATTTTAAACTTCTCTAACCTAGCTGTCTTGGACAGCTGGGTTAGACGAAGCACAGGCCTCTAGCGCTCTTAAGAGCGCTGAGAGAGGCTGCTTCCTCCAATCCTGACGCTTCTCTCATGCCGTTTAACAGCATAAGTGTGATCAAGCAAGGCTTGGGTCCATAACTCCCCAGACTGGACCACCTCAATATTGATTTTCTAATGTGGTGTTTCTTTGAAAAGACATGCTCTATTGATTTATGAATGTCTTTGTTGAAATAACAAAAATAAGCGAAATAAAGCTTGAAAACTTTGGAATTAATGGTCTAAGGTTTATCACAACTCTAATCAAAATAACCCCCCCAGACATCCCTTTTGCGTTTAACAGCATAAGAGCATCACCTGGATTAGTTAGTGCAGTTTCCTGGGTCTGGTGTTTTGAATATAGAAGACACCCGAGCGAGGAGGACCTCGTGCGACAAGTCAGAAAGGTAAGTGCCATTTTTTAAAAATTATTTTAATACCTCCTGTATTTTGCCCGCTCCACACTTCTAAATACAGGGCAGCCACCACTGCTCTTTTGTCCTTCCTATTCATTTATCCATTTATCCATCCAGTCATCATCCCACCCACTGTTCATCAACCCATCTACACTGTCCTCCTTTCATCCATTCTTTCATCCTTCAAGTCATCCAAGCATCCATCTTTAACTCAGCCAACCACCAATATATGCATGTATCCATCCAACCAAACATTCAGACTTCCATCCATCTTTTAACTCACATATCCATAATTTCATTCTTCCATTAAACATCGATTCACAAAGCCATCACCTTTCTGTCCATGCTTCATCCGTTCATCCAACGATCCTTTCATCCTTCTATACATCAGTCACCCTTCGCCTATCCATATCTTCACCTTTCCATCCATCCTCCTTTAATCCTTCTTTCTTTTCAGCTGTTCCTCCTTTCTTCCTTGTTTCCTTCCTTTCACCTTCCCTTCCTCCACCTGTTCTTTCTTCCCTATTTCTACCCATCTTTCTGTTTTCCCCAATTTACTTCTTCTTTCTTACCTTTCTCCTACTCGTTCTACTTGATTTTCTGTCACTCTGTCCTTTTCTACTCATTGTTATCATTTCTCTCTCAGGCTTTCACTGTACATACCTAATTGGGCAGCCCAGGGCCCACACCCACACCCCTCACTCCTGATTACGCCAGAATCAACAAATCCCTACTACGCAAACTCCAGACCATCCAGAACACTGCGGCTAGACTCGTCCTCGGCATCCCACTGCATGAACACATCACCCAACACCTGCAAGACCTCCACTGGCTCCCTGTTGAGAAGAGAGTAACTTTCAAGCTACTCACCCACGCCTACAAATCCCTCCACAACACCAGACCCAAATACCTCAACGACAGAGTCTCCTTCAACTCACCCAAGAGAAACCTCCGCTCCGCCGACCTCGCCCTCGCAGAAACCCAGCGCATCTGCAAAACAAGAACGGGTGGAACAGCCTTCTCCTACATTGCGGCAAAGACCTGGAACGAGCTCCTGATCAACATCTGACACTCCCCCACTCTGCACACCTTCATAAAGAGCCTCAAGACCTGGCTCTTTGACTGACTCGGAGCTGCACCCCCCCACCCCAGCGTATGAGTATGTATGTTTATTTGCCTGTATTTGGGTTCATTTCCTTCATCTGTGAGCCCACTGGCCCGGCCGTCTGGTTTTCTATGTCCCAAAGTCCCTGTATACCTTTTGACCTTTGAGCCTAGACATTGAGGGGTTTTTATGTTTGATAATCTCTGTGTATAAGTGCATGTGTGTCTGAAGTTCTGCGTGAAGTTGTGGATGTATATCTATTGGTCTATGAGAACGGAAACCTGTATGTCAGTTTAGTCTGTGTGCGCACGTGCCTGTAGGTCGTTATGTGTGTGTCTGTGTGTGTGTGTGTATGGACCTTACAAAAGCAAAACCTATTGGCGTTGTCAACTCTTGTTTTCACTACTTAATTTGTAAAAAAACAAATAAGTGCCAGGGCCTTTGTCAGGAGTCCACTGTAGCTTGCACCACACATTGCCCCTGATGGTGCTGCCAATGACAGTATCAACACAATTACTAACCATCCCACACCTTCAAGTATGGCAATCCAGACTATTCCAGACCACCAAAGCTATAGGAATGGCTTGGGCAGCAGGTATAAGTAATTTTAATGTATGTTGAACTAATAAACAACTGTTGTTGTGCTCATTTCCAAATTAGACAAACAGTGCCACCATGTGCAGACTGTCATAAGCGCTGGTGTTGACAACTAAGTGCTGGTGCTGAGTACCAGAAACCACAGGCTCAAATTAAGCACTCCTGGTTTATTCTAGCACTGCTGTAGTGGCCCATTGCATGCTTTAGGACAACTGGGTGAAAGTTGGATTGCAAGCAGACTTTCAGATTCACTGACCAGAAAGCTGGTCCAGAAAAAAAGGGAGCTGCATGTGGACTTGTGTAGTATGGCTATGACTAAAGAGAAGCTGTACTTCCAAGAAACTCAAGTTCGCTAGGAAAGTGACCACAATGTCACATGCCCAGGGACATATTTATCAACAATGCACAGTCACCAATTGATGTAAACTGGCACAGAGTGCTGATTTGTGATTTACTTTTCAGCACAAAACTTTTTTTGCGATGAAAAGTCACCTAAAAGTAGCACAAAGGAGTGTTTTGTATTATGTTGCATCAAGGGGTGTCCCATGGGTAGTACATGGACATTCCCATGCTACCAACCATGATTTTGACACAAAGTCCTTTCTCCTAACATTTATGAAGTGGGCTTTATGCCAAAAAAGAGAGTTCGTTGAGGCAGCCACAAAGTAGAAACCTGCGTCAGGTCTCATGTGGGCGTTCCTTCGCAGGGTGGGCGTTCCGTCGCAGGAAAGCCTCGTAAAAGTGACGCACAAGATTTCACTGAGTCAGTTTTACGACGCCGCTGCGACAAATCCTTTTTTTTCTCAAAACTTTCCCATGATTGCAGCACTGTTCAGCATGAATACAAAGTGGAAAAAGTTTCAAAGTTTATCTAAGCACAGTATTCTGTATTGGAAGGGCACCGTTCCAGTACAAAATCTAGCTCTACATTATGCACACGTTATGCACTATTGTGGTGTAAGGTTGCCCGCGTGGCGCAACTTTGGTTAAATAAAAAATGTGCTCCCCTGTCTCTCAGAAGAAGAGACACACCTCTGTACTTTCTATCAAAATATAAGTAAACCAACCTTAAAAAGGAACCAAACTATATGGGTCCTTCTACTCCCTGATTGGCGGAATATTACACTCTAATTGCCCTGCCTGCTGATCTTGCCAGGTGGTTAAACTAGTTAGTTGTCTGCTGGTTGCACAGCACCTCTTGCCTTTTTTCATAACACGTATACTAGAATAACTAGCTTATCCATGGATAAAGGGATGTGTACACTGATAAGTTTCAAATGCGGTAAGCTCGAACCAGGGGCGGCTCCTCCACTTAAGCGGAGGAGTGTCGCCCTACAAGCCCCAGAGCAGAAAAATAAAACAGTACTAAAGTTTATTTATTACCGTTTTATTTTTCAGCAACCCGTCTTGAAGTGTCAGGACGAGGCGGGGCCAGCGCTGCCAAGTGGCAGCAGCAGATGTGCTTTAAAATGTGCATGTCTCTTCGGCCGGCCAGCCAGACATGCACATTTTTAGTTAGTCTAGGTTAGAGAAAGAGCAGGCCTCCAGTGCTCTTAGGTGCCTGTCAGAGGCCGCCCTATCCAATCCTGGTGCGCCAGGATTGGGTAGTGCAGTTTCCTGCTTCTGTGGCTTCCACAAGAAGACGGAGGGAAGAGGATGTCGATTTTAGAAGAAAGGAACAAGGTAAGTTTATTTTATCTTTATTTTTTTGCTGTGCCCCCTACCCCACCCTCGGTACATGCCAACACGCCAGCCGCCATTAGCTCGAGCTTCATGGCGCTATGTCCAGGGCAGTGAAGTAGCAGAGCCCTTCGGTGGGAAGTAAACACGTCCAGGGCAGATTCACTCCTCTGTGAGATCAGAGCCCCTGCCTTTCCTTCTGTTGGCATCCAGGGCCTGCTGAAAGCCTGCTGAAAGCCTACTATTATGAATAACTATGCATCTATGGAACACTTTTCGTGCACTCAGGACTGCCGAGTTAGCGACACAATAACACACTAATGCTCACATCACAAAAGAGCGTCATGCAGAAGGCAGTTTCACAAATAGGAAAAGAGGGGAGGCGGTCTGGACTGGAGAGGTCAAGAGGCCGCAGGCCCCGGCACTTTCACTGCATGAGCATGGGCTGCAGGGCAGACAAGAGTGGGGAATGGGAGTCCAGGCACAGTCGCAGCGGAAGTGCTGACAGGCAAGAGCACCTCACTGTAAGGAACTCGAGGGCCTAATGTGCACAACTATTTTTGTGGTTGCAAACCTGGATTTGCAACATCGTGGCTTTGCAATGGAAAAAAATGTGTTTTATGGGAGAGAAAAAAACTTTATGACTCGTAAAAGGGGTGGGTGACCAGTTCGAATCACAAATAAGAGAGTTCTGAAAGGAATGTCCTGTTCTTATTTGGGGACCACAGTTGAATGTATACATTGTACCGACACCTCAAAGGGGCTGGTTCCTGACTAGCAGTGGGGAAGTGGTCCACGTGTGACAATTTCCCCTTTTTGCAATTTATGTTGGGCAGCCTTGGGGAGCAGTCAATGGGTAAGAGGACAACTATCTGCTCTGCTCCTAAATTGGAAACTTTTTTTTCTATAAAGCAGCACCTGTCAATTTTTGGATACAAGCTGCTTTAAAAAATATTTCCTTTTGTGAAAGCAAATGAAAGGATTGTGGCCAGTCCTTTGCAGCCCATTATCAGTGTATTTACAGTCATTTAGAGGGGGTCACAAAATGCAACCTGCCTGATTATTATATAATAGGTAGGTCATTTAGCGACCCCATGACAATGGGCAATCTGTGATGTAACTTCCTGGTACATAGGGTGTGTTACAAATTGCATACTCATTAGCAAGCCAGGCCATGTTCAAATTGCACACTGGTTTGCAAAGGGTTCTTGGTACATTGGGTCCTCAGTGCTTCTTCTGCGAACTAGTTGCTTTATAAGCACTCTACGTCAGCGAACAGGGCAATTTATGAGATTCCCACTTAAGAGAACCTGATGAGTTACAAGAACACCACTTTAGAGAACTTAAGGCTTTATAAGAAACCCACTTAAAGAACTTCACTTCAGAAAATGGGATTTTTTGATGAGAACTTTACTTTGAACAAAGTCATGCTTAATGGCAATTCCAGGTATCTTCTGAGTAATCACTCAGGGGCAGATTTACAAGGCCCTTGCGCCACTTCTGCGCCGCCGTTTCATTTCTTCTGTGACGCAGCGGCGGTGTAAACCATGCGCCACGTTGCGCCTTATTTACAACGTGACGCATCTAGGGAGATGCGTCACGTTGTAAAGCCCTGCGCCACATGAAACCTGCGTCAGGTCTCATGTGGGCGTTCCTTCGCAGGGTGGGCGTTCCGTCGCAGGAAAGCCTCGTAAAAGTGACGCACAAGATTTCACTGAGTCAGTTTTACGACGCCGCTGCGACAAATCCTTACGCCTGCTTGAAGCAGGCGTAAGGAGTGGAGCTTGCTTGGGTTCTTTTTTCCTGGAAAATATGGATTTCCAGGAGAAGGTAATCTGAACTCTTACTTTGCCTAAAAAAAACGCCAGAGGGGAGAGTTTACATCGGGCCAGCAGTGTGAGAGCTGACCTAGAAGATGCAAAGATTCTTCGGAGTTAAGGCACAGATAGGGCGGGAAAAGTCTCTTTAAAGTTCAGGGAACCATGCCGCGATGGACCATCAGCCTTCACTGCAGTGACAGCATCGCAGCAACACAGCTAGAACTGAATACCTAGGTCCTCGTTACAGGTGCCCTGTAAAACTCCATGGGGGATATTCTCAAGAACGGGCGATAATTATCGCCAACCTAGGATAACGCAATTTTACATAAAGCCGTCTATCGCGGGAAACCAACGCTGTGTTAACGGCGTATTCTCAACACGCCGGCAACAGGTGATAGTTTCCCGATAACGCGTCAAATGTCCACACTAAAATTACCGGGACACCGATAAAAAAGGAAACCCGAACGTGAAACAAGTGGCGATGGGCCCAACAGCGATAAAAATATCAGTGATATGCAGCGCCAGGCTTGCTATTCCCACGTCAGGCGGGAAAAATCACCATAAAAGCTGCAAAAAAAAAAAAAAAAGAATAAAAACAAAACCCAAACAACTGAGAAGCACTATGGAGGAAGCTGGAGCAACTACAGGTTTCGGAAGGTCCGCTGTCTTGTTCTGCGCTGCCTCGGTGGTAGTCCGGGGGTAGTGGTCCTGGGGGTGGGGGTGGGGGTGGTGGGTGTTGTGGCCCTCTTGGGTCTCCAAGCTGCATGATTAGTAGCTCCATGGCATCTGTTGGTCTTCAGATGTGGCTCTGGGCTGGGCTCCCTTTCTACTGCAGGTTGTCGTCCTACTTAAGACCAGAAAAAAGCAGGTCTTAAGTCCCTGCTGCTGACGTGCCTTATCGCCTGTTTTTGGACCGCATCGCCGATCTGGCTGGTCGTTGAGAATATCGCGAAGTGGTGTTATAGTGAGTTTTTGCACGGGAACGCCTACTCTGCATATGATTAGCGTTAGTTGTCACGGTCAGCCTTGGCGATGTTTTTAGCGGCAGCTATCGCAGGTAAACTGACGATGTCGGCTGTTAGCGCAGGCTTGTGAATAGGGCGATAAATATATCGCCACTTTCGTGGAGGAAAAGTGCCGCTAAATCGGCGATGAGTCCTTGAGAATATGCCCCCATGTTTTTTCATCAGCCGGTATTTTCAATGGGAGAGAATAATTATAAATGCGTTGGTAGGTTTAAGAGGAGCTGAATATATCCATGAGAAATACATAAGATAAAAAAGTTCTGTTTTGTATGGTAATCAGGAGGTAAGAAAAACAAACTGAGGTTGGAATACTATAAAATTCAGTACAAAAGCTACTGGGTTATAGTAATAATATTTTTTTAAACACCCTTCCATATCGCACTCCTGCCATTTATAATTGGTGTAAATGCCCAGTCTAACTATTATCCGATGTAATGAAATTAAACTTATTGACTTTAGAAGATTGAAAGACTGGCTCCTCTTTGCCTGAATTCAGTCTTTTGACGCGAAGAACACTTAATATCTCAGCTGTGAACTTTTAACTCACTGAGTCATCAAACTGGAGGATGACGCCGAGAAATTGAGAGATTTCCTGGTTTGGCTCAGTGGGCACATCTGCGTCGAGGTAGTAACCAGGAAAGAGAGCTGCTTCTCCACTCTGGGCCACACTTTCTTCAAAATAATCTCTTGTCCTTATTTCTTTATAAAGGCCCCTCTTTTCCTTTTTTTTTAAACTAATTTTTACAGATACATAGAGGCAGAAAACAATTACATTTTTTGTATGTATTGTTCTAACGGAGGAAAATTGGGCCCGATTCACAGAACTAACTTAAGACAAAATCCTAAACTTACTACCATTTTGGTATTCACAGAAGGCACTTACTCATTTTGGTATTCACAGAAGGCACTTACTTACTCATTTTGAGTAACTTACTCATTTTGTGTAACTTACTCATTTTCTGTAACTTACTCATTTTGGTATTCACAGAAGGCACTTACTCATAAATGAGTAAGTGCCTTCTGTGAATACCAAAATGAGTAAGTTACACAAATGAGTAAGTTACTCAAAATGAGTAAGTAAGTGCCTTCTGTGAATACCAAAATGAGTAAGTGCCTTCTGTGAATACCAAAATGGTAGTAAGTTTAGGATTCTGTCTTAAGTTAGTTCTGTGAATCGGGCCCGTAGATCATAGGTTGTCTTTTAATTACACCTCACAGCTGTCAGTCACGAAAGCAAGGCCAGTATCTGTTCTAAGAGACAGCCTGGGGCCTTGGTTACAGATGAGATTGCCCAACTGTGTCTGTGAAGCTAGCGGTATGCATCAATTTGCGGTTTCAACTATTTATATTTATTGTATGTTTTATTGTTTTTATTGTTTTTATCTTTTAACGTTTGATAAGTGAACCAAATAAAGATTGTTTGACTGACTGATGGCCTAATGAAGCCTAAATGTTGGATGAACTCCCAGTATAACCTCAGCGGGTGAGACATGGGCAGCCTTTTATTCAGAAACTATGGCCGCCATGGTCTGCCATTTACCGAAGAGCGTGGTGAGGGTTTTCAGACGCTGGTGGTTGACGGCAGGACATCCCGGTGCCTCGATCTAGGGCTTACCCTCTACTTTCGCCCATCGATACCTTTCACACTCTGGTCACCACTATATTTATCTCAACAGACAACTATGTAGGATTCCGCAAGTGAGTTACCACATCCAGACTACGAGGGGGATCTGGGAGGTAGTGGGGGGTACAAGTACTTAGGTACGGGAAAAGCAGGAAGCTCTGTAAGGTACAGGTAGGCTAATAATCTGGAAAGCCGCAAGACTATGCTTGTGCAGTGCTTAATTTCAGCTGGTGGTTGCAGGTGGGGTCCACTAGCCCTTATTTTTGGGCACCAGCACTTATTTTTCCTCATTAGACTTTGACTCAGAACAAAAGAGAGATAAACCCACAAGGAGGAAAGAAGGAAGAAGAGAAAGATGGAAAGAAACATGACAAAGGAAGAAACCATATATAACAAGCATTGGCATAGCCAATAGGTCTCGCCTTTGGGACCTTATAAGTGTTTAGACATGCAACAGTTGATGTTGTTGCACCAAGGATATTGTGCTGCATAACTAAATACTTATAAGGTTCCAAAGGCGAGACCTATTGGCTATGCCAATGCTTGCTCGTTAATGCTAAATAGCCGACTCTTTTCGCGTGTGTGTGGATTTGGTGTGTTTGAGGTGGGAGCGGTACTCCTGGGAATAAAAAGGTGCATTGTGCAATCCTGTAATAGCATTGCAAAGGTTTCGCAGCGCTGCGGTGAAATCGCAAATAGGGCATCTGCTGTTTGCCCGCGTGCGCTTTGTGTGCTGGGAACTCCCAGGCTGGGGTCCTTTCATAAGAAGGATGGGAGAAGCTCCGTGTTTAATGCTCGGTGTTGCTTAAGGGAAGGGCACATTTTGCAGACTATACTATGTATCCCATGCAAAAGTGTATCTCCTACTCTTTGGGGGCACGCATTGGGAGATTTTACGGGGCCGGCTTCTGCTTCCCATTTGCACGCGGGCCAGTTGTGGGGAGGCAGCCATTCTGAAATAGGCAGAGTTGGGGAAATGGAGTTGTGATGTCTTCAGTGGAAAGGGCAATTTGAGAGAAACGTCAATTTGACAGACCTCAGCCTGTCTGCGATGTTGGTGTCCTTTAAGCACGAGCTTCCTTGGCTGTGGGGGTCTCACCTAGTACGCGATCTGTGGTGTGCTGCCCCCTACCAGGAAAAGGCACTGTGCAGGAAGCAGTCAGTGGTGGCACATGTGTGGCAGCCATTCGAAGCCTCGTGCAGTGCCAGGGGCTGGCATGGAATAACTCACCGTCATTACACAAGGCTGGGGGCACGAGGGGAGGTTTGCGTCTTCAGACAGCCAATAGGGGGAGCATCTTTAGATTTGGGGAGATTTACCCGGTGACCAGCTCGCACTGCCGGGCACAGGTGAAGACCTCTAAGCCTTGAGTGGCCAGTTTGGGTGGGCATCAGTTGGCACCGTGCGAACAGAACCCTGCCAGTGGATGGCAGGAGGGGTGAGGGGAGACACCTTGCGTGTCTTCGCACATTGGGGACAGTGGCGTAGAACAGCGGGTTTATGGGGCGCGGACGTGCTACACTGTCCTCGGCTGAGGGGTACCTGCCTAATAGCGGCTGTGGTCGTGATGTGGGTACAGGACGGGTGGTGTTAGGGCAGGAACAGGGCGTTGACTCGATGTGTTTTCTCCGGAATGGCGGTGTGGGAGCAGCCATTTTCCCCGTGTCTGCTCTGCCGTGTTTAGCTCTGCTGCCGGCTGCGTGTTAAAGAACAGCCCGTCGTGTAACAGCAGGAAGAGGTCTGGCAGGGGTGGGCACAGGGGCGAAGAAGCAGCCAGGGTGCAGGGCAGGTTTCACCCCGTTTATCATTTATGCTGATCCCAGCAACACGCCCTAGCGAATCGTTAGGTGGAATATACTCGCACAGCCCAAGGTTCGTGTCCTACCGTGGAGAGGGCGTTACAAAACGCGAGGACCGGTTCTCTACGGGTTTTATTCACCATTAAACTGTAAGCTTTTTTAGGAGTGTTTCTGGGGGAACGAGATTGCCAATGACAGCTCTTCCTGTGTGCAAAGGATATGTTCTTTTCCTTTGACCAAATATTGTAACAATGTTCAAACTGGCCATGGTGTGCCTTCTAGAATGTCCGGCTCCCCCATTGAAACGACGGGGAACACCCACTGCTGGTCTCCTGCGAACTCCACTCTTTGCTGTCCAGGGTTGCCGTGCCATGTCAGCCCGTTTCAGCTCCCCTTGCACTTGTGGAAGACCGCTGCGGGGCCGAGGGCTTGGAACCATGGGTCAGGGTGACACAAAGTTTGTAAATCCAGCTAAATCAGAGGATTTTTTGGTAGTGACATCTTGCTGAGTTAAAGGGCAGCAGGGTGGTACAGGAGTGGAGGCGGTTGTCTTTAATAGAGTAAAGTCGGGCTCCGTGTGTTCGTCTTGAGGATTCTGGTGGTTTCTGGGTTTGAGCACACCCCCCAGATGCAGATATGCGGCACTCTTCGAAAGTAACATCTTGCAGGGTTGAAGGGGGCATGAAGATACAAGGCAGAAGGGAGGACGGTCGCCTTTAAAAGAGCAGAATCAGGCACCGTATGTTCGTCTTGCAAATTCGCATAGTTTTGGGGTTCAGAAAAACATCTCAGGTGCAGACATGCAGCAAGCTTGTTAGGGGCAAGAGGGTACATGAGAGTAGGAAGCAAGGCTGCCTTTAAAATAACAGCATCGGGCTCTCTTTGTTCGTCCGGCGCGACTGCAAAGACGCTAGAAGAAAAGAAAAAAAAGCCTGCGAGTGGTGCGCGCGCGAGCACTGTATAGAATTTAAGGAATGCAGCAGGCACAGTGCGGGGCTGCTGCTCGCTCCTGAGTTCCCTAGGCCAGGGGAGAGAGAAGGCGGGACATGCACCCGCCTTTGGCCAATTGCGTACTGTCTTTCTTAGAAAGACGCACGCAAAGGCCAATAGCGTGTGAGCAAAAAAAAAAACACACCCACGAGCGTGTGGTCCGAGTTGGAAGTCCTTACTAGAAGCCTCGCAGAGCAGCGCATGCACGCTGGCTCAGGCGAGACCTAAAAAGAACCTCCAAGAGAGAGTGACAGGAGCAGAGAACGTCTGGTTATGGATTAAAGTGGTATGAGGTGGAATCAAGACTACGCATCTTTGCTATTTTACATGCTGAACTTCAATTGCTCTAGCCGCCGGCTTCTCAGGAAAACTTTGGGCCTCGGCACTTATTCTTTTACAAATCAAGCACTTCGCTTGTGTAATAAAAAATCTGCACAGCCCTTATCAAGCCACTTCCTCCGGCTTCCTGAACGTTCAGTTATGAACAGCTGCAAATTGTTTCTGCAAGCATTTGATTCTGCAAATAGCACAAAATAGAGAAAAACATTGACACAGATTGCTACAGATCAATTGTAGAAGAGCAATTTTTGCTTATGTACAAAAAGTTTCATGAACCATATCATGGGAAGGATACCTTGCAAATATGATATTTGTGAAGAAATGTGTTTTAATAAAAAGCTTCAAAATATGAAAATAAAAAAAAAATTGCGTAGATTTTAGTTTGCATCAAGGAATTTTGACGTCTAGGAAAAAAGGACTCGAAATATACAACTGTCTTGAAAAGGATAATAAGAAAATTGACTCTCTGCACCATAAGTATTTTGTACTTATGCTGGAGATTAAATTCAATGATAAAATACTAAGACTAAAATTACATAACAATCACTGGTGGTTCCTAGATTACAATGCACTCATTATGTGGGCATTCAATGCAGATGCCGCCCGCAATTTATTTCTCAAGTCTGCTTTTGTGCAAATCTTGCCTTGGAAAGCACTATTTAAATGAACGGAGCCAAAGAGAAATATCTCTAGTGACATTGTAAATTACTACAAATTGCATAGCTGTCAAATCGTTTGCCTGAGAATATGCAATGCTGGAAGCTTAATATCTGTTACACAGGACACGCGTAGAATATCCAGGGGCTGAATTACAAAGTAAGGGGGCATGGCGGCTGTTTGCGCATGCACAAAGGGAGTCTTATAAAACAGCTACCTAGTGACTAGTAGGCCTCAAAAAGGTGGGCTCACAACACAGAGCTGTTCACGATCTGTGGTGCAACTGCATGGAGAGCACACAGCTTGCTTTCAACGGAGCGATGGTTTTGTGATGTGAGGTGAAGCACATAGGATGGGCACTAGGACCTGAGGACTCAGTAACTTTGTAATGGTCAAGCCTCCTTGAGGTGGAGACAGAAAGTAGAGAGGAGGTGGCAGGGGACGGGCACAGGTACCCAGGACCATGAGCACAGAGGATACGAGTACTAGGCCAGGGCAGAGTTTGCAAAGTTTTATACCGCAGAACCCTGCGAAGTGGTGGAGCCTGTTAAGTCGCACTGCTCGCTCTGAAAATGTAGTGCCAGGAGCTTGTAAAATCAGTGTGAAGGGCACTACGCATTGCCCCAGAGGGCGCTGCTGCTTTCTGCTGCTCGAGTAGACATTCTACTTGGGAAGCAGCAATCTCAACGCCACCGACCGATTTCTTGACGTGAGCCATTGCGACCTGCCATGACCACCCGTATCGAGAAATCTCGCCGGGAGGAGGTCTAGCGCACAATTTGTTCTGGCGAGTGTTAGCCAATTTAACGCTGTCGAGCCGCTCAAGAGGAAAACCTCAGCTCCGTGTCACTTAGCGGGGCTTTAGTGGGCAAAACACTACGAACTAGGCCGGTGGAGCGGAATTCTTCACCCACCCTTAACCAGTACCTGAGGCTGGCCCGCTAGGCAGTCAGCCCTTGCGTGACTAAAGGTGTCATTATTCCCAGCCACCAGTGTGTCCTGTTGTGATATATTGGCAGGTGTGGGGGGCACTGACGCATGGGCCCACCCTCTTCTTTATGCACCTGGATTTGTCTGTATTTGCAAGGGACGTTTAGGTCTTATCAGAGGTGGGCCAGTGCCACACTGCACCCACCCAGATGCGTTTCTAAGGCACCTTCATACAGGCGCACATACGCACATCTGTTTAGAAGAGCCTTTGCCACCATGACAGTAAGTGTACCTTAGGCCATGTTCTGAGAGAATAAATAGAACCAAGTATACAAGGGAAAATCTGGGATTGAATCATGATCCTGTGGTGATATTGCTAGAGGGGACACCTTACCAAATGCCCTTGCCCTCATCACTGGGAGCTCTCTAATGATCACCATCTCATGATTATGAAAATTGCCTTTTTGGCCTTGCACATGCATGTGCCACAGCAAAGGTGATTTATTTGCTTGCATGGAAGTAGTCCCTTAAGCTCTCCCCTGGAACCTTGAGGGAGTCCTTCTGGGTCGAACTGGTACTGAAATTAGGTCTGAGCACCAAATTAAAAGTGGTCTCCTATTAGCGAATCAGACAGCTAAAAAAATGACCCTCATTTGCAAATCAGGGCAATTTTAAACTTGTAGAATTAAATTGTACAGAGGACTGGATCCATTTGTGCTTGCTGCATGTAATGTTTGTGGTAATATCAGAGAAATCAACAGTAAAAAACGGTTCACCAGACCATAAAATAGGCCCACAAACAGCCAGAAAACCAACCCTTACACTGATATCTCAGATCAGCCCTTCAGGCACTGCCTGATTGCTCCATAGGCCAGTCCGACAGCGGACTTCTTCCATAGTTTTGTGGCGGCCAACACACAACCATTGAGCACTGAATAAACCACCTCTCTCCGTGTCTCTTGCCGCACATAATTTACGATACAAAATAATTCATGAACAAAAGACTGCATTTTATTTTATGTGATGCCATGCCCTGGTCACACATGGCACCCTGAGTTTAGAGGTACAGGTGCATAAAAATAACTATGTGAAGCTTACTCAGGCCACTGGACAAGCCCACTTCCTCCCATGGGTGCACACTGGGCCGGAGCTATGCATGGGCAGTGTGGGCAGCTGCCCAGGGCACCACACTCAGCCCACCAATATGGGACCCCACACCAGTGTGACACAGCAAGACACTCGGTCCTCTTATGCGCCCCACCGATTCGATTGTGACCAAGGTATTCTGTTGCAATTGGGCCCTCCGGAGGGACCCCTCTCCCCTGGGCCTCGCTGGCATGGCGTCGCGAGTCATGGGGATTGGGACCCCCTCCTACAGTCCCAGTTGCAAGGAGACATATTGTGCAGGTTTGTCCTACAATCATGCCTCCTGCCCAGCTTGCCATACAGAGGCACCTCGAGACACCCATTGTCCCTAAGTTTAGTGCCCCAGCAGTTTTAACCCTCTCAGCCTGCAGGCACCTCATATCTTCAACATGGTTGGGTGGGGCATTCACTTGCCCCAAACCGACCGCACAGCTACTTTGTGCCAATAGGCAAATTATTCATTTTTTTCTCCTTTATAATCCATTTGTAAACATCTATTCAATTCTTATGTCTCCATATTTTTCGACTTATACTCAAAATCCACACGCGGGATGTTATGCCATTTTTAAGTTTTTTATGTTAAAGCAGTGCCCATCCGGACCTCTCGCTAAAACATGACAAAAGCAGAAGTTCATCCAAAGCAGCATTTATTTAAAACCCAATGCATTTCGGGCCAGAAGCGCCCTTCGTCAGGGGTCACTGTAAGTAACAATAAAACAAATATCCATCATTACAATCACCATAGATCAACATCTTATTTAAACACCATAACACATCAAAGTAATAAAAAAATGAATAAATATATCAGAACCCCTTATATACCCTTTCACCCCGTCCACACCTTGCCGATGAGCACGCATTCTTGGATAATCAAGGACAAGTATAAAAAAATACGAAAATAAGGTGTGCACCCCACCACCTCATATCTTCAGCCATTTATGAGTTGCTAGGAGGAGCTTGTAGGTGGCTGAGAGGGAGGGGCTGCAGCTCAGGGGGGTCTGCATAAAGCAGCTTCAGGAGCAGGGTCATCTATAGAGATGCAAAGAGGCCTAAATGTGTCATGTATGCAAATTAGAGGGGCCTCACACATTCCCTTTTTTGCCCAAGGCCCCAAAATTCCTAGAACCGTCCCTGGGTGCACAACACTCTGGACTGGCGTCTTATTCTCTGTACGGCAGTGCAGAGAAATGAGACACTTAAGCATTATTGACCTCTGGTCAGAGCATTAACAGAGGCAACTTCTGTTAATCACCTACCCCACAATTATAGGCCAAAGGCAAAAACCTCAAATGAGGGAAAGGGAATTTAGTAGCTGTTACTGCCAGAAAGCAATGAGACAATTGGCAAGCAACCACAGGGCCGGATTTAGCGCTATTGGCAGCAGGTGCAACAATATTTTTTAGCGTCCCTTCCTCCATGACCTCCTCAGATTCCCTCACTACCACGAGCAAAAGGGACCCTCAACTCTCCATAGTCCCTCTCTCGCATACATTTAATTTGTTTTAAAGTGCTGGTAAAGGCTGGCTTTACTAATCCACTCAGCTATCCACTTTAAATACAGATCTGTTCTTTGCAGCAGGCATATTAACCCTCTGCGCTACTTTATGGTGAGTCAAAACTGCCACTAGACAGTAACACTTGATGAGTGTATAGATAACACTGTGTTGTAGGGTCCTAGTTATCATAAGGGCAGCATGTGAAAGGACACTGGGACAAAGGAGTGTACCATCATTATGGTTGTCTTTTTTTATACCATGGTTGGACTGGGGCAAAAACCAAAATAAAAGTGTCCCCCACTAATGATCCAGATATCTATCAAAAGTGGCTCACATTTGCATTTAGACCAGTTTTGAACTTGTAAACACACGCTGCATGGGCATTTTGCAAGGTATGGGAGACTGCACGCATTGTGTTTGCTGCAGGTAATCTTGTAGTAATGTTAGTGAAATAATCAGTACAAACAGGCCCGGCAGCCCTCAAACTAGTAAAACAATGACCCACACACTGATCTGTCAGACCGGCCCATCTGGCACTGCTGATTGCCCTGAAGGCCAGCCCGACCCTGTTGTTTGCTATCAACCATGGGCTGGGAGCCATTTCACATACAAGTGTAAGGGCACATGGCACTTCTGCCATGCCACCAGGTGTTATGAAAGAACCCACATGTACTGCCAGTGCTTAATTTGTAAAAGGATAAGTACAAGGACCCAAAGTTTCACTCAGAAGACCCGGGCAGTGCTATTGAAGGTCGGGGTGCCAATACCAAGGAAGCATAATCTTGTTTCCACCTCATGCCTCTTTCATCCATCACCAGACACTCCCAGGACCTTTACCTCGGTGCTCCTGTTTATTTGCATCTCTGCTTTCTTTCTTTGTCACCTTTTCAGTCTTTCTCTTCCTCCTTCTTTCCCCTGCTGTGTTTTTCTCTGAGTTAAAGTCTGATGAGGAAAAATAAGTGCCGGTCCCCAAAAATGAGTGCCAGTGGGGCCCACCTGCAACCACCAGTTCAAGTTAAGCACTGTTTAAGACCCCATTGTATCTAGATACTAGCATCACAGCAGAACACACAAACAAGAGCAGCCCAAGTGTTTGCACTACTTGTGAATTCAGCGCAGGACCAGTCAGCCACCCAGGCAAGGGCCGGTCATAGATTGAAATTAACCCCGGCCTCAGAGCTGGACCAGAGGAGCTGAGCGGATATAAGCCTGGATGAGCAAAAGATGAAGGCCGTATTAATGAGATCCGTTCATTAATCCAATGCAGCGAAACCTGTTGAACTTTCAACCCTTGGCGCACAAGACGCACTCTTGCCTTCCCTCTGCCTCTGGGTAATTGAGTTGTTCTAGTGTTGTTGGAATCCCCTGAGAGAAGGGCACGGCTGGGGTTCAATAAGCAGAGATTGAGGTCCCTTGGCCGCCAGAGCTGGATAAAAATACAGAAATCAGGACTTGTGGGCTGTCCCCTTTGCTTTTTTTCTGTCCTTGTAGGTTTTCATTAAGTTCATAAAATATTTTTTTATTTTGCCTTTTCTACCCAGGCTTGGGTGGTTATCTCACTGTGCCATAGTGAGCTAAGCGACTGATGAGACAATCAGTGCTGTTGACTAGAATATACAGATTTATAAAGCAACATGTCAAAATATCTGGGCCAAAATATTAACTACCAAAATATAGGGAAGGTAAACATACATAGGAAAATATAGATTTACGAGTCATAGCTCCACACATATGTACCTTAAGGAAATATATTCAAAGTTAACAGATGTCGATTTATAAATAGTTAAAATATACTTCTCTCTCTGTCTCTCTCACTCTGTCTCGCTCTCTGTCTCGCTCTCTCTCTCTCTCTCTCTATCTATATATATATATATATATATATATAGAGAGAGAGAGAGACAGAGACAGAGAGCGAGGCAGAATGAGAGAGACAGAGAGAGAAGAATTTAACTATATATATATACATATATATATATATATATATATATATATATATATATACATAGAGAGAGAGAGAGAGAGAGATAGATAGATAGATAGATAGATAGATAGATAGATAGATAGATAGATAGATTCACTGGAAAAAAACAAAGGTTAAAGTAACGTTATAGTTAGGTGTGATAAAAAGATCTGTTATTTTTAAAAAACCTTAAAAATTCACTGAAAAAACAAAGGATAAAGTAACGTTATAGTTAGGTGAATTTGTAACTGAGAACATTAACATTTTAAACAAAAAAAAAAACACGGAAGTACACCAGTTAAACTTAGCAGTGCTAACTATAGCTTGCGCCCATGAACTCACATATTACATCACTCATTACATGTTCTATGAGATCATTTATGACATCAATCATGACATCCAAAATGACCCCATCCCCCAAGGCTGTGTATTTTTTTAAGGGGAGAGGGGCAGAGCAGCCTCTCTCCCCCAGCCATTATTGGCCGGGACCCCACCCCACAGGGCTACTTATTTAAATAAAGGGGAAGGGGGTCACGTGGTCCCTTCCCCGAACCATGGGAGGCCCTGGGAACCCCAACCCCAAGGGCCACTCTTTTAAATAAAGGGGAGAGTGTGTGCATGGACATCCTCTCCGGGGCAATTTTGGACCAGGGGACTCCATCCCGCAGGGCCGTGTAAAATTTTCTGGGGAAGAGGGCATGAGGCCACCCTCCCAAGACCTTTTTTGGCCTTAGGTACCCCATCCCCGGGCCCAGTTTAATTTTCAAGGGGAGGGGGGCATGCAGCCCCCCTCCCAGGGAAGATTTCAGGCCCACGACCCCATCCCCCGGGGCCCAGCATCATTCTCAGGGGAAGGGGGCATGTGGCTCACCTCCCTGGGCTGATTTCGGCCCCGGGGACCCCATCCTCTAGGGCCCGGCATAGTAAAAGTTGAGTGCCCTGGTGCCCACCCAGGGCACCCACCACACTCTCATTGGGGGCCGCGAGTGGAGCCCTAAGGCCCCGCGTCCCCAGCCGGATCCCATATACAGCAGAAGTCTGCATTGCTCCAGCCCGCAGTGAGCTGCTCCTAATGCGGCTTGACATAGCACTCCGAACCTTTCCAAGAAGGAGCTGCGGTGGATGAACTTTTTTTGGAAAGTTTTTTGAAGATTCGTCAAAGAGGGACAAAGTTATTATCAAACCAAAAAACTCTCTTTCTATGGAAAAGCAGACCTTACTATAATTTCCTTGTGGTGACCACATACAAGTTTTTCAGAGGTGAAGGACTTTGTAAATTAGTGAAACAAATAGGTTTGTTCACGATTGTTCTTTTTCCTGACAGCTTATCTAAACCCAGATCTGCAGTAGCCATAGGTGAGAAATTAAAACCTCTCCCAGTGGGATTTACAGCAAAAAGATTCCTGCTCGCAGCAGTCAAAGAATATTACCTCAGAATTATTGACATTTCCGTATCTGCAAACCTGGCTAGCACTGGCTGTAAGCAATATGTTGATAGTTAATATCAGAATCCTGCCCAGAAAAAAATCTCTCAATTTCACAAGCTTAAATAAAGAAAATGCTAAATAATTTATCCACGTTGTTGTGACCTGTCAATTCATAAAAACAAATACTGTAAGATAGCTCCGCGGGTTGAGCACTTGCAGTAAAGATCTTCTTGTAATAATGTGATTACAGGCTGAATTTTTATGTATCATTTCCCAACACAGTTTTTGCTATTTCTATGCATCTTAAACACCAGTTGCTATTACTACTCATTTTAGTAGTGTTGACTTCATCTACCTCAGAAAGATAGATGGCTCAGTTGACCTCTCCTGGTTTTCAATCTGAGACTTTCCTGTTTCTCCAAATGTCAGCAGCAAACACTTATTTGCTGATACTTTGTGCCAACTAGTTTTAATTCTTTCTTGTGTTTTGAATGGAAATGACCCATGCCATTTAATGGCACACCCTTCTCCTTTAGCAGAGAAATCGCATCAACATTTTGTAGGATATCTAACTAATGAATATTCTGCTCCAGCCCTTTGTAGAGCATTTGGTGTGTGACAGGACAACACTGGTCACAAAGCGTCTAATTCTATTATTTACCAGCAGTCCATACTTATATAAATACATTCTTTTTACCAGCAGCGATTAGTAAGGAATGGCCTGAGGTTCCCTAACCCGCATACTTAGCTTTTTTGGAATGGAAAAATATTGCTTATTAGTACTGAAGGTCCCTAGAAATGTTTATTGAGCCCCATTTAATTTGATAAACCACAAAAAACATACATTTCAGTTTTAGATTTCAAATGGTTCCATTATGGCGTTCTTATTAGAGCTTTAAGCTTGCATGTGCTCCATAAGTCTACTAACCAAACTACACAATCATTTTTTATCACACAGCCCTCAAATGGCAGCTGTTATTACCTAGTTTCATAGCAGTCGATTTACCATCTTGGAAGGGTTGCAAACAGCGTTGGCCTTGTCATTGTTTGAACTCGTGACCTGCAGATCACAGCAGATATCAACACTGAGCATTAAAATAACTGAGCCGTGTTATTGGCTTGTATCCTGGAATAACAACTCCCATCACAGTACTTTCATCAAAGAGGGGGGAACCAACAAGGCTCCAAGCTCTGCAGGGCGGCACAGATGATGCATTTCTAAGTAGAGCCTGGTTCCTTCTGGTCTGTGCTATGCATGGGCAGACTGATCAATCCACACATACCTATACATATATACATATATATATATATATATATATATATATATATATATATATACATATAATCTGGGTTTTTTATCTCGAATTTCAGATAAAATGAATTAAATGATCATTTTAAAAAAAAGATTGCACTGAATTATTTTGAAAATACTCACAAATTCAAGAACATTTAATATATGTTGCCGATGACACTTTAACTTTGAAGTTAGTTACTATATTAAAAGAAACCTAGTTACAGTGATATTTAAATGCATATGTACACAGTTCCTAGACACACTATATATGTAGACAATCAAAAAGGTAAATCTTAAGGTCTCCAACAATATTTAGTACAGTATAAAGAAAAAAGTCTTTGTATATGAGGGATCCCCCTGCTAGCCTCCAGGAAGCTACTCACCCAATTCGAAATATCAATGTAAATTCCAACTATTGAAATATAATTCCTAAAGTTCCAAATTTCAGACAAACTTCTATATTTATCAAGGAATTCAGTAGTCTTTCAGGGAAATGTCATATTTCCTTCTCAGGTGAAATTATAATGCTTTGTCCAGGGAGTCCTCGAAAGTGGGGCAGAGTGAAATTAACTTTGCTAATGAGCAATATGTGCACTGAAAAGCAAATCCTACCAACATCCACCCTGCGCCCTGTGAAGTTGTCGAAGTTTATTTTATGGCTGTAAGTAGACCTTCCTTCCCACCTTTAAAAAACAAAAACCAGGAAAGGTGCTTTCTAAGGCGGGTCCATGTTTCAAGTCATTGTTCTTGATGTGCGTAGACTCAGAACTGGGATATTTTAGGACACAGCATGGTGTGAAATGTTGGTACTATACAGGAACATATGTACAAGTACACTGAAGGATAAGTGAAATATTTTGAATCTAATTCAGAATAAAGGTATTGTACGAGAATGAAGACAGTGGCTTTGAAGTTCATGTAAATGGACTCGAATCTCATACACATTTATTTGAAGTTGATTTTATTTTATGGCCTTAAACATCATTCTAGTGCACTGTTGGAGAGGAGGATGGCTGACACATGCAGTCACACCTTAGAGGACCTGGGGGACAACCCAATACCTGACAGTCTGGCAGATCTTTACTCAGCCTTCTAGGTTTAACAAAACAAGGTAGGTTTCACTGAAATATGCTTTCGGTTTTAAAGGGGCCAGCTATTGAGTGATGTCACAATTTATTTGGTAGACCAATGAGACGTCATAAAACAAAGGCACATTCTGGAACCTTATTGTAGGTGATGGTTGATGATGTAATGTTGGGTAAGAACACTAGAGGTTTTTTTACTTTTTACTGGCTGACCCTTTCAGTTAGTTATCCAGACAATTAAAGCATCACTGATTGTTTATTTTAAATCATATGACACTGTATTTATAAGCATAGCAGATCCGAAACACTTTAATTATAGCTATGCAGACTTCCTTTCAAACAGGCTTAGTTCAACCACCGTGACAGCTCTCAGCACATTTTCCTCTCACATGTTCTCTGTTCCTGTTGTTTTGATGCTTTTCATATAAATGGGCAGGCTTGTGTTTTATATCATTTATGTTGCCTACAATTAGCAGTATCTAAAATAAGGATCAGTAATATGAGATCCCAGGGTACACAATGAAGTGTTTTTGCCGATACAACATTCCAGGAGTGAATTTCCAGTTAAAAAGTTAATTTGCTGTTTCCAATCTTTAATGTTATATCTTTTATGTTGTATCTTTTTCTCCGGTGTTATGTTCTCTGGTGATTGTCTCAGTACTGCTTTTCCGAGTCACTCTTCTTTTGCCATTTAAATATTTGAATTTATTTTATTTTCAGAGTTTTATATAGCGCGTGTTCTACAATAATAAATTATGGAAGGTAGCTGTGATACAAACAAAGAGTGGCATACATGAAAACACATACATAAAAAATTGGTATAGATACATAAGCAAGTAGAAGGGAGAGGGTCAGGATCTCATAGTTATTCGTAAATACTGGCATGGGCGGAGTCCGATAGGTGTCAAGATGGTGTGAAGAGGTTGGGAGATAGAAAGACAGCGAATCTCGATGATGTGGGTGAAGGCGCGGGAAAATAGAATGTCAGACAGGCAGGTTGGCGTTGTGATTGAAGGGAGGGAGACATGACCTCAGTGTGAGAGGAATCTATTGGCTAGTTTTGCTTCTTTCCTGAAGAATGAAGGGTTGCACCTGGTCTCCGGAGGAAGGGAGTTACAGATTGAAGGAGCAATTCCGGGAAAGGATCGATTGTAGGTTTTCTTTTTGTTTAATTTATGTTGCTTGAGTAGAACGGAGTTTGTACTTTTGGAAGGTCTGTTTCCGCCAGATATGGTCAATTTCTGGGACAGGTAAGAGGGGGTGTTGTTATGGAGCGCATTGTGAGTCAAACAGGCAATTTTGAGATGGATACTTGTCTCAAAGGTTAGCCCTTTCAGTGATTGGAGGTCAGAGTGATATCTCTTTTTTTAAAGCCAGTAAAGAGCCTTGATGCTACGTTCAACATAGCTTTCAGTGGTGCAACATTGCTTTTCGGAAGGACCACAAGTTTAGCACTACTATAGTCTAGTTTAGACATTACAAGTGCTTGAACCCCTGTTTTGAGATCTGCCATGGGAAGGAAAGGTTTTAGTTTCCTTAAAGTATGGAGTTGATGGTTAGCTCCTCCAGTGGCGGCACTGATGTGAATTAGCATGGAGAGGTCATTGTCCAAGATTATTCCCAGTGATTTAGCTGAATCAATGATGTGTAGGGTATAGTTCAAGGCAGTAAGATATGGGAGCCAGTCTTTGATTCTAGGGATGATACAGGGTGGAGAGATCAGAAGGAATTCGTTTCCCGGGCATACATTTTGAGGTACTTGTGAGTCAACCAATGTTGTGTTTTAGTGAAAGTGTTATTATGGATTCTGATGTCATTGGGAGAGGCGATTTTCATGTAGAATTGAGTATTATATGCATACATATGGTAGGAGATGTGAGAGTTTATGAGGATTTCAGTCAAGGGCTCCGTGTATAGGTTGAATAGTGTCGGGGAGAGAGTAGAGCCTTGAGTTCTGAACCATTTTACTCTTGCTTTGCATGGCTAAAATGTGCTTAATAGATAACCCAGCAGATGTAGACAATCAACCATCAAACGCATCCGTCCAAGAGGGCCTAAGTTATTAGCAAGCCAAAAGAAACTCTATCGATGGAATAAGGACAACTAATCAGTAAGGTCAGTTGCTGATAGTGTGTTATATTTCACAGGAGCAGCTTAACTGCCCCATTTGGAGTTTGGGATACCCCACTATAATACTGCATGTTTCTCCACATTTGGAAGTGCAAAAATGGTGCATGTGGGTTGTTTACATGCACAAATGGAGCCAGTATTGACCTGGTGCAAATCGTGCAACCAAACACCCATCTAGGGTAAAATTACTGTCCGATAATCCCAATTTGGGCGCAAACTGACTTTTGAGCCTGAATGAGGATTAGCATGAGAAGAGAAATGAGCACCTTAGTGTTCAGTCCCCATCCATTTCCAACATCCAACTCGGGGGGATAGCACACGTTTTATGACCAAGCATGTGCACCATAAATGGCCTAACCTATATCAATGAAGTGAAAACGTGTGTGCAGACCATAGCAGAGAGCTAATTACAGTGAAGAGGGAGGCATCTCATGTCTCTGGTCTTTACACAACAAGGCCAATGTGGATGAGTGGGTAGAAGGACAGTAATAGTGAATTTGGTCCTTCTTCTGGGAGACTCATAGTTCACAAAGTCTCATGCTCAAAGCACATTAATTTGCTTTTCTCTTTGTGGCTGACTTGTGAGGGGTTCTTCCAAGAAGCAAGTCTGGATGCTAGTACTTGTCCTGGGATGCTTATCTTACATTAGATTTAGAAGGAGGGATGGTACCAGTTTAGTAACCACACACTATTAAAACATTGTCTTTTTCTTTAGTATAATATATGATAATGAATTATTTTAAAAATACTGACTTATTGATTAATGGATTCATGGAAAATAGCAATAATGCCTTAACTCCAAAATTAGCTAAGAAAAAAACTCATTCTGAAGTTTCAAAGAGCATGGTGACAAGGCAAAAAAAAAAATTCTTCCTCCACCTCTCATATCCAACATTTTGGCGCTCCTCAGGGGTTAATCATCTCTCATCTCTTATTTAACATCTAACCACCTAAATGAACCTGATCAGATGGTTATGCCATATGTGTTACAAACGATGCAGATGATGCACAAATCACTCTAAAAATAGATGGCCCAGAACAACTCTCCAAGTCAAAATTTGATAATTGTCTAAGGGCCTTAGTTGCATGCATGATGATCAACCATCTAAAACTCAACATCACAAAAATGGAGATCATGATCTGTTGACAACTGCAAAACATCGGCCTTTGGACAAATGGACAAAAGAACTTAATGTCCTATGAGCTCCGTCAAGATAAGTGAGGAACATAGGAGTAATCATGGATTCATATCTGTGCCTGGCACAACATACCAATGAGGTCCCAATAAGACCATTTTACATAAAAACACTGCGACACATCTTCCCATACCTAAGATATCAAGAAAAACTACAAGCTGTCCTCACTCTCATGATCTCCAAGCTCGACTAAGTCAATATACTACACCTTGGCATCCCCTGCTTCATAATACATCAAATTCAATTAATCTGAAAATCTGGAGCAATTCCTGTCCTCTACCTTCACCCCATAAAATATGACAACTGTCCTGCAAAACACTTCACTGGTTATCTGTAGCTACACATTCAATGTTCTAAGTACCTTGTATCATCCACTGAGCCTCCCGATGAAAGAACCTGCATACCTGCAAATTAAATGTAAGCAATTGCAACAAAATCGGAGGGTGTGCTCCAGCTTACCACCACAGATCATCATAACACTTTACAATAAGGAATCCATATGATGCTCCACTTTGTTGGCCACCAAACTCTGGAGCTCATTGTCTGCTACAGTTCAAAGCATCCTGGAGCCTTTAAAGAATAAATTGAGGTGAAAAGATGATAGTTCCCAAGATAATTTAGTCAACCGGTGGCCATGGGATAGAAACTAGAATGGTAACCTTTCCAACAATGTAAGCAGGGTGACGAGCTACGGATCAGTAAGAGCCAGCATACCATGCCAAGATGACATACAGGCTTTCAACTCTAACTGGAAAGATCCACCCAACATAACCTCACAGTGACCTTGAAATAGTGATGGAATGTAATAACTTTGCCTCTCCAATCAACGCTAGAAGCAATCACTGTCACTGCACCTGAAGACCTGCAACCTGTTAAATGATCTATGGGACTGTAACTAAAAGCCCTCTTCTGCGCCAGATTTCACAGAGATAGTAAACTATGTTTACCTTACCTTGACCCCTGACCTTGACTGGTAGGTCGCTCCCCCACCACACAGCTCCGTCTGTGTGCCCTGCTGCTGCCCCTGATTGTGCTCGATTTCCTTTCTGTGCCCCCCTTGCTGCCCCTGATTGTGCTCGTTTTCCTTTCTGTGCCCCCTTGCTGCCCCTGATTGTGCTCGTTTTCCTTTCTGTGCCCCCTTGCTGCCCCTGATTGTGCTCGTTTTTTCCTTTCTGTGCCCCCCTTGCTGCCCCTGATTGTGCTAGTTTTTTCCTTTCGGTGCCCCCCTTGCTGCCCCTGATTGTGCTCGTTTTCCTTTCTGTGCCCTCTTGCTGCCCCTGATTGTGCTAGTTTTCCTTTCTGTGCCCCCTTGCTGCCCCTGATTGTGCCCGTTTTTCCTTTCTGTGCCCCCCTTGCTGCCCCTGATTGTGCTCGTTTTTCCTTTCTGTGCCCCCTTGCTGCCCCTGATTGTGCCCGTTTTTCCTTTCTGTGCCCCCTTGCTGCCCCTGATTGTGCCCGTTTTTTCCTTTCTGTGCCCCCTTGCTGCCCCTGATTGTGCCCGTTTTTTCCTTTCTGTGCCCCCCTTGCTGCCCCTGATTGTGCCCGTTTTTTCCTTTCTGTGCCCCCCTTGCTGCCCCTGATTGTGCTCGTTTTCTTTTCCTTTCTGTGCCCCCTTGATGCCCTGATTGTGCTCTTTTTCCCTTCTGTGCCTGTTTCCCGCCGCTGCGCCCCTGCGGCCCCGCCCCCTCACTGCCCATTCGCTGCCCCATTCCCTGCTCCTCCCTCCCACCTCCCCATTTATGGCGGCGCTGCGCGGCCGCGCCGCTGGCGCGCCAAAGGCGCGCCTAAGGCAAGCCCGTCTGCGCCCGTCCGCGCCGTGACCGCGCCCAGCGCCAGACCCCCTGGTCCGGGCATCCCCGCGCCCGCCACATCAACAGACGCCGATACGACGCCAGCACCCTCCACGCACTCAACCCCGGAAAAGATCACGCCTGCTACCAGGCCACCCCGAAGCGCACCCAAGGGCCCTTCACCTGCCGGAACTGCAGCTTCGCCAGCACCCGCCCCGCCAAACCACCGCCCAGGAAAGAACCCAACTACCTCAGATGCATCCTCCTCAACACCCGCTCCGCCCGCAAACACGCCATCGAACTCTGGGACCTTCTCGACTCAACCTCCCCAGACGTCGCATTCCTGACGGAGACCTGGCTGAACCCCGCTTCAGCCCCCGACATCGCCATTGCCATCCCGGACGGATACAAGATCACCCGCAGGGACCGCACCAACGGAGTCGGAGGAGGCATCGCCATCGTCCACAGGAACACCCTCAGAGTCTCAACCAACACCGACGACACCCTCAGCACCGCCGAACACATGCACTTCCAGATCCACACCGATCCCAACACCACCCTCAGAGGAACCCTCATCTACAGACCCCCGGACCCCGACCACAGTTCAGCGATTCCATCGCTGACTTCGTCAGCACACACGCCATCGCCTCCACGGACTACATCCTCCTCGGGGACCTGAACTTCCACCTCGAGAACAACAAGGACACCAACTCCACCACCCTGATCGACAACCTCGCCACCCTCGGA
The DNA here is from genome assembly GCA_963921515.1 of Calotriton arnoldi. NCBI lineage: Eukaryota > Metazoa > Chordata > Amphibia > Caudata > Salamandridae > Calotriton > Calotriton arnoldi. The sequence continues at coordinate 499,059 of CAWUFW010005936.1, forward strand.
CTCAGACAGCTCGTGACTACACCCACCCACGCCTCCGGCCACACGCTAGACTCCATCTTTTCCGCAAGCCCACACGTCTCCTTCAACCACACCTCCGAACCCCACTGGACTGACCACCACTGCATCCACTTCACCTACAGGAAGCCCACCACGCACCACCGCACCGAACAAATGCCTCGCCGCTGCTGGAGCAGAGTCACGGAAGACCAGCTAACCACAACCCTCGCCCTGAGCCCACCCGCCGAACCCTCCGCCCCGACACCGCCGCCCGCAACCTCAGACAGTGGATCGACGACTGCGCCAACACCCTCGCCCCGCTCAAGAATCCGCCCAACAGCCACACCAGCAAGAAAGCCACCTGGTTCACCGAAGACCTCCAGGCCTCCAAACGAACATGCCGAAAACTGGAGAAGATCTGGCTCCACGAACGGACAGCGGACAGCTACGCCGCCCACAAGAGCGCCATCCGCAGTCACCATCACCTCATCAGATCCGCCAAAAGGGCCTCACTCAAAGACCGCCTAGACAACAACGCACACAACAGCAAAGAGCTCTTCAACATCGTGAAGGAACTCTCCAACCACAGCTCCAACACCAACGACATCCAGCCGTCGCGAGACCTGTGCGACTCACTGGCCACCTTCTTCCACCGCAAAATCGCCGACATCCACGACAGCTTCAACACCACGACCGCCCCGGCAACCACTGAGACCACTGCCCCCACAACCACCAACCGCCTGCTCTCCTGGACCAACATCAACGACGAGGACACCAGCGAGATCATGAACACCATCCACTCCGGCTCACCGCTAGACCCGTGCCCTCACCACATCTTCAACAAAGCCAGTACAGCCATCGCGCCCCATCTCCGGAAAATAATCAACATCTCCTTCGAGACAGCAACCTTCCCGGAAAGCTGGAAGCACGCCGAGATCACCGCCTTACTCAAGAAACCCAAGGCAGACCCCAAGGACCTCAAGAACTTCCGACCCATCTCTCTGCTCCCGTTCCCCACGAAGGTCACCGAGAAAATCATCAACAAACAACTGACCCGCTACCTCGAGGAGAACAACATCCTGGACCCTTCCCAGTCCGGCTTCCGCAGCAACCACAGCACCGAAACCGCCCTCATCGCCGCCACCGATGACATCAGGACCCTGCTAGACAACGGAGAAACAGCAGCCCTCATCCTCCTGGACCTATCAGCCGCCTTCGACACGGTCTGCCACCACACACTACGAACACGCCTTCACGACGCCGGGATCCAAGAGAAGGCCCTGGACTGGACCACATCCTTCCTTTCCGGCAGAACACAAAGCGTCCGCCTCGCCCCCTTCCGATCCAAGGCCACCAAGATCATCTGCGGCGTACCCCAAGGCTCCTCCCTCAGCCCAACGCTGTTCAACATCTACATGGCACCCCTCGCCCACGTCGCCCGACAGCACAACCTCAACATCATCTCCTACGCCGACGACACCCAGCTGATCCTCTCCCTCACCAAAGACCCTCACACCGCCAAAGCCCACCTCCACGAAGGAATGAAGGCCGTCGCCGAATGGATGAGGACCAGCCGCCTGAAGCTGAACTCGGACAAGACGGAGGTCCTCATCCTTGGTTCCAACCCTTCAGCCTGGGACGATTCCTGGTGGCCAACATCACTGGGAACAGCCCCGCCACCCACCGACCACGTACGCAACCTAGGGGTCATCCTCGACCCCACCCTCTCCATGACTAAGCAGGTCAACGCCGTTTCCTCATCCTGCTTCAACATCCTCCGAATGCTCCGCAGGATCTTCAAGTGGATCCCCACCGAAACAAGAAAAACAGTCACCCAGGCCCTCGTCACCAGCAGGCTGGACTACGGAAACGCCCTCTACGCAGGAACGACGGCTAAGCTCCTGAGACGGCTGCAACGCATCCAGAACGCCTCTGCACGTCTTATCCTCGACATCCCCCGACGCAGCCACATCACACCCCACCTGAGAGACCTGCACTGGCTCCCTGTCAACAAGAGGATAACCTTCAAGCTCCTCACCCACGCACACAAAGCACTCCACAACTCCGGACCAGCCTACCTCAACAGACGACTCAGCTTCTACACCCCCACCCGCCAGCTCCGCTCGACCAGCCTCGCCCTCGCCACAGTCCCCCGCATCCGGAAAACGACCGCCGGCGGCAGATCCTTCTCCCACCTCGCCGCCAAGACCTGGAACACCCTCCCCACCAACCTCCGACAGACCCAAGACCTACTGGCCTTCAGAAGACTCCTCAAGACCTGGCTCTTCGATCAGTAGCAGCACCACCCCCCTCTTCCCCCAGCGCCTTGAGACCCTCGCGGGTATGTAGTGCGCTTTATAAGTGACATGATTGATTGATTGATTGATTACCTTCTACCTCAAACCACAAAATGGAGAATAGTCAACCTATTATTTATGATAGTCCTACCAGTATCGATTTGATATAATCCATGTAACCATATCATATCATTCACCATGTCTTCACCTGATCCCTCTTTGTTCACAGGACATTCATATATTGTATGAAAGGACATGTAGCGCTTGATGGCACCTAGGTGAAACAGATACAGGCTATACAAGCACGCTTAAATAACCACTCAATAGTAAGAAGAAAGCCTGCTGAGGCACAGAGATTTGCCACAAATTCCTGATAAATTGAGGACTTTAACATAGCCCACCCTGCAGCTGCCAAAGAGTTACATACTCTGAGCTTTAATATCCAATAATGACAAACAAAATGACAGTAATTCAGTCCTTCTTGATAAATCTCTTCAATTGACATCTCATAATGGCAATCCTAGAAAGGAGAACTATATAACACAGTCTACCTAGGCAGATCTCTGATTCCCTCCTAACTTTTTATTGATGCTTGTTACCTCTCGCAGATCCATAAAATCGCACAGTGGACGGCCTCCTGCCACAGTTAGCATAAGAAATCATATCAAGAACATAAAAGATGAACTATCAGCACAATATATGGAACTGCGGAGCTAATTAGTGCTGCCAGTTTAACACAAATGTTAAACACTGTGTCTATCTCTCACACTTACTCTTCCATCACACCATTACGTGCTGCATCCCGTCCCATGATAATCGTACCTCAATGGTCATCACGCACTTCCCACATAGGCTTAAACTAGAGACAACATTCTTCAAACTACATACCCACATGGTGTAGCATGCTACCTACAAGTACAAGTGTTTCAGCACCCCACATAAGGACAGAAAGCACTATAAAAATATGATTGTGGAATTCAATATAAGAGGAAGAAACATGTGAGGTGTGTTGTGTTAGTGAAACACAGCTACCCATGCCCCTCTAGGCAGTAAGCACTTGAGATTGTTTTGGGTACTTTTGGAGTAGAAAAAAACCAGTCAGTCTATTTCCATGCAGATGGTGGCTGGATAAATTGTAGCACACTAAAATGGAGGTGCTCACAGGCTCCTAGTTCGCTCTCGATGGGAGGCAGTGGAAGAGATCATGGAGTGCCGACTGTGGAACATTGACATACTCATCTTCTCTCTGATTATGCACCATGTGACACAAGCTCTAGTGGTGCCCAACATTAGTCCTTCGGAAGTCAGCGAATACTTGCTAGCAGGCTGCTAAAAGCTCTATCTATTCAAGACAGCATCTCCTCCTACACCTGCCAGCTACAGAGGATGAAAGTGTCGCTAAACAAATGGGAGCCATGTGGAGAAGTGATGCCGGTACCTTTTACTGCATCCATCTTTGTGGATTGAGTACACTGCACACATACATTTAAATATTTGAAAAGCATCTTTTAAAATGAATATAGCAAATACAAGCCCATTCACCTTGGAGAAAAATGACTCTTGCCCTCCTTTATCTGCCATTGCTCATTATGGAGATAAATCCTGCGAGAGTCTCTCCGCGGCAGGGAGAGAGAGAGTGAGAGCCCATAATAATAATGATAATGATAGACACACCAGCAGGCCGCCGGCACGCACAGCAGAAGCGTATGCTTATCGGCAGTGGGGGAGCCGGTGGTCCCACGGAGTCTTTGTAGGCATGTGGGCGTAGTGTGTACCAGGGTCCTTAGGGCACACCCGTTAGACATAAGCTGCCACTACAGGAACGCACAAGAGTGAGTCGAGGTCCAAGGAGGGCACCCCAACGTATAAAGCAGAGCTATTGGTCCCTCATCCTGGTCGCCAGTCCTTACCATTTCCATATTTTGCTCATTCTATATAGGTTTTGGGTACTCTCCTCCCCTCACTCAGGTTCCATTATGTCTTAAAGTTGTATAGAACTCCGTACAGCTTGATTTTTGAAGGTCTTGAACTTGACCCTACAGTACACTACCACCTCCCACTTACTCCTGCTGGACTTCGCCCGTATCATATCATCTCTTCTTGCTGCTCCTTCTCGGACCACCAGTAGGTTACGGAATGACTGCCTTTCTATTATTTGAGTCATTGACCCACATCTGGCCCTATGACAAGCAGTAAACATCTGCCCATTTGCCTCATAACCAACACTCGTATTGTCACTGCCTGTGTTTCTCAGTCTGTTGGCTAACCACTCAGATGTCCTTTTTGTGGTGTATGAGTGCTATACATCAACAAAGCATATGATAATAACACTTAGGCCTTCTACATTTCCTTTCCTCCTTCCTACATTTAGCTTGTCTCCTTTGAAGTTATCTTTCTGTTTTGTAGGGCAGACGCACTCACATTCAGCAACACTCCACATCCTTCCTTCTGACTTTCTCTACGTTTTAAATTTCCATTTACTCCTCATCTAACCCCTTCACCTTCCTTCTTCGATTATCTTGGGCCACAATCTTCCTCATGCTCAGCAGGGTTGTGCAAAGTTGTTATTATGTACCCAAAGTTCTTGAGTACTTCCGGGTTACCGACCTCCCTAAGGCCAAAGTTTCCAGAGTTTCCTGCTTTTCCTACATTCACGCCCTAGAATACTTTTCCCCCTCAGACTGGCAATATTTCCTCACCACTGTGGGTAGCTGGTGAAAACCGATATCTTGTGTTCTTGAAATGTATCTTTAAACCATTTTTCTCGCAACTTTGATACCGGATTGGTGTTGATGATCCGTTTTCTCCTGAAACAATTTAAAAGGGGCACAGAAGTCCTGATTTTAATACACTCCCATGATGCTCATCCCAACAGCCTTGAAAATGTAATCTGCTGCTCTTTTCATCCTCTTCTCCAATGCATCAATTTGTCACTTTCTCCCCCTGTTCTTCATTTTATTCTGACTCCTCTCTTTTAATAGATCCCTTTAAGTCTTCTTCCCACACTCAACTTACTTTGTCACTCGCCTTGCTGAATATCAGTCCTCCACAGTGCAGAATGTTCTATGTAATAAAACAACATTTCTTGTAAACATTTCTCTCTTCACCTCTCTTCAACCCTGCTACAACGAGGCTGCTAAGAAACACTAGTGGCATCCTTCAAATGTTCCCAGTCTCCTTAATTTGATTGCCTATTCGACTCCTCAAACCTGACTACCAACTGTTTCTTTGCTCAACATCGGTCTTTCTTTATTTGGTGTTTGTGGAATACTTTTCTTATAAATTGAACTGTGGTGGACACCAAGTGGCAGATTTACGAGCCCCTTGCGCCACTTTTGCGCCGCCGTTGCGTCACTTATGTGACGCAGCGGCAACGCAAAACATGCGCCACGTTGCGCAATATTTACAACGTGACGCATCTAGGGAGATGCGTCACGTTGTAAACCCCTGCGCCACATGAAACCTGCGTCAGGTTTCATGTGGGCGTTCCGGCGCAGGGTGGGCGTTCCCTCGCAGGTACGCCTCGTAAAAGTGACGCAGTGAAATCTACAAGATTTCACTGAGTCACTTTTACGCCCATGCTGCGTCAAAACCCTGCGCCTGCTTGAAGCAGGCGTAAGGATTGACGCAGCATGTTAGGCATAGGGCACCCCCGAGACTTGCTGGAGCCGCGTCGCGCTTGTGACGCGATTCCAGCAATGTGCCGCCTTTCCGTCGGGGGATGCGACACGCATCTCCCCATCCGTGCGCCACGGCGCGCCGCATTGTAAATGCGGCGCATCGGCGGTGGCGCAAGGGCAAACTTGCGTGACGCATCTTCCCTGGCGCATCCCTGCTGATTTGCAGGGATGCGCCAGGGAACGTAAATATGCCCCCTCGTGCTTATTCAGATCATATACCGTCTCTCCACTTTGCACGCTTATCTATTCTCCCTTTTCATTTCCTCATGTATGGAAGATGAATTTCCAGCGTACTGCTATTCTGTCTGACCACGTGTCCTCCATTTTATTATTTGCTGACATCTAGCGCTGCCCCTTTCGCCTTTTAGCATTCTTTTGTCCTTTTATCCTTTCACTATTTCTTGATTCTTTTTATCTCTTTTGCCACTTTTACAATTTGGTTCATTTTAATTAGTAGTGCGTGAAATTCATATTGTTTTTGTGTAACTATGCGAAATTATGCAAAATGACGTGAAATTACGCGAAATGCAAAACTGCCTTTTGCACTGAATTTTAGAAAGAAATGCGTCCTTGCATCCACTTTGGATGTGAGGATGCATATCACATTTACTAAAATGCAAAAAAAGAACTGCAAACATTTGCTTGTACTCGGCCATTCATGTTATTCCTGTGCATTCAAGAGTCGCATAATTATGTGATGTGGCATGACAGCATTATTTCACATAACAAGAGTGACGCAAAATTACGCTCTTGCGTAATGCAAATTCCCCAGACCTACTTTTAATTATTATCTTGATCTATCAACCACTTTTCAGTTGTTGTACAAAACCTGTACTCCAGTAGCATTTCCACAAAGTTTCCTTGGCACTGTCTTCACTTCACTCTTAATACTTTTCTCCCCCTTTATGCTGGAATGGCTTCATTTCTAGCTTCTATCTCAACACCAAACTGTCAATAAAGATTTGGTCCTGTGATCTTTTCGACGTGCACTAAACCATTAGGGACCCCTATATCACACATCTTTTCATCTTTCAGCTTTCATAGGTCTCCTTAGGGTTTCTCTTTTGTACGGTGAAAGCTAAAATAAAATCGAATTCCTTACCTGACCTCACCTGGGCCATAAATCTTACTTTTTCCGCCACTTTCTATCTGCACCTCTCCTCCCCTTCCATCCCGTGTTCTTCTCTGATCACCCCCTTCCACAATCTCTCAATAGAGACATAATATTGTACTCAACGCTGTCTTTGAAATCTCCCCAAAATCTGCCTCATCTTCACCTTCACTTCTGTCCTGCTCAAGCTAAGCCTCATTCTTTGTCCATTAATTCTCTTGCTTTGCCGATTTCCTTCCCTCTTTCCAATCTCTCATCCTCATGGAAAGCCGAGCTGTATTATTTGCATCTCCATCAGTCTCTACCCTAATGCTCACTTAAGAACACCAGCTCATTCCATCTCATTGGTTTCAATTTCACCTTCATCCCTATCATTGAGTCTATCTCTAGTTCTTGTCCTTGCTCAGTGTACTGGTTTGGACATGCTCATATCGGACTTGCACAGTTCCATGCATGCCTTAATGTGCACTCAGAAAGATTCGATGATATTACTTAAAGGAAAGAGCAGGTTTGACACATAAATAAATGCCCTTATACGTCAAGTGATCCAAACATACCACATGTTAGAAATTTGTGAATGCTAGCGACCATGTAAGAGAAGAGGCCATGGGCCAGATATACGACCATTGAATTTTGCTACTCGCAAATTGCGACAAATTGCGAATCGCAATTTGAGAGTCGCAAAATTCAATGTACAACAGTGTCTCAGACACTGTTTGCCTAAAACTGTAACTGTATGCGATGCCTGCTGTGAGAAATTGGGATGTTGGTTGACTGGGGTGGGAGTTCTGGTCAAGCAGCAACCACAATCCTTGTCAGGGTGAGGCACAAGCCAAACCCAAATGAACCGGTGCTCAACCCTCTGGTAGCTTGGCACAGAGCAGTCAGGCTTAACTTAGAGGCTATGTGTAAATTATTTGTGCAACATTTCAAACAATAATAAGGTAAGGCACCACAAAAAAGGATCCCACATCACGTTAGAAAAATAGAACTTTCTTTATTACATAAAACAAGATCAAAATGATACAAATCCGTTAGGTAGAACTGGTGGTATTCAGTTTTAAAGATTGTAGTGTAAATAGCGCCAAAAGCGACAAAGCATCAATTGTGGACATCTGGTCACACTGGACTGGGACAAAGTCCCAAGTTCCGTCCGACCGTAATGAAGTGGGGGCTGGCTACAGGGACCCAGTTAGGCCCACTGAACAGAGTACCTTAAATTCTGGTTTGTGAAGCATTGCGAGGATCTGCATTGAAAATGCGTCGTGCAGCTGAAGCGATGCGCCGGTTCTGAGATGCGGTAAAGCTGTGATGCAAGGGCCTGCATCTTTGTTGAGGATCCCATTGAAGGGATTTGCGATGCAAAGCCTGGCATTGAGGATGCAGTGCACAGTTGGGGAGATGCGTCAGTTCTGAGGAGCTGTAAGGCTGTGATGAGGAGTTCAGCGTTGTTGTTGAGGCTGCCGCAATGAGGGATGCAAGGCTCCGTGCCAAGGATGTATCATGCACCGGCGGTTCCGATGGGGCTGTGAGGCTGCAAGGGTGATATGGGTCTTTGCAACAGGTCCAATCCACACAGCAGAGGCAATACTTCGGTCCTGCTTTGGTTTGCGTGGCTCAGCAGAGGAGAGGCGTTGGTGTGGCTTTATCCAAAGAGGCTGGAAAAGTACCATAAAGCCCACTTCCAAGGGTCCAGGACTGGGGTGGAACCTTTTTGCAGGGTAGACTCACAGATGGCAGAGTCCAGGTGCATGTGTAAGGTTGCTGGAAGCCTGTTATGTCCGAGGCTTCAGATCAAGAGGCCAGCCAACTAGTCCTTGGAGTCACTCTGGGGTTCTGGGTTCAAGAGATGCAGTTTCAGTCCTTCTCACGCAGGCAAGAGGGCAGTAGGCAGCAGGTCAGCACAGAGGGGCAGCAGTCCTTCAGAGCAACAGTCCAGCAGAGTGGCAGTCCTTTCAGCAGCACAGCTGTCATTCTTCATGGCAGAGTAGTCACAGGTCCAGAAGTGTACTAAAGAGATGGTGTCTGAGGTCCACTATTTTTACCCAGTTGTGCCTTTGAAGTGGGGAGAAGCTTCTTGCCTTGATAGAGCACAGGTTCCCTCCCTTTCTGGCCCTGGCACCAGACTAACTACAGGAGGTATGCAGTCCTTTGAGTGGAGACAGAAAACAGCCTACTCAAGTGTGAGTGGGGCTGAGCCCAGCTCCTCCCTCCCATCCTACCAATGATGATTCATCCAGTCACACCTAAGCTCCCATTGTGTGTGGCTGTCTAAGAGGTATACACAAAGCCCAACTGTCAACTACACGCAGTTATATGAGCCAGAGACAGGCTGCAGGCACCAAATGACTAAGGCAAAAAAATGCCAACTTTCTAAAAGTGTACAATGCTAGGCCAAAGGTCATAGCTTTCGAGCGCACTACCTTAGAACACTCCTCTGGAGTGTATCACATATTGTTAAGTAATCTATTATCACAGGTAAGTGCATATACAGTAATACTGAAGAAACCAAAGAATCCAAAATAAATATCACGAAAATGTATACAAAAAATATTGATAGTAGTTCAAAAAATTCTTCTTTTATTGAGCAAATCTTATAAATCTCCCATAGAAAACTTCAATCAATGTTGAAAATGACAGATGACGGCTCTCTCCCTCCCCTCCCTCCCCTAAGCCAATCACAACGCTGCTCAAGCAGCGTTGTGATTGGTCGGGACACTGACCAGCCAGAGGCTAATGGGGAGGCCATTTTCTCCATGTAGGCTGCATGCAGCCTACATGGAGAAACGTCAGAGTGCGAATGACTGGTTTGGGCGGCCCCAGGAGGCCGACCAAACAGTCTTTGCGCACTCAGGAGTGGGCAGGCACACCACTCCTCCACTCCCCTGCTCTCAGAGCAGCCCCGTCCACCCGCAACCAAACATAAAATGGTAGTAACGGAAAGTTATTACCATTTTATGTTTCTGCTTCTCGCACTGCGAGAAGCAGTGGGGCGACGCTCCTCCGCCCTAGTGGAGGAGCCGCCCCTGGTAGTTTCAGAGCTCATGGCAAAGCCTCTGTGACTTGTTGCTGTATAGGGACGTGTGCAATTCACTTAATTTGCTTTTGTGTAATTATGTGAAATTTCAGCAAAATTACCCATAATTATGTGAAATGCAGATCCACATTTAGAGCTATATTTTAATGCAAAATGCGTCCTTGTCCCAATTGTTGATGTGAGGTCACATTTCAGAGTAAAAGATTGCATGAAAACACGAGTGGTGAAGGGACAGCTACTCGTGTTCTGACTGTAGGTATTATTCTTGCACGCTCATCATAAAATGCTGCCACAATGGTGCACAAATCTGCAATGTGCGTTGTTGGAAATGGCCCTTTTTGCAGGGTTATCCCCAAACTTTTTGCTTCTTCCTCCTATTTTTTCCTGACCCGTGTTTGTTGGCTATAGGACTTTGGGCACTTTACCACTGCTGATCAGTGCTAAAGTGCATATGCTCTCTGTGTAAATTGTTATTGTGATTGGTTCTCCATGATTGGCATATTTTATTTACCAGTAGGTTCCTAGTAAAGTGCACGGAGTGTGCCAGTGCTGGTAAATCAGATGCTACTAGTGGGCTTGCAGCACTGATTGTGCCACCCACATGAGTAGCCCTGAAAAGATGTCTCAGGCCTGCCACCCCGGTGCCTGTGCGCAGTTAGTTAACTGCCATGTCGACTTGGCAAATGCACCCACCTGCCAGGCCCTAGCCTTCCCTTTTCTTACATATAGGGCACCCCTATTGTAGGCCCAAGGTACCCCCCTGGGCAGGGTGCAGTGTATGTGAAAGGTAGGACATGTACTGGTGTGTGTAACATGTCCTGATAGTTAAATACTGCCAATTTCGTTTTTCACTATTGAAAGGCTATCTTGCCCCATAGGACAGAATGGGGAATGCTTTATAACATTTTACAAGCATATCTTCCCAAAGGGATAAGATAGAAAAATGGACTTTGGTATCCCTGAACTCTTAGAAAGTGGCTATTTTCTTGTTCAACCATCCTGTGTGCCTCTGCCTGTTTATGGATTGACTGTCTGGCTTTGGAGTGACAGGGGCTGGGGAGGGTGCAGTGGCTCCAGGAGTCTGGATGAGTCAGCACTAGGCTGAATAGGCCTGATCTGCATTTGGAGTGGTGGGAGGAGTAGCACCTGTACCTGAATAGGGCTGTGCCTGCCTTCCACAATGCTGGCTCCGCCCCCTTGTGGTGTGTCTGGAGCCAAGGCTCACACTGACAATGGATGTTGTTGTGCACTTTCAGAGTGCCCCACAGAACTGGTTTGAACTGGGCTCAGAGCCCCTTGCACAAAGAGAACAAAGACATTTTGGGGTATAAGAATCAGACCTAAAACCCCAGACTTTAGATCATACCTGGAATTCAAGAGGAACCTTTGCCAAGGAGAAGAGCTGGAGAGACTGAGGAGAAGTACTGCCCTTGCTGTGTGTCTGGGGTTGGCCTGCAGTTGCGGTTTCTGCCAAGGAAAGGAGAAGGACTTTGCTGTGTGCTGTGTCCCCTGCTTGAAGGAAATCTCCAAGGGCCTGAAGTGTGCTGGCCTCCTGTTAAGAAGTCTCAGGGACACAAAAGACTTCCTGCAAATCTGCTGATGCTGCTGGACTCTGCCATCTGTGAGTCCTACCCTTGCCTGAGGTGCCTCCTTCCAGTTACAAGGCCTCAGAGGTGGGTTTTGCAGCTAATCTCTGCAAGAACCGGCACGAAGCATCGCAAAGCCGTGCAAAGTCTCTCGGAACCGACGCCGGACGACGCAAAGCCTCGCTGAGTCTCGCCGGGCGACGCAGTCTCGCTGTACAGCCCCCAGCACCGACGCCGGACGGCGCGAAGCCTCACAGAGCGACGCATCACCTCCGGTGTGTCATGCATCGTACCTGTGCACCAAGTTTTCCACGCATCACCCGCAGACCAGAATCGTCTTGGATTTCGACACCTCACTTCCCCCTACAGTCCGGATTGGAAGCATCACTTCTCCTGTGTGCAGCAGAACTGTTGCCTTGCCTCCCCAAGGACTCAGGAACTGACGCATCGCTGTGTTTCCCAACGCTTCCTTTCTCTGCGGCTGTTTGGCCTTGTGAATTTTTATTCATCTTCAGGTACTTTGTGTAACGCATCCATAGTTTTCTATGGTACAAGTTCTTGAAACCTTTTGAAAGACATTTTTAACTGTGTATGTTGGATTTTTGTCGTTTTGATCTTGTTTAGTTTAGATAAAGATATTTTATTTTTCTAAACTGGTGTGGTGTCCATTTGTGGTGTTTTCACTGTGTTACTGTGAGTGTTGGTACAAATACTTTACACATTGCCTTTGGGATAAGCCTGTCTGCTCGTGCCAAGCTACCAAGGGGTGAGCAGGGGTTATCTAAAGTGTTTATCCTCCTTACCCTGACTAGAAGCAAGGGTCCCTATTTGGATAAAGGTACCTACCTCTGCCAACTAGAGACCCCCATTTCTAACATGCGTAATAGTGTAATTTCAGGAATTTTTACATAACAGGTGTTAGACCTGTGCACAGTGCAGCACGCATGCAAAGTCGGAAAAGGAAGGAGAAATGATCCTTCCTTGCGCCGAGTTGAAAAGGGCGCAGCTTTCTCACGCTAAACCCAATCTGCTGTATTTAGTAAATTGGGTTTAGCATGAGAAAGCTTGGGTGGTTGCATGGGAAAGCCAATGCACCACCTTTGGTACGCCCCCATGGTGCAAAGTAACGCAAAGCTATGCGCTGCTTCGCATTACTTTTACGTTATTTCCAGCGCTAAACAAGCTAAGCGCTGGAAAAGAAATTAGGAAAAAAAGATTTTGCGCCATTTTGCATCACTTTAGTGACGCAAACACGGCGCAGAATCTTACTAAATCTCCCTCCAAGTGTCCACAGTGTGAAATGCCCCTGAACGCCATAGTTATCACCTTATATAAGAAATGCAATTGTCTATATTCAGTGACAGTATGCATCACCTGTTTGTTTAAGCAAGTCATTATACAGTTTACATTTGTTGATTTATATTTCAGGATATTGCTTAAATCAAAAAAACTAGACAGAGGAAAGGAGGATGAAAGAATTCTGCTTTCATGGCCAGTATGTTAACTGTTGAGGAAGACTCAGCTCCTGGTTCCAATTTTCCAAACTGGCCAATCTGTTTGATCCTGGGCGCATAAACTCACCTCTACCTCAATCACTTCTCTTAAAAAATCTGAAACGAAGAGAAATAAACCAATCCCAAATATTACGTGAGACATAAAAGAGGGCATTTACCTTCATGTTTGAGGATGATTGCAAGTCGACGAGAAGGGGGCGGGGGCAGTTATGCATTGATCTCATGCCAACTATCTGTCACTTTGGCCGCCATTACAGCAGCGCTAAGGGTAACCTTGAGGCCACTGCTTGAACTAATTTAACCGTTACAATGCAGAGAGGGCCTCACTCTCAACCTCTGAGGTACGGTTGAAAGGTAACTTTATCCCACCAAAGTTGCAAAGTTCCAGACACTGGAATATCTGTACTAATCTTTGTCTTCAAAAATGTCACTTCAATAGGATCACATGAAAAGCACTAAAACTTCAAGTCCCATGATGCATTGAGTTGTTATCAAAAACCAATGACTGTAGCTCTTAGTTCTAGTTGCCATGGAATCATCTGGCAACCGTATCTGAAGTGCAAAGCTTATCAAGAAAGGTACGGCAAACCTCACTGCAATCATCAAATGTTGGCCAGGGTGTGGCGAAACGACCAGAGCTGCCGACTTTGGAGCTGGGGAACCAGGTTCGAGTCTCGGCGTCGGCACAGCATCCTGTGATTCTGGGCAAATCACTTCATCTCCCTGTGCCTACCACAAAATGAATGTGTCCTTGTGTAACGTAACTGGTGCTCATGTAAAGCGCTCCAATACCTTCGGGTCGAGTTTGCTCTATACAAAACTGCAACAACAAAAAAACATTTGGGAGGCAGCAAATTATTTCTTAACCAAGGGTGCAAAAAAACTCAGCAGTGGCTCCTAGAACGCTCTTACAGTGAGCCTTTGAGACACTAGTAAGTGCCTGTGATTTCCTTTCCTCTCTGCTGCATGGGGCTCAATATTTGATTGCTATGAAGGGCTCTTGCGGCAGAAAACATACGAGAGAGCCTGCGGCGTAGCTTCAAGGGGGAGTTGGTGGCGTTACCTCCCCCCCACCCCCCCTAATAACTCTATTCGATAGTGAATAGTTGGAAACATGTTTTCAGTCGGGAATGGTGAGGAATCTGTCAGATTTCACCTGGGATTTTTACATACACATACAGACAAACACACACACAAACATACACACACACAATGTCTCTCCTGTGTTTTGAAGGTCTTAAAAAATGAAGTAAATGAAGAAAATGAAATAACAAAGCATTTTGTTTCAAGTACCACATAACAATGCGCACCCCGCTTCCTTTCCATCGTCTTTTAAACTACGCCACTGCTTCTTCACTGCTTCTCTCATAATGTATTTTAACCAGGCGCGGCCGGCACAAGTAACAGCAGTGGGGTGGGGCGAGGGGGGGGGGGGAAGAAGAGTGAACAGACAACGCACTGGCCTAATGAAACTTGAGGAGGCCCCCCTGCAAGGTACATGGAGGAGCCCCCTCCGAACTCAATTGGGAGCTCTCTGGCCAAAACACTGTGCTGAGGGGGCCTCCTGGAGCTTTGCCCCCCTCCGCCCAGCAGGGGCTGCAGGGGCCTGTGTTATGCCACTGAGACAACGGGATAGGGAAAGTAAAATAAAACAATGTAAAAACACTTTCCTTGCGCGTGCCAGTCGGCGATGCGCAGGGAGCAAGGTAAGTGTTTTTTTTTTATTTTACTTTCCCTATCCCGTCGTATATGTCCACTTGCCCCCCCACCCCTGCCCCGCCTCACAGCTGTTACCTGTGCTGGCCACGCCTGATTTTAACATGAAATGCCAGCATGGTTGTTGGAAAACCTGGCATTCATACCCCCTACACCCCACCCCCTAAGCTCACTCACCAAGCTACGCCCCTGGAGAGAGCTTTATAGGTGCGTTGAGCACACAGTCCTCCATGGTGTACTGTTTGGGGAGAGATGCTGTACCCAGGGCCCCTCCTCGCATCCACGCGGCGGTACGTTCCTGCTGTCACAGTTATGATTCTGTAACAAGGGGATTTTGTTTGATAGCAGCCCGTTGTCAAGCAGATGAAACAGGCGCCATCCCGTCTGAGTGCCAGGGCTGCATAAATCACTGTCCGGGACATTCATTCTTATTGACAGATCCATTCCCGGCTGCAGATCTGCGCAGGGACATGCCACGGAATGCTAATGCCGGTGCTCACGGCGCAGGGCACCGTCTGTGTCACACCTCAGGGTGAGATGGGCGGGAGGCGCACCAAGTGAGATGAATCAGCAGGGGCGTCACTTCAGGGGCTTCTTTGGAGTGTCACCCCCACCTAATAAATCTATTCTACCCTAAATAGTTGGAAACAGGTATTTTCAGTCGGGTATGGTGAGGAGTCTATCGGATTTCACCTAGGATTTTTACATACACACACAGACAAAAACACACAAAGACACACACATAGACACACACAAGCACTCACACACACACATTGCTTTGAAGGTTTTAAAAACAAAATTATTATTTTATAAAGTTATTTGTTTTAGGTACCCCTTACGCTCTGCACCCCCGCTTCCTTTCCACCGTCTCCTAAACTCCGTTTCTGCAACGCTTCTCTTAAAATGTACTTTAATGATATGCCAGGTGTCTCACCAAATCTTATTCGAGTGCATGCAGGACACTGGCATAGGAGGTGTCAATATTTCCTGGTTTGCTTCCTTCCTATCTGAGCGCTCTTTTAAGGTAATTTCTCCTCGTATAGCTCCCAACCTCATGCGTTACAGTAAGCCATCCCTAAGGGCTCGTCATTAAGCCCTACACTGTTTAACATACACATCCAGCCTCTAACACAAGATGTGGAATCTTCGGGGCTTACGCTGGTATCATATGCAGACAATAGTGTTAGACCCATCAGTTTCTGGCCAGCTGGGACACATCGAAACAGACAGAATTCACCATTCTAGATAGGATGAGTTCGATACACTTGTCCGATAACCTGTGCTCACACTTGGGTAGCTTGGCACAGAGCAGTCAGGCTTATCCTCAGGGTCAAAGTGAAAAGTATTGGCACAACTCCACCCTCACAACACACTGAGTACACTACAAAAAGACTCTACACCATATGTATAAACACTGGTCTTTGTATTACACACACATTGAAATCAAAACAACATGCACATTGGATATATGCTTTACAGTTATATGCAATTGTTGAACTCTCCAATTAGCAGCAGAATAGCATGAACATATATGTACTAGTCATAGGTATTCACTTGGCCTGTTATCCCCTCAGCTTCATAAACAACATAAACCCGTACTTCCCCGAGGTGTTCACGATCCAAGCAATCTCTCCCACATCAAAAGCGACAAAAACATATATGCAGGCTGTTCAGAGTTATTCCACTTTCCCGCTAACACATTAGCATTGAACTCAACATTCCCAATATCGCATACCCCGTACAGCTGTAATGGTCAAGAAATCACAGGTTTTGATTAAGCCTCGTGACCCAGCCACTTAGCCATTCAAACTACACCAGCCAATAATACACATTGCATCCACTGGCGACACTTTGTTTAGATTGTTGGGACCACCTAAAGCAAAATTAAAAAGTTGCTTAGTTTTGTCCATCCAGATTAGGCCTTCAGGCACCCAGCAGCACCTTCACGAGTGCGGGATCACTATCCCCCTCTACACCCCCCGTAGGCAAAAGACTGTGACACCAGAAGCTGGTGCGCTTCCAAGTTGGAGAAATGTTTCCCCTCAGGTGAAGGTGTGAGCTGTAGTTGCTCCAGGCAGCCAGCCGTGGGTGCACACAAGGCCCAACGAGACCCCTTGGGTCCAGTCATGATATTCTCCTCAACAGAGTACCTTGTGGCATGGGTCCGGGTAGTGGGACTTGGTGACCTCGAACGGAGGGCATGATGTCAGGCACTGTGGTCCTCCCGATCTGGAGGTCGGAGACAGTCTAGGCTTCCAACTCAGGTCCCTGGAACTTGGCAAACTTCCCCCAACACCCCTTATAAATAACCCAGTATTTGTAAAGCGCAAACTAATCACCCCTAAGGGTCTCAAGGCACTGGGGGCCGTCGGGGAGATTAAGTGAGCTATTGCCCAGAGTCACATGATGCTGAGATGATCAAGCCGTGAGCCCCGCGCTCCGGAGTCAGCCGCCCTGGCCGCTGCGCCACACCTTTCCCACCCCTTAGTCACCACACCCTATAGAGTGTGAGTTAGCACAGGTTTCCAGTTGCAAGCACGGGTCCCTCAGACTCAGCAAACTTTCCCAGCACTCCTCAAGCTCCTCACGTTCCGGCACCCCAAGTGGGCCGCTGATCTCTACGAGCACACTCCTCTCCACAGTGTGATTACTGCGTATGTCAGGACGGTCCTTGTCCCAACCGATGCTCACTTCCACCCGTTTCCCCCGCACCCTGCGTGGTCCTTACACTCTCATGGAAATAGGGAGATCCTTTCTGTCCCAGGGATCTCATGGACAGGAGGCCAGCCAACCAGCCCTTGGAGAGTGCTTAGGGACCTGGGCCATGACAGTTGGCAATTAGCTGCAGGACATCAACATCCCGGCAAAATCCACCAAGTGATAGTCCCCTTCCTAGAGCACGACAAGCCCCAGGCCACCACTAGTCTGTGGATTATTCAGTTGCAGTCCCTGCTGCCCCAATGGTTCCTTTTCTCGATGTCCCAGAGTTGAACCAGTGTAGTATGGTTCCAATCCCTAAAGCGTCTCTCACTCCTGAGAGCAGAGTCCCAGTAGTTATACCCACAATGGCCTTTGAAGATGAGAGCAGTTCAAAAGGCCACCTTTGAAATGCATAGGCCCTCTCTAAATTTTGTCCTGTCTGCCATCCTACCCTGGGAGGCTTGATCAATATCTTTATCAAGACCCTTCCCCTTGGAATGTAAGTGCCAATTCCACCCACTCGTATCCATCCCATTAGGCCCCTCAGAGTCAGAGGTCTGCAGTTTTCTTTGAGCCCCTAGTTTATGGCCTCCTATCAGGAATGCACAGATGTAGCTGTCCCCCCAGCACCCAGATGTGGATTGGAGACAAACTGACAGGCACACAGAGCCACGAGCACAGAAATGCCCACTTTCCCATTAGTTTTGTTGAATCCACTCACATGACCGGAGAGGATTTGCTATTACTAACTCATCAATATCAAACACTCTACTACTACTCTTCTGCACGTAGAAAATACTGCTCAATAGCCTTTCCACTGGTCCCCCATGTTAATCAATGTGAGAAGCTGGCCCCACCATACCGAACACACCATCCGGTGTCATTCACTACCAGTGAATGTAGCGCACCCTTGCCCATGCCCTGCCTTTGCACGACACCGCATCCTGCCCCCAGGGAGTACTCCGTAGAGTGAGAGACATGCAGAACCTGGGCAAGTGGCTTTATAAATGCCAAGCAGAGTAACAGTAACCTGCACACACAAGCCCCGCCAGGGCAAACCTGTGGCACGTTTGAAGAGCTACATCCGTGGGTGGCACAACCAGTGCTGCAGGCCCACGGAGGAGCATTTGAGTTACATGCTCTAGGCATATGTCTTACCTCTAGACAGGGAACTCAGATCAGCCAATCATATATTCACCAATCACCAGTATGTATATGACAATCCCAGGGCTTTGGCACTGAATAGCAGTGTCAAAAGTGGTCAAAGTCCTAAGACTAGCACATAGAGCAGCGGAAAACCAGGAGGGACAAAAGCAAAGAGTCACGGGAAAGCACCCTAGAAAGGCCATATCCAACACCCAACTTGTACTTTCACTCTCGGATAATCTATTGCACGAGACAACCAACTTTCAAAATGGTATGCTTGTGGTGGCAGAGTGGATGAATAACAACTGTCTACGCCGCAACGCTAATAAGACCGAAATTCTCCTTCTAAGCAAACAAGCTCTTTCTTGGGCTGCCCACTGGTGGCTGTTTCCCTCGGGCCTCCCCCCAAACCGTAATGCTCCATAAAAACACTTAGGAGTTTGGTTGGATAGCACCCTGGCCTTTGAGGGCCAAGCCAAATCAGATGTTGGCACCTTTTTTGGACTCTTGAGAAGCCTCAAACCGATCCAGGTCCTTTTTGACCCCCGAACCCGTCAAATCATCATTCATGCGGATATTTTGTCCTTGCTGGACTATTGTAACATCTTGTACCTAGAAACCAATAAATCCTTTACTAAAAGACTCAAGCTGGCCCAAAATGAGGCTGCCAGGCTGCTTTCCTCCCTCCCCAAGTTCTGTTCTGCCTGTGGACTTCTTCGCAGGTTACACCGGCTCCCTGTGGATAAGCGCATTCATTTTAAGACTCTTTGTATCGCCCATAAGATTCTTTACTCCCAGGGGGCCCCGATCCTGAGCCATCTTTTTTCATCTTATCGACCCATACGTTCTCTGCACTCCATCAACCTCAACCTGGCCATTGTTCCGCAAAACAGAAGAGTAAGAGTTGGGGGGAGGGGGGTACCTTCTTTCTACCGCACTTCCTCTCTCCATCAGAAACATCCAAAACCATTTATTTTTCAGGAAATCTCCCAAGACATGGCTTTTCTCTATCTAGCTCCTCTCCCCCATCCTTTCGGGTGTTGGCAGGTGCAGTTGTGTGCTCTATGGGCCTAGCGCTGGGAAGCCCCATTGTTGGGGCAGCTATGTGCTCTACAAATTCTATAACATAACGTATGCCAGCATGGTTTTTGGAAAACCTGGCACTCACCCCCTCCACAATCTTACTGACTAAGCTACGCCCCTGTGAATCAGTGAGACTGAGGCGGAAAGGTGGCACAGCAGAAGACAGGGCAGGTGTGACACAGAGCCAGGCAGACGTCACTGCAGTAGACAGGGCAGGTGTGTGTGACCGAGGCAGGCAGACGGAACTGGCGGGGACAGAGCAGCTGTGTGTGACTGAGGGAGGCAGACGTCACTGCAGTAGACAAGCCAGGTGTGTATGACAGAGGCAGGCAGACGGAACTGGAGGGGACAGAGCAGGTGTGTGTGACCGAGGCAGGAAGATGGCACTGTGGGAGACAAGGCAGGTGTGTGTGACCGAGGCAAGCAGACGGAACTGGCAGAGACAGAGCAGGTGTGTGTGACCGAGGCAGGAAGACGGTACTGGAGAGCATTGAGTAGGTGTGTGAGACCGAGGCAGGAAGATGGCACTGGAGGGCACGGGACTGGTGTGTGACATCACCAGATGGGAGCCTCTGGAAAAAGCCTGTGTACAGTGCACTCAAAGAGAGACGTTTGTGAGAATCAGACACTCTGGGTCATTGAAGTTGAGACAGGTGAGCTCAGGCACAGAATCATTCCTGTACAATCATGCCAGCCAGGAGATACTGAGATTTAGACACGACGCTCCAGGGACTCTAAGATGAGACAGGTGCATTAAAGCAAAGAGACACGCCAGTCAGCCTGGGACACTGAGGATGAGACAAGTGTTCTCAAAGAAAGACATACAAGTAAGACCAAGCCTGGCAAATTGAGACAGGTGCTCTCAAGCAAATACACATCTGTAAGACTCTGGAAGGGAAGACAGGCACAACCAAACAAAAAGAACCTGGTAAGTCAAAACCAGCTAGGGACACTGAGGATGAGACTGGCGTGTTTAAGCAAAGAGGCAACCATGTAAGATGAAGATAGCCAGGCACACTTAAGATGAGACCAGGCGCTCAAACAAAGATACATACATGCCAGAAGACACTGGATGAGACAGGTCTACTTGGGTAAAGAGAAACATTAAGGTG
This sequence comes from Calotriton arnoldi, assembly GCA_963921515.1. Classification (NCBI taxonomy): domain Eukaryota; kingdom Metazoa; phylum Chordata; class Amphibia; order Caudata; family Salamandridae; genus Calotriton; species Calotriton arnoldi. Next base: position 520,038 of record CAWUFW010005936.1, read on the forward strand.
ACAGAAGGCACAGTTGAAGCATAGGCACACGAAGAAAGAGACACTTTTTGGAGACACAAACAACCAGGAAAAACTCAAGGAGAGACGTATACTCTGGTGAGAGGTAATGCAGATGAGACGTGCACGCGAGCAAGTAGATGTCTCTAAGACTCAGGCATTCAGACCATGAGACAGGTCCACTCATGCAGTGAGGTGCATATGTAAACCTACTCCCGGCTGGAGACAAAGTGTACTCGAAAACAAAGGCACATCGGTGGTACCCAGACAGCCAGGAGACTGTGAAGAGGAGACAGGCAGTCTCAAGTAAGGACACACTCCTGGTGAGAGGCACTGCAGATGAGACATGCACTCTGGGAAAACAGACGTGTGAGGGGGATGCATTCAGGAGACACTGACAGCTTTACTCAAGTATGGAGAAATACCAGATGAGTGTCACAGTAGATGAGACATGCTATCTGTGAGGAAAGACTGACAAGAAGCCCTCAACACAATCAAAACATGCCAGTCCAAATGGATATACCAGTGTGAGCCACATACGGAGGAGGCAGTAGGGAACGGGTGGGCACAGATGGCATCAGTAGCTCTCAAGCCGCATCTATGGTGGCCTTCCAGGAATAAAATAGACAATTCCACACGCTTATGAATTTGAATGGCCAGTAGGGGTGCTATGATCATATACTTGGCTCAACCTCAGCAGTCCCACCTTAATAAAGGCATTGACCTGTCTGGACATCTTATGACTGTGAGTCAGGTAAATCGGCGTCTGCCTTCGTCAAGGTATGAGGCAGTCAATAGGATGGGTAAGGAGCCATAACCAACACACGTCTGTAGCATGAGAGAAGGGATCCTTAAAAAGCAGACATCCAGTACACTTTTGTCCATGATCAACAGAGAAATTATTGAGCCCAGTGATGAGGTATGACAGTCCTCCCAAGGTGCCCGCCGCAACAAAAGCGTGCTCTCCTTCAGATAGCCAGTCCTCTGGGAACTACTCACTTCCCCAGTGTCTGTTGGATATGCCGGGAAAGCCTCACCCATTTAACTGATCAAAGTCCAGGACCTTATGCAGGATTTAATTAGTGATTCTGGAAGGTTCAGCAAAAAGTGGGAAGGACACAGATTCAATTTGTGAATAAGCTTAAGTATACAAAATGTAGTTCTGTACACATGAAGAAAAGAAGGTAAGAAGAGACTTGGGCATTAATTAAGCACTAAAATTATTGCATGAATATTCATACAAGTATTTCAGCAAGGATGGAAAATCCTACAAGGAGATGGTGGTTTTACAAGGACAACTGTGTTGTTTCTCAATTATTCTCTGCCCCAAGATATTGATTTAGTATGTCATGATATACAGTAACTTGGATAAGGCAGAATTAGTGCTGAATAATTTACTTATTGCTTTGTAAATTAGATTGAAAATCCCTTGTTTTAAATGAAACAAATTATTTTTACAGCATTCATTTATTTTTGAACATTTGGTGGGGGCTTTTATACACCATCCTAACCTCATTTGCACTTCTCAATGGTTTGGTTTCTAACTTTGGAAAGCACATTTTTATACGTGCTAAAAATGTTAGTAAGAAGAGTGTAAAAGCTAATATCTTTTAATGACAACCATCAGTCAGCACGTTGAAGTCATGTAGGTTTATTATAAGGAAAGGAGATCCTATCCAACCGCTTTAACTGACTTCAGCTTTCCCTCAACCGCTTCTCCAATCCATTTCCCATTCCACATGACCTTCATTATATTCTAAAGCTACAGTGCTTAATTTGAGCCGGTGGATTCCAGTGCTCAGGACTGGCACTTAATTGCCAACACTAGTGCTTATGGCAGTCTGCCACATTGTGGCGCTGTTTGACTAAATTAAAGATGAGCAGTTGTTAACAGTTGTTAACAGTTGTTTATTAATTAAATAAACATTTAACAGGACTAATACTTCCTGCCTAAGCTTTGGGGGCCTGGAATAGTCTGAATTGTCACTCTTGTAAGAGTTTGATGGTTAGTAGTTGTGTTGGTACTGGTATTTGCAGAGCTGGCAGGGGCAAGTGAGTGGTGAAGGCTGCAGTAGCCTCCTGAGGAGGGCCCTGGCACTTATTTTTTTTACAAATTAACCATTGAAACTACCTAACATACACGCATACAGATCAAAGTGACGATGTATGGTGAAAAGTTATTCACAATTATACCAATGTTAATCTCACACACTTCGCCTCTATAACAATAGGAAAAATTAACATAAACAATAGGCCAAAAAATGCAACAAATAACCATTATTACATATATATATATAAATATCTCTTCTATGTCCTGTACAAAAATAGATCTTACACTGTTAAGCGAACTTGAAATAGCGAAATCGAAAACAATGTCATTCACATTGCGTAATCACCCAACTACCCAGGGGTTCGCAGCATCCTGCGTGACCTTCTTGATATTGTTGTTTTTCTGTCAGTCCTCCCATCTTTTGTTTCTGTTCTCTGTATTCTCTCTCACTCTCCCCTTTGTACACAACTATTCTAGTTAGGTTCCATATGCGATGACCCGCTCTGTTTTGACCTAGTTTACGGACATACAGTTTAAAATGCTGGTGTAAGGTGAAAGGTGATACACAATGATACAGATGTCAATACCACAAAGAGGCTTTAGTGCAAGCACACTAGCCTGAAACTTTACAGGGATGGGTATCATGGTACCTTAGAAATGATGGAAGGAAACTGAAATCTAGCCTTTACTAACATAAAATGGTGAAAAAGGTCTGGATTTTCAGAAAGCTACAAATGTTCATATCGACAGAAAATTCCCCCAGGTTGATACAGCTGAATATGATTTTAAAGCTGGCCGTTTGTCAGGAACGGTTATCTCTTTAGAATAATTCACGACAAAATTTCTTACAAACAAAAACTGTGAGATTTCAGATATGACCAGCCGATGCGAAAAATGAAAATAATGGAATCTGCTTTTTTATCCGTGACTGTAGATTGAGATCATTCTCTTGAGTGGAGGTGCAGAATTATGAGTCGTAAGTAGGGAGGACCAAAATATCAGCAGGAAGGTATCCATAGGAAAGTGTAGGTTTCCTCTAGCTAACTCAACACAAGCATCACCTCTTGACAAACTACAGTGCTTAATTTGAGCCGGTGATTTCCGGTGCTCGGCAGGCACGTAGGGGCATATTATCAACGGCCAGCGATAATTATCGCTGGTCGTGATTAGCGACGTATTCCCTAACGCAGGCTATCTCTGGAATTTATCGCCCTGGTAGCGCGTTATTAACAACGCGTTTCTCCAGGGCGATAAAAATTCCAGAGATAGCGAGGTTATCGCCGTTTTGCAGGGAACATCGCTGGTTTTCCAGCGATGTTCCCTGCAAAACGGCGAGTAACCTTGCTGATACGACCCTGTGATCGTATCAGCAGAATCCACCTCCTATGTCTAACATAGGTAAGTCAGGATTGCAGCAGACGTTAGATTTTGGCGAAAACGGCCGTTTTCGCCAAAATTTAACGTTTGCTATAATCCTGTGGGCTGCCTTGTAAATATCGCGATGTGAACATCGGCGATATTTGCAACGTAGCCCATCCGGGGTACGCCCAGTAACGCCCACTTTGCATCTCATTAGAGATGCAAAGATGGGCGTTGGGGGAAAGGGCGATAATGCAAGTATTCACGCGATAGCGTGACCTTGCTAATTAGGCGATAAGATTATCGCCGCTTTTCGTCCGAAAACGGACGCTAAAGCGGCGATAATTGTTTATCGCCTCGTTGATAATATGCCCCTTAATTGTCAACACCAGCACTTATGATAGCTGTTACATGGTGGCGCTGTTTGTGTTTTTTAGAATTGAGCAGCACAATAGTTGCTTGATAATTAAAAATGGCTAATACATGTTGCCCACGCCATTATTATAGCTTTTAGGGCCTCAAACAGTCTGAATTGTCACAGATGTAGCAGTGTTAGGGTTATTAGTTGTGTAGGTACCGTCATTGGCAGTGCTGGCAGTGACAATGGGTGGTACAAGCTGCAGTAGGCTCCTGACGAGGGCCCTGGCTCTTACTTTTTTTTACAAATTAAGCACTGGCAAAATATATGTACAAATATATTGTCACGGAATGCAGATGTGGAGTTAAAAAGAGCAGACCTATTCTTAACTATATATACTTACCTCCTCAACATTTTAGTGTTTGTTAATTTGACCAACATCTTCTAGTAAGTTTTTATTGCAGGTTACAACTATTATTCTGTGAAGCTGTTGTCATTGAACCTTCCTGCTTCATAAACAGTGAATTCTGGAACAACACTACACGTCTATTATGGTCCCATAATATTGAATGTTGACCTGTAATATTGAATATTTGTGTGCTAATTTAATAACACAACATATAAAGCACCTCGCCAAACTATGTTGAATATTGATAAATGTCTTTATTAGTGATTGGTAAAAAGATATAGCATAAATCTTGAGTTTTGAAGTCCAATTAAAAGTTTGTAACGCCCCTTATTTACTTGAATTCTGCCCATTTTGAAGGGACAAGTTGGAGTTAGTTTAGCTTACAACCATCACAGAGCCTAGATTTCTGGCCTGCATGTGCCCCTTTTGCACCGTTGCAAGTTTCCTTCTCAGATGCACCTACTCGTCCACTAATACGCACAGGGCAGGTGCGCATAGAAATTGTGTCCGCCGTTAGCATCTCTGAACCTGATGTTCTCTTCATTCTATCGACTGCAGGATGTATAGGATGACTTTCTTCAGATGCCTCGTTCTGCAATATTCTAAAACCTTTGGAGGTCAGATTTCTCATGCACCATCTTTCAAGATAACATATATTTATATAGCACTTCTTCACCCAAAGGTATCTTGGCACTGAATAGCAGATGTTTATTGTTAACCCATTCAATAGCAATCTTTTTACCAACCTCGTAAGGATGAAAGGCTGAGTGCACACTAGGAATCAAACCTGTGACTACTGGAAGCAACTGTGCCCTGCAGTTATGTTATGTTATGTTATTTTATTTTTGTATAGCGCATATACACCAACAGGTCTCTTAGCGCTTTGGAAGAAGCGGGACAGCTTCAAGGCGGGGAGGTCTTCATGGTGTTGAGAGATCATATGTTGTATCTAATGCTTCCCTAAAGAGGATAGTTTTAAAGTGGGCACATTAGTCTAATGAGCCGTCAATGAAGCATCCTTTAATTCTCAGGCGTGTAACAAGAGGCTCAAATTCATTCCTTCTGTACATGCAGGATTTGCTGTCAGTACCGAGAGAGGTGGTAGTAGTTAGCGGTCTAATAGTTTCTTCACAGAGAGTACTAGCCCCTAGAGAAGATTCTTGTGAACAGGAGAAGATATCAAATAAATGGAAATACCCGACTACAAGAACACCTGTCCTCATCAAAAAGGTTACCTAAGCAAAGAGGATTGCATCTGTACCTCTCTGACAACAGGGCCCCCATTGCCAAAGCCATTTGAGCACCTGAGCTGAATTTACATATGCAAAAGGCCTGTTTTATGGGTGTACATTCCCATTTTGGATTCACAAAACATGAACTGAGATTCACAAATTGATTTATTGTCAAATAATATGTCACCAGCTTGGAGAAATATTAGGTGTGAGTAAATCTGGTACCAGGGGTGGGAAAGAGGGATTCAATGGAAGGTATATTTGCCAAAAAATTGAATCTCCCATAGATTTGAGTGTTTGTGAGTATTCACAAACTTTTGTAATGATATTTTTACCCTGGATAAGAACCAAAATGTACTTCCGTTAAAGGCTGGTGTTAGTCCTTATTCAGGAGATGAATGGGGAGAAAACACCCCCAACATTGGTAGAGCTGTAAGTGAAGGTGTTTTACGCAGAAAAACTGTATTTTCCTTTTAATTGAGCATCATGCAACCATCTTACAATAGTATCCCAAGAATACAAGCGTGCTTATCTGCAGAATGTGTGGATTCGCAAAAGCATTTAGAAGAAACAGTACTACAGGCTCACTCTTTTGCAAACGTTTGCATATGTTTGTGAATCGGTCACAAATTTTCCAACTCCTCAATAGTAAAAGTGCAAAGAGTACAAAGTCCTTTCTATTTGTTCTTATGGTATAGGACTATTTCCTGAATATCCACATTCTATGCCATTTTAGATGTTTTTGGGCTAATTTCCAAAGGCATGAAAGAGAAGGAAAAAAGGGACTACGAGAGCACCCCTTTACCTCTGACGCCACCCCAAACACCCGAACAAAGTTCACCACCTGCATGTCCAAAGTCATCAACTGGATGAAATTCAACTGCCTGAAACTCAACTCTGACAAGGAAAAGGTGGTACACTTTGGAAAAGACACCTCACTATGGACTGCAGCCCGGTGGCCAGCTGAACTAGGGACAGTACCAACCTGCCTAGCTAAGTCAGGAACCCACTGTCATGTGTTCCCTTTAGGGCCCACTTAGTTTGCTCATATTTAGTTTGCATGCACATTTAGGCTGCTTTGCTTTGCACATGTTACGCTTGGCATGTTTATTTTTGTGTCAAGCCATTATTTCAGAAAAGCAGTCCACATGTTTTTGTTATTGCTTCAGGCTGTCAGAACATATTGTACAACGTCAAACAGCACTGTGTTCGGTCTTCGCTGTGATCAGGTTAGAAAACGTACTTTACACTTAGACACAACATACATTTGCATCTGCTGTTTTTAAAAAGGCACCTCATAACATATACACAGAGACGGGCCATTTTGAAAACAGAAAAAGGACATTCTAGCACAGCAATGGTCCAGAGACGACAGGGCTGTACCGGCTGACATGTAGAACAACTATTTATGCATGACAGGTATGGGGTCCCCCACTCATCCCAGAGATCTATAATATACCACTGTGTTTTCATTGTGAGGGTGGGCTGAGGCAAATAACTATTTCACCATGGTAGGACTTCTTATTGTTTATAGTTTTCTTGTATTGCTCCTTACGCTGTTGGGATGCATCTGTTTTCTGGTTGCAGCGCAGATGTTTTATAATAGAGCACAATAAGTTTTCAATAAATATTGTAAACTGTTTTTGTGTCTTTTTTGTTTATTATGGAAATGCATGAGTGAGAAAACGAAAGGTTGACCATCTGTTTCTACGGTTCCCTGAGGGGACTAGAGTGTTGTGTTATGGAGTGCTAACTTACCTGTCACTCTGGGAAGAGCTAGTCTGAATTGGGGCTCATATGTACTGATGTGGTGTGGTGACTCAGTCCCTACATACATAGGTAGTGATGTGGTATGGTGACTCAGTTCCCATATTCTGTGGTCTCAGGCAAAGTTCTGTTTACAAACAGAATCCATGCAACACCAGGAATAGTGGTGGAAAACCCACTCTCGATGGCCAGCCTGATAAACCCAGTCGCCTTCTCCTGCATCCACATCCTCAAGCTCTTAAGAAAAACCTTCAGACGGCTCCGGCTCAACATCAGTTGAGCTGTCATGCATGCCCTGATTACCAGCAAGCTGGACTTTGGGAACGCACTCTATACCGCCATCACTGCACTCTCACCAAGAGACTGCAGGTCATGCAAAACACAGCAGCCGGAGTCATGCTCAAACCGCCAACCACACCCAACATTTCCACACATCCCAAAGACCTCCACTGGCTCTCAGTCCACAAACCTGCACTCCTCAAGCTCTTCACACACACAAAGAAAGCCCTACACAATAAAGGCCCTGCATACCTGTAAAGCTGCATCAGCTTCCACACCACTAAAAGAAACCTCCACTCTGCCAGTCCCCTGCATGCCCATGCTCCCGCATCTGAAGAGCTAAAACCAGTGGACATGCTTTCTCACACCTGGCCCACAAAGCCTGGAATGACCACTCCCCGCACATCAGAGCTGCCAGTTCAGTCCTTGAATTCTGTAAAAAACGGAGAACCTAGTTCTCCTAATAGGTCCCATCTATGACAGCCTCATCCTATGAATGTCAGGAAACCCTCCCAGGTGATATGCACACCCTGCAAATACACATACTATAACTTAATGTAATATTCTCTGGCTTACCACATCGCACCTCAATTTCACATTTTAAAATGAGGTGACATATTTCTGGGCACCAGAGGTCCATACTTTGTGTTTGTCCTTGACAGGCAGCTTCATGCTCTTACTCTGTACATATCCCAGGCATAATTGTTATCACATAATCAAGGTGTTGGTATGCAGATGATAACAGTTGAAACCATCTTTCAATATTGTTACTCTGCCAAAAAGTGGTGTTTGCATTATGGAAAGACAAAACATGGACACCAGCACACATGCAGACATTCAGGACAATCGCCAGTAGCACATAAGGTGTGACAAGGCCAAGCTCATGGTCATCTCAGAGCCAGAGTGGGAAGAATGGGGCCCTGTCTTCAGCTAGTGAGGCCAGTATGGTAACCCGTGCTACCTTCCACACATTTATTGTTGCTGCATAGTGTTAAATGGAAGGAGGGCCTTATACAATAATAAGTGACCCCTGTCTCCAGGGCAGCAAGGCATCCACTTCTGCCCATGTCAACTGAATCCTGCAGTAAATGAGGAGCATGTGGAGCACTTTAAGGGAAGTACAAGCTTATAAACCATCATGTGATTCAGTGTTAAATTGTAAATATTTCAACCAGGACAAGGAGACACCAGGCATTCAAGATTGATGAACAGTCATGCAATACAAGGGAAGCAGTAAGACCATTAATCAGTCATGTAAGGCAGCTTTAAGTAGTATCCATGTGTGTGCATGTAACCTATATGTCAAAGGAGTGGCCCAGTAGTCCATTCTTCACCTTGTATCAGTGCCAGTGGGTTTGCTCCTCACAAAACCACCTTGTGTCATTAAGGGAAAATTCTGATTATAGTGTGTCTTAAATATAAATGCTCTCTACTATATCTTATATTGTATGATATCGCTGGTTCGATGTAAGAATGTGAGAACTGCTGGAAAGTTTAAATAATAGGCGCTGTTTTCAGGGATTCAGGATGTGCAAGGAACCTCAAAATGAACATAGAGATAGGAAAAAAAAGTAATATGTTTACTGTGCCTTACAATAATGCTTGGTGTTTTCTGAAAATTGTAGTGCAGAGAATATCAACGTAACTCCTCTGTTCTTTAATTCTTACCTGAATGCAACTCTAGGTTACTTTTCTGTTACCTGTAAGACCATGTTAGCCAGAGACACTGAAAATCTGAAAGGTGTACTTAAGTGAAGAGACAGTTCTGCAAGATCGTGCTAGTCAGGGACACTGAAGATGAGACAGGTGATCTCAAGCGAAGACGCACGCCTGTAAGACCAAGCCAATCAGAAGACACTGAAGAGGAGACAGGTGTTCTCATACAAATAGACTCCCCAGTAAGACCAAACCAACCAGGAGACACTGAAGAGGAGACAGGTGTTCTCCTACAAATAGACACACCAGTAAGACCAAGCCAACCGGAAGACGCTGAGGATGAGAAAGGTATTCTCAAACAAATAGACACACCAGTAAGACCAAGCCAACCGGAAGATGCTGAGGATTAGACATTTCTTCTCATACAAATGGAAACAACAATAAGACCAAGCCAACCAGGAGACACTGAGGATGAGACAGGTGATCTCAAGCAAAGACACACACCTGTAAGACCAAGCCAACAAGAAGACACTGAAGATAAGACAGGTGTCCTCATACAAATAGACACACCAGTAAGACGAAGCCAATCGGAAGACGCTGAGGATGAGACATTTCTTCTCATACAAATAGACACACCAGTAAGACGAAGCCAACCGGAAGACGCTGAGGATGAGAAAGGTATTCTCAAACAAATAGTCACACCAGTAAGACCAAGCCAACCGGAAGACGCTGAGGATTAAACATTTCTTCTCATTCAAATAGACACACCAGTAAGACCAAGCCAACCGGAAGACGCTGAAGATGAGAAAGGTGATCTCAAGCAAAGACACACACCTGTAAGACCAAGAAAGCCTGGGACATTAAGGATGAGACCAAGCCAATCAGGAGACACTTAGGATGAGACATGTGCTTTCAAACAAAAAGACACAGCTTCACAATATAAAGCCAGTCATGAGCACTGAAGGCGACACAGGTGAGCTCAAGCAAAGATGCGCGCCTGTAAGACCAAGACAACCAGGGACACTGAGGATGGGTCAGGTGTTCTCAAACAAAGAGGCACGCCTGTAAGACCAAACCAGCCAGGAGATATTGCAGATGTGCTGAAGCGGAGACATGTTAGAGTGAGTTATATGTTGCTAAAACGTTTCTAGTCATGCACTCCAAAATGAGACAGAAGAGCTACAACTGCAAACAAAGTCAAAACAGGTAGATGTATATTAAATCTTTTCACAGAGGTGTATCTTCTGCATCAAAAACCAAGCATTGGCAAAGTCAATAGGTCAAGGATTTCATGTGCTAACAAATGCAACATAAACAAATTAGAGCGAGACACACAGGAGGGATCCAGCAGGAGCGGACAGAAAGGGATGTAATTGTAAAGTAGTCAGCAATGCAGTTCAATGCAATCACTCAAGAGGAGACGGAATGATACTCACTAAAAGCCAAAAGCATCAAGTGAGAGATGAGCCACGGCCCGATTGACAGCCTCAAGTAAATAGCTGAAGGATGGTGGTCAAAGAAAGGATGTGTCTGAAAGGGGTGGACCCAACGCCCAATCTATGTCTATTGATAGCAATACGTCTGTTTCACAGCTGACTTGACAACCTCAAACCTGAAAAACACAATCCTTAACCACTCTAAATGCTGATCAAAGGTCACAAAAGTGGCATCTGCAAGTTCCTGGAGGTAATTAAAAATGTGTCTTCTAGTATGGATATGTTTGATCTGGCCTATTTCTGCCCTGTTTTAACCTGGTCACTAATGCATTCTTCCATCAAAAAATACACATTAATTTTTGGGACCTATAATCCAATAAAATGACATTACTGGAGCATGAGCCAGCCTTTATATCAGGGGTGTCAAAAGTAGGTCCCATATGGTGGCATCAATTCCAGATTTCTAGGATAGCCACTGAAAATGAAATTTATATATAATGAATCTAAATGGAAATACTTTATGAAGAGAGTCTGAAAATCTGCCTTAGTTTCAAAATCCAGACATTGTGAAGAAATGGTGGATGCTCTTGCTAGTCAGAACAAAATAAAAGTGGGTCTATCGAAGAAGAATGCTAAACTATATTGGATTTTAAATGGTGCTGAAGTTCTGTTCTGAAAGACAGAGCGTTTGGTAAGCCTTCATTGTCAGGAGTCAGGCTGTAGATGCACAGGCCTGGTTCACCTTCCCAAGGTCGTTGCTAGAATTTGGAAAGATAGCGAGGAGGTCCCACAGCGGGAGGGAAGGCGGACGGAAGAGAGTTAATGAGACCAAAAGGAAGCTTGGCTCCTCTCGCTCGTAGGGCAATAAAAGTGAAGAATGGACCCGATTGGATTTTCAGTTTATCATGGCTGCAGCATAGGTGTCAGATCCAGAGGCATCATTTGTCACTCCAACGTCTGCTGGCATCTGCTAAGCACGCCGCGGAGGAGGCGCGGGGCGGGGGGGTAGGGCCAGGGCTTGCGCAGATAGCCGGCACCAGCCCAATATTTAGCTGTCACTTTAAGGTGAAGTCCATTGCTTCTGGTGATGTAGGGAGGGTGAGACTAGGAGTGACGGGGGAGCATGGCCTCCAGTTAAAGAAGCTTCAGACTGCCAGCTGGAGAGGGACTCTCTAAATCAAGAGGTCACCGCCTCTGTTCTTGTCTGCAATCTCATCCGCTCTTCTCTTTTGTAGCCTGTCCTCATCTTCCATTCATAATTCCTTGAATCTCAAACTCCTTCTTTTGTTTATTTCTTCTACTCAACTCCAATTATTAGCCACTTTGCTTTTTTTCCTTGGTAGCCCTTACTTGGGCAATGTTACCATCCGTTGCACATTCTGGCACGAAGACGCAAATGCCGAGCAACAGCTACAGCTAAAAAACAACTGGCTACAGCAAAGTATTATTATTATCATTAATATTATTTTGATACAATTATATTTGTAATAATAATTGCAATAATTAATACTTATCACAATAACAGTGCTAGTATCATATATCTTCCCCATAATGCTCTTCCTCCGTACAATCCTTCCCCTCTCCTCGTGGTTTCCTCTCCCACCCCTTTCTCTCATTATCTCTAGTCTGTGTTGTCTCCCTTTCTTTGCTCTTGCTCGTCCTTCTCTCGCACCACCATCTTCTGTTGCTATGCTTTACTTTACTGCTCTAACCCATCCATTTTCCAGTCTTTCCTTCCTCTGTCATGTTGCGTTAGGAGTGTTTTGTCTCGCACTGGGTTGGAGCCATCACCGGAAGCTTCAGAGAAAGGAGATGGTACAAAGGCAGACACGTGACACAGGAATGATGGTCAAACACCCCTCCCCCACCTTTTCCCTTCAATATTCCTCTTCATTTCCTCTCAAATCTGCTCTAACCTTTCTGCTTTTCTCTCTCCTTCCATGTCTCTCCTTATACTATCTCCCGCTCCTCACATTTCTCTGTACTTCTCAGCACCACCCTTTGCACCACAATGTCTTAGCTTGACCAGATAAACTCAGGGACAAGTGAGAAATAGAGGTAGGACTAAATGATAGCAATACACATTGACAAATATATATATATGTACACACACACACACACACAGTGTGACAGTCGCTTTCAAACATTTTTAAGTAAAGGATTTGAACATGGTTTATCAAGTAAAATACTGTCCAGCACAGCTTCGTTGATTCTTTCTGAAGGTTTAATGCTCTTGTTCTTTTTGTAACTCTTCAGAAGGCTTCATTTAGAAAACATGAGCTATGGCAGAATGGTGCAACCTCCTCTTTGGCCACAGTCCCCTTCTCCTCTCCATGAACTGAAGCCCCAGCTGACCTTCGCCTGTGGCCTGAAACAAAGAGATTCATTGCTTTTGTTTCAGATATTAGAGGCGCCTGCAGAAGTGAAAGCATCTTCAACATTGCAATCCTGAAATGCAGGAACATGTCTTCCTAAAAACCTTAGGGGCATATTTACGTTCCCTGGCGCATCCCTGCATATCAGCAGGGATGCGCCAGGGAAAATGCGTCACGCAAGTTTACCCTTGCGCCACGTCCGATGCGCCGCATTTACAATGCGGCGCATCGTGGCGCTAGTGATAAGCAGATGCGTGACGCATCTGCCGGGCGGAAGGTTGGCGCAGTGCTGAAGCTGTGTCGCAAGCGCGACGCAACTCCAGCACTGTTCCAACCTTCCCTATCCCTAACATGGTGCGTCAATCCTTACGCCTGCTTGAAGCAGGCGTAAGGATTTGACGCACCAGCGTCGGAAAAGTGACAGCGTGAAATCTTGTAGATTTCACTACGTCACTTTTCCGAGGCGATCCTGCGCCGGAACGCCCCCCCCTGCGCCGGTACGCCCACATGAAACCTGACGCAGGTTTCATGTGGCGCAGGGGTTTACTACGTGACGCATCTCCCTAGATGCGTCACGTTGTAAATATAGCGCAACGCGGCGCATGGTTTGCGTCGCCGCTGCGTCACATGCGTGACGCAACGGCGGCGCAAAAGTGGCGCAAGGGGCTTGTAAATATGCCCCCAAGTATTTAAAATTGTCAAAAGCGTCAGGGCAGACCACTGAAAACCGGGACTGTCCAGGAAATCCGGGATGGCTGGTCACCCTACCCTTTCTACTATCCCCTCCCACCTCCTCTGCTTTTGTTTAAATGTGTTACACTCAAGGCTTTAAGTGGACCGGGTCCTGCTGGTGCTCAGCACCGTCAGTTCTAAAAAGCAGGTGCTGAAATAGGTCTCTATTGAGTTCTTCATTTTTGCCCTCAGGGTGAAAAAAAAGGCAGTGAAGAGTGCCACTCTTCACTGCCTGTGATGTAACTTCAAGGAGACTCGTTGTAGTTCTTTCAGTCTCATCATTTCAGAACTGAAGCATTTTCAGTGTTATATACAACAAAGCCATAGTTGTTATTTATTTATCTTACATAACTAACAACCATTGGCAAAACCAATAGCCCTGACTTCTTGTAGGTGTAATGTTACTTGTTGTATTATATGTCTGTATGCAATGAGAGAATCAGCAAAATACCAGTTGGGCGGCACGGTATGCTAAGCACAGATTTTTACCTGGCGTATTTTTAATCCACACCCTTACTTACATCGGCCACGCCCCATTGAGAGACCCCCTAGTTTTTTCATTCCACTTAAAGCCCTGGTTACACTCCCTCACCTATCTTTTGTCTCACCTCCACCAAACATCTCACCTTTCAGACTTGATCTCTCTGGTTACTTTCCATCAAGACTATCCTGGAGACCTGTCGCCACTGTATAAGGATTACCTGCATGGCAGTGAGGTGCGGATCTTTGGAGGCACTCGCCCAGATCCACGCGGGAGGGCTTTGAGTAAAGAAAGGAGTCCATAGTGAAGGACATTGGTGCCAAAATCCTAGTTTTCCGCCAGCATCATCCTGAGTCTTGACAAGCTGCTTTTACTGTGCTGTAACTTTCTACTGACCAGCTAATCAGATTTATGGCAAAGTGTCATTTACAAGGCATGTTCCTGCCTGCCACATCACTCATCTTTGGTGTAAGGCCGATGTGGCGATGCGTGGTATAAGAACAAAATATGCAAGGGGTGTCTTACAAGTCCTTCTACACAAAATTCCCTTTTAAGCATTTCCAGAGTACAAATTGCCTTGAGCTCTTCATTTTGCAGAATGATTTGTAAGCTGGGCGGGTCTGGTGATCTGAGTATGGGTTTTGATTGGCTGGTATATGGGATGACTGTTGAGAAGGATAGAAGGGGGTGGTCCATGCGAGGCAATGAAAAGTCAGAGATGCGCTGAAGAAGAGTCTCTAACGACTGAAAAATGGAGGTATTTCTCAAGTTTAAAGTACCAAAAAAAGACCTATCATATGGTACCTGAAGGACTTTACTTGCGCTAAGAAAATAAGACTTCTACCTTTGGTCTGCCTTTCATTTTCTTATTACAAGCAGATTTCAGAACTTTTCCATAGTGAGAAAATTATGTCACTAATCCAGTCCAATAGTTTTCTACAAACAACCAGCATGGTCAAAATCCCCCTCTTACATCCCACAGCCACAGTTATGGAGGACCCTGACTGGTGCCACTTCTAAGCATTTTGTTTGCATGATGGAAGCAGCTTTATGATTCTGGCGCTCATGTGCCCATCAAACAAGTACCGGGTACAAAAGAGAATGGTCACAGTGGCAATCAATTGTACTCAAAAATAGAAATGGCAGATTTAAACATACAAAAAAATTGAGACAATTAGACAAAACCATGAACGATCTATATGAATGTGATTTTATTTCATCACATGATTGATATGTATATCACAAGATTAAATCAAACAAACAAGGCATTTCATGTCCTAACTTTCTATAAAATTGGTGCTCAGAAAGGGAGTGGAAAGTGTTTAGGAAAAATTGTGTAGTGGTGAGGAAGAAGGGAAAGGTAACGTGCACTATATACATCCAAGGATTGTTAAACCTATCCAGCCAAAGACTGGCAACAAAGTCTATGGCAAATCATAACACAGTATGGGCGCAGATACAAACTCTCTGTCGCCTACGTTTGATAAATGATAACACAAATGTCGACGTTTTGACCCCTATAATCATAAAGGTTGTTTCCGCCTTATTGGGGGTCTTCATCAGGACCAAAGGGACTTGTGGGGGGGACAAGAACCAAAGTACAACAGCACGACAAATCTGGCTGCACAGTATTAGTGGATGGGCCCTTAAGCTCTATGAGGAAATTAATTGCTCCACGTTCCGTAAGTAAAGGTGATCAGTGTCATATGGCTCGTGTTAATCCAGCAGAGGTTGGTGAGTAACCTGGCAGCGGCTCTGATCGAATCCAAGTGAATGTTTGCTGGTTTAGTGTCTCTGCGCACTTTCTCACTGCTGTTCAGTGTTAAAGTGCAAGTGCTCCTGTTGTAAATTATTATTATGGATTGGTGTTTCCATGATTGGCATATTTGATTTACTAGTCAGTCCCTAGTAAAGTGCACTGAGTGTGCCAGGGCCTGTAAATCAAATGTTACTAGTGGGCCTGCAGCACTGATTGTGCCACCCACATGAGTAGCGCTGGAAAGGTAACTCAGATCTGCCACTGCAGTATCTGTGTGCAGTTTAGTACTGACATGTCGACTGCCATGTCGACTTGGCGAGTGCACCCACTTGCCAGGCCCTACCCTTCCCTTTTCTTACATATTAGTCACCCCTAAGGTAGGCCCAAGTTACCCCTGTGGGCACCACCGTGTCAGCGGCAACGAGAAAGGTACGGTTACCGAGTCTGTCCACGCTTTCGCTGGCCCGTACCGACGCAGTTCGCTGGAACTGTTAGACTCAGTTATTTTTAGCATCGCGGTAGCCCCGGACGGAGCTACTGACTCGTACGAACTGTGTTTTTCAAGTATTCTTGCAAAGTATACCTTTTTAAGTACTGTATTGTGGATTTTTATCGTTTTGGTCTTGTTTTAAGTATATAAAATATTGGATATTTTTCTAAAACTGGTATGGTGTCTTTTTGTAGTGTTTTCACTGTATTACTGTTGGTTATGTGCAAATGCTTTACACACTGCCTTTAAGATAAGCCTGACTGCTCGCGTCAAGCTACCAAGGGGGTGAGCAGGGGTTATTTTAGGAGTGTAACTCCCTTACGCTGACTAGGAAGAAGGGTCCCTACTTGGACAGAGGTGCAAACCCTTGCCGATTAGAGACGCCCATTTCCAACAGGGGTGATATGTTCACACTTTACAAATAGGAATTATTATTATTATTATAAAATCAAGACATCAAAATAGAGAAAAGAAAATGTATTTTGTCAGAGGTGGGAACTTTAAGGAAGACAACAAAGGAGGACGAATCTCCCTGCAGAAGAGTGGCCATGTCTAGCTAGGCCGGTCTCTTCTCAAAATTCTTAGATATTGCTTTCAAAAGCATTTTAACAATTCTGGTCATTTATATATTGCTTTTACATTGCTGAGCAAAAAATGTTTTTTGTATGTGTTCTTTTGGATTCTGGAACACTGCACAAAAAACTTGAACATGTACAGCATGATGGACAAGTATTTAAATACGATTGCTATGAATGATCTTACAGTACTCCTGGAATCCATTTAATATTAAGATAATCTTAATCCATTCTTATTCCTGGCTTACTCCTGGAATTCAAGAGTGAGCCAAGGGCACTGCAAATTTAAGCTACACCTAACTCACAACCAAACTTTTGTGAATCAGACCCATTATGTTTACCAGTATTGTTATTTTTAGGTCAAACCTACAGACAGAGGCAGCTGTTTGGTTGCAAAAGACCTATTGTGGGATTACAAAGAAGTTACAGGAGGCTTAGAGCCCTCCCCCTGCTTCCTTTGATTAATTTTATAGTTGTCTTTTCTCACTTCTTATTCAATGGCTTTTTTTGTCTATCTTTTGTTTGTCCTTTACTAGGAGCTTTCCCCCACCACTTCCTGTCCAGCTGAGCTTCATTTACTTATGTTTTTGCTTTTTAATTCACCCCATCACTCCCCTTTCCCCTCCATTGCACTCCTGCTCCTCTCTGCTGGGATCTGTTTGGTTACGGCACGCTGCTTCCCAGCGTAAGGATGTCTTCCTGCTCGTCTCTCACAGTCACTTAGCATTTTTCTTTTCTTACTTACCATTCAGACCTATTACTGTGAATTTGCCTTGCTCATTTCCTGTGAAAGCACCTGCTCCTGCATTGCTTTTGTCACTGAAGCTCCATGGAGTCAGATTCCAAGAGACCATTTACACACATCTCACTTTGTCTTGCTGGGAGGAGTCTTCTATTCCACAGCCTCGACACTTTAGAAAGCAGCATGGTTTTTCTCTCTTAATCTTATCAGCAGCATTGCAAGGAACTGAACCTCACTTCTCTTTTTTTGTATAAATCAGTTGTGTTCCTCATATTGTGTGTTTTTGTCTGTTGCGCAAAAAGGGACCAGGGAGCTTGCTATTTTTAGGTCGAGCCTGGCTAGCGCATGCGCTGCTCTGCGAGGCATGCTGTATTGATGTAGGGACTTGAAGCTCCGCCCACTCTCCGCCCACATTTTTCATTGGCTTGTGTCATTGTCCACTGTAAACTGTGGCTGCTCAGTGGTCAAAAGGCTTATTAGTCCCTCCTTAGTACCGCCTTGACTCATTTTGTACCCTCCCATGGCGACACCCCCTATTACGTGTATTGTTGCTCGGTAGGCTTTAATTACAGCCTACGAGCACTATTTTCTCAAACAGCTTTCTCCTGCCTGCGGTTGCAGGACACGCTCTCTCCTAATGCTTTTTTTATTTTTATTCTGTGTGAATTGGGGGGTTTGGCCCTTACCTACAACCACCTTGGGCCTTCGACAATTGTTTACACAAAACAAAATCAGGTGGTTGTGAGATTTAAACACATCTTTATTTATGCATGAGGTACATTTTACTCAATAATCATGACCTCAAATTTGTTTAAGTAATTATTGAACACAAACTTTTTTTAAACTTTCACATTTGGTGCGACAAAAGAAAGGACAATCCACATTCAACTCGATGGATATACAGTGAAAAATATTTGAAAAACGTGTGAAATATGAAAAGATAAATCAAAAATACATTTTGATTGCGCAAATTTTATACAAGAACTAGGCTAAAATTGCATCTTCACCGAACCAAGATTTTACAAGACCAGCGCATTGCATTCACATAAAGTGCTCTTAGTACTGGAACATAGAAAGGGTCCAAAGGTATCTAATATGGGCTTCCAATAGTTTCTTTAGACAAATGAATTTATATAACCATATTGATACTGGTTGAACTAGGATCCCCTATTGATCCCGGTCTACGCGTTTCAAACTCACACTTTCTTTGGGGGTTCTCTTCAGGACAAAGGTTTGGTGAATTCTTAGGGGGCACGACAAAAGGTTTTGATTCCGACTAATCATTTGTCGAGGTTATAAGGGATTTGTACTCGTGCACCAAATCAAAGGAGCAGGACAGGCTTTTCTGGATTGCTCATGCTGTTCTGTGAGTCTCTGTAATTTTTATTTGTTTAGAAGTGGATTCTGGAGCCCAGTGTGATTCCTTTACAAAAGCTTGTTAGGGCTCCCTCTGGATCACATCGTCCTCCTGCCACATGGATAATTTTTATTTTTATAGCACACATTTGCAATGCAATAGGTCTCACATTTGCAAGAGTTTAAGCTTTTGGCATTGTAAATGACAATGCCTTTTATTGAGCTGTTTTAAAAAGAACACATAAATAAAAGGCATTGTCATTTACAATGCCAATAGCTCAAACTATCACAAATGTGAGACCTATTGCATTGCAAATGCTTATTTTAGATGTATTTAAAACCTCAGATGTGGCCTCTCAAAAGGGCATTTGGTGTTTGAGTTTGCATTATCAGCTTTGCTCCCAGAGTTGGGATTGCTCTCTCAGGCATTGCAGCAGATTCCCCAGAGCAGAGTGTCGGTCATTTCCCCCTTTTCATGCTTGGGTGGTGTTGCTTAAGCAAATATTTGCTTTTATTGGTACATATATTCAAATGCTTAAAACGTCATGCTTTCCCTTGTCCTCACCGTGAATTGTTATGTGAACCCCCACAAGGTAGTTTGTAATTGATTTTTTAATACCAAATTCTGACTGCTGTGGTCTCCTCACAGGGAGTGTAGCTTATTAGGGCCTGACTTAGAGTTAGGTAGGCGGGACAGTCCACCACAAATGTGGCGCATATTCCGTCTGTCGTATTACAAGTGCATCATATTTATATCCTCCGACACTTGTAGGATGACATATCCATCACATCTGTGACGGAGTATCCCATCCACGAAATTGTAAATCCTGCTGTCAGCCATTCTTGGCTTTGAGCATCATCCCCGCCACTATGTCGATAAACAGCTCATATCTGTGTAGAGCTCTGGTTGGACATTGGCCAAGGGCTGTGAGTGGAGTGATCTTTAAAACTTCCTAGAAAGTCATCTTTCACATTGAAAGTGCCATTAAGTGCACAATTTTCAAATCACTCCAACTATGCCCCCTCTAAGGTAAATAAAGTAAACCATGCAGGAGTTCATCACACAGTACCAGGGACCCTTACAACGGTCGGTACCAGCAGAGTAAGTCTTTTTAAGTCTGGCTTGACAGCACAGCAGTCTTCATGGCCTACGTGATCAATGATTTATCACATACATCTACCCAGAGCAGTATATCTCTCTCTTACATCAGCCTGTTGGCTGGTTGGGGCATCATTCTGTATATTATGGAGAGCTTGTGCTGCAACGAATAAGAGACTATTTAAAATCTAAAAACTACTCCAAATCGCTGCACGTTAAATTCTTTATCACATAAATAAGTTGCATACATAAAACATTCATATTCTGTTTTGGTTGTTTTACTACAGCAGATCTGTTAATATTTTAGTCAGGGCTCAAAATGCAAACTAGACTTATTTGCTTTGTGAATTTTGGTTTCTCCTGGCTGCTGCTTCCCCTAACTGCAGGCAACCCACCTATGTTAGGATCTCTGTGCTCCCTTTTACACTCAGTTCCACTGTGATCCTGGTACTGACGCATTATCCTGTCTCCCAGCTGCTGCGTCTTTTATTATGCCTCTTGTGCTGCTATTCTAGAATCTCTGACCTTTCATTCAGACAGTGTCTTTAGTGTGATCCTGATGAGTGTGAGAGTCTTTTTCCAGGCAGATGCTTCTTTTGAGTGGGATGTGGCAGTTTTCTCTGTGCCTCCTCTCAGGCTCTTGCTAGTGTTGAGTGTGCCTAGCTGTCCTCCAGGTTATTATGTAAAAACACTACATGGCCACAGTGTTATTTTAATGTTGCCAGCTATTTAATGTTTTCTTTTGTAAGAACAACTTGTGTTCCTTTATTACTGTGTTCAAAAGGAGAAACACTAGTTGCTCTGCATTAGCAGCAAGCATTGGCAATACCAATATCTCAGTTAATGTGCTTCAAAGGCGAGACACATTGGCTTTGCCAAAGCTTTTTTTTTTTTTTTTTTGCAGATTTATATAGCGCAAACTCGACCCAAAGGTATTGGAGCGCTTTACATGAGCACCAGTTACGTTACACAAGGACACATTCATTTTTGTTGGTAGGCACAGGGAGATTAAGTGATTTGCCCAGAATCGCAGGATGTGGAGTTAACCCCGAGGCTCGAACCTTGGTTTCCCAGCTCCAAAGTCGGCAGTCTAGCCGTGAGACCATATCTTAAGATGTTAACAATAATCAGTTGTCATTGTTAACATGACACATTAGATCTATGAGGTACCTACCATGGTAGGAATGGTGCAGCAAAAATGTATTACAGGTTCAAGACTTGTAACCATTAGCCAACAACTGCATGAATTATCAGGATACGCAAACCATGCCCACCATATCTGCGCAGTAACGAGATCTCGAAACACAGTCCGGCATCCCTGTGTAATATCTAACATTGTAGGAACAGAACTTGAAGACCGACTACAAAATGAGACACCCTATCCTCGATGGACCAAGTGAATTCTCTAAAAGCAGCAGCAACTGACTGTTCATGGTCACCATCATCGGCAACCTCCACTGAGCCCTTGCACGTAGATGCTGGCATCGCTGTTGCTTAAAGCACATCAGCATATTGTTAAGCCCAACACTTGAGCGTATGTTTAACATGGTTCATTCATTATATTTCACAAACATGACATTTTTAAGAGCAGTGATAGAGAGCACACAGTGCCTACCACAAGAGACACAGCTTTATGTTATTGGTCTACTCAAGGTGACTGGAAGGTGTTTGCACAATTTGTTTTAGTGAACATTGATTTGTGTGCATGAATAGTGCACAATATTATTTTTTTAGGTTGTTTTAGTCTCTTGATCTGTCTCCAGTGCTCTCTTGGCCATCTGGGAGTTCCTTTAATTTCTTACCTAGTGTTCTTCCTCACAGAAGTGACCTTCTGGCATTGGAAACTTTGACATCCATCACTAGTTTTAAAGCCTCTTCTTGCTGCACCCAAGAGCTCAAGCTGCATCCCACCGATAAATCCAACAGGCTTGAGTCTGGTCGAGGGTTGCTTATGTCTAGGGCTCCCGGTTTTATGGTATTTATTTTTTTAACATTTCCGTCTGTATTTATCCATATTTATTTTTTGGCCATTTTATCTGTATGTATCCATATTTATTTTGTGTTTTTCATATAAATGAAGTTGTAAAACTGTACATTTCCATATTTCTTTAACTGATAGATGTGCACTCATACTTTGATGTCTGTCGTGTTTTAGCTATTTAAGCTGGCAAATATTACATTACAATACATCCACTAGTAAATACTTGCATTATACCATAAATGTATGTTGACATATGCTGTTATTTAAAGAAATATCATCCTGTTTTTTAATTTCCATGCTGTCCATCTGCCCAGCTGCTGGCCTACAATTCATGAAAGACAGCACGGAGAGTCACTTAAAAAAAGCATAATTTTCAGTATTTATCCACTTTTAAAAATAAATGCAGACAGAAAACAAATTGTTTTCTGTCTGTATTTATCTGTAAAAATCCGTAAAACCGGAAAACAGGGAGCCTTACTTATGTCCCACGTTCGAATAAGACGTGGTCTAGTAGTTGGGGCAGGACTAAACCTATTGCGACAGATTTACATTTGGTTGGTCCCTCCCTGTAAGTGAAAAATACAAGATGAACCTAAACACCATCTGTAATAATTACTAGTTACAGAGGTTAAGTTAAGAATTTCCTCCATCATGTTTTGGTTTTAATATTGTTTTTTCATTCTAATTCTCTGTAGAAGGCACTGCACTATCTTTGCCATTGTCCATGCTGGTAATCATACACCCATTTTAGCCTGTGCCTTTTATTTGCCTGCATTTGCTTCCAAAGAATAGCTGCGCCAATGAAACAATATGCTTCTTTTTCAATCAGGTATGCACTTAATTATATTTCAAGCAATTCTTTTAGAAAGACAATTTAGCAGATGAGAAAACACCTTCAAGACATCTTTAAATGTTTCTTCGTCTGAACAAATGGCTTATGACTGTGCTTCAATTCCCAGCAAATTAGTTACAACTGTGGAAAGAGCTGAAAGGTTTACAGTGACACAAAGTGAGATTACAGAAAACGAGACATTTCTAACAAGGCATATTGCCACCTCACAAGATCTTGCTGATTCTTCTGTATGTTTTTAACCTGTTTGTCTACTTTGAGAAGTTGCTATTTTCTGCTGGGGATCAAATCTACCACTCTCGGTACTCTCTACTACAGCTCTCAATATTTTCAGCTTGCAAGCCACTTCATGTATCTCGTGTTTAACTCTAAACCCTAATGATTTGATGTCCATTTCTTTCTTCCGCATATAGATGTACTCCGCAGTACTCAATGCTTTAGTGGAATCACTGAGCACCTCTCATTTGACTGTTTCCTTATCTCAGTAGCATTCAAGGATTCTCTAGGGAGCTCCCAATACCTCCAATGTGGCATCTGGGACCCTTTTAGAACTTTTCTGAAAGTCCTTGAACAGTGCCTTATATTGTGTTTTGAGAATCAATTGGGCATCTTCCGACATCATGAATGCATATATTTTTTATGCTAAAACTTTCTTTAGGCCATTTGAGAACATGTTTTACCTTCATGAATCCACTGACTATTTCTTTATGCCTTCTAGAGAGTTTCTGGATAGCTCACTATTCCTTCCATGCGGTCAATGTATGGGACATAATGATGGATAACTGATTAACTCTGAATCTGGGAACACAAACACTGGGATGTGAAATATTTATTTGTTGGGATGAACAAACACATATGGCTGGTACACATGCAGTCACTTATTAACTTCCAAAAATGCAGTGTCTAGCAATGAAGGATCAATTGCTTGTCTATACTGACTTCACTCCGATCTTAGAAAACTAAATCAGGTTCACCATCTTTTCCTGATGCACATGCCTAAATTATACCTAAAAGAAGATATTACCATTATTTTCAGATAGATGTTTTGCTTCAGTTAATCACTCTCTACTGCCTGTCCACCCCTTTAGATGTGTACATATTATGTGAGAAAAGGGTGTAGCATAAGGGTTTTAGAATAGAATTAGTCATTAAATATCTTTCCACTTAATTTTCTTTACATGATCTTTAAAACAGTCTAAAAAGAAAACTCTTCCACTACAAGGTTTCTTTAATGATCTTGCATGCCTATGCATTGGACACTGATGACAGTCACAAATGAAACCACTTCCAGATCATGCACCTTGTGAAATGATTTCCATTCATTCAATCAATGAAGCAATGAATGCTCAGGTCTGCATGTACTATGTTCCAATGATCCTCTGAAGATCTGTAAATCAATTTCATCAATTATCTAAATGGCACTCTACAACTTCAATTAATCATCTGACCAAACAATCAATTCTGTCAGTTAATCCAGTAACTAGCTTTCGATTCTTTTATTAATGCTCAGAGCTGCTTCAATACTCAGGCAGGACTATGTGCACTTCCATTGATCATCTGTGTGCAGTTTTAAATGTTTCTGTGAGTAATCTGAGGGTTTTAAATACTGGTATTAGTCCTCATGCTCTTTCTAACACCCTGCATTGACCTACACGCCACTCTTGAGGTTTCCTCTCTATTTCTCATGTTGCTTTCAGGAGGTTTACATGGACTCAACATGTCCTCTTCAACACTTGTATTATTTGAATGAATAATCAAATTTCCTAGTATTTAGAAATGTCTCCATTTCTATCAAGGACCTATAGAGAGCATTCATTGCTCTTCCCTTAGTTATTAGTCAAACCAACTCACAACCACATTTTGAATTGCTATTTTTGTTATCATCAAATTCTAAAAGTGTTCATGACATAGCAACTGATTTAGGCCTCATAGGTTTCTGAATTCATGCAAGATGCAAAATGTGTCTCTTTTTGCACCGAATGTCTCTTGTAATTCGATTAAATAACATTGCATTCGGTCATCGTGATTCGAAGACTATAGTGACATAGGTGCCAACATCACCAAGGTGCAGAACCTGAAAGTGGTGTACTACCAGAATATCGCGTTTTAAATATCACCCAACAAAAATATTGTGTTCAGGATATCTACTAATGCAATACCCTTAAGGTACGCATCAGTAGGTAAGAAACAGATTTATTATCCTTAACTCTGCACACCTTGATGATATATTGGTACATAAATGTGGAGTATAAAACTGTAAATTTATACCACCTGGAATTCTTATCCATTATTAAGTAGAACTGCTATTGGTATGTGTTCTAGTCATATTATAATCTGAAGCGAAAAGCCCTTTATTTAAAACTCAGCGATGGGCACAATATTGTAAATGCCTCTACCTCCCACCCACAATATCTAGCCTATTAGTTGCCTCCAGTGGTCATGTCCAGGCTTGTGAACATCTTTGCCAATGGTTCTCTCTAATATATTGAATCATTTCTGATAACTCTACAAACCTTTCCATAGGCACCCTCAAATATTCCGGCTGCACAATCTCCAACCTGGTAAATCGACTTCACATCTGATAGACTAGTTACACTGTTGGAACATCCACAAAGGCATGATGCTTCATTCATATGGCTTACGGGAAGCAATTACTACTGTAATTCAAAATTGCCTCTGTTGCTCTATCCGTGTTTCTCACTTTTGGCATGTATTGGATCAAATGCACGCATATGACACTCACTCATCTCTGTCTCTTCTTATACATGACACATGATACTAAATGATTTGCTTGTGCTGAGTTTTTTCTGGCATCTAAAAACCACCCATCACATGCCAAAGGGAGCAGTTAGCAAAGAGAAGCATCTCCCCAAATGTGGCAAACGTGCCAAGTGCTGCATTCAGAGTGCCATTTACATCAATGTACTCTTAATACGGTGGACATGGCATCCACCACACTGTGAAGGATGTCCAGCATCCGCCACACTCTAAGTAATGCCCTATTTATAATCCTAATTTGCCGATCAGGCTAGTGAAGCAATCATTCTCTTTGTTCTTTTGGAACCACACATCAACGAACGACTCACATTCTACACCCCGAACCGCCAGCTTCGCTCCGCCGACCTCGCCCTCGCCACCGTCCCACGCATCCGCCGAACGACCACTGGAGGCAGATCATTCTCCCACCTCGCCGCCAAGACATGGAACACCCTCCCGATCCACCTGCGACAGACCCAGGACCTGCTGACCTTCAGGAGACTTCTTAAGACCTGGCTGTTCGATCAGTAGCTGCTTCACCCCACCCCCCCAGTGCCTTGAGACCCTCACGGGTGAGTAGCGCGCTCTATAAATGTATTGATTGACTGATTGATTGATTGACACATCTATTTGTGGCACCTGCAGTTTGACTGCATCATGACCGAGTAATAGGATTACAGCTCTTCTGCCTTTAGGCACCAATCAAGATGGGAGGGGACGTCATAGTGATATAACTCTAATTTTCAGTGTGAATGAATCATTGGATTTTTTTTTAAATGCTATTTTAAGTTTATTAACTAATACTTTTGGCTAGTCCTACATTTGTTCGCAGCAAATAGAATTGCCACTGGTTTCGGACCACCTGCAGTCATAGGATGGTTTTCTTGAGAATAAAGTTATATACAAAAGAAGATTTATATAGTACTTAACTTGATATTACTGAAGTCCGCAGGGTGAGTAGTGTCTGAATGCTGAGAGTAATACTATTGGTATGTGTTCTAGTCATATTATAATCTGAAGCGAAAAGTCCTTTATTTGAAACTCAGCGATTGGCATTACAATTGCCGGGGACGGGGCTGCTGCTGAGTGACAGCAGCAGAGAGGAGGGTGGGCTCGCTATGCACTTTTCAAAGTGAGCATGTCTCTTTGGCCAGCCGTCTTGTTAGGGCCAGCCAGACATGCACACTTTGAAACCTCTAATCCAGCTGTTTAAAGACAGCTGGTTTAGAGTATGTGCAGCTCTCCAGGGTGCTGTGGAGCGCCGAATGAGGTCGTTTCCACCAATCCTGACGCTGGTCTCACACAGGGCTTTAAGTGGGCCGGGTCTGTCCGGGTCTGAGCACCGGCAGTTATTTTTAGGGGGCCTCGAAACGGGTCTCTATCGGGCTCTATTTTCGGGCCTCGCAGAGGTAGTCCGTTTTCTTTTTTTTTCTTGGACTTCAGTGAGAGCATGCACATCGATGTGCACAGCTCAATGCTGGCATCCTCGGGGAGCAAAATATAAAACAGATCCCGTTTCACTGCAATATCTGTTTGTGGTTTCCGAGAGGATCAAACCCAAGTGCGTCCTTCTGAAATAATGCACGGCCGTCAAAGGTAACTGCCGGATTTCTGCCTACATGACAAGCCTTCTGCTTCGGAAAAATAAAAGGGGATGCTAAAACAATACAGCAGGAACATTTGTGACGGGCATGGCGGGAATGGAGGAGGATTGCACTTCCAACGGCGCCCCGTGCCGGGTCACGTGACCCTAGGGCTCGCGGCCTTGTTTTCAGGGTGACGATAGGTCACGGAGAAGAATGGCGCAGGCAGTGTTTTTGGGTGAAGGCAGCACTGCTTTCAGCATAACGCAGAGCCATCACGCGAGCAAACCAGAAGAGAATATCTATAGCGCCCACACGTTTACGCCTTGCTCATGACTGCATGAGCACTTTTCAGCGTGCTTGAATGTGAAATCTACCCCCACGAGAGCAGCCAGACCAGGTTATTTAAATAACAGCTGTGACTGCCAGCCAAATCAATTCATCAAACGTGGAAAGATAAATGGCTGAGTCCCTGAGCAGAGATTTGACCATGTGACCTGGAGGTTAACCCCAGATTTCTCCACAGTATACTCACCCCGCTGCATTATCTTGTAGTCTACATTTTATGTCTTATGTGCCGGTGTTATGTTGCTGCTGGTGTTATGTTGCTGCTTGTGGTATATGCCCTTTTGCTTTAGTGCCAGAGAATCAACATGCAAAATGGCGGAGCGGTCCTTCAAATCTGTGTGACGCGCTCCCGAAAGAGCACTTAGGCTGTCTCCCTCACAGACACACAGAGGCCTTGAGCCAAGCGCGGGTCAGGGGGCTACCTGCTTCCCACCTCGCAGGAGCTTACATTATCCCTGGATGCAACTTGGGTTGTAAGTTCCTCAGGGGGTTGGGTACACAGCCGTCCTGTCCCCATCTTGCAAACACTGTCTGACATGGTGCTCTTCACTCCCGGGGAACTTGGCTGTCAGACCCACTGGGTGTTGGATCTATTGTGCTATTGCCATCCGCAGCATAGGTCTAACTACTACTAAACTCAGGGCTTTAAGTGGGCCGGGTCTGAGCACCGGCAGTTATTTTCAGGGAGTCTCGAAACGGGTCTCTATCAGGCTCTATTTTCGGGCCTCGCAGAGGTAGTCCGTTTTCTTTTTTTTTTCTTGAACTTCAGTGAGAGCATGCACATCGATGTGCACATGCTCATTTTGCTCACTACTGAGTAGTGGAGGTCAAGACATGACGTCATGCCAGGTGAACCGCGTTGTAGGAGGACTCTGTGGCATGTTTTGAAGGGGGTGGTGGCTTCATTAAAACTCACCCCTGTGAAGCTGCGTTGCCTTCTGGGAGCAGTGCTTCTAGTACACTCAGCCTCACGTGAAGCCACCCTATACGGGAGGTGTCTGCCTGGGCATTTCCCGGGATGACGACACCGGTCTTGGGGTACTGGGGAGGGTGTATGGCGTTATCCATACATAGCCTTGCTGTAATAAGGAGGGGAGAGAGCGAGCCTGAGTGGGGAATTCCAAATCTGATGACACTCTGAGGAGTCCTAGAGCTGACGGCTTGTCAGAGCAGGGGGTACTGCTACACTAGTTACCTTTATTTAGACCAGGCCGCTACTTGGATAGGCCACACCCCTTTAAGAGGTTTGCCCCGC
This sequence comes from Calotriton arnoldi, assembly GCA_963921515.1. Classification (NCBI taxonomy): domain Eukaryota; kingdom Metazoa; phylum Chordata; class Amphibia; order Caudata; family Salamandridae; genus Calotriton; species Calotriton arnoldi. Next base: position 548,964 of record CAWUFW010005936.1, read on the forward strand.
CCCTTTTAGAGCACCCCCAGTTTTTTTTCCCACTTAAAACCCTGGTCTCACAGCATAAGAGCAGCGCCAGGATTGGTTAACGGAGTTCCAGCATTCAGTTCCTGTGAGCGTTGGAGAAAGAAGAGCTGAGGACGTCGTAAGGTAAACCTTTACTTTTATTTTGCGCATGCGTCCGCCCCCCATCCCCCACCCGTAGATGCCAGCCGCCACTGATCGAACTGCCACGTGAGTTATGTGAATCCAAAGCCTATAAAGAAAATCATGAGTAAAAAATTCTTCGTTAAAAGGCATCAATTTGCGTGACCCCTCTGCACACTGCTGTTACCCCTGCTTCGACGGGCTTCGACAGTCTTACATATACTACACTTGACATCAATAACTACTCTGACATCATCATTGGGGATCAGTTCATGTCGTTACATCATTTTCAATTAATCAATTGGACGGTTTCAGTTACCACTGTCTTTTTCTTAAAACATTACTCACTGCAATGTGAACATCTATTCCAACATTCAAAGAGCATGGCTATAATTAAATATGCTTCCGCCTAGAAAGTCCATTAATTGTCAAATCAAGGCCTCAAATGTTCTAATGTTAGTACAATGTCCTTGGGCTAGTTACTACTCATTCATGTCAGCCGTGAAATATAGGTAATCATCATTTTTAACTACTTTGCGAATTATCGCGAGATGTAATATAATTCATTGGTGTCTGGCGTGTCAGACTCCTATTAAGTTCTGAGAAAAGAAACAGCAGGGGGGCGAATGGCATATATAAGATTATCTTTGGGCGGGGGCTTTCCTCCCCAGGCGTCTCCGTCTCCACTTTGCAGACCGCTTCTGAGATAGATCTCGACAGCCCCACTGTGATGTGTTTTTCCCCCAGAGGATGAACCGAGACTGCCCACCGCCACGGTAGCCATGTTTCACCGTTGTAAGCTATTTTACAGAAAAAAGGTTTAAGCGGTCATCGGCATCAAAATTGCTTCACAAACGGCCCTGAGTCTATTCAACTTAAAAGGCTGCCAGCCTCGCACGCTTCTCGGCCCAGTAAGTGATTCGGTAATGGTGGTGTCCATAGCACCCCTGGGCAGTCAATATAGCACGCACAGTGCTGCACACAGCACAGGACACGCTGTGCATTCACTGGAGGAGAGAGAGAGAGAGCAGCAGGCAGAGGAAAGAGACCCCATCAGGGGCGGAAAGCAGGTCCCTGCTAACCGTGGGGTGCAGGGGGACCCCAACCCTTCAGGGACCCCCTGAAACCCTTCAGGGATCCCCCACTAACCCTTCAGGGACTCCCCAACCCTTCCAGGTTCCGTCATTCAGTCCAAAGCTAATGACTATATGTGAGTCATGGGAGCTTCAGGGGCGCCTCTTATTCTGCAGGGCGCCGAATGAATGAATGGGCATTTATAAAGCGTTCGGATACTGCAAGGAGTGTCCTGGCGCTCGGCACCTCTGCCAACGCTCACATAGAAGGGCAAATCCATTTAGTCTTGTTTATTTTGCGTTACGCCACTGTCCATGAACACAATGGGGAGAGACTGAACCACTCTCACCATATACGCACTACTCGAGAAAAGGAGTGACCACAAAGGGGCTGAGTCACATTTAGGAATGTAGGAAACAGTACTATAGGATTCACACCCTTGTGAATCGCCCCGAAACTTCCAACCCCTTATTAGTAAAAGCAAAAAGAGGGCACAGTTCCTGCCATTTGTATTAACTGAGCATGAATATTCCATGCAAATATGTTTTATTCCCACTGATGTTGTTTTGAGGCACTGCTTAATGTGTGGCGTTGTTTAGCACCTGCATTTATTTAGTACAAATGTATGTGACGGTATCAGTCTATTTTTAAAAAAGCACATGAACAAAGGCTTTGACAATTCAATATACGATAAAACAAGCATTGGCATAGCCAATAGGTCTCGCCTTTGGGATCTTATAAGTGTTTAGTCAGAGCTATTGGCTTTGCCACTGTATTTAAGCTATGTTGTAGAGTAGTATGGCTGTTGTGCAGCATGTTGTAAAGTTATAATATATAAACCTGCCATGGTTATGTTTTCCTTGAGCAATCCCCAATATAAAACACCAAACGTGTCTGGAGCACGCAGCAATCTTGTACAGACAGTATATGACGTTATATGTGCTAAAAAAGTTATACAATGTATTCACAAAACATGAAAATGTATGAAAACCCACGGAAATGTAGGTATGAATCCCATATATGAAAATACAGTCAAATGTGCAGCACAGAAGGAGGCATGGGAACGGGGTCAGTAGAAAGAGAAGGACAGAGGAGCGAGCATGGGAGGACAGTGGAGGGGGACTGGTAAAGGGGAGCACTAAGTTGAGGTGAAGTGTGGGGAGCTGGGAAGGGAGAGCAGAGGCCCGAGGATGAGATGCAAGAGGGCAGGAAGAGAATGGGACTGAGAGAAAGGAGCAGAGAGAAGACCATAGGAAGAAACTGATCCGAGAGAGCGAGTGAGGACAGCGAGGGGCCTTGGGTGGGATGGGAGAGAGTGGGGACTGCCAGGGGGGAGGAGAAAGAAAATGTGGTGGGAGATGAGCACTGGCGGTGAGGATAAAAGGCAAACCCATATGTATAAAGGTGGAGTGGGGGTGGGGGCTGGCTGGGAGAGGGGCCTTAAAGAGAGACCAGAGGGAGAGAGAGAGGTAGACTGGGGGGAGGGGACCAATAAAATGAAGAAGGGAGGGCATTGAAGTGTAAGAGCCAGGAGCACCATACAGAGGGATAGGGCGGAAGTAGACTGTACAATAAAGGAGGGTGTGCTGAGAGCTGGGATGCGAGAGCATGGGCTACAAGGAACGAATACAGCGAGATTGGGCTTCAAAGACTATAAAAAGGAGAGATGGCGAGTGAGGGAAGAGATGCTGTGAAAGGGCAGGGGGGGCGACGGGGGTGAGGGTGAAGGGCACGAGAGAGATGCAGGCAGCAGAGGAAGAGTGCGGCTGAGAAACAAGTGCTATTGAAACCGAAAGAGGAATAAATACGTGGTTAGAAAGAGAGGGCTTATGAGTGAGAAAGGAAGAGATGGGGGCGAGAAATAGACACGACAATGTCGAGCGAGCGAAGCAATAGGGCGTAGGATCACAGAGAGAGAAAAAAGATTTATCAGAGAGGAGGGAGAACTGAATAAAATTAAAAATAAAAGTACTTCGCTATTGCAGAATACAGGAAACGAGACGGAAGACATGTGCAGCCTGAGCCGTTGGGATGTGTGAGCCCCTCCCCCAAGTGGCTTCTTGATAGGAGGTCTTGTAAACGCCGAAGCCATGCGCCTTGAGGACTGCCCGCCTGGCTCTTAGATGGACAGTTTCAGTTAAGCCTCAGAGGAGCGGCACCAGTAACATTAATGAATGCAGGGGCCAACCAGGGGAGGTACAGAGCGAGCCATGCTGGAGAGGGAGCCGTGCGGGAGGGCACGCGCGTTTCCTGAAGGTTTAGAGGTGCGGGGACTGGCGCCGCATCAGAGGGTGACGGCTGGTGCAGGCTTTGCTGCAGAAGAGTGAAGCGGCAGCGTTTTACAGTGACTAAATATAAAATTTAAGAAAGCAAAAAGGGTGACTAAATGGAGAGAAAGGGAGGGGAAAGGGTGTAAATATTTGTGTAAGGAAGGAGCGATGGAAAGGAGGACTGGTGAGAGAGCAGGGGATTAACTGCCGGATTAGATAGATTAGTGTATTGAAGTGAGGGGTTGGCCATGCATATTAGCTTGTGCGCGCTATTGGTGCGGATTTACGGACATTGGGAGGCCGATGAAGTGAGGGCAAGGACAGCCGTGCAGAGATGACAAGCCTAGTAAAGCACTTGTGCTTGTGCTGGCATCCGCGAGCAGCAGCGCGCAGGCCATCTGTTTTCAATTAGCACGCGCACCGCTGCTCGCTCCCGCAAGGTGGATGCCAGCACAAGCACAAGTGCTTGAAAAGAGCTGACCAATTTCTAAAGGTAATCTCCTAGTGCAGCGCATGCGCGCTGCCTAGGCGAGACCTAAAAAAAGAATAATAGCAGGGTGCTCCGGCCAGTCAGTCTTAAGACTTTGGGTCACCCAGAACAGTCCAAATCGTTGCATTGGTGCCTTGTAGTAGTAAGTAGGTGTCATTAGTACTGGTATTTGGCAGCACTGGTGGGGACCGTAGGTGGTACAAGTGTAGTAAAACATTTCTACAGGAGTACTGCTTTATGTACTCCTAAATGCCTTTGTGACTAGGCCCCATATTGTCCATATGTTATACTAGACAGTATGACAATATGAGGGCTATCGGGAGATGCGAAGCCTCCCGGCTCACAACTCTGAATCATTTATTTAAACGATGAGTAGCTTGCAAAATGTGTCTCAAGCCATAATCTTTTTTTTTTAAACTGAAAACAGCACATGACAACAGGAGGACCGGCACCTCCGGGTAGCTCTCCATCCCGTTTCCTGCTTTCAGCTCTCCACCCACCCAAAAAGATGCGCCAAGATGGCCGCCGGGTAGGAGCTCTCCCCTGAAGCTCCCGGGTTAGGAATGACCAAATTGGTAGAAATCCCTCTATTTACCCGGCCATCCACCTCCAACCCAACTCCACTATCATCGGGCTTCTATTGCAGCATTTCTTACCTTTGGAGACGACCTCTGGCGACCTGACGCTCCCTCACCTCGCCTGCCTCGCCGCTCCTCGCCATGATCGGGCCCACCGAGCAGGACGGGAATCGACTCCTTTTCCCCCAGATGCACTGATGCGAGGCTGTTCCACCGTCAGACACGCCACCCCATCGCTGGTCGAGCTTCCCCTAGGCTGAACGTGCTTCCTCTCGTCGCCTTCTCTCCAGCATCGCTGGCACTGAGGGGCCACGGAGAGTTCTGCTGCGACGGACATGGGCCGGAGAGGCTTTCACTGGCTTCCGTGCACACAACCCTGCTCTTTCTAGCTTCTGTGCAGTCTCTCCTCTGCCCTCAAAAGTCTGTGCGCTGTCTCTCCTGTTCTTCCTGGCTACTGTACAAACTCTTCTCTACCTTTCTGGCTCCTCCATCTGTGAGCGGTGACGATGTGGTCTGGGGCCGCGGGACTGATTCTAAGATGGCGGCCCGGACCTGAACGATGACCGGAGGTTCCATACGACTGGCGAGACCACCAGCGGGGGGCCGTGGATGCGCCGGCGGAGAGCGAGTGACTCCAACACGACTTGAAGGGCGATCCCACCTCGAGAAGTTGCCTGGGGTGTTTGCTGCAGCGGCCCGGCCGGATAACGCGAGCGCTCCTGAGGTGAGAAACTGCGGCCCACAAAGTGCGGGAGAGGTCCTCCGGCATAACGCTGCCCACCGCTCTGCCCCCGGGGGCGGATGAGAGGTCTCTGCACAGATATCTCTGCAGCGATGACCGGGACCTGGTTTGCCTGACCCCAAAATGGCAGAGGTCAGGCGGTCTCTGGCTTTGAAGGCGGCCTCGTGGCTGAGCATCAGACTGGACCGGTTGCTTCTGTTCGATGCTGGGGGTCCATCACTGTGCCCCGAGTTTGAACCCCGGCGCACGGTCACGCCCAGGAGCTCAGGCGTTTGCTCTTCTCGCAGTGGACCATCCAGGCACCTGCAGGCTCCCATGGTCAAGATGGCCGACATGTGAGGAGCTCCGGCCGGGCGCTCCCCGGCCAGGGATTTCCATTCCGGCTCTAATCCCCTGAGTTCTACCCCCCCCTCGAACCTTCGGACTCACCTGAGGTTATATGGACCGAGGCCTTTCAACTCTCAAATTCCCACGATTTTGGTTCGTAATCTTACAATGGACCGTGAATTTTGCTAACCGCGGAGCCCGAACAATCATGGCCGCTGCCCGGTGGAGCTGTTTTTTCAGCTATAGAGGAGATTAGGCACTGGTTCACTCCCTCGGCCATCACCTACCCAGCCGGACACTGGACATGGTTTTCCCTCGTCTCTCCGCTGTGTCTCCTTTCCTCCCCCGCCCTCCGACGAATCCTTCCCCTGAAACACTTTCCCCCTTGCCGGTCTGCCTGACCTGATCTGCTTTCCCTACCCCTTTTTACCTTCCCCCCTCTTCCTTCTTTGCTTCTTGGACGTGTGTCTTGGTTATGCTATTCGCTAGTAACTCATGTTATTGTGTAACACTGTCTGTTTTTCATATGTTATACTTGGCTCCTGTAACTGTTGGTAATTTTGTTAACTTGTAACTCGCTGATCCTCATGTAAAGCGCTCTGATACCTCCGGGTCTAGCCAGCGCTATATAAAACTCTGCAAATAAATAAATAAATAAATAAACCCGCATGGACATTCATGGTCGCTGAACCCGAAAACACACAGGTTTGATCAATGCACCTGTCTGCCCCACCAACATCATCTTCCCCCTGGTATCCCTGTATTTGGCACGGATGATGGCCCAGGTGCCTGTCCCAACAGCCCGGCCTGGCACATACCTATCTCCGCCATTTCCGTCTTTATTTGAGTGACGTCCCAACCATGGAATCAGTGAGCAGGAAAATGTGGGTGGGTGTTTTGGAGGCTGCGCCTAATCATGCAGGGCTGGTTTGGCAGTAGGACTAAGAGCGGGATGAAACTCCCGAGGAATAGATGTACCCTTGGGGTACCTTGCAAACCACCTGTACTGTGCCGATCTAGTTAGGATGTGTTCAGTGGCAGTTGGAGTCCCTCGAAAATGGTGAGTCATACATAGGATACATTTTTCATGTCACAAGGACGTTGGAAGCATCATGCGGCTGCTGCAAATCCATTGGGGCAGATTTACAAGGACTGGCGCATCTCTGCATATTAGCAGGGATGTGCTAGTACAGATGCGACACGCAATTCTACCCTTGCGCCACCACGGAGGCATCGCATTTACAATGCGGCGCACCGTGGCGCAGGTATAGACAGATGCGTGTCGCATCTGATGGCGTAAGGCCGGCGCATTGCTGGAGTCGTGTCACAAGCGCGACGCAACTCCAGCAATGTTCATGGACCGCCCATACCTACCGTGCTGCGCCACTCCTTACGCCTGCTTCAAGCAGGCGTAAGGTTTTGTCGCAGCAGCCTCTGAAAAGTGACTCAGTGAAATCTTGTAGATTTCACTGTGTCACTTTTATGAGGCTTTTTCCGACGGAACGCCCACCCTGCCTACATTAAACCTGACGCAGGTATAATGTGGCGCAGGGGTTTACAACGTGACGCATCTCCCTAGATGCGTCACGTTGTAAATAAGTTGCAACATGGCGCATGGTTTACGCCGCCGCATCACAGAAGTGACGCAACGGCGGCGCAAATGTGTCACAAGGGGCTTGTAAATCTGCCCCATTGTTTTTTACCCTCGTATTTACATAACGCAAACTCGACCTCTCACAGTATGAGAGTGCTTAACATGAGCACTAGTTACATTTACATTACACTGGGGGACTCAAAGTATAAAAAAACAATCATCTTATCTTCTTTCCACCCCGCTGGCCGACTCTTAAATCCACCTTAATCTAAATCGTAAATCTCTCAGCTGCACTGACGGGCTCTGCATGTTGTGCATGGGGAAACTAGCACCACACACCTCAGCCAATGAAAACAGTGCTCTCATGCTGTTTATAATAGCATCATAAGGGCACTGCAAGGATTGGCTGGCCCAGACGAACACAACGCTCCATCTGAGACCGTTGGGGCTGTGACTGGTTCCCCATCTCACAGGCAGTGATGACTGGGAAAAGCCTGAAAGCCTGAATGGCGCATGTCATGCTGGCCACAAGCAAAAATACCGTCCAACCTGACATGTGCAGTTCAGATACACAGCCACAGCTGGTCATGGCAGTAAACCACGCCACCTGCAGGACACCTCCTGCCTGCCGGCCTATGTGTGTGATATGATTGCTGGCAGGCAGAGGGTCTGAACATTATGCAGCAGATGATATACTATGTGGCAAATGCTGTAACTGCATAATCATGTGTAAAACACTTCTGCCAGAGAAAGTCATGCTTCCAATTGTCCAGAGCAGTCTTCACTGCACTCCACGGGTTGCGTTTATTTTTGCAGTGTCCATCAACATCCATGGACTCTGTCAGGATGAGCCTTTCTTCATCTTAGAATCTGAAAACTTTGGAATCTAATAAAAACTTTTGAAATGGCAGGTAGGGGCATCTGCATACAGACCGATAACGCGTTTTTATGTAGCGCTGCCGCTATGTTTTACCCAGTTTTCCTTCACTGTGAGTAACCGATGTCCCAACTCCCCCACTTCATGCTACCCATTTTATCAACCTTAGAATGATGAGATGTGAGTGTCCCCTGCCATGATATACACCTGTGACAATTACAGACTGATATAGGAGGTAAGTGCATGAAGCAACTGAGCTACCTCTTATCTTTGAACTGGTTGGTAATGTCCTGTAATATGCTTGCAGAAGCTCTTCCTTAGTTTCAAAGTTGTCGGGATAGCTTCCAGATGAAAACAATGTTACCACCATTAATTACCCTGAGTTGCAAATCTAGACCTGTAGGTTTACACTAGGCCTGGGCGGAAAACTACGCTACGCTCGCGTAGTTTGCGAAGTTTGCGCTACTTCGCACAACAATTGCAACAATTGCACGTAGCACAGTGCAAACACGCGTAGCGTAGCGTAGCGTAGTGCAGCGGTCATTTTTTGCTTGCTCGCGGTCCTCAACGTCAAGTTGGCGACCGCGAGCAAGCAAAATGACATCCCGGCGAGACTTTTTCCTCGTTCGCGATCAGCAACACAAGTTGCCGATCCCGAGCGTGGAAAATAAACCTCCCAGCGAGATTCTCAATGCGGGGAGGTCAGGTTTCTCATTGCGAGTGGTCGCGTATGCTCGCGACCGCTCGCGATGAGAAACTACCAGTCCGCGTTGAGAAAGCTGCCGCTCGAGTAAAAATCTACTCGAGCGGCAGTAAAAGACAGCTCGCACTGTGCAAGATGCCGTTTTCAATGATTGCACAGTGCGGACAAGCATCCGGCACTGTGTAATCATTGCAACCACGCACTACGCAGTTCGCGTAGTGCTACGCGAAGCTCGCGTAGTGCGAACTTCACTTTGCGTAGCTTCGCGAAGCGCTACTTCGCGAACTACGCCCAGGGTTAGTTTACACACATATTTTGCGGTGTATATTTCCTAATTTCTTTGATTTCTCAGACATTTCCAGCAAGACTCCTGCATAGCTATGATAATCACAGCTTTTACACATGCATGAATTTGCAAATCACAAAATATTTTTCGAGTCATTAAGCGTTCTAGAAGCCTGGAAGTTCATGGGTAGGACACACCCAAGACAGTGGCAAGACACAACTACTCACAGAAAATATTTTAGGAATGTTCCCTGGGTATTCAAAAGTAACTCACATCCAAGGCAACAGTAAGACACATGCACTAGTGAAAAGTTTTCTCAGTCCAGCTAACACTTTGCATTAGGCATTCGAATAGCGCATTTGCACAAGGTTGCTTTTTTCCTCAGAGAAAACGTGTCTCCGGGGAGAATGCCCTTTTCTTAGACCCCTGCCAATTTCAGGTTTGTTCATTCCCATGTTGCAAAAAGGTAGGAATGTGCCAAGAAAAAGTTTGTGAAAGCAAACAAATTCACATGATAGTGAGTGTGAACTAGCTATCCAGGGCGTCACCGCCTTGAAATGCTCGTTCTCCACCTATGGGAGCTGAGCTTCTGTTATTTAATAATACACTGTGCTGGTGTAATCTTACATGGCTAAACATAGTCTTACTGATGTTAATTCACGTTTTTTAAATACAAAATTAAAGAAAACTGAATTGGCATTCGTAATTCAAGGCATTTGCCTATTAAAGTTGATCTTACACGTGCAAATGGTCTTGCCAAAGGAGTGCCTGTGTTTTATTGGCTTGGCCACCTTGGCCCTCTAAATCATTAGAGGGTTGGGGGCACTGACATATGTAGTATGACAGAGACATTTATGATTGGCTGGATTGCAGTCTCCAGCCAGGCCTACGCTGGACCACATTCACCAGAGGCAGATGCCCAGCCGTCTCCGCAGACAATGACACCAGCCAATCAGTGAGTCAGAGGAGCCCCGGGTCCCTGGGAGCCGTGACAGGGCAGTGACAGCTGACACCGGGGCCCTTCCTCTCGCGCCGCTGCTCCCAGCTCACAGACTTAGATGTGTTAGCCAAGAATGAAGCAGCCCGCGGCCTGGGGTCCCCCGGGGGCGCTGCTGGCAGCAGGACGCCTACCCCCTCCCTCCTCTACCTCCCGCACACGCTTCTTCATTTGTTTTCATTTTGTCACCAGACGTTTCTATTTAAGCTGCCTGGAAGGTTTCTTCAATGACATCCCCGCCCCGGGCTCGTGCAGACAGAATGGGCAGGGCTGAGGGCGGGAAAGCTGTCCTCCCCTCTTCCTCCCTGAGGGGGCGGGAGCAGCCTGACTGACAGGGCCGCTCATCCGCCCCGCGGCCACTCGAGACACAAAACAAACTGTGTAAATTTAAGATAAAACTCTTCTGTAAGCGAGCAAAACAACAGTGCTATGTTTAATTATTTAGAAAGAACTAGGTGTTGCGTGACCAGTGGTGCCCCCTGTAGGCTTAATAGTGAACATAAGGTCTTTTAGTATGAGGCGCTAATGAAATCCTGCAATAGGTGTATATCAAGGTCTAACAACTACGAAAAGGTGGGAATCATTGGACGAGTGAATAGTAAAGCCCAGCCAGTTCTTTAGGATCTCCACAATTAATATGTATAAAGCAATTTCATATAAGTGATTTCGAAGGTCATGGTTTGCATTCTGGTCTAATATTCTGAATACAACAGGTTTTTGTCACTGTTTATTGGCTCAACGAGTAGAGTTTTTATTGCACTGCTTCATATTTAACATTTCTAATTCCTGGGTTTTATTTTATTCACACGTTATGTTTTGTTTGATGGGGAACAGAATGCTACTAACATACTAAACTTTAAATATATTTAAATATGTTCTTTAAGTTGTGATACCACAGTATATATTTCTCAATGTGTAACTAGGTCAAAGCAGTAAATTAACCTCGGCCCAAAAGGGCTGCTGGATCCTTTACCTTGGGTGAGTTTTAGGACTTTACACAACTTTGTCCCCCAAACGACAGATCCCAGAACAACAACCTCCCAGACTTAGCAGGAGGAGAGGAAACGATGGACAGAGCAGGGACAAGCAGAACAATCACGTGGGGCCGGAATGCGGGAGACGAACTAGAGAGATAGCTACATTACACTAACCAATAGATAGGAACCAATGAATATGTACAAAGGTTGGCTGAACTAAAGAACTGAACCAATTTGATGCTGTGATTTGTCATCTGTTTGTTTGACAGGAGGCGGGTTAGCGACGTTGGTCACTGAAGACTCAAGCCTATTGGACTCAAGGAGTTGGGGGACCTAGCTATCCGGAAGTGACATGTGCAGATGTAACCCTGAGAAACCTAAGAGTCTGAGCTTCACAGCCAGCATCGCTCTTACATATTCCAAATCTTTTCCTTTTGGCATCATTCTGAAAAATCTGCATTCTTGAAATGGAAGGTTATTTCAAAACTAGGGGGTGGGAAAGTATTTAATTTTCGAGTTAAGCTGGAAATATTGCCTTTGGCGAAGTTAGGTGAAGTTTTCTGACTCTGCTCAACTTTTTCTGAGGTGAAGTTTCAGGGCACACAGAAGAAACTATTTGCTGTTGCATGTTGTCCCAGGGGTGGGACATCCTGCAGCAGCAGGGAATCTTATTATATGAAAGCCTGCAACTCTTTGAAAGGCAGCAGAGGCCGGAGGGATGGTTAGGGGACAGGGTGGAATGGAGGAGGGACAAGGGGCCTTGGAGGACAGTGACATTGCCTAGGGAGACAAGGAGGAGGGGACACAAAGAAAGAGATGGGGTGGTTTCTAAGTGGCGCCAGCCCACCACTGCTCTTTGTGGAGAAAAGAAAACGGAGCTTGAAAATACGTATAAAGCTCACATTCTTAACAAAAAAAAAATGAAGTTAGGAGTTGATAGACTATGTACAGTCCAAATGAAAACAAAATTTAGAGTTCTGATCTTGCATGAAACATTTGCTCAGGACACTCACTTTACAATGCATAGAGTACGTTGGTTGTTATAATGCAGTGTTTAAAGTACCCCACTGACATGACAAGTCAGTTAGGAGTTCTGTGACCCTGTTTGACATTGTCACAGAATAATTAAAACAGAACCGCCTGCTCAGCTTGGAGAGCCTGCAGGGCAACCATCTGCACTACAAACTCCTCTTACTGTCCAGTGCAAAGGGCAGGGCAGATCAAAGTATGACACGTCTTCTTTCTGGCTGCATATGCGGATTTAAAATATCGCGAGGTTTCTGTTTTTGAGCCAGGTCCTTATCTGGAGTTGTCCACTTATGGACAGTGTGAATAATCTCCTTTGTTGAGGGTTTACTAGCATCATCACAAAATCTGAGGGAAGCGTGCGTTATCGTACATACTCTCTGCTCCTGCCCATAGTATGTTCCTAGGGCTTTCCATGGCATCTTCAGTGGCCAGTCCATGACCTTTTTCTTAGCCGCTGCGTACATGCTCCCTAAATTTACGGGGATTACATTAGGCACCAAGGAGCTGGACTCCAGATCTGACCTACTTGCACTTTCCAGCGGTTTATGCACATTGACTTGACCCTAATTCCTGAATGGTTTTTCCATGTTTTATTGACCAATTGTTTTGTATACGACATCGAACTTTTCTCAGTGCATATTTTAGAGGCCCAATCAACATCTATCATGGATGGAACTAAAGCGGTCCTCGATCTCGGCCTTCCATGGGGTCCCAAGTTTTCTGTGCTTTTATCCAGGCCCCATAGTTGAGCACCATAAGCTGTTTGACTACCTACTTTTGCTTGGACCACTCAGTCGATCTGCAGAGATAACCAATGACCATGCATTCAAACAAACCACAGGAAAGCATTAGATAAAAGTTCAAATTTCTCACTCGCTTTGTTGATATGTGCTTTCCACCCCATATTACTAGACAGTGTTATTCACAGACATGGGAAGAAGCAAACTCCCTCCACCTTGGAACCCTTAGGATAAAACATCTGGCTACTGGATGCTTAGTTCATCAACTACGATGGATGACAAGAGAGTTGCTGTGTTACTACTGTTATTACAGTTCACTAGTGACATCCTTGTGGTGTATTCTGATGTCCCAATATGTCTGTATTAAGTAACTAATTGGCATGACAGTAAGGGGAGGTCATTCTCTGCTACATAACATAGTCCTATAATGAACAGTTTGGAGATGCATTATTTTGCATGTTGTCCACGTTTGTAATGCCCCCCCCTTTAAATGAGCAGCCCCTTGGCAACGACAAACTATCTACTATCATTGCTCGACTCAGCGATGCTCAGCTATTTAACCTCTTGATGATGCTAGGCTCAATCAGAGTAGATCCGATTCAAGCATGCTACTTTCAGTATTGTATGTATAATGGTTTCAAATAAATCAATTTTTCAAAAATAAGGAGAGAAAAGTGGTGGATTGAGCAAACACCTTTAATATGAGTCAGAAATCCCAAACATGTCGACTATTTTATGAGCGAGGCAGAAAACGTGTACCAACAAGAGCTATACATATGTAATATTTATTTACATCAAGGTGTTTTGGTGACACAGTAAATAAATTACAAGGCAGAAGGCTGTGTGGTTTGTAAATGTCACCCGAACCTGAAGATTATATAGTACCATATCGCATGTGGCACTCATATCTTTTTATAGTGCATGATGGTTTTGGTGCAATTAGAATGAAAATTATATTGCTTTACAAAATAGTAAATGCTTAATGAAAAAGAAAAGTGAAACATTGCACTGTGCTTGTTTGTTACAAAAAAAGAGGACAAACGTTTCATTAGAGCCTTCAGAAGTTGCAGTTTTAGACACAATGGGCCTTGTTCACAAAGGTAAGCATACATTTGAGTAAGTTTACATTTTTGAGTAAGTTTACTATTCTTTTTGGTGTTCGCAAACGGCATTTTTGAAATAATTTGCACTTTTGTAGTAACGTACACTTTTGTAGTAAGCCCAGCACTACACATGACCAACCACTGGTACTGCAGCACTCGCCCAAAGAAATTTATGAAGGTAGGGCAGGGGCATAACAGAGGCCCCCGCGGTGTGGGGACGGGGGGCAGGATTTCTTGTTTGGAGGGGGGCCCCAAAATCTCTAAGCCATGCCATTGCATGCCTTGCAGAATGAGTGCAATGGCATGAAATAGAAATAGGTAAACACACTGGAAAGCCACTGTGCTTCACCAAGCAGGCCCCTGCAGTGTAGAGGGGCCCAACCATTCAGGGGGCCCCCGTTATGCCCACTGGGCAGGGCAGGACCCATCAGATTACTTTATTCCACTGAGGTAGGGACTTAAAATAAAACCCCATTGGAAAGAATGTTAAATTAAATTATCTAAGATAGTTAAAATATAAATAAATATAAATTAATGTTAAAAATATATAAACAAGCATTTGCAATGCAATAGGTCTCGCATTTGCCAGAGTGTAAGCTATTGGCATTGTAAATGACAATGCCTTTTATTTATCTGTTTTGCTAATTAACACATAAATAAAAGGCATTGTCATTTACAATGCCAATAGGTCAAACTCTTGTAAATGCGAGACATATTCAAAGAAGCGGCCGCCATTGTCCCGGGCTGCTCTGAAAGTGAAAGCGCACATGGAGCGCTGAATGTTGCAGGAAAGCATGTTATGCCTGCAGTAGGAGAAACTCATTTAAGAAAATAGTGCTTACAGACTAAAAAAGATGTACCGTGTAACAACCGAAGCAAAAGGGCCAGTCCTCATGGGAGGTTACAAATGAAGACAAGGCGGTACTAAGGAGGGACTAACAAGCCTACTAACAAATCAGAAGCCAGTATTTAGAAAGGACAATAACAAAAGCCAATGACAAATATGGGCGGAGAGTGGGCGGGGCTTCTATTCCATACTCCAATACAGCATGCCGCAGCGCATGCGCTGCAGAGGCTCGCCCTAAAAATAGTAAACATTTATTCATCATCGGATTGAGTTAAATAAAGGGTGCACATCTTGGCTGACTAAAAAAGTATCTAAATCTATTTTTAAAGTTCATGAAGTTCAACAGACACAACTTGTTTATAAATAAAAAGAAAGAGTGGCAGCTCTAAGGACCCTTAACGGTAGCAGGAAATTGTTCATGCTAATTCATTTCTATGAAGTGGAGTGGGAGGACTGCCACTGCTCAGGAGACACCTTATGACACTCGCCCCGCCACCCCATTTACCTTTTGGTGGCATGACGGAGTTACATCAGCCGTGATATCCTCTGGCAGGAAATCGTCAAGGCGGTGTCAGGCACCCACACTCATCTTCGTGAAGGTAAACATTTCACAGGCATAGCTTACACTTCACTTGCCTCTCCATCCAGAAATAGCATACTTGAGTTTGAGTGTTTGCACACATTTTTATTAGGATCTTTATTTTCAAAATCTATATTTTGAAGTCCTATGTCTTAAGTTTATGATTTTGTTGACAATAATTTACATTCTTTTTTTCTCATAGTTTTATATAGCGCAAACTTGACCCAAAGGTATCAGGTATCAGAACGCTTTACATGAGCACCAGTTGCGTTACACAAGGACACATTCTTTTTTGTTAGGCACAGGGAGATTAAGTGATTTGCCCAGAATCAGACTCACAGGATGTTTAGCATCATTGCCGAGACTCGAACCTGGTTCCCCAGATTTGAGCCAGACTCGAACCTGGTTCCCCAGATTTGAGCCGTTAGGCTACATCCTCTCCCTCACTTGACAATGTTCACAAGAGTCTCAAATTTCTTGACTTTCTGGAGGGGGAACAGGGATGGATCAAAGGAGGATAAATGTAGGGTGTGATGGTGGGGATTTAAAGCTGGAAATATGAAGAAGGAATTAAATGGATGAACAGAGTTTTGGAAAAGGGATACAAAGGACAAAGATAGATGTAAAACAGTGAAGGAAACAATAATGATGAAAAAGAAGGGAAACAAGCTAGGAGGGAAAACAAGCAAGGAGGGGGGCAAGTAAAGAGTTGGTGAAAAAGAGGTAGATGGAAAAGTGCGCATGAGCAGAGATGCAAGGACGAAGGTGGGTGGGTGAGGGAGCGGGGAAGAGGCGATGACAGAGAGTGCTGAAGCAGTAGGGAGACAGAGCACAGCTCTCCGCATATTATTTACACTCCTGCTAATTTATAAACCCTGCTCATGTTTATAAACTATGTCATCTTAATGGAAATGAAAACATTAATATAGCCAGAGGAGTCTCACTTTCCAAGTTTTAATTAAAATCCGAGGCGTTGAGAAGTAAAAGTGTCTTGGTGGAATACAACTCCAATGAACTATTTTCTCTTGCGGCGCGCCACCTGACCCTGATGCGCAGGCCCAGCGCTCCAGCAAAAACAGAATATAAGCTCCACACATCGCCTAAAAAATAAATAGAACTACTGTGCCATCGGTGGAAAAAATGAGAAAAAGTGAGTTACACACCAATTTAATCCTTATGAGAAGAGCAGCCGAGGCACTAGGGCTCCAAGGTAATATTGCAGCGGGAGTGGGGGATTGTAGAGAAGGGGGAGGGGTCATAGAAGTGCGCAAAATGCTTTCTGTTCCTGGAATGAGTTAAAACAATGGAGAAGGATGAATGGTTGAGGTTCCTCCCATCCTCCATCATTTGTGACACTTTATATGTTTAATCCACTGTCTTTGTGGGTGTCCTGCGCTGCTGGGAGGGGTCTTATTGTAGATAATAATTCATACTAGGCCCTTCAGAGAGCTGTATTGGTTCTGTAATGTGTTTCTCGGCTACAGTCCTGGACCAACAGGCCTCAACCCAACTTAGTCATGGATGCATGTGCACCCAGTAAAGCACTGTTTTTTTATGAAAGGTGCTTGTGGGGTTGTGATCACTATGTGGAGTGTGGTGTGGTGTTGTGAGGGCTCTCTGCTGTTGTGTCTGGCCGTCATTTGGAGGTGGATGGTAACAGGATAGCTGTAAAAGATGGCAGATTTTATGTCTGCTCACCTCCTCCTTACGGTCTCGCACTATAACAGAGAGAACCCTCACAACACCAAAGATAGTGATGGTGAAGGGGTTGACAGATCAGAACAAGGACCACCAAATGGATGTTCCAATTGCATGAAGTGATGATTTTGTAGGGGGTCAACAAATTAAGGCCCGTCCACAGCTAATTCTACCAGTAGACCTTCTGATGCACACATCTAGATGAAGGTTTCTCCTGCTACAGATATCCGGTACCTCAAAACAGTCTGCACATCATCTAGACCCGGATGTACAGCACCTGTCTGGAGCTCAGTCTCACCAAGACAGAATTCCTGTGTTTTGCCAAGAAGAAAAAATAAGAAATGGTTCAAACCTGACTCAATGACATGATCCTGGATGGCTTTTAACTCAAACTTTGACTGAATACCAAGTCCCTTGGATTCACGCTGCACGCCAAACTCACCCTCGAGGAACACAGTTACAAAACACCATACATTGCCTGGTACCATCTTTCGCTTTTACAGAAAGTGAAACTGTTTCTTCAAGAAATCGGCTTCAGAACTATTGTTCAAGCCCCTCATGCACTCGCATCTGGATGGTGGCAACACCCTGCTCCATGTCCTCCCAGACTCCACACTGGCATCACTTAAGGGTAGCCTACATGCTGCAACACGCCTCATCCAGGGCCTAAAGAAATACGATCACATCACCCCCATCCTGAGGGAACTTGGTTGGCACCCCTTGCTGGCCCCCAACATCTGCCTACGAGCTGCATTTTTCTGTAAGACTTCACAACCAGTACTCCAGCTTATCTTGCAGAGCAGCTCACATATGTTATGTTATGTTATTTAATTTTATAACGCGCGCAGCTACTCCGAAGAGTGTCCCGGTGCGAACCAAGAGGGGTCAGCAGACTGACACTAGACAAAAAGATAGGTTTTTAGATGTTTCTTAAAGGCCAAGGGGTCTTGGGTATTGCGAAGCGCAAAAGGAAGGGCATTCCATGCCTGAGCAGCTTTCACAGCAAGCGAGCTACCGCCCAGCCTGTAACGAATGAAGCGGGGAACTTGTGCTAAAAGAAGTGCTGAAGAGCGCAGTTGTCTCAAAGGGACATAGAAGGAAAACCGCTTCTGCAGATAGGCGGGGCCTCGGCCATAAAGGGCGCGGTGAGCGATAACTAGGGATTTGAACATATCTCTTGAGGTTCCTGGCACACGTGCAGTCAAGACACCACCAGACTGCAGACTAAGAAGTGTAAAAAAGAATAAAAAAACAAGGAAATACGATTTTTCCAAATGTGTGCTGATGACCTAGAACTACATCCCCTTATCCATCAGGACCTTCCCAATCCTGATCCAATTTAGGATAGAGTTGAAGAGGCACCTCTTTAAAGAATGCTATATCACAATGCATTAACAGTCCACAAAGCAGCTGAATCTCCAGTCACTTGTTGACTTTATGCTTGTTCTTGACCCTGTGCAGTGCTCCATTGCCTTTTAGCTAGATTTATGCTGTAGAAACACCATATACATACATACATTCTGACTGAAACCGCAATGCAAACCCTAGTAGTTAATCAAGCACTGGCAGGAGCACCTTGTATGTGAGGGACATACCTTCTATGTAGTCCAGAGATAGAACTTTGCTTTGTAGGTGTGTATTCAGGACACACATAAGTAACAGAAGTTCTGCCAGCCAATCTGGATCCAAAATGTTTGCCAAAGATATTTGATAAACTGTTAAGGCAGTCTCTCTCGACTCAGACCTAGGGTCTATGCAGGAGTGAGTTTGTACTCAATTTTGCAGAGAGTTCCCAGGAGAAAAATACAAATTGCAATTATTTACAGCAAGAAATAGAGAACATTGGAATAAATGTATATGGATGCCTACTCTTTGAAAAAGAAGTGTATTAGCCCTGCCCAAAGTCAAAGAGAATGACAATTTTGAACAATCTTCAATATAATCTTAAACAACTTCGATTCAACATATATGTTCTTGTTTCCTGCTCATTGTCTCATTAACCTTCCTATCAAACATTACCCTTCCATTTTCGATAATGAATGTATCTTACAAGAGATAATTTATTATATTTTAACATGAGAAAATGGCCAAATTTTACGTTTTTTTACGTAATGGCTAAAGTAGAAGTAATGCAAATTAAAACAAGCATTGGCAAAGACATTAGGTCTAGCATTGGCTACCAACTTTTGTGAATGTTTTTGTAAAATTATACAAGTGGAGAACTTTTTTGTGTGTAAGCGCACATTGTGAAAGAGTAGAATGCTGCCACTCACAGAGAGGTAAGCTAATGTCTGAAGTGAGATGACCAGGTGCACCATGCTCTATGTGTACGTGGGCGGAACAAATATGCAAATGACACATTTGATGAGCAAGCGATAAAGAGCTGCCCGAAAGTAATGCATATGTAATCCATATATATTTATGTGTAATCTATATGTAAGTATATAATATATAATTTTATTAAAATCAAAAGGTCTTGGCTAAAACCAGCCCTAGCGAATACAGATTTACACCCAGGAGTCACTGCAGGGACCTGTCCACATGTCGGTGCGTATTTGTACTGTGAACTCACCGCAGGGAGTTGCACAGGTCCTACAGTTCATTGATACATCCTCACTTCACCTTGCTCTCCCTGGTCCCTGCTGGAACCTTTCTAGATGATGATCTGAATTTCTTACCATGATTTACACTCTTATCCCTTCAGCAAGCTTTCCAAATGGTGATAAATATTAGCATCCTGTAGTGCCTACTGGAATGGGATCAAGTACTGCCATTTACACCCCGCAGTTCCTGCAGGGAGCTTTCCAAGTGCAGTTATCGTTTTATCCTGTAGTTTCCTCTGGTAACTCCTCTTGCCTACACTCTCTTGTCTTTGCAGTGAGCTGTCTCAGATTTACAATACAGGAGTCCTTGCAGGAAACTGTCAAATGCAATGACCCATACTTGTCCTCTGTAGACCCTGCAGGGGGCTGCACAGGGGCTGCTATCGGTTTATGCCCACAATCCCTGCAGGGTTTCCATGAACTGCGGTCTATACACTCCAGTCCTGGTAGGAATCAGTCAATCTGTCACCCTGTAGTGCCTGTAGGGTTCTCCACAGATGCTGCTTTTGGTTTAAACCTTCTAATCCCTGCAGAGCATGCCGTGTACTGCTGTTTACATACACTATGCCATGCAATCTGTTTGTACCATGTAGTCCCTGCAGAAAGCTGTTAGTTGTCACACTCTAGTTCCAGCAAGAAGCCTTCCGAGCTCTACTTTTGACAGTCTGGCCCTGTAGGAAACTGTCAATTTGTACCCTCTCATGCCTGCTGATAGCTGCATAGATTCTGCAATTTGGTTACACGCTTTCCACGTCCCATAGTTTACACACTCCAGTATTTGCAGAAAACGGTCGGTTTGTACCCCATTATGCCTGCCGGGGACTGCTATAGGTTTACTCCCTCAAATACCTGCAGAGTATTCCGTGTACTGCCTTTTACCTACACTAGGCCCTGTAATGTGTTTGTACCACGCAGTCCCTGCAGGAAGCTGTTAGTTGTCACACTCTAGTCCCTGCAAGGGCTTACTAAGCTCTGCTGTTTATTGTCTAGCCCTGTAGGAAAGTGCCAGTTTGCACCCTCTCTTTCCTGCTGATAGCTGCGTAGATGCTGCAATTTGGTTACACGCTTTCCACGTCCTGCAGTTTACACACTGCAGTTCCTGCAGAACCCTGTAATGCCTGCTGGGGGCTACTATAGGTTTACTCCCTCAGATACCTACAGAAAGCTTGTGTTTACATTTTGGTCTCTGCAGTAAACTGTTGGTTTGCACCCTGTCATGCCTGCTGGGGGCTGCTATCGGTTTACACCCTCAGATTTATGCAGAAGTTTTCAGTGTGCTCCTGTTTCCATATTGGTCCCGGCAGTAAACAGATGATTTGCACCCTTTGGCGCCTGCAGCTAGCTGCAACGATCCTGCAGTTCTGTTACACCAGATACTCTCTCCAGCGCCTCTCAATGTACTGCTGCTTCCACACTCTGCTCCTTTTAGAAACTGTTGATTTGTACCATAAAGTCCCTGCAGGGAGGTGCACAGATGCTGCTATTGCTATCTCTGCAAGGGCCTTTCAAGTACTGCTGTTAACACTCTGGTACCTGCAGGAAACAGTTCACTGATCCCCTGTAACCCTGCAGGGAGCTGCTATAGGTTTACACACTCAAATCCCAGCAGGTGCTTTCCCTGTGCTTCTGTTTACACTCTAATACCCGCAGGAAACTGTCAATGGTTCCCCCTCAAGCTTGCTGCAATTCAGTTACACCACCTTATGTCTCCATGGGCATGCCATGTACTGCTGTTTAGGCACACGGCTACCTGCAGGAACCTGCATGCATTGCTCCTTCAAGTCCATAGAGCACATGATTCTCTGGTCTCTGCAGAGAGCTGTGCAGGTACTGGGAAGGGTTCATATCCTGTGGGTCACGATGCTCTGGTCTCTGCCGAGAGCTGGGCAGGTACTGGGAAGGGTTCATATCCTGTGGCACCTGCGTGTATCTTTCCTTCAAGTCCATAGAGCACATGATGCTCTGGTCTCTGCAGAGAGCTGTGCAGGTACTGGGAAGGGTTCATTTCCTGTGGGTCATGATGCTCTGGTCTCTGCAGAGAGCTGTACAGGTACTAGCAAGGGTTCATATCCTGTGGATCGTGATGCTCTGGTGTCTGCAGAGAGCTGTGCAGGTACTGGGAAGGGTTCATATCCTGTGCACCTGCATATATCTTTCCTTCAAGTCCATAGAGGACATGATGCTCTGGTCTCTGCAGAGAGCTGTGAAGGTACTGGGAAAGGATCATATCCTGTGGGTCATGATGCTCTGGTGTCTGCAGAGAGCTGTGCAGGTACTGGGAAGGGTTCATATCCTGTGGGTCATGATGCTCTGGTCTCTGCAGAGAGCTGTGCAGGTACTGGGAAGGGTTCATATCCTGTGGTACCTGCGTGCATGGCTCCTTCAAGTCCATAGAGCACGTGAAGGTCTCTGCAGAGAGCTGTGCAGGTACTGGGAAGGGTTCATATCCTGTGGTACCTGCGTGCATCTCTCCTTCAAGTCCATAGAGGACGTGATGCCCTGGTCCATAGAGGACGTGATGCCCTGGTCTCTGCAGAGAGCTTCGCAGGTACTAGGAAGGATTCATATCCTGTGGGTCCTGATGCTCTTGTCTTTGCAGAGAGCTGTGCAGGTACTGGGAAGGGTTCATATCCTGTGGTACTTGGATGCATCTCTCCTTCAAGTCCATAGAGGATGTGATGCTCTGGTCTCTGCAGAGAGCTGCGCAGTCACTGGGAAAGGTTCATATCATGTGGGTCGTAATGCTCTGGTGTCTGCAGAGAGCTGTGCAGGTACTGGGAAGGGGTCATTTACTGTGGATCGTGATGCTCTGGTGTCTGCAGAGAGCTGTGCAGGTACTGGGAAGAGTTCATATCCTGGGGGTCGTGATGATCTGATCTCTGCAGAGAGCTGTGCAGGTACTGGGAAGGGTTCATATCCTGTGGCACCTGCGTGTATCTCTCCTTCAAGTCCATAGAGCACGTGATGCTCTACTCTCTGCCGAGAGCTGTGCAGGTACTGGGAAGGGTTCATATCCTGTGGGTCGTGATGCTCTGGTGTCTGCAGAGAGCTGTGCAGGTACTGGGAAGGGTTCATATCCTGTGGTACCTGCGTACATCTCTCCATCGAGTCCATAGAGGACCTGATGCTCGGGTCTCTGCAGAGAGCTGTGCAGATACTGGGAAGGGTACATATCCTGTGGATCGTGATGGTCTGGTCTTTGCAGAGAGCTGTGCAGGTACTGGGAAGGGTTCATACCCTGTGGTACCTGCGTGCATCTCTCCTTCAAGTCCATAGAGCACATGATGCTCTGGTGTCTGCAGAGAGCTGTGCCAGTACTGGGAAGGGTTCATATCCTGTGGCTCGTGATGCTCTGGTGTCTGCAGAGAGCTGTGCAGGTACTGGGAAGGGTTCATATCCTGTGGGTCGTGATGCTCTGGTGCCTGCAGAGAGCTGTGCAGGTACTGGAAAGGGTTCATATCCTTTGGGTCGTGATGATCTGGTCTCTGCAGAGAGCTGTGTAGGTAGTGGGAATGTTTCATATCTTGTGGTACCTGCGTGCATCTCTCCTCCTAGTCCATAGTGCAAGTGATGCTTTTGTCTCTGCAGAGAGCTGTACAGGTACTAGGAAGGGTTCATATCCTGTGGATCGTGCTGCTCTGGTCTCTGCAGAGAGCTGTGCAGGTACTGGGAACGGTTCATATCCTGTGGTACCTGGATGAATCTCTCCTTCAAGTCCATAGAGGACGTGATGCTCTAGTCTCTGCAGAGAGCTGCGCAGGTACTGGGAAAGGTTCATATCCTGTGGGTCATGATGCTCTAGTCTCTGTAGAGAGCTGTGCAGGTACTGGGAAGGGTTCATTTCCTGTGGATCGTGATGCTCTGGTCTCTGCAGAGAGTTGTGCAGGTACTAGGAAGGGTTCATATCTTGTACTACCTGTGTGCTTCGATTCAAGTCCATAGAGCATGTGATGCTCTGGTCTCTGCAGAGGGCTGTGCAGGTACTGGGTAGGGTTCATATCCTGTGGCACCTGCGTGCATCTCTCCTTCACGTCCATAGAGCATGTGATGCTCTAGTCTCTGCAGAGAGCTATGCAGGTACTGGGAATGGTTCATATCCTGTGGGTCGTGATGCTCTGATGTCTGCTGAGAGCTGTGCAGGTACTGGGAAGGGTTTATATCCTGTGGGTCGTGATGCTCCGGTCTCTAAAGAGAGCTCTGCAGGTGCTGGGAATGATTCATATCCTGTGGTACCTGCGTACATCTCTCCATCGAGTCCATAGAGGACCTGATGCTCGCGTCTCTCCAGAGAGCTGTGCAGGTACTAGGAAGGGTTCATATTCTGTGGGTCGTGATGCTCTGGTCTCTGCGGAGAGCTGTGCAGGTACTAGGAAGGGTTCATATCCTGTGGTACCTGTGTGCATCTATCCTTCAAATCCATAGAGCACTTGATGTTCTGGTCTCTGCAGAGAGCTGTGCAGGTACTAGGAAGGGTTCATATCCTGTGGTACCTGCGTGCATCTCTCCTTCAAGTCTATAGAGCACGTGATGCTCTGGTCTCTGCAGAGAGCTGTGCAGGTACTGAGAAGGGTTCATATCCTGTGGGTCGTGATGCTTTGGTCTCTGCAGAGAGCTGTGCAGGTACTGGGAAGGGTTCATATCCTGTGGCACCTGCGTGCATCTCTCCTTCAAGTCCAAAGAGCATGTGATACTGTGGTCTCTGCAGAGAGCTGCGCGGGTACTAGGAAGGGTTCATTTCCTGTGGGTCATGATGCTCTGGTGTCTGCAGAGAGCTGTGCAGGTACTAGGAAGGGTTCATATCCTGTGACACCTGCGTGCATCTCTCCTTCAAGTCCATAGAGCACGTGATGCTCTGGTCTCTGCAGAGAGCTGTGAGGGCCTGGGTAGGGTTCATATCATGTGGTCTTGCGTAGATCCCTCCTTCAAGTCCATAGAGGACGTGATGCTCTGGTTGGTCTCTGCAGAGAGTTGCGCAGGTACTGGGAAGGTTTTACACCCTGTAGTACCTGCATGAATCACTCTCTCGGGTCTATGCAGGCGGGATCCCATGAACTGCTCGTAATTTAAATATTCCGCCCCTGAGGGAGCTGTCCAGGTAATGAAACAGTTTACACTTCTAGTCCCTTAGGGCAGCTCTGCTGGTTGTGTGCTCGGGTGGAGAGCCAGCGCTGGTAAGATGCCACGCCTGCACTGGTCTCCCTTTCAACGTGGGATCTGGGAGTCTCTACACATACTACAAGGTGCTGTACATGTATGGCTAACCATGCAGGGAGCTATCCAGGCGCTTGACACACATTCACTCTCAACGCATTGCGAGGAGCTGTCCAGCCACTAGAGGGCGCCCGCCCACAGAATTACAGCCTCAGCCCATCTGCGCTTTGCATAAGGAACTGCCAGGTTACTGTTGAGAGTCGTCTCCACGGAATACATTCCCGACCCAGATGTAATAAGACCCTATATGGTCTTCGAAGCGCTGTAATAATGCACTGGCATCCCAGTGTAGTGAATGGTTCAGTTAAACAATGGCAATGGCTCCTGGCCCATGGCCCATCGATATAAGTTGTTGAGGGCCTAGATATAGCATTCTCAGTCACAGTCAGTCTCCTTAGAGACGAACAACACGTACATGTATCTGCCAGAATGCAGAGCCCTCTGGGCGCTTGGGTCCCCTGAGCTGGTCTCCTCAAAGGGCATAGAGAGCGTGTGTAACACCCGCACAGGAGTTGTTCAGCTGCTATGAAGTGCCCCCCAGGGTGCGTGGCCCCCTTCAGCTGGTCTCCACAGAGTGTGTGTGTGTAACATGCGCAGAAGTCGTTCAGCTGCTATGAAGTGCCCCCCCCCCGGGTGCGTGGGCCCCCCGAGCTGGTCTCCACAGAGAGTGAGTGTGTAACATGCGCAGAAGCCGTTCAGCTGCTATGAAGTGCCCTCTGGGTGCGTCCACCCCCCCTCCCCCAAGCTGTTCTTCACAGTGTGTGTGTATGTAACATGCGCAGAAGCCGTTCAGCTGCTATGAAGTGCCCTCTGGGTGCGTGCCCCCACCCCCCACCCCCTTGCCCCCTGAGCTGGCCTTCGCAGTGTGTGTGTGTGTGTATGTAACATGCCCAGAAGCCGTTCAGCTGATAGAAAGTGCTCTCTGAGTGCGTGGGCTCCCGAGCTGGTCTCCACGGAGTGTGTGTGTGTAACACCGGCGCAGGAGCTGTTCAAGTGCTGTACTCCCCTGCCCACACACACAGGCGGTGCACTGTCAGAAGCACTCGTGTGTGCGCGAGGTCTCTCAGCGCAGGGAGCTGGCCAGATGCTGAAATCCACACATAATTTTCCTTGCAGAGAGAGGCCTGTTTCTTCATGTGCAGTTAGAATTGTTACATGCAAAGCAGCAAAAGTGAACTCTGAGGAGGTAAGGCAGGGAGGAAAACACGTTTAAATGTCTGGGGGCCTCATTTATGAGGTTTTGCGGTAGTGCAGCGCCGCAGGGCTTCATGCTGCACTGCCCTACGGCAAAAGAAAAGGGCAGGAATGCGCTGTATGTATGAGATATGGCGCATTCCTGTCCTTTTCCCCTGCACCGGCGCACAATGGGCTGCCGTGCACCAACGTAGGCACCTTTGCACCATGGTGCAAGGGTGCCTGCATTGCGGGGATGATTGTTTTTGTGCAGGAAGGGAAACAATCACAAGAGGCTTTCTCCTCTTTCTATGTGTGCTGCAGAATTCAGCACACATAGAAAAAGGAAAAACGAGGAGAAATAAAGATATTTCTCCTCGTTGTGCCTCCCTTTCACCTCCCCTGGGGAGGCGTAATTTTTGGCGCTGCCTCAGATTGATGATTTCTCGTAACTCTGGGGCAGTGTCAGAAAGCCATGGATGTTGTTTGGGAACGCCCCCAGCAACACTCATTGCACGCCCCTTTAACACAGAAAACTGCGTTAAAGGGAACCATTTTTACGAGGCAGCAATAAGCCAAAAAAGTGGCTTAGTGCTGCCTCGTAAATATGGAGCAGGCTCCGGCGCCACGGAACGTCACAAAAAGTGTGGTTCCGGCAGCGCAAGAGGCCTCATAAATGAGCCCCCAGTTTTTAGGACTGAAGTGTAAGGCTCTTGCGCCATTTGTGGAAAATATATTGTAATCTAAGAAAACATTAAGGGGCTTTAGGCCAACCTTTTAGCCATTAGCTTCTTTTACTTCGGAACCTTAAGCCATTGTCTTCAGACATTGCCAATCGCATCTTGGATTTGCCCATGAGTATTTTTGTCTCTTTTTTGATGTTAGTGTCATTCTGCCTCCAATGAAATGCATCAAGTACTGTTTTAAATGTGAAACCAATCCGTGAGTTTCTTGATAGCACTGGGGAGTGAGCAGACACAAAACCATCTGAAAAATGGATGGGACAGTCAAAAGATTTGTAATATTTCTTGTAGTTTCAGTTTTTCAAATGCTTTTTTATCAGTATTTCCATACCCAAGGCTGGTCGCCACTCTTGACTTATCATAAACATGGCAGCCATCTTGCAACAGTGTTCTACAATGTTGTTTAATGGTTCCAATATGGCCACCACACTTATAATGAGTTCGCAAGCAGCCTCACAGCACTTGAGACTGTGCTGACAGCCTGTGTAAAACGGTTCCTACAGAAATTAAGCAACCTGGATTGCTGAGCAATGTTTTTTGATCCTGGGTAAGTCCTTTAATTTTCGCTAGCATTTATATTGTGAAATTCAATTGTTTGTTTATATGTATATTGAACAAACAGGTCTAGTAATGTAGCATCCTATTATTCTAGATTACATTTTACATACACACTTGCTACTGCTTTATTGTAAGTCCTTACACCTCGGTTTCCTCGTGCCCTTGGCTTATTACTTGGAGGTAGAAAGGCTTACTTACATTACCTATGTTCACATGCATCAGTCTCGCAGTTCCAGACCCTTCTAGAAAGACACAACCTGCAGCCTTGTGCATGCATGCTCAATGATCTCCTTTGTGACATGCAGAATCTGCACAACGTGTGGTTGGGGGTAATTGTTTGGGGGCAATATATTATTAAAGGGCCCAGAGATGCCAATTTTCTTCTGGGTCTACTGAAAAAAATGAGGATGGGTTTGAACCTGTGAGTCCTCTGAGTAAAATGCATGTATCATTGTATCCAGACAGCCACAGAGCCCTGCAGCGAGTATCTTGGGTGTGAGGGTGAAACTGTGTAGAGGGTGCCCTGCTTAGGTCGGTTCTTTGATCCTTTGCCTAATTTAGTGCCGTTTCATTCACCCCCCGCCACCCCGTGTCACAGAGGAATTCGAAACATAATCTAATGTGCACTTGAAAAGCACACATTCATCCCAAAGGGACTCTTGCCCCTATCTATGAGTGATGTTTATTGTTACAGAACTCATTTTTTCAATCTCAGGAGGGCTCAAGACACTGTGGAATCTCCTGGACTTGAACCTGTGACCATGCGAGTGAAGCACAGATCCCTGCAGTGGATGAAGTAGTCCATTAGGCCCTCCCGCCAGATCTGTGCCAGAAAGTAGCACAAAGGAGAGCGTTTTGTGGCAAATAACTTTACACCACCACACTGACAAACCTGTTCATGAAATGGTGCTCAGAAGTATAAGGGGCACAATTAAGGTGAGTGGGGGGGGTGTCATAAAGAAAGACTGCCGCATAAGAACCGAAAAAAATGAAGGAGAACAAAGAGACATGAGAGAGGTGGAGGAAGAACAGCGTGAAGAAAACAAGAAGAATATTTAAGTTTGCAAAATAAAGAAGATAGAGTGAAGCGAGGGTTACTATATGTAGTAACCGTGGGAGAGGAAACATATCGAGAGGAGTAAAGATTAAGAGAAACTAATGAACTGGGAAAGACGAGCAAGAAACGAGTCAGAGCAAAAAAAGAAGAGATAGATGGAGATGAAGAGAGGCAGAGGGTCTAGAAGAATTAGAGGGTAAGGGAGGGGCGGGAAAGGGAAGGGAGACGATGAGTGAGTGAGGGAAACAAGGGCGAGGGGGGTAAGAAAAGAGGAAGGGCAAAGTGGGCAGTGAAAGGAGAGAGGGAAAGGTAGGGTCAGGAGGAAGAGGCATGAAGAGAGAGGATCGATGTGGCAAACAGAGAGAAAAACAGACAGAGTCAGAGAAATAAATAGAATCTTCTCCGTTATAGAGATCTATTCATCCCTAAAAAAAGGTAGTTTCGATTATGAGCATGGACAGAATAGTGTTTCATCCTTCTGATGTCGATAAAATAAGCATCACTGAGTTGGATATGAGTAATGATTCTATTACAGGGCTCGGATAACACTGGGATTTACTGCTACATTAAAAAAAAAGTTATTTTCAGTTAAAAAAATAAAAGAAGCAATGAAGCATGAGACAAGGAAAGGGAGCGAAATATGGGTGGGCACAAAGAGAGAAACAATTTTGGGGTATATTCACAAGAACGTGTGATAACTACCGCAAGAGTAGCGTAACGCAACTTTCAATACCGCAGCCCATCGCGGGAAAATAACCCTGTGTCAACGTGGAATTCCCAACAAGGTGGTACCACGCGCTAGTCACCAGATAACGCGTCAAATGCCAGCTGAAAATCAACACCACGCCGAAAAAATACGAAACGTGAGAAATCATGCGATGAGGCCAATCGAGGTACAAAAAGTACCGAAAAGCAGCCTCAGGCCTGCAAATCCCACGCGTCTGGTGGGAAATAGCACCATAAAAACCACAGACACAACACACCAGAAACAAGCCAAAGCACGTAGCAACATGGATGCACCCTGACCCAGCGCAGAGGGCAACGCGAACCCCACAACCCCCACAGACCACCAGCAAGGAACAACTGGCTCGGGGAAGGCCAAGGAGAAAAGGGAGAGGAAGACGGGGTGCAGACCGCAGGAAAACAAGACCAAGGCCACGGAGGCGACAGAACACTACCAGCAACTGACCCAGAAGCAGACCACCTGGAATGCAGTCGCAGTGCCCAGGAGGCCAATCCAGGAGGCCAAGAGGCGCCGGCAGGACCTGACAACCTAAACCAGGTACAAAACCGCTGCCAACAGGAAGGCAGCAACGGCGACAGGAGGTGGCAGTCCAGCGCCACAGGAGGAAACCCAGGCCACAGTCATCAGTGTGGAGAGGGTGCAAGGAGTAGGGAGTACGGACACAGCCCGACAGGACCTGACACAACAACAACAGGGTGAGGATCCAACAGGGACTGGGGGGACGGGGGTGATGGGCACAATGCCACACATGCACAATGAGGTTTAACACACTGCACACCCACAATTACCCAGGGACATGTCCCCCATCCCCGTGGCACACTGCAGCACACACACATAGCAATCACAGCACATGCCATGACAATGTGGCACAAAGTGCAACACCCACACTGCAGAACAGGGGACACAACTGGGTCCAACCATGCACAGTAACAGAACAATCACATCGGACAGAGCAGGGAACTGTGAGATGCACATCTACCCCTACAACCCCACATCAGCCATGTAGGCCAAATGTACACTGTCCCAACTCAAATAGCGACCACCGCCCAAACAGTCACAATGTACATCGTCACACAGTCTGCATGTCGACAAGAACAAGGCGCCAATACAATGCCAACATGCAACTCCCCTTCACAATGCAGAGGGACAAACAACACCTCCAGCAGGTCAGAACAGACAACCCATCAGTGATGCCCGAGACGAACACCACAGCCCAGACACCGACGCCATGCAACAGCCCATGGACATCCCACACACCCCACCACCAGGACCAGGGCAGACAAGCTACTCAGAGGAGAACCCAGCCCCTGCAACAGACCACACAGCATGAAGCACCCGCAATCACGGCTGCCTCACAACACTTCACCCACCCACACATGGCACCCCAATGCCAGGTGGCAGAACGCCAAAAGGAGGTGGCCCAACAGGTGAGGGTGTTTCCCAACCCATGGAATGCGAACTAGAACACATACGTGGGTGTCCAATACTCTTCAGGGACCCCTCGCACCCCACAAAGGAGACCCACACCTCCACAGAGACACATGCACATATCATGTTGAACTGGCTACGGGCACGTGCGCCCAGCCCCTTTATTGGCAGGGCCACATGTACAGTGATGCCTGTGCTGGATGTGTGTGGGGTGAGTATAAGCCAGCCCGCACGGAGTGCTTGGTGCTGGCAACAACCTGAACAGTGGACACCAGTGCAATGGAAACAGAAAACACCAGCATAACAGAGTCAAATGCAGAGTAACATGGAGGGATCCGGAGTAAGGACAGAGGTCACCCAATATTCAGTCTGGACGTTCCTTGAGTTGCAGTGCACTGAGGTAGGGGCACTAGAGAAGAGCGCGCTCATGTGAAGAAATTGCTAGGATTGTGTCCCTTCGGGTCAGTCCTGATGCAGATGCAGTGGGGTGTGTTACACCTGCATCAACTTCCTCATGAACGTCCCAGGTCTCCCACACTGCCTGAGGTGACAGTTGCGTCCGCAGTCCACAGCGCAATACCCAGTAATAGATCCGGGTGTGTAGCTTGACTACCACCACCAGTCTGCATTTCTGCCTTGGGGCTGTTGCCTCCTGCCCTCCCATTGTCTGTGCCCTCTCCCTTCCGCACACTTGACACATCTTCCTCATCATAGTCCCAGGTCTTCCCCACTGCATGAGGTGACATTGCTGCGCAACCTCACACCAGCACAAAAGACAATCACTAACGGACAATGGCTTGCGGTGCACTGAGTCACTGGCACCTGGAGTGCTGAGCAGGGTATCAGGCCGATGATGGCATCCACGACAGGTCTGAGCAAACCCTTAGGTCTGTCAGGACCACCTTTTCGACTCTGGCAGATGGCGGTTGAAGGTGGTCCTTGCGGTGGTGGCGTGTGCCTCCTGTGGTGATGCGACGTCCGGGCCGGTCAAGACTCGATGCCATGTGTGGGCCCTGGTGGCCCGCAGTTGGGGCCGGAGGAGGCGGACAGCGCAGGGCCACAGACACATGGCGTTGATGACCCCAAGACCATCGCTACAGAGGCCATTCAATGTCTCAGAAGAAGGGGTCCCAGGCCTGACCAGCACAGAGTTAGTGGCCCCGGATGCACTGTGGCCGGCACAGGCACCCAGCCACGGGACGGTGACTTGCGGTGCAGTCAGATGGGCCATGCGACCTGAGCGGGTCCCCATTAATGTCCGAGGTGTATGTTGCGGAGGGTTTCGGGGGACAGTGGAAGGTGTCCTCCAGGGCATGAGGCGGAAGGTCTGATGTTATCTGGAAGCAGCAAATGGAGGAGTGGAAAGCACAACCCTCGTTTGCACCAACAATTCGGGATCAGCTACATGAGGATGAAAACTAGCCCCTAGTCCATAGACTCAAACGCCACCAATGTACGACCAGTGAGTGTCCATGAATGTCGGGGAACACACTTAGTGGCACAGGTGTATGTGAACTCCAAGAATGCCAAATCAAGGCTCAGTGACATACTGGACCGCAGTGTAGGCCGGAGGCAGCGGTCCGCAGTGGCCCACAGCCACGGGTCGTTGGCTCGCGAGGCACAGAGTTAGTGACACAGTGGCAGTTGTCGGTAGTGTTCAATCACCTCCGTGACGCTGATCCTGTTCCCTCCAGACTGCAATGTGTCATCCTCTTACGCCCCTCCGTGCGTGTGAAGAAATGTATGCTTCCTCCTGAATTACCGATGTTCAGTTCCAAATCTGTGATCCCACTCGTGCGCAGCCTAGGCCGAGGGCAGTGGTCCGCGTAGGCACACAGACACGTGTGGTTGTGATGCCATGCACAGACTTGTTGCCACCACATCGGAGGGTGTATTGTGAATTGTTCTCTGCCATAATTAATGTTCACTGCCATGGTGTAATCAAGACTCCGTTCCAAATGTGTGACCTACCTGACCGTGGTGTAGGCCTGAGGCAGCGGTCAGCACGGCCCATTCACCGAGTGTCTCCGGCATAGGTTGGATGGCCCAAGCGGCCTGCGTTGTTCAGGTTCAGTGGCACCACGTGTAGCAGGCTGGTGTTGAACAGGGTTAGTGGCACCACGTGTAGCAGGCTGGCGTTGAACAGGGTTAGTGGCACCACGTGTAGCAGGCTGGCATTGAACAGGGTTAGTGGCACCACGTGTAGCAGGCTGGCGTTGAACAGGGTTAGTGGCACCACGTGTCGCAAGATGCCCATATGGAACTATGCCTCACTGAACTGGGGGGGTCTGGTGCTGTGGCTGCTGGCCGGGATATGGGGTCACTGCCATTCATGACTCAAGACACAGTTCCACATGTGGGACCTACTGGTCCGAAGAGTAGGCCAGGGGCGGCAGTGGAGTACGTCAACGAAAAGGGAATAAAGCGGGCCAGTGTCGTGGCGGCCGTGATGGTCTGAGGTGGCTGCCAAGGTCTCGGGCTTGTGGCTTGCGCCGGCACGTGGTGGGCCCCCTTGACACATGCCGGTGTCGGAAGGTGATCAGTGTGGCCTGGCTGCACAGGGGCTGGCCTGACGGGTTCGTGGACCAGCGTGCCGGGGTCCGGGAGGCGCACGGAATCTCAGGCAACTCCACTCACAAGGATGGCGTCGACCTCGTGGCGAGGTGGGAGGCGCCCCTGGCAGAGACGTGGGTCTTTCCGGAAGTGGACCACACCCAGGCCTACGTGGTTTTTATTCACACCCCTACGCAGGCGTGGCGTACGCCGGGCCATCCCACTCCGCTGACGCTTAGGGGGGGGGGCGTAACAGGCAACATTTCCGCGAGGTCCCCAACTGGCTGGGGTGACATGGTGGCGTCCACTGTCCACTACACTTCATACGCAAGCGGTGTATGTCGCCATGGATATGGGTGTGTTCTGCATACTGCGAGGTGTCCAGCACATCTCCGGCACTGTTGGCATTGTGTACTTTCCCAATCATGGTTCTACTGCATCCTTCACACATGCCTGGTTGCCACCTCTCCCCACATTCGGCTAGTATGTGGCTGAGGTGCCATGCCGTTGCTGGCTCATTTTCACGGCTTGCCCATGTGGACATTGTAAGTTGTTCTGTCGTGTCTGGTGGGTGGGCATATTGTTGTGCCTGTTGTATGTGATTTTGTGACTTGCCAGAGTTGTGAGTTGCATGGTTGTGGTGTTGAGGTGTGTGGGGTGTTCATTTGTATATTGCCAAGGGGCTGTACATTTCCCTTGTTGCCATCCTGGGAACGCTGGC
This sequence comes from Calotriton arnoldi, assembly GCA_963921515.1. Classification (NCBI taxonomy): domain Eukaryota; kingdom Metazoa; phylum Chordata; class Amphibia; order Caudata; family Salamandridae; genus Calotriton; species Calotriton arnoldi. The sequence goes on from CAWUFW010005936.1 coordinate 582,806, forward strand.
TGATGATGGACTGTCGGAGGATGAAGGTATCATGCACACTGGCTGTGTATTTGAAGGCGACATTGTTGGGTGTTCCACGGTGTTCTGTTGTTGCCTGCACATTGGTGTGGGACGTGTGCTTCCTGTTGCGGTGGTTGTGTGCTGTGTCACCAGGGGGGACAGGTAGTACATGTGTGCTGTGTATTGCCCCAACACGTGCGTGCATCCTGCTATGGCGTATGGTCCTTGCTTGGTCTCCAGCGGATCCTGCGCATTGTGTTGTACGTATGGGGACTGGGGTACCAGGGTGATGGTGATGTCCAGTACAGGTGTGGGGGACTTGGATGTGGCTGGCTGTGAGACTCCTCCGACTCTGGCGGGTGTTGCAACAGGTGCAGCCACGCCATCAGCTTTGTGTGGGGTGGGATGTTGGTTGTCCGCTGCGTTGTTGCCGAAGGCCTGTTAGGCGATGATGGTCAGGATGCGTAGGTTGGTTGTCCCTTTCAGCCTGTAGTGGAGGGTGACATTGTCAGATATTGGGTCTGTGCGGCTGATACGTTTCCTGGGGTTCTGCTGTCTTTGTCTGCGCTGCGTCTGTGTTGGTCCGGGGGAGGGGGGTGTTCCGGGTGTGGGATGGGGTCCTGGGGTGGTGGGGGTGGGGGTGGGTGTTGTGGCCCTCTTGGGTGTCCGGGATGCATGATGCGTGGCTCCATGGCATCTGTTGCCCTTGGGATGTGGCCCTGGGCTGCGCTCCCTTTTGTGGTGCTGGCTGCCGTCCGACTTTACACCAGGTCAGAGCAGGTGTAGATTTCCTGGTGCTAACGCGCCTTATCGCCTGTTTTGTGTTTTTATCGCAGATGTGGCTGGTCGTTGTGAATGTTGAGGTGTGCTGTTGTCTCGGCTTTTGTCACGGGATTGCCCACTCTGCATCTCATTAGCGATATTTGCGGGGGTCCTGTGTGGTGATTTATTTTAGGCTGCTATCGCGGGTAAACTGGTGCAGTGGGCTGTTAACACCGGCTTGTGAATGGGGAGGTAAATTTATCACGACTTTGGCTGCGATAAAGTGCCGTTAATTCGGCGATAGCTCCTTGTGAATATGCCCCTAAGTAAATAAAAAAGAGAGGCTAAGAAGTATGGGAAAAAATAGTGCAATATCTAGTAGCCTCTGAAGACTTAACACAAGAAGATTAACACTAGCAGAGAATCTTTCCAAACTGCTTCCCTTTAAATAAAGTGCCAAAAACCAAAAATATGCTCTAATCCATGAATTGAACAGCAATAATGCAAACAGATTTTGTAAAGCTTGTACATTTCCCTCCTGCTATTAAATCACTATTAAAATAAACTTCAAGTGATCAGAAAAATACTCTCAAATTTGCATTGCATTTCGTTCTTCAGGATTATTTGCATAGTATCTCCATGGCGCCCACAAGAAACTTATAGGGAGCGTACTCTCCGTGGCCCTTCCCCGGTGGTAATAATCTTCCCTCATCTACCCACCCCTGTCCCCCCAGGAGAACCGATTTTAAAGACGGATGATGATAGGGAGCATAAAGGAAGCCACCAGCAAAGGTGTATTATGGGATGAATATATTATGCAAATGATGTGTAAATATGTGGCCTCCGCTTGCAGTATCTGTCACATCTCTCTGCAGGATAAGTGACCCTGTTTCTGAAGTCAGAATGTGGGGTATTAAAAGGCAAATGGCGGAGCAGAGGACATTAAAGAGACAGATTGCTGTATGTACTCAAACAAGAGGAAACTGGTATTTACAAGCATCGGTGAGCGAGGGAGAGGGGACAAGCACAGCATTCATGATGAGCAGAGACGTGGTTTGGGACGACGAGTGGTGTTGTAGGAGGGATATAATTTAGTGAGCTTGATGCAGAATGTAGGATGTTTTTTTAGCACCGGAAGGAGCACGGTTTTTAACAAACTTATGCTAATTTTTTTACCTTGAAAGATGTAAGCGTCGATAATGAATTAATCTCCTCTAGCTCAGGGTGTACAAGAAATATCTCTAAAACATAAACCCACTGAGCTAGTGCATAGAAGGGACGGAAGAAAATGGAGTGAGGGAAAAGAGGGGCAGTGTAAGTATAGATTGAATGAAAACAAGTAGGGTGAGATGTAGGCATTGTGAGGAAGGGTGTAAGAAAGGGGTAAAAACTTGGAAATTGGGCTCATGTTTACATCGCTCCTCCAAGCCTTTGTCAAGACAGCCAACCAGGAACAAGTTCTGCTTCGTTAATAACCGCTCCTTCTCCCATCTGGCGGCCAAGACCTGGAATGACCTCCCCCTGCACCTCAGAGCCTCACCATCAACCCAGCAATTCAGGAAGGACCAACGGACATGGATGTTCAACCGATAGGAGAACAGGCAGCACTGTCCAATAGCACCTTGAGACACTCATGGGTGAAGCAGCCGCGTTCTACAAATCCTGATTGATTGATTGAGTGACTAGTGGGCAGCTGTTCACCCTCTGGTCCTCATTCACTTGGATACAGAGACTAAGGTATTGGCTGGACCTGAGCCTAATGGAGGCAACACAAACCATATACTGCCGCCAAATGGTGGTTAAACGCTAAAACCCTGCAGTGAGGTAAAGTAATTCAGACATGTGCATGTATGTGCCTTAGGTTAGGTAATGCAAAAAGAACAATTGATGGACAGAATGCAGAACAATGTCATACATTCACCCCAGTACAGAGATCTGGGCCTAAATCCATAGTTTTTTTGCTCACCATGCCGTTCCAGTTTGAACCCAGCCCTATGCAAATCAGTCTTGACCCTGCGCCCAATGGGAACAGTCCAGCCCAAACTGCCAGGCCAGGTCGTCCCTAGATTGGAAACAAGCATCCTAGGACCGGTTTCGGGGTTTCAACCCTCATCAGCCAGGATAGCTTGACTCCAGTGGCATGGAGAGCACGGGACCCATGTCTGGGTATACCTGTCCCACTCAGGGTGACAAATGCAAAAAGAACAATTGATGGACAGAATGCAGAGCAATGTCATAAATTCACCCCAATACAGAGGTCTGGGCCTAAATCTATCGTTTTTTTGCTTAGGTAATGGCAGGACTACAAAGTCCTCTCTCCCCTGTCGTACAATTCACCTAGTCCTCTCTCGTCTCCTCAGTGGCGATTATTTACATATTTTTTAGTCATTATGAAAACACAACTGGATTTTACTGTTAGGTGAGTTAACAGGCCAAGCCTTACATACTACTCCTTTTTACTGCAGGGCACCATAAAATTGTGCCATAGGACTAGGGCCGGACAGGCCTTTTATTCCACTGGGCATTTCCCCAGTGGGCTGCAGGCTGGAGACCTTGGATAAAGGTTTTGAAAGTCCAGGGCCACTCCAGGGGCCTCTGTCACTTTCCCAGCTCCGCAGAGTTTATTGAAGCAAGCACGGGAGGCTTCAAGAGAGAGAGAAAGGGAGGGAAGGGAAGGCAGAGAGAAAGTAATCAGCGAGTGAGAAGAGAGAAGAAGAGGGAGAGAATGGATGAGTGGAAAGGAAGAGAGAGCAATCAGAGAGTGAGAAGAGAGAGCAAGAGGGAGAGAATGGATGAGTGGAAAGGAAGAGAGAAAGTAATCAGAGAGTGAGAAGAGAGAGCAAGAGGGAGAGAATGAATGAGTGGAAAGGTAGCGAGAAAGTAATCAGAGAGTGAGAAGAGAGAAGAAGAGGGAGAGAATGGATGAGTGGAAAGGAAGAGAGAGTAATCAGAGAGGGAGAAGAGAGAGCGGATGGATGAGTGGAAAGGTAGAGATTGCACAAGGAGATGATGGGGAGGGGGGTTTGACCATTTTTACCAGGGCTGCTTTTGGTTCCCCAGTCCGGCCCTGCATAGGAAATTGTAATTTTACACCTTTTAATACCATTAGTGTAAGGCATAGCATAGCATCTGTTGGCCACATGGAGTCAGAGCATGACTTTTGCTCTTTCTAATTTGCTCCCCAATTTTTCAGGACCCACAGCCTAAGAATGGCATCAGCGAATGCCTGTGATTTGTCCAATTAGATCCTACTACAAAGAACATAACCTTTATTGCTTTCCTTCTGCGTGTTTTGTATTTAACAAAAGATTTATTTTTTTACACCAGGTACTTTTTTAAATAGCAACGTGAGCTCTTTATACCTTTAATTAATTTGTAACTTGCATTTGTTCCTATTATGTGTCGCTTCAGGCTTTTATTCGCTGAATAAAACGGTGATGAATTGAACTGATTGTAAGAAAAGTTCACGCTGCATTTGTGGAATGGAACAGAAGAAAAAATAGAACAGCTCAAATGAATGTAAATTTATCTTTAACAAGATCTCCATGTGCCCATGGAATTTGTCCTCCTACATTAGAAATAACTTCCTGTGAAATAGCTTCTGCAGGATGTCAGGAATTTATCCTGCAGCCAAAGTAAGCGGATTGCTCTTCGAAATATATGAGACAAAGTACCCCCAGTGCTCCATTGAAGGATTTTGTAAAACACAGTGGCTCTGTGTCCATCCTCAAGTTCTTCGTATGCTCACTGAACTCTGAGGCGACTTGGAACCAATTTTTATGTCCAGTAGAGGGAATACACAGTCTCACCATCATCGTCCTACTCTTTTCTTTGGTCTTGTACTCACACAGAAATAGATTTTCCTATAAAAGTTATGTAGAATAGATGTGAAATCTATACCGTGAAAATACACATTTCTAAATTGTTGCATTTTTATGAGCTATGTGCATTTAAAAAAAAAAAAAAGTATGGATTTTGCGAAATGCATTTTGCCAGTACATCAAAAAGTTGCTTAAATTACCAGGAGGAGATTGGTATGTGTGTAGGCGCTGGAAGTAGGGGTACTGCGTGTACTCCAGCACCTCCAAATAACCATGCTAGAGTTCAGGACATGAATGAGCAATAAAGATGCCTTTAATTGTTTTTTATCATGTCATGTTTGCAGTGAGTTCAAAGACAAATATCAAATGTCAGGCTATGTCTTCCGACAACTTGCTGCTGCTTCTTTTAACATGGGGATTGGTGTTTAGTTTTTTTTTCTGACTGCAAAGTGAGAGGATTTTGTAAAGTGAACAATGTTACAGTCTTGTTGGTGTGAAAGGAAAGGTTGAAGGATGCTGCTTTTTTATAACGCACAACAACATTTAAATACCTATAAATGAACTGTACAAATGTTTCAAAATATGCCAGCAAGAAGGAGAGTACAAATCAAGAGCTTTTTTTGGTTATTCTGAAGTGAGACGGAAACAAAGATTTTAATAAGATCAAAATAAATCAAGATGCTTTACTTGTTGATGACCAAATGACACTCTCTGAAACTTGATTCCCACACATTACTGTTTGTGCACTATATTGTTTTTATAAGTAAAACTTTGCCTGTACAATGTTAGCAGCCATTTCAATTGAAAATGTGCTGTCTGTAAATGACAAAGAGCTACCATGCCATGTTCTAGTGATATATTTGCAGCAGTGTTCTCCAAAAGTATCCACCAGCAACACACTGCACCCTTAGCGCTCTCTTGCTGAGTAGGCACTGCTCATTTGCTACACTTGTTCTTTGTGTGACACTTGGACTTTTCACAGGCCCTATGAGTTCAGTGATGTAATATTGATGGCAGCACCCTCACACTGAAAATCTTTCCAGCACCACCGGGTTTAAGGAAAAAATGTCTCAATCTAGAACAAAATGCCTCTCAATGAGACATTTTTCGAACCAGTCACCTGGGGTAAACATTGTAAGAAATGTTGTATCATGTGACATGTCACACATTTTTTTCATAACCTGAAGTTTGGGAATTATTCAAGTTTACTGTGATGTAAAAAACAAATGCACAGGTCCATTTTGAATAGGGGTAGGTGGAATTGGTGGAGTTTGATTTTGCGGAATTCTGTGAAATTACACTACATTTCCACGAGATTCAGCAGAATTCCGCGGAGGGGCAGAGTGGGCATTTGGTGCTATTTTCTTAGTGCAAAATGCACCCTTGCGTCCAAAAATGGATGCAAGGATGCATTTCGCGCTAAAATCATTATGCAGCCAAACACCATTTGGTGCCCTTATGTACTCCGCAGTGATTATACTGCAGAGTATGTAAGGGCACTGCTGTTGAGTGGTATGCAGTGGTTTCTAAACTTTTGAAACCACTACATATCACTCTGCAGTGCATACCCCTCAGCGCCCTTACATACACCACAGTGATCTCTAAACAGGGCAGGAAGAGGGAGCAGTCCCTCTATGTTTAAAAAACACTGCAGTACGGGATGGACAGAGTAAAGGATGGATGGATTAATAGGTGAAGGAGCAAGTGAAAGGATGGCAGAGTAAAGGCAAAGATGGATGGATGGATGGCAAAGTGAAAGGATGGCAGAGAAAAGAGACACATGGATAGGTGGAGGTACAGGAAAAAGGATGTCAGAGAAAAGGAGCAGATAGGTTTATGGACAGTTGAAAGGATGGTAGAGTAAAGGGAGTGAGGGACGAATGGATGGATGAGTGGGTGAAAGGATGTGTGAATTGATGGCAGAGTGGATGCATGAGTGAATAGATAGCAGAGTGGATGAATGGATGGCAGAGTGGGTGGATGGATGAATGGCAGAGCAGATGGACAGATGGATGGGTGAATGGATGGCAAGGTGAACAGATCTCGAAGGGCTGATGAAATGAGGAATGATTGAAAGATAGATCAAAAAATCAATGCATGACAGAATGTAAAGGTGAAATAGTGGATATCAGTGGGTGGATGGAAAGGCGAAAGTATAAATGGATAGATGGAAGAGAAAAGGGAGGTCTTCTAGGGAAGAGTGTGCTCACTTGCCACACATGCTTGGTGGCATCAAAGCTTTTATTTCAAAGAGGGGGGTATTTTAATTTTCTGGCTACCCCGTTGACTGCACACTTGCCTCTCTATCTATTAACACAATTGTCTCTGTAAATCCAGAGGAAGTGCAGTTATTAATAGATTTCATGCCCACTCTCCCCCTTCCTTTCTTCACCAGCCAATGAGGACACACAAGAGGGGTTCTGCTTAGTCATGGAAGGGCCCAAACACTGGAAACCCTGCCTTCTGCACCTCAAGTAAGTCAACAATATGTGGTACAGTCTATTCACAACCAGCCACATGCCCTCCCTCACTCCACACACAAAGACACTCCACATTCCAAATGCTTGCATCATTCTTGTTGCCAAAGCACATACACCGAAAAAAAAACCACAAAAAAGACTTGCAGTCATACATAAACAAGCATAGACATGCACTCTGCAGCCTACATTATTATTATTATTATTATTATTATTAATAACTGAATTTGTAGGGCGCACAGCTACCCCAAGTGGTTTCCCGGCGCCAACCGGTAGGAAGAAAAAAGAACCAACCAGGGAATCAGAGATTAAACAACCAAGTCTTCAGAATTCTGCGGAATCTACCATACATGGTTTCCTCGCGTAAAGAAAAAGGCATTCCATAGGGTGGGACCTAGAGAAGAAAAAGACCGACCCCGCATACGATAGAGTTTGATTTTGGGGATACTAAACCTAATTTGCTGGGCAGAGCGCAAAGGTCGTGAGGGAAGGTAGAGTTGTACCAGAGATTGCAAATATTTCGGGGCCACTCAAATTTTAATTTTAAACATATAGCATAAGGCTTTGAACTTGCCTCGATTCTCCATCTTTAGCCAATGCAGGTCGCGAAGGTAGCGAGCGACTAAGGCAGTCTTAGGTATGTTACACAGCAGTCTAGCCGCCGCATTCTGCACCACCTGAAGTCTTTGGATTGTAGTTTTGTTGAATCCCAGGTAGAGGACGTTACCGTAATCCAACCTAGACGTGACCAAGGCATGAAACACCGTTTTCTGCGCCGAAAGAGGTATCATCCATAAGATTTTCCTCAGCCACTTTAGAACACTAAAACATGTGGAAGCCACCTTGTTGACTTGTTGTTTCATTGAAAGATGGTTGTCAATGATGAAGCCCAGATTAGGGACCTGATGTACTGGCAGGGGCAAAGTACCCATTTCAGAGGGCCAATGATGCGGTCCCCAGAGGTCGTATTTTTTCCCCAAGATCATAACTTCAGTCTTGTCTCCATTAAGTTTGAGAAAGTTGTTTTGCATCCAAGACGCAATTTTATTCAGACCTGACTGAAGAGCAGAGGGTTCGATCCCTTAGATGAAGAGAGGAAAAAGATGATCCGAGTGTCATCGTCGTAGGAAAAAAGGGACAACCCAGCCTCCTCGGCAACATCTGCCAGCGGACAGACATTAAACAACAAAGGGCTCAGCACTGAGCCCTGAGGAACACCATAGGGTGACACATAGGAATTGGAGCTGGCCGCTGTAGAAAAGACCTGAAAAGTGCGGCCGGTTAGAAAAGAGCTGAGCCATTGCAAGGCAGAGCCCTCTAGGCCCAAGGACTTCAAGGCTTTCAGCAGAACAGCTTGGGACACCGTATCAAACGCAGCGCTGAAGTCCAACAGGATGAGAGCTGCCGTGTCTCCCTCATCCAACCTGTGCCTCAGCATTTCGGTGACTCCAAGTAGAGTTGATTCCATAGAGAAACCAGCTCTAAATCCAGATTGAGAGGTGTGAAGAAATTTCTGGGACTCAACAAAGGAGGTCAGCTGAGTATTGACATGCTTTTCAAGGATTTTAGAGAAGGCTGGGAACAGCGAAATGGGACGGAAGTTCGATAGCTTAGACGTATCAGCGTTGGCTTTCTTTAAAAGAGGGAGCACCATAGCATGTTTCCATTCCAAAGGAACTAGGCCCTCTTGCAGGGAAGCATTGAGGAGGTTCAGGATTATGGAGAGAATAGGGACATCAAGCTGTTTCATCACAGAAATAGGAAGTATATTACGGGGGGAACCAGATTTAATATTTGTCAAAAGACGGGTAAATGAGTCGAATTCTAAAAGAGACCAAGCTTCCAGTTTGTTGATTGGTTTAGTGTAATTGAGGGTCCCAGTCCTACCATCACTGGTAGCATTGGGGAAGGTCTCGGTGTCAGATGGAATGTTTTGTAAGTTTGTACTAGACAGTGCAAAGTGTATTTTTTCAACTTTATCCACAAAATATTGGGCGAGTTCCTCACATTGAGTACCGGTAAGAACAAGCGGAGTTGTCTGAGTTTCCGAACCGGATAATTCTTTTACCACCTTGAAAAGAGTTTTGGAGCAGTTTTGTGCTTGAGAAATTGTGTATGAAAAGAACTCAGCTCGAGCAACTCTACAGAGGATGTGATATTCACTTAGGCTTTTTTGTATGTTACTTTGGCATCTATCTGGTAGTTTTTTCTCCAGTATCTTTTGAGGGTTTTGCATTTGGACTTTTCAGTCTTAAGTCTGTCAGTAAACCAAGGGGCTGGTGGTCGATGATTGTTAGAACGTTTATTAGACAGAGGCAGGCAGGTGTCAACTGCTTGTAAAATCCAATTTTGGATGGAACCAAGATCCGTTGTTGAAAGCTTTACATCTACCTTTACCAACCACTTCTCCATCTGCATAGTCAAAATATCCATCTTCTACCTGATCAAAAGACCAAAAGGGCACACCACCTTCTTCACTGAGGATAATGGGGACCTAATCACAAATTCCTCAATACTCACAGAGCAATGTCATCTTCTCCCAGGATTGCAACCTAGTAGGCAACCTCTTAACGAAAAATATTCAACCTGCCCTTGCTTACCACTTAAAACACATTTGACATCAAATGTGTCAATTCCCAACCATTTACTGTTAAACACATTTAACCTCAAATAACGTTTCAACTATCAACTTCATTTTTTTATTGTGATCCCTCAACTGGCTCCACCCAAAAAAATTGGGAATTGACTCTAACTGACAATTTTTTCAACCATTTCACCTTCCACCACACCCCAACTATAGACTATTGGCAAACAAAGCCAGCCAAAGAATAATTGAGCTCCATCAAAGACCTCCTTATTGACAGGGAGGGGTTGGTTACTTGTTACGATCCATAGTTTCATGGTGACATTGTTTTGGCCAGAATCCAGCAATTTATATCATTAATGTACGGTTGATGCCGCAGATAAGCCAGTTGTTAGAACACTATGTACAGGTATTCTTGCCATATACTCATGTGATGTACATCTGCTGCCATGATCTGTATGTGATTCTGGAAGTTGAACAAAGGAAAAAATGTAATAAAACTATTTTAAAAAAAAGAAAAAAAGACCTCCGTATTGACTCACTGAGCAAGACTTAATCGTTCACTTACATTCAACTCATAGCCAGTGTAAAATTACTCCCAATTATGTCCTCAAAGTCAACAAAAGTATGAGCTATAAAAACAACACCACCCGCTACACCCGAAAAATAACCATTTGCAAGCACATCATCCGCAAATGAGAGAAAATAATCATTTGTATAGCCAAAACGCTGGGCCTTTGCAAGTATGCATCTTTTTATTTTGTTTGCAAATACATACAATATGGGAACACTGTCCAGCCACACCAGCGGTGACACTAAAGTCCAACCTTTTGAGGCAGCTGTGCATATGTGATTTGAAAAAACAAAAAATGGTGACTCAGACTGTCACAGTTCATTGGCTGTCTTAAACAGAGACAGTTTAAGACAGCCAATGAATGCATTAGGCTGATCCATTGCGATTTGTTGTAATCTGTGGTGGGCTGAAGGAGACTGTGAATAGCACTTGTACAGACCAATGGCTGAATAGGGCTTTTTGCAGCCAAACCTGTTAACCACACTTCAACAGACACATAACACATCAGTAGAAAATTATACTTCAAAGTGTTCACACAAAGAATCAGCTCTCAGTCAGGCTGTCCATTACCACACTCACAAATTGCAACACCATTGACAGGTTCTTTGTAGGCCTGGTCGGAATTTCAATTATGTTTGAGTAATCAAAGTGATTTTGGTCATTCTGTGTTGCCATTTTACACAGAATGAACAATAATAACACAATTACTCTTGTTCTTGTAATTAAGCTTAATTTCATCTTCTGCTGCATCTAGGGATATTTATTAGCACAACTGCGTCCAAATTAGCGCTAAATGCTGGGAGTTAGCTAGGAGACAATCCTACCTCAATAACACATTTATAGGGCACGATCGACTGCTCATGCTCACTATTCATGTTCTAATGCATTTAGCTCTATTTATTAATGTGAAACGCATTTATGTGCCCATTTTGGACGCACTAGGGCATTGTGCGCTAAGAAACAGCGCTAAATGCACAATTACTCTTCTCACATAATTATGCATGATTTAGCAGAATTCAAACAAAGCAACACTGTGGCTAGCATCCCACTCTGCAATCCTCCCAAGCGGCCCAATTTCTCACAGGTAAAGACCATACTGCCTTTATTATTGCTGTCAATGACATAATTCGCTCCTTGACCACCTTGAAATCCCTCACCAGCAAACCCCTGTCACCACTTCTCGTTATCATCAACACCTTCATCAAACAAGGCATTTTCAATGACACCCTTAAACACAACAAACCCTCTCACTTTTTAAAGAGGGCAGCCTAAAATACAAGGACCTACCTTGCTAGCCACCTATAATCGTCACCCTATTCATCAGTAAAATCTTTAAAAAAAACTGTTGTTATCAACACTAAGAACAGATTAACATCAATTGCCCTCTACATGAAACATCATGATTCACACTAAACTGAAGCATCAAGAAAGACATTATCCAGTTTGTGAGTGATGGGCTCCTACTGGACTTTTCAGCAGCCTTTGATACTAATGACCATCAAGGATTTATCAACATCCTCTCAACATGGATGTGCTTCACCAGCACTGTATTTTGTTGTGATGCATCCAAGGTCTAAGGTCACTTCCAAATCATCCATATTGCCCTCTCGAAATCTTACGAAATACCAATGACGTCTGTCAGAAACCCTGGTGATCTTCTGGAAGATCTGGCCTTCAATCCTGAACCACGATGAAAAGTTGAAACTTTCAAGAGGTCCACAGCTAGGATCAAACTTCCTCAAAATGTGGATATATTTTAATATTGAATACAAATATCCCTTTTCATGACCCTTATATTATTTTAATGAGTTTTATTGCGGAACGTAATTATATTCTGAAGAATACAATTGTGGATGTTATTATTGCTAGGGAATTCATCATATTGCTCATAATTGGCAAGCTAATTCTAAACTGTATTGTATAGCCTGGTGGATTTCTGTATGTTTAAATCATAAATTGGATACTGTTAAATTATATTTCTCATATATGATATTGTTATTCCTGTTTCTATGCTCTATATATTGTGGACCTTTATAATGTGCTTATAACACTATCTGTTGTAGTCTCTTTATTTAATATTATTCTGTTGCATTTACTTATTCTACTTAATACAATTTACAAACTACAAAAAATATATGGCTGGTTCTGGAAGGTCTAAGATAAAAAATTAATCCCAGGCCTATATGGTATTATTTTACAGATGTGTTTGTAATATAGAGTTGAGGGTAGTAACAGGAATATTTAATGTGTCAGGAGGGGCAGCCCCCCCCCCGAGTAATTACATGTTGTTGAGGTTTTTATTGCCCAGACATAGGCAATATGAGTGAATTTTTCATTACTGTTGCTTCCAACACTCAATCCATATATATTGGTGTGTCTGTTACACACTACACAGAGCAATGTCATGACCAGTCGCGGCTCCTGGAGGGAGTGCTGCGGGGCGGTGGGGGGGCAGGGTGGCGGGTAGTAAACTACGGCGTAAGGCCGAACAGATTTAAGTAACTAAATAAATAAATAAAACGAATTACATTGCGCGCGCTGCATCGCCATTTGCGATGCAGCGCGCACAATGTAATTCATTTTCTTTATTTATTTAGGTACGCCGTAGTTTACTACCCCCACCCTGACCCTCCCCCGCCCCACCGCCCCGCAGCACTCCCTCCAGGAGCCGCGACTGGTCATGACTACACTTCACTATTCAGTCAGAGGCAGAAAGTTTGAGGGATACAATTCTGCGGTCATGAAACTATCATGGTGCCTTTGAAAACGAAGAAAACGTCTGTGCATTTCTTCTCAGCAGCAGTCTGGTGGAGGAGCTAGAAAAATAGAAAAGATTGGCAGGACAGACATACCACATAAAAGGTGCTCTCCTTATCTATGGAAAACCCAGTTACAAAGACAGAGGTCATTAAAAGAAAGGGAACAAGCTGTTGAAGGCAGGCAGTGTGTGAGAGAAAGAGTGGTGAAGCTAGAGAGATAGCAGCGGATCTTGCACAGCAAGATCCGAATAGCTCTGGGTACCAAATACACCTCATTAGTGTATGTTCAGGAGGAAGACGAGGTTATCATTTTTAGTCCTCCAGCTTTTCTTCCATTTAAAGAGAGATATGAGCAAGTTCCAGTGTCGGAAGGAGTCTTGAGTATTCTTTTTTCCCCTACAAATGTCTTGAAAAGGATTCCATGGAAATAATAAGACCCTCCACAGCTAAAACATATTCACATTGTGTAGACTTTTAATTGTTGCTCAGTGTTTGCACACTTAATCTATATATATATATATATATATATATATATATATATATATATATATATATATATATATATACTGATGTTAAGGATACCATTGTTAAAAAATGTAAAAAAGATACACAGCTGCCCCAGGACACAAAATTGTTTCAGAGTTTGTCTATAGCTGTGTATAATGTTTACTGAATAAAGTTTAGAAAGTATACTTGTAGGAAATGACCATCTTTGGCTTGATTATCCCCCAACTTTTGCTTTATCTGTTTGGTTGGCATTAGGAGTATGTACATTTTACCCATGCTAAACAGGAGTAAAGTTCCTATGCTCCCCTTTAAACATGGTTAAATTGGTTTATCTAATGAGCCATTCACTGAGTAGGCCTGTAAAACATGGTTTCAGGCTTACCATATGTAGCCTGACTGCAGCAGCCTAAAAGCCTGCAGTCAAACGTTTCAAAATGACCATTCCTGATAGGAGAGTAACCCTGCTTTTAAATATGAATAAGTCACCGCTAAGTTTGCCATGTTTCCCACGAGGTATGGTGTAACATATGCAAAATTAAAGCTGGTATGTTTCTCCGGTGACTAGCGTCCAAAAGCTATGTTCACTGACAGGGTGTTGACTAGATCCTATAAAATGTAAAATTACAGATTATAAATCTCAATAGACTAGTCTAGAACAGTCATCCAAAGTCTAGTTTTCAAATTTATTAAAATGCAATTCATTGGGGAAGTAAGATGTTTTTATAAATATTTAGGCAAGGTAACTTTTAGAAAGTTACTGTTGACCTATCTCTTTTTGCAGGGTCACCCCAAAACATTTTGCCTTCCTCCTCATATTTTTGCTGAATATGATTTTGTTGGGTTTAGGGCACTTTTCTACTGCTAACCAGTGTTAAAGTGCTTGTGCTCTGTAATCTAAACAGGGTGGAATTGGCTTATACCCAACAGGCATAATTAATGTACTTATACTTTTCTAGTAAAGTGGCACTACATGTGCACAGGGCCTGTAAATTAAATGCTACTACTACATAAACGTCACCCATAGGTTAGGCCCTGGATAGCTCAGAGGGTAGGGTTTACTGTATTTCAAAAGTAGGACATGTACTTTTAAGTTGTACATGTCCTGGTAGTGAAAAACCCTTACATTCATTTGTCACTACTGCAAGGCCTAACATTGGAGTTGCCTTATTACCTTTTATAAGTGTAATTTCCAAACAGGAGGCAATAACTGGTTCTTGTTTGGTGTCTCTGGAATCCTAATTTAAAATCCTAACTTATGGTGAAGTTGGATTTTAAATTACAATTCTGAAAATGCCTCTTTTAGAAAGTTGGCATTTTCTTGCATTAACCATTTGGTGTGTGCAGCCTGTCTATGGTCACATGACTAAGTGTAGTTGGCATTTGGGCTTTGTGTATTTCTTCTAGAAAGTCACACACAATGGGAACTTAGGTGTTGCTGGATGGACCATGACTGGCAGGATGGAAGGGAGGGAGGAGCTGGTCACAGTCCCACTTACACTTGACTAGACTGTGTCCTGTCTTCACACAAATGACTGCATACCCCCCCTGTAGTTAG
This sequence comes from Calotriton arnoldi, assembly GCA_963921515.1. Lineage (NCBI taxonomy): Eukaryota > Metazoa > Chordata > Amphibia > Caudata > Salamandridae > Calotriton > Calotriton arnoldi. The sequence goes on from CAWUFW010005936.1 coordinate 597,845, forward strand.
TCTGGAGCCAGGGCAGGGAAAGCAGGGCATCTGTTCACTTCAAAGGCATTCCTCTAGAAGCTTCTCCCAACTTAAAAGGCACAGTAAAGTACACTTCTGGACCTGTGGTTCCTCTGCCAGAAAGAAGGACTGCTATTCTGCTAAAAAGACAGTCACTCTGCTGGACTGCTGCTCTGAAGGAACTGTTGCCCTGCTGTGCTGACCTGCTGCCCTCTTGCCTGGGTGAGAAGGACTGGACGTGCATCTCTTGAACCTAGGGCCCAGAATGACTCCAGGGGCTAGTTGGCAGGCCTCCTGATCAGAGGCCTTAGGGACATAACAGGCTTCCATCAACCTTGAACCCAGCACTTGGATTTTGCCATTTGTGAGTCATGCCCTCCCAAGTGAAGCCACCCCAGTCCTGGACCCTTGGAAGTGGGCCTAAATGCACTTCAGTGAAGCCAAGCTGTGGTCCTCATCGGAAACGAAGTGAAGTGACGCAGAGCCCCACGAGGCCTCGCTGTACAGCTGCTGGCCTCATCGGAATCAATGCTGAGTGATGCCTAGCCCCCGCAAAGCCTTGCCACACCACTGCCAGCTCATTGGCACCAATGCCAAGCGATGCAGGGCCCCGCTAAGCTAAGCTGCACAACTCCTTGGAGCTGATGGAAAGCGACACCAAGCTCTGCAAAGCCTTACTGCACTGCTTCCTTGAAACAGATGCCAGACTACGCGAGGTCTTGCGAAGCAATGCAGCGCAGACCGCGCACCAGGATTTAAGGTACTGTGTTCAGCGGACCTAGGTGTGTCCCTGTAGCTGGCCCACGCTCCATCGCGTCAGCCTCAATTTGTGACTTTGTCCTGGTCCGGCACAGCCAGATAATCCCATTTGGCGTTTTGTGCTTTTAGGCTCTATATTCAGTTTATTCTTTAAAAGTTCATAACTCCGGTTTTACTGATTGGATTTTTGTTGTTTTGGTCTTCTTTTATTTATTAAATTAAGCTCTATTTTCTAACCTGGTGTGGGATCTTTTTGTGTGGTGTTTTACTGTTTGAAGTGTTGCACAAATACTTTACACATTGCTTCTAAGTTAAGCCTGACTGCTCTGTGTCAAGCTACCAGGGGTTTGAGCACAGGTTAATTTTAGGATTTGCTTGTGCCTTACCCTGACTAGAATTGTGGTTGCTGCTTGACCAGAGCTCACAACCCAGTAAACCAATTTTTAACAATTACCCTCTCCCTGCCTGAAGCTCCTGAGTCTAATTTGCATTAGCATTCCAAAAGTTTCCCAGCCAATGCTTGACCTTAATGTGGTGTGAAAACTGTGCCCAAATCAGACCAATGGCTTAAGCCTAGTGAAAAGATGGGCTGCACATGGGGCATATAACGCCCGATCAAATCAAGAAGGATATCTGGGAAAAATTCAGGAACTTCATTAACTTGAAAAGTACAGAGGTGAAGCTGGCCCATTCATAGTTTAGTAGAAGGATCAAACTGTAAGGGGTAAAGTCTTTGTTTCTGAGGCCCACTCTAGCCAAGTTGAGTCAAAAATAAGTGGAAGGGAATCTACCCTCCCCCCAAACATGTTTTGAGTGGGTACATAGGAGGGGACTACTTCTTTCACTGACCAGACTTCTGGGTGGACACAAGGGCTTTGTACAAGAAAGAAAATGCTCCCCAGTTTTGGATTATAGGAAAAAGGTGCACTGTGGGATTGTTTGTGATAGGGCTACCAGAACCTGTTGAAAAAGTGGGTAGTGTTACTCCTGTGAACTTTTACCCCATTGGTTAAATGGGGGGCCAGAAGCCACCCACACCCACTGGCTAGTCCAAACCATTAATGTGGCACCCCAAAGAACCCTTCTCAGAATACTTAGTGGACCTGTGGAAGATCAGAAGGGTATTAGACCCTACGTGCCATCATCTGAGGGAAACCATGAAGGACTGGGCCTGCTCCCTCTAGTACCCAGGAAAAAGAAGTGGACTCCATGGGTCAGCTGACTGACATCCTATGTGGCTACAGGGTCACAACAAGCCGCAAGGGGCCTTTTTCCTGAAGTGACCAGTTAACCAGGCTCAACTGGACCTGGACTGGCCCGCTTTGTTGGCCTCTGCTGGAGTGAGTCCTGACTCCTAAGTGCTGTCCCTTGCTTGGGTACTGGGAGCCTTAGAAGTGACACAGAGGAGTTGACCCAAAAACCATGAAAAGTTGAGACCAGGAAAATGTTTTGACTTCCAAGACCTCTAGAGCATCACTGGGACCTTGTGGCAAAGGTGTCTGATTTTGATGCAACTTCATTGGATACGGCTGCAGGCTTGCCCCCTGGAGGATTCTGAACTTCAAAAAAAATACTAGTTAAGATGGCAAAATCTTTGACCAGGATGAACTGCTTGGGGTTTCTAACCCATGCCTCATCACAGACAGCCTGAAATTGCACCTCGGTCCTGGTGTACCACTTTCATAGACTATCATAGGTGCTTAGTGCTTTATGGTGCTATTTTTTAGTTAAAACTTTTAAAATTCATATTCCCGGTTCTCCTGATTGGATTTTTGTCATTGCAGTGTCATTCTTTTCATTAAAATGTTCAGTGTTTTTTCTAATTCAGGCTGGCATTTTTATTGTTCAGTGTTTTCATTTTATTACTGTTTTGGTACTGCATAAATAAATACTTTACACATTTACTAAGCTTTCCTGCTCTATGCCATAGAACCCAGGGGGATAAGCTTAGGTGAATTTTTGACTTTCACCCTGACAGGATTCTTTTAATATTTCTTGAGTTGTGCGACTGCCCAACTCAAATAATAATCCAATTTTTTACAACAATAAACTTATTTTAGAAGAAAAAAATTCAGTTGCCTGACCAATGCTTCCTTTCCGGGACCTTTCTTTCAATTTAAATTTGACAGTGATCCTCAGTTAGGACCAGCCATTACCTCCTCCCAAGTTCCAGATCTGATTATGAAATCAAGAGACCGTGATACACTCCCACTTCCTCTGTAGAAAAAATTATGCCTGAGGCAAGAGGCTGTGAGATGGTCAGTGCATCACTGGCCATGCACATTCTTTCATGCTAACCCTAGCTTTACAGCCTGCATTGGTCTCCAATGTTGCAATGTTACTCTGTGTGGGGGCCTAATCTTTTTGAAGGTAAGAATATTAAAGGTATTTCAGCTTTTCTCCAGTCGTTTTACAAACACATATTCCTACTGAGATGATCTGCAAAGGATACACATGGCCTACATCCCATTCCTTTCATAGGCGAGTAAACTGAACTCAGTAAGACATACCATTGCTTATCCTTTGCTGTATATTCACAGATTCACAGTATTTAAGTGTGGATTTCAGCGTCGAGATGCGCCCATGGGTGTGATTGTTGTGCTTTATAAATATTAAATAACATGACATATATCTGATGCATCAGGGTGTTCTCAGTAGAAAACCATATGTAGCAAAACAGGAAACCAATGAGTAATACAGTTAACATAGAAAGAGTTTGAAGTTCCAAATCAAGTTAATTAAGTGGAAACAATGAAATAAGTCACTAAAGAATTATGTGGGGTCAAAAGTAGTCCAAAGTCTTTCACTATGCACTAAAGTTCACTTCTACTGAAATCACTGGCTCAAATTATACTGCCTTATTGGTTGAAGCAGTATCGAATCATTGAGAACTGGTACAACGTCTTGAAGACACCGGCTGGAGTAGTTGGCACTCCCGTTGAGGAAGGGGGATTGACACAACGATGTGGGCATTGAGCCAACTCTCAGGACACCTGGGACATCCGGCTCATGGAGTCAAGTTGCCAATCGAGGGTGTGGAGTAATTTGGTGGAAAATGAAGTGCAATGGAAGGGTCAACAGTATAAACGCCCTGGTTTATATTTCCACAATCACCACACATGAAGTGGCCTGGAGCGGGTGGTGTTGAAGTTGAATATAGAACTAAGGAGTGCTGCTGGTGAAGGCGGGTGAAGTTCAAATGTACATGGATCACAGACTTGGAGAGTCAAGTTTGCATTGTGCCGGTGCAATGTGCTTGTCACTGGTGTAACAGGCATGGCTTAAATCGTCTACCAGGTTGACGCAAAGGTTGTTTATTTAAAGCCCTTGGAAATTATGCCAGACCCTAGTCAAGCTGGAGTACCTTCATGGCTCCTCATTTTAGCATCCAGGCTTCTTATGAGTCACTCAAAGCAACTCTCAGCTTCAGGCTCTTTTTAGTTCCTCAGGGGCATATTTATGAGAGCCTTGCTTCACGTTTGCACCACGCAAAGCGGTACATGAGTGACACAAGGCTCTCAGTCAGATTTATGAAGCCATGCAAAGACACATTGCGTGAGTGGCTGCATAAATCTTGAGTAAGGCAATGCAGTGCATATCGCTGCGTCGCCTTAATCTGCTCAAGGGAGGTGTTCCATGGGTGTTCCCATGCAACTCCCATGGGTTTTGATGCATTCTCAGATTTACAAGGACTTGTAAACCTGGGAATGTGTCAAAATCCTACACCTCCCCAGGGCAGGCGTAACAAGGAGAAATATCTTTATTTGTCCTCTTTTCTTCCTCTTTCTATTTGTGCTGCATCTGCAGCACACACAGGAGGGGGGAAACACCTCTATGGGTTGTTTTCATGCATGAAAGTGCCCCTTCTAGCACAAAAGCAATCCTGCCTACAACACAGGCACCCTTGTACCATGGTGCAAGGGTGCCTGCGTTGGCGCAAGGCTGCTGAAAGGGGGAAGGACAGGAATGGACCGTATTTGATAAATACAGTGCATTCCTGCCCTTTCCCTCTGTCACAGGGTAGCACAGCGGGGTTACCTCCTTCGCTGCCCTGCACAACCAATTCCATAAATGAGGCCCTCAGTTCCCAGGTTTCTTGGAGCAAATTTCTCCAGGATGCAAGCTTCGGCCCTCTGACAAACTCTGCTCATCTTTGCTACACCCCGGTTTCATACAGCAAGATTCCTCCGAAAGTAGCATCTTCTGAGAAGATGAAGCCAAATATCCCTTTACAATCCAGGAGAACATAGCTGTTCCGGTTCTGGTGCCAAGCAATCGGGAGAGAAGTACAGGTCAGAGGCGGACACACGTCCGTCCTCAATGCTCTGTTAGGCATACGTCTGTTCTGCTTTCAGGCGAGCAGGAAGGTGTTTTCATAGCTCCAAACTCGTTTTGCCCATATAGTGACAACCATGAGTTTCTAAAAGTAGACCTGCTCTTCAACTGGTGGTCGCTCTTAAACAAATCCTAAAAACGTCTCCACTCTTCCCACTCCTAATTTTACAGCGGTAGGGGGTTTCCTGCCATTAAAACATGTAAGCTGAAGTCCATGTGATTAGAAACCCCATTGAATCCTGGACCACCCACAACTGAGCCACCTTGCAGCAGCACTCTCAGTGCCTGGATACCCTCACGGGTGATTAGCAGCGCTATACAAATCCAGATTGATTGATTGATTGAAAACATGTTTGCTGTCAATTCAACCACATCCAATAAGATGACATCATACTTCCGTGATGAAGAGCTCTCTTCCTTCTCAACATTGTCTCACACCCTCTTGCTTCACCCTGCACTACAACAGAAAACAGGGCCCACACCAGCGTTGGGATCAATTTTCCCATAGAGAAGGCAACTGCGAGCTTGTCTTCTGATTGGTCCTTTAAAGAGACCTTGTGTAGCTGGGTGTGTCTCTAATAAAATCTTCCTTTTGAGGCACAGGTCAGCCCCTCCCTCATGTCCCATATACTTTGCGCCTCTCCTGCGAAGCTCTGGACAGCAGATTCATGATGAGATATCAAGGCGCTATGCCTGGGTAAGTTAGAAGATATTTTAAGCTTAACTTATATGCTAATAAGTGAATGTTGGATGTGAAATCTCACCTCATCTGTATAATGCAAATTTGAGTTTATTAACAAAGCATGCTTTAAGGGGTGGTATAATTTCACCTGCACTGCATCTTCTCATAGCAAACACTTTGCAACGGCCTTGCAATGCGAGCTGTTGCCTTACAAGTAGGTCAGTTAAAAATAATTTGGAGACATCAGTATAACATTTTTACAGGGCACACGTGGCTGCTCCAACGGAGTAGGTCAGGGGTGCCCACCAAAGTCCAAGAAGGCCAGGCTCATTGAAGATTTTCCAAACATCCACTTAAGATATATTTACATCCAATGAACTTACGTGGAACCCAGCCAGTAGTACTATATATTTTTCCACAAGTGTCCCCACCTCAGAGACCTATGTTAGAAACTCCTGTATAGAGCAGAGTGACTGGGGCCATTTAAAATCAAGGAGTTCAAAGTAGAAATGAATTCCTCACAGCTAAGCTACATTTATGAACATTTTTGGCTGAGTGACATGGGCTGCGCTTGTTACTACTCATCCCCTCTTATATTTAATTTGTGAAAGTACATGCAGGCGATAAAAGCAGGCTTGAAAGCGTTCTTTAAAAGTAAGCACACATTTCATCTACCAATGAAGATTTTAAGTGATGTGATAATTACAACATATCTGTTCTTCACCCGACTTGTCGCTTTGTGTTTGTCACAGTATTTCTCAAGCTCTGGCACTGACTATGGCGCTTGGACGAGGCCTGTTGGCTCAGGTTATAGTTCACAGTCCCACCCAACGTACAACATAGGATCACATGCAGTTGCGATCGGCACAGGTAAGAGTATCCTGTTGAGGCAAGATGGTTGGGTGGGTGTAATCCACTCCAGCTCCGGAGCCCGGTTCCGCTCGGAATACGATACTGTGTAAATAGAGGTTCCAAAATTGCGGGAAAGGGTCCACATTAGCCCGGTGAAGCAGCGGAGGGTCCACAGACGCGACGATCCCCTACCGAAAGTGGAAAAGTGAGCCGTCTGGAACCTGGTCCGAAATCCAAAGCGGAGCTAAGATGGCGGCGGAGGTGGCTTCAATAAACGGAGCTACGGGAAAGTGAGCCCAGGAGCCCGCCGTGTCACCACGTCAGATAGCGGAGCAGCGGCAGCCTCTCGTCGGGAGCGCAGCAGCACAGGAGGTGAGCAAGGCAGGGTCCCTCCTCAGCGACGTCCCGCGCACTCTACCGTGGGGTCTCCAGGCACTTAAATGCGGCCACACGCATGAGAAGCTCCCGGTGGTTGCTTCGAAGCAGCGGATATAGCAGGGCAAGAGGCGCCGGGAGTGAGGTTGCTCGGGAGGGTGCCCCCCTTCATAGTCTCATTATACACTGGGGCAAAATCGGAAGACGGCCGGAGGCCTCGGTGGGGCCGGAAAGAGCTGCCGACCCTAAGATGGCGCCTGAACAGTGACAGTCTAGCCGCAGTGGGAACAGCACGCCGGAGATGAGAGGCACAGATACCTAATCAGGGGACTATTGGAGATGTCCTGACTCTCTCTTTTCAACTCTGAAACGGAGGAATGAGTCGAAGTGCTCGCGAAGCCACATCCTATGCCTGACTTCAAGATGTGGCCTGCAAACTGAATGCCTGGGAACAGTGAGGACGCAGCTAAAGTCGAAAAAAACCTGTGGGGTGAATCAGTGGGAATAACCATGCCTGTGACGGGGTGAGCCTCTCCGGGTGGCGCAAGACCTCGGAGGAACGTGGCAGGGACCGCGAGCTATGCCGCGAGGCACACGTGTGAGGACTTCCAATGTGGCGAGGTGTTAAGAACAAAACAACAATCATGAACATTCTGCGCCATCTTGTCTGATGAAAGTTCCTACGTGCACATAAACTACAGTCATTCTGATTGACCACAGCCATTTTGTACTCTGTTGGTCACCTTCATTTCACCCTGTCCTCTCAGCCTTCTGACTCTCTGACCAAACCTGATATGTGTGCTGGGGGCTATAAACTATCTCCACGACAAACATCAACATCACCTGCTGCCTCAAACTCGTCTTTCCTCTCATCCCTGCACAAACAGGTTACAAACACCAAACAGACTCTTGCAAACATGGTTTATTGCACTGCACACAGCAAGACTTGTTTTAGCCAACAATGGGACCTGTTTTTATCAACAGAACGGACTCTTAGATCTGACCGGTCTCACTCGTTTTTAGACCCTGAAGCAAGGTCCAGCTGCAATTAAATTGTCTGTTTTTGACCCGGGCGGGAGGAGAGTTAATGTTGGGCTTGTGTAACCATGTTGATGAAACAATGTCGGGCTTGTGTGACAACCTGCCCGGGCGGAGACTCCAAGCTTGTAACCATGATAAATGAAACAAATACATTGTGTAAAACCTGTATAAAAGGAAGAGCCAAAAGCATTGCTAGCAGAACACCTCACTGAGACATCCCGGTGTCTCAGTTGACGCGATCTCCTCATGAGAAATAAACCTTCTTCTTGTCTTCCAGTTTCCAGCGCCTTGCCTCATTATTTTGATAGCGAACCCAAAGTGAATTAGAGGTGGAACCCTGCACCGGTCAGCATTGAGGGTCTTAGAAGACTCGCTGCCTTTCACAAATTGGCGCCCAATCGTAGGGGCCCATCAGCGACGCGTGGGTCCAGTAGAGAGGTCCTAACGACGGAGTGAACAACTAAACGATTGGGGTATACCTGCCTGAGAAGACCCTTGTCTGGCTGCCGATCGACTGAACTTCACCGGTTCCGAACGGACCTCTCTCGAGTGACCTGCGGTCCTGACTGGGACCTTAGAGGAACGCCGCATTGATTGTTGGAGTGAGAGGACAACCAGGCGCTGGAAGGGGAAGACTAAGAACTGTCCATAAGGGTCCGGGTAAGGTCGTGAAAAAAAAACGACTTAAATTGATTGATTGATTGAATAGTTTGATTGAAATACTAGTATTCCTTTTTTGATATCGAGTTATTTGAGACATTCCCTGCTTGCAAACAACGTAGAATAGGAATATTCTCTCTTTGCAGGCAGCGAAGGACAGGTAGTGCAGACTTTTTGTCTAAATTAATTGATTGAGATATTCATTTTGACCGATAAATACGTCATGCCTGTTTTCTCTAGATTGTTTGATTGTAATTGTTTTGGACCAGACCGTTTGTTAGAGGTCAGTCAGCCGGCACCGCCGGAAGGCACCCCTAACAAGGACATGTACGTAAAGTACGGATTAGCCAGCGTAGCTTATAGCAAACTATGGCATAAATACACTAGGAAGGACCGGGTAAATCAGTGGCCACTGACGGGATCTTTCGATCCCGCTAAAATAGAAACGTTAGAATTAGCTCTCCACAAAAGAAAACTAGACCAGCCATGTTTGACAGTTTTGGCTTATGGCGAAAAGAGGCAGCTCAAAGAAAGAAAAGGGACGAGGCTAGACAAGATAAAGAAACGCGAAAATCAGCTTACCAAGCCTGTAAAAGATTAGAAGAAAAACTAAAAGAAAAGGAAATCGATAAAAAGGAACAGGAATCAAAAATATCAGGTCAATGCCCTGTTAGAACGCCCTCGACTCTTTACCCCAAGTTACCAGCAAAACAAAGGGTAGATGATGATTTATTGTTAGGTCCCCCAATCATATACATGCCACCCCCTTATGCCCCTACTCATCCCGTAGTACAACGACAGGACCACCAAAGTATAGCTGTAGATGGCACGATCGCCTCAGTCTCCACCGCCTCTGCTCCCACCGAGTCACCCACACCAAATGCCTCATCAAAGGATACAGTAGTAGAGGTAGGATCAAAAGAAAAAGGAGCGCCCAGGGTCCCGCGATTAAGTAAAAATGAGCGAGCAGGCATTGATAAAATAGTTAAAACCCTCATAGATAGGAAAGAAACAGAAGAATACGTAACTGACATATGCGACTCCTATGTTGAAAACCACAAACGATACTTTATTGTATGTCTCTGTTACCACACCCTTACTGCATATGAAGAGAAGTACCAAGACGTAGGGCCCGAGCGATTAGTGGCTCTCTACAGGAAGGTAGACATCGGAGATGAAGACGACAACGATGTTGCAGAACTATTTTCATCCACACTAGAAGTATTGCGTCACCTCATAGAACAAGGACAGATAGATAGTGACAGGACAACTAAGGTAGCAGGACCCCCAGTGGAAAAAACAGATAGCATGATGCCAATAAAAGAAGCTGCCCCTTACTGGGTACCTCCTAGAGGACAAGGGACTAATGACGATATAAACCATCAAGACGCTAGAGGAAGGGTGGTCTACAATTGGGTGTATCAACCATGGGACAGACAGGACATTTTGACGTTCCGTAAATCTCTACCGGATTTACCAAAGAACCCCACCGCCTTTTACACCGAGCTAGGTACCGCTCTGGGATCAACAATAATGACACTTGCCGACATAGACTTGTTCTTCGGGTTATGTTTGCCAGCAGATGTGTGGAAACAGATTAGGAAAATAGACCATACCGAACTGCTTGGTCATACCTGGGAACAACTTAACACACTAGATAAACAGCGGAACCCTGGTCAAAAACCGGTTAAAGCAATATTGGACCTCCCTGACAAAATAGTGCAGAAAGTGAAAACGCTGATCCCAGAGAAAAAGATAGACTGGTCCATAGTAACCGCGTTCCCGCCAGAAACCACAAGAGGATGTCTCAGAGTATTTCTCCAGATTTGAAACAGTGTTCTCCGATTACAGTGGACAAGACATGTCCACCGCAACCGGACACCACTTATTTGTGCAGAACTATGTCAAAGGACTACTGCCAGATGTATCCCAGAAATTACAAGCCAGCGAAAGTAGTTGGGCAGCATCTAAACCGGCGGCCATTCTCCAAATGGCCCAGTACTATGAGCATCAGAAAAACGAAAATGACAGGGCTACAGAAAGGAAAAAGAAGGACTTGAAGGAAAGGGTAATGGTAGCACAACTCCAGGGGGCGAATACAGGAAGGGAGCAATATAGGGGAGGATACCAGCAGAATACCCCTAGAGTACAGCCACCTAGTAACAATTCATCGACATCATATGTAGGACGCCAAGACCTAGGACAGGATCAATGTGCATTTTGCAAAGAATATGGACACTGAAAAACCCAATGCCCGGCTTTGTTAGGAGCTGGTAGGGGCAGAGGGGCGAGGGAAATAGCAAGTGGACAGAGAGGAAGAGGACGTGGGAGAGGGTACACGAGTGAAGCAAGCAAGGAAAGGCCAGGAAGAGTGAACACATTTGACCATCCCAAACAGAATCAGTACCAACAGACAGATTATGACAATACGTACGACTTTGCATAGGACAGCCAGGGGCAAGGGAGGGATCAGGTCGAGCTCTATGTTGATCAGCAAGGCCCTTATGTTACCACTGAGGTCCTGGGCACAAAGTCGCCATTTCTGGTAGACACAGGAGCAACACGTAGTGCACTATCCAAACGACTGGTTCCAAGGGCACCCTTGTCAGGCTCACATGTGACCTCAATAGGATTTGACGGTACGCCCTCCACCAACCCTTTGTCCCGACCGATCTTAGCGACTGACACGACAGTTAACATATACACCGACAGCCAATATGCCTTCGGGGTGGTTCACCATTTTGGGATCTTATGGAAAGAAAGAGGGTTCCTGACTTCACACGGTACACCCATCCTGCATGGAGATTTAGTCTCCGCCTTGACGCAAGCAGTCCTCCTCCCCAAGAAGTTAGCAGTGATAAAATGCCAAGCACATAGGAAAGTGACTGATCTCATTGGACAGGGAAATGCACTAGCAGACGTTACTGCCTGAGCCACGGCAGGAGACAGAACGACGCAGATTACTTGCATAAATTGACAAACGAGCTAACAATTATCCACCAACAGGTGCAGCAAGCCTTGCCTGACTATCCAGGGGCCCGGGACATGAAATAAAGCCAGGCAACCATGTTTGATCTGCAACTTCCAAAGAACGAAGAATCTGGAGCCTAGGTGGACGGGCCCCTGGCAAGTCCTGAGCACCACCCGAACTGCCCTCTGAGTGGAAATAAAATGAAACTGACTGCACGCTCCATTGCAAACGAGTCCCTCCAACCCTGGCAACCTGTGAAGGGGTGAAGGTGCAAGAGGAAGTACTCGCGAGAGACCGACCAGCTCTGAGTTGCTACCCACAAGAAGACACCCTTGAACTATCAGAATTTCCCGACCCCACGGTGCCATCCAGGAAAGGGTACAACCTAAGATCGACGAAAAGGGGAGCTCCAACAACCAGGCCACTAACTGAGTCAGAGTCTCAGATCGGTAGCACAGCCAAACAACGCTACCAGGAAAAACACCAGACAAAAGTCTGTGGTCCTAACAGTTGGTGAGCTCCTCGAAGATGATGGAAGAAACGGAACACCTGCAAAGCCACCGCGACTTTTGAACTGCACAGTACAAAGACAATTGCACTTGTAGCTGCATTTCTCACCTGCCCCCTGCTAATGGTCACACTCTGGATCATTGAAGAGAATGCACCTGCATACAGAACATTGTCACCAACCATGCAACCAATCACAAAGAAAGAACACTACCTGGTATTACTACCGCCACATCTCCGAGAACGACGCAAAGAATTCTGGAATAATTCTTTCGTACAGATGCTGCACCAGCACAATCTTGCCACCAATGCCACTAACTGTTGGGTCTGTGGGCTGCTACCACATGCCACTGAACATTCCATCCCTTTCATCCCTTCACCCTTTTCTGTTCATGGATCTTGCCTTGCCTGGACGATGCTCCTACAAGAAAGTTACAAAGACAATGCCACTTCCGATGGGACAATCGCTCAGTTCTACAACGAGTTCTGGCTAAACCAAACAGGAAGAACAGCAGCTCCCTTTTGCCCTCACACCTCCAATACGACATTCCCAATGAATGTCCCCTCCAAAGAACGATTGGAAATACAAGTGTTCAATAATCCTGTCAGACCCACATTTTCCTACCTGAAGAAAAGAACTGCTGCAACACTGACTGTGGCCCTATCTGTGGTGAACGTCTCAGGCCTTGTATGCATTGAAGGCCGTGGGACTAAGAATGTGGGTCACAGCACTTGTAACATTGTAAGGACTTTGAACACTGCCAACCCCCAGCGCTTGTTGCATCACCCAATATGTACTTTGTTTGTGGAACCAAAGCCTACACCTGGCTCCCAGGAAACTAGGGGGCACGTGCTACATCGCCTTTGTTCTACCACCAACCTACACAGCCCCTGCAGAGCATCATCAAGAAAAGCGTTCTAAAGACATTGATCAAACAGACTCTGCCTCATCACAGTTCCTCGACGCAGCCTGATAATTCACCTTCTGTCTATGAAGCAATCGAACATCTCCATAGACTATCTCCAGAAATTCATCAAGGATCAGAGACTTGGCCAATTGGAAGTTGGCTTTGGGGCATCTTGAAGGAGTGGGGTTGGAAAATATCAATGATTCTCTTGGTCCCAGTATTGACAATATGTGGTTGTTGTTTGGGTATACACTGTATACCACCTTTGTGTTATCTTTGCATAACTACCTTGCACCCTAAGACTATGGACACTCAGCTAACAAAAATGAGAGTAATGTATGATCAAGAGATACAGGACATTATGGAGATCGAAATAGACTGACAAGCTGGCTAGTTATGTTCAAAGGGGCGACTGTTAAGAACAAAACAACAATCATGAACATTCTGCGACATCTTGTCTGATGAAAGTTCCTACGTGCACATAAACTACAGTCATTCTGATTGACCACAGCCATTTTGTACTCTGTTGGTCACCTTCATTTCACCCTGTCCTCTCAGCCTTCTGACTCTCTGACCAAACCTGATATGTGTGCTGGGGGCTATAAACTATCTCCACGACAAACATCAACATCACCTGCTGCCTCAAACTCGTCTTTCCTCTCATCCCTGCACAAACAGGTTACAAACACCAAACAGACTCTTGCAAACATGGTTTATTGCACTGCACACAGCAAGACTTGTTTTAGCCAACAATGGGACCTGTTTTTATCAACAGAACGGACTCTTAGATCTGGCCGGTCTCACTCGTTTTAGACCCTGAAGCAAGGTCCAGCTGCAATTAAATTGTCTGTTTTTGACCCGGGCGGGAGGAGAGTTAATGTTGGGCTTGTGTAACCATGTTGATGAAACAATGTCGGGCTTGTGTGACAACCTGCCCGGGGCGGAGACTCCAAGCTTGTAACCATGATAAATGAAACAAATACATTGTGTAAAACCTGTATAAAAGGAAGAGCCAAAAGCATTGCCAGCAGAACACCTCACTGAGACATCCCGGTGTCTCAGTTGACGCGATCTCCTCATGAGAAATAAACCTTCTTCTTGTCTTCCAGTTTCCAGCGCCTTGCCTCATTATTTTGATAGCGAACCCAAAGTGAATTAGAGGTGGAACCCTGCACCGGGCAGCATTGAGGGTCTTAGAAGACTCGCTGCCTTTCACAGAGGAAGGTAGGAGCAACAACGGGCCAGCCTGGAGGTAGTGTGGTGTAGCGGGACCACAGGGGACTCGGCCCGGTGGACACTCGAGCGGGAGTTCAATGACCGTTAACTCCACACCTGACTCTGCCTGACCTCAAGATGGCGGCTCACGCCTCGTCGAGCAGTTGACTGGCGGATGTCCTGACGTAATGCTTGCCATCTGGGGCACGTACTGTCAGCTCGCACCCTCTTAGCAAGGAGGCTTGTGAAATCCTGCGCCTCCCTGGTGTATACAAGCCCACGGACACAGACCAGCTAGTCCGGTCTATTGAAGCAAAATTAGGTCGAAATGGCCGCCTCTGGGGACATCTGACACACCAATTTTCTAATAATGGCCACCATGAGTGGGCCCCTTTCCAAAGCACTCCTTCTCCCCTTGTTGGGGAGGGATCCAGCATTTATGCCCTGGAGTCTCAGAGACCCCTCTGAGAGAGTCCACAGCGACAAGGGAGTCTCACACAGCGGAGGCCTGGGTTCTTACCCCATTACCGCTGGGAGCACAGCACCGTACACCGTGACCGGCGCGCTCGATGGAACTTTTTGGACTATGCCCCCCTAGGCGGAAACTATAACCCTTCTGTATGTACTGCGGTGCCCGAGCAACCTTTGGCCGATGACCGGTGGAGCTGTCCCACGCAGCTATAGAGGAGTTTGGCTCTGGTTCACCCCTCGGCCGTCACCTACCCAGCCGGACGTCAGACACTGTTTTTCCTTGTCTCCCCTTTGTGCCTCCTATACCCTCCCCCTCCGCTTCCCCCCATTATTCTCCTCTTCCTCCATTATTCCTTCCCTCTCTCCCCTATTCTTCTCTCCCCTTGCCTATTTTTTCCTCATGTTTATGCTATGCTTTTGTACTCAAGTAATTCCTGCAACTAAGCTCCAGTAACTGATGTAACTTTGTAACCATGTTCTGAAACAATGTTTCTTCCTCATGTAAAGCGCTCTGATACCTCCGGGTCTAGCCAGCGCTATATAAAACTCAATAAATAAATAAAATAAATAAATAAATAAGAGTGGCGGGGTGTGGTGGGGGTCGGGGAAGCTGGCGATGCGGCAAGCGCAAGGTAAGTAGTTTTATATTTTTTTTTACTTAATTTAACTTATCCCATCGTATGTCGACTTCCCCACTCCACCACCCTTACTTGTGCGGAACCGCTACTGATCATATGGGTTAGCAGCTGCTACCACTAGCCTTTTTTGTCACCTCCACCAGCCTGCCTGTATTTCCATACCAACACAGGTATAAATATATCATTAAACTCCCGTACTTTTTTTTTACTATAAATTGAATGCAACAAATGTAACTTGTCAAAAGAATTCCAATACAAGTCAGTCCTCATTTTATGGTTTACATTTTTGTATTGTTATTATTATCATCTGAAAAATGCACACAAAAGTAACCTTTGTAAATATGTATTTCACTCTTGTTTTAACCTAACGCTGTCACCTTTATTTTTTACAATATAAATATGCAACTTGTTAGCTTCGTAACTGCATATATGTAACTTGTGGCGTGCTCAGCCTATCTAGTGTACCTTGTTAACTGTATATATGTAACTTGTTTAACTTAACTGGTTCTTTTGTAAAGTGCTCCGACACCTTTGGGTAAAGTTTGCGCTATATAAAACTGCATTAAATAAAAAATATCCCAGAAATTCCATGGCAGGTTTACATGAATAAAAGGCTGGAAGCTAACGGGTGCAAATAAATGTGAAAACGCTGTAGTAACATTATTACCACAAGTTATTTAAAGGATGTTTTTGTGCGGAATGAAAGATAAAATACATTGTCCGTGGGACAACTCTCGTGCATTAATTTCCTACAAAACAGTTTTTTGGGCTGAAAAACTACCTACATGCATAATTTTACGAAAGTGACAAATTTAGATGTTTTGTTAAGTTTGATTTCTTTGCAAAACTGAGCAGGTAAAGAATTAAAAGTTGGCACATCCCAAAGGATATAACAAAAAAAAAGGGCATATGTATTCCGCAGAAACCAGGATTTCGTTTATTTAGTTTTAAGAACATACAGCTATGTTCTGCTATTACCTCTCATTTCTTGATCAAACAGCCTCAGTAGTCCAAACAGAAAAGCCTCCTAAAAGGAGGCCCTGGGCCGGAGGGGCTTATTTACAAGCCCTTTGCGCCGCCGCTGCGTCACTTTTAACATGGGGACGCAGTATTCAAGATAGAAGCTTTCGGCCCAACACACAAACTTGTCATAAGGTGTGGCGAGGGGGGTCTCCATCTACCTACGATGACGCGGGCGGGGGTTCACCTAGATATTACCTTCCTGGAAGGATGATTCTGAAATGGCTGCTAATGTTACTCCAGGAGAGATCATTTCCCAAGAGCAATTTTAAAGAGAGAAGCTTCTATAAAGTGCTGCTATGGGCGAGGAAGGCACCTTCTACTTTGCACAAAAAAGGTTTTCTTTAATACTATTCCAAATGTTGTCATCTTCTGTGACTGACAGACTACATAATGCTGTTAATGTCATAGAAAAGAAATTTATATTCGCTATGGATAACCTCGTGCACCAAACAGCTGAACAGTCTCAATGAACATGGAAGTTTCCAGCTGCAAAGTATATGGGAGAGGCTGAACTTTCACAATCAGGCCGATTTTGTTCTTTTTTTTTTAAAGAGAAGCAGCTCACAGGCAAAAAAAAAATCATTTCCCAAGGTCTGTATTTGTCATGATCCCTGTTGTTTGTCATTAATTAGAGCCTCTCGAACAGGCCTCCATCCTTGGAGGCTCCCAGTGGGGGTGAAGTTGGCCAATCCGCA
The DNA here is from genome assembly GCA_963921515.1 of Calotriton arnoldi. NCBI lineage: Eukaryota > Metazoa > Chordata > Amphibia > Caudata > Salamandridae > Calotriton > Calotriton arnoldi. Next base: position 614,977 of record CAWUFW010005936.1, read on the forward strand.
GCCCCCCAGCACATCGCATCGGAGTGAGCAGACACCAGGGCCCCAGTGGCCCAGCGCTCCCCCTGGTCGCCGGAGCCTCCGCTATTTGATAATTAATGGCAGCGGGCCACAGACAGAGCAGCTCCGTGCCTCTGGCCTGGCACCGCTTGTTATTTCGGTCCTCTCCCCCTCCGCCAATCTCTCTGGAGCTAATCAGCAGTGATAGATGACGCCGACCGCGCGCTCCTTCCTGCCGGCGTCCACCGGCCCCTGTCCCTCGTTTGTCACCGAGTCCCTCTTCGCTCTCCGCCAGCCACCATCTCGTATTCAAATGAGATGCGCTCCGAGCGCAGCGTCGACGCTGATAATGGGCCTACCCTGCTCTCTTTGAGGGAGAAGAAAGATTTGCTGGATTCACTTTCATGGTATTGTCGGTGAATCACTTAGTGTGTGAGCCATCAGGCGGCGGCAGGTCTAACAGTGCTGCTGATGGAGGGCAACGCCTTAAATGGCTTCTTAGCAGCCAGCATCCCGCTGAGTTGAGCCCAAGATGGATGCTCGTCAGCTGTCTGCAGGGAGTCCAATCTGGAAGTTCTCTCCAACTTCGAGAGATTCAGGAAAATTCTAATCAGGATGCTGCTATAGCCTTATAGCCCGCTGCCGAGGGCTATACCAGTTGTTAAAGGCCCTGATCCCGAGTTATAGGCCCGAGCCGCAGTCGAGGGCCTATAACGAGGGAGAGGGCCTTTAACAACTGGTATAGCCTGAGGCAGAAGGGGTATTAGGCTATTAGAACATTCCACCCACTAAGGGTAGAATGTTCTAAATTAAAAGTGGAGAAACAAAAAGACAAACATTGGAATGTTGGAGTGCTGGGCTTATACCAGCCATTATAAGCCCAGAGCTACTCCATTGTCTTCAATGGAGCTCCCAACATTCCAATATTCTAATATAGCCTTATAGCCCGCTGCCGAGGGCTATACCGGTTGTTAAAGGCCCTGATCCCGAGTTATTGGCCCGATTGCGGCTCAGGCCTATAACGAGGGAGAGGGGCTTTAACAACCGGTATAGCATGAGGCAGAAGGGCTATAAGGCAATTAGAACATTCCACCCACTAAGGGTAGAATGTTCTAAATTAAAAATGGAGAAACAAAAAGACAATCATTGGAATGTTGGAGCGCTGGGCTTATACCAGCCATTATAAGCCCAGAGCAACTCCATTGTCTTCAATGGAGCTCCCAACATTCCAATGTTCTAATATACGTTAAAGAACTGGTCTTTTAATTATTGTGTTGAATGAACTTTTTAGCTTAATATCTCAACCATGCTACCAGAGGCTTATGTCACGTTTGTAAATACAAGTTCAGCCTTTGACCTCAAAAGGAAGGATGTCTTCTAACCTATTTGGCCTATAGGTTTTATGGAATCAACGGATCAGGGACACGAAAGATGGCAAAAAAGAAGGTCCCTTATAGAAGCAATGCCTGTGTAATGGCTTTTAGCAGCCAGCATCCTGACACGTGAGCACAGGATGGAAGCCTGTATGTTTCTAGCAGGCAGTTCAAATTTAAGATTAACTGCGGCCTCCCATCCTGAAACCAATGTAGAGCCACCGTGAACCATAGGCATTGTATTATTTGTCATCCGGTGCTCGCCACTTCGCATTGGGGCTGTTGCTGTTAAGAACAAAAGAGGGCCACAGAGTGAGAGCCCCCCCTAAATACTCTCAACCCACAACTCCCATCCCACTGGAGGAGATGTCATTCGACCCAGGCTCAGGAGCTGAGCTCTCACGCTGGCTGTGGCTAGTTTATTTGCCCAAAGTGGCCACTGAAGGAATATTCTTACCCAGGCAGTGGGGAAACGCTAAGGGGGTGTCCCCTTTCATGTTCTCCTGTGAGGGACATGGAAATCCACGTTCAAATTCATGAGCATCAAGAGATTCTTAAACTTTAGGGATAAATATTAGCGCAATTAAGCTTCTGCTTGCCTACTTGACCAGCTTTTAGGTTTTCAACAGCAAATTGCACATTTTTGTGCTACTTGGAATAGTTGACCAAAAGGTTTTCAGGTAAAGTCGAACAAGCCTTTAAGCATGCAGCTTCTTATTAACATGTTAATGTCCAAACTTCATGAAACCAATAAAATTATGCTATAGCCACAAAAACTGTGTAACTGAAGTCTAACTGATGGGTTAAATTCGGCAAATAAATTACAGGCAAGAAACCCTTTAATTTTAATATTTGGACTGCTCATTTCTGAAAAAGTGTGATTTTAATCTGCCAATTGTACAAAACTCTTCTATTACTATTCGGCTTTCAACAGAAAAATGTAAATATTTTTAGTTGAAGTCAAACAACTTGAATCTGGGCGAAGTAGAGCTGAATACTTTGTGGAAGCCACAATGTGGTACATTCCTCGGTTTCAGAAGATCAGTGTTTAATTTGTAAAAAAAAAAAGTTCTCTGGACAAAGTTTTATTATTCAGATCTCGCTCAAGGCCCAGAGTTGTGGAACTACAAGACCATCTAGTCTTGATCCCACCCCAGGCCTCTTCCTTTCACCACCTCACACTTCTATATTTTCTTCCTCCTTCTTTCTCTCTCTTCTGCTTTGCTCTCCTACTCTTGGCCAAAGTCTGATCATAAAAACTAAGTCCTGGGGCTGGTGCGAATTACTGGAATCCACAGGCACAGATGCAGAGTTTTGTAACGTCCCAGGAAATGACCATCTGCCTCTTCCTTTATGATGACCCGGAACGCCTGGTAAGACTGGGAGAACCTGGGGGCAGATTTACGTTTCCTGGCGCATCCCTGCAAATCAGCAGGGATGCGCCAGGAAAGATGCGTGACGCAAGTTTACCCTTGCGCCACCACAGATGCGCCGCATTTATAATGCGGCGCATCATGGCGCAAGGATAAACAGATGCGCGTCGCATCTGCCGGCGTAAGGTTGGCGCAGCGCTGGAGTTGTGTCGCGGGCGCGACGCAACTCCAGCACTGATCTAACCCTGCCTATGTACAATACGGTGCATCAAGCCTTACACCTGCTTCAAGCAGGCGCAAGGTTTTGACGCAGCAGCGTCGCAAAAGTGACTGAGTGAAATCTTGTAGATTTCACTCAGGCACTTTTCCGAGGCGTTCCTGCGACGGAACGCCCCCCCCTGCGCCAGAACGCCCACATGAAACCTGACGTAGGTTTCATGAGGAGCAGGGCTATACAACGTGATGCATCTCCCTAGATGTGTCACGTTGTAAATAGGGCGCAACGTGGCGCATGGTTTACGCCGCCGCTGCGTCACAGAAGTGACGCAATGGCGGCGCTAATGAGGCGCAAGGGGCTTGTAAATCTGCCCCTTAGTATTTACATATATAGGCATTATATGCCAAATATTTCTGCATTCATGCCTACAAAGTGGATCTTGCATTGGTGGGAAATTAAAACACGTCTGCGAACTGTTTCAGATATAATACAATATTCAAATGTTAATAGATCGTGTGGTTTCCCAGTTTTTGCTAATTTTCAACTTAACTCAAAAAGAAATTTTTAAGAAAATCACATCAGCCTAGTTGCATGCTGTCTCTTTCATTGCCTAGGCAATCCGTTGTTTGTCTATCTTGGTATTGGTCAACTGAACTGTAGTAAAACTTCCTGAAGTGTTAGTGAGGGGACGTCTGGTGCCTCGTGCATTTTATACAACAAAAATGTATTAGCTAGTAAACAAATTACATTGGATAATAAACTCGTATAAAACAGAGAATGAGCAGGCCACATCTGGACAATCAAGACACTCTTTACTCCAATCACTGTTTGAGACATGATACAAAAAGAACAAATCACTTACGAGTGGACATGCTCTGGACACACATTCAATTTCAACTCAGTTCATAACACCGAATCGCCATTGTTAGTAACCAGTGTGGAGACATCCAAAAGCAAATGGAAAAAAACACCTGTGGATATTATATTGTGTGTGTGTGCGCACGAAACACACACCTCCATTCACACAAGAGAGCTCAGACCCATTACATGCCCAGCAACAGCACGCTGAAACTATTTTTTCTGCCTGACAATGGGCATACCATTTGACCACAATGATGCAGAAGTTATTAACTAATAGGTTAATTAATTAAGTCATTTTTTTTTGTTTATTCATTTATTTATTGGTCTTTGTTGAGTGTGGCTAAAACACCATAGGAGTCTCTTGGTGTTTGCATAAATAGGAAAATTCTGAGGAGCAGATGTTAGTTTGAGAAAAGGCAGGTTTTTAAGGGTTTCTGAACTTTAGCAGTTGGGGTTGGACAGGATCTCCAACAGCATGACACCTTGTATCTTGAATGCTGTGTATCCGCATTTGATGTAAGTGCAACGTGGGACTACAAAAAGTTGGTGTTATTAGAGGATCTAAGATTTCTCACTGGGGCATATTGCTGAGGATATGTGGCCTGATGAAGAGAGCTGCCCACTTTGGGACTTGGGAAACTGGTTTGAGGCCCAGCATTGGCTCAGCATCCTGCGATCCTGGGTAAATTTCTTAATGTCCTTGTGCTAAAAAAATAAAAACTGTAATGTGAGCTGGTGCTTGTTTAACGTAAGCTGGTTCTTATATAAAATGCTTTAATGGCCCTGGGCAAAGTTTGCATTATAAAACTTTAAAAAACCTTACATTTAACCATGAAGTACTTGGGAGCTGCACCGTGAACAATTTTTTAGACATCATGCATATTGCTCTTAGAGAAATTTATTTTTTCCATTGGTAGCCAACGGTTATGACTGGAGATCGAGTCTAATTGTTTATGGTTAAAAATAAATTTTGCTAATGCAGCTTACATTTTCTGTAGGTTGTTTATTGATTTTTTGGGAAGGCCTAAACAGGCAGAGTTGCATTTGCTAAAAGATGAAACTTCAACAGAATTAGGTACCATGATCTTATGAGCAAAGGAGACAAAAGGTATTGTGCAGTGCAGGAAAACGGATCTAGTCTGAATCCAGCATGACTTCCAAGTTTCATATAGAGAGTACTTGACATGGACAGTTTACAAGTTGAGTTGGCCAAAAGGTGGCAACTCATAGAGTTATGGCAATGGATTTGAATGGCAAAATGCCTTTTTTTTGTAGCAGTGTTGAAATCATTGGAAAAGTATTTGTGATCAAATTCAGAAAACAACTGGCCAATCTACCTACTCCCATTCCCATCAAAATCCCTGGAAAAGATCATTAACAAGCAACTCATGACAGACCTGTAGTTATACCAGCTACTCGACAACTCCCAAACTGGCTTCCACAGCAATCTCAGCACTGGGACCATCCTGCTCGTAGCCACCAACGACATCCAAACCCTCCTCTAGCAAGGAGAAACAGCAGCCCTGATCCTCCTTGACCTCTCAACAGCCTTCAACACCATCTCCCCCCAACACTGATCGAAAGACTCCACCACATCGGCATCCAGGGGACGCACTCAGATGGACCACCTCCTTCTTTACCAGGAGGATCCCAGAGGATCCACTTCCCACCTTTCGCCCCCGAACCTCAGTGTTCATCCCTCAGGCCCACGTTCTTCAAAGCATATATGGCTGACATCATCAGATCCCACGGTCGCAACATAATTTCCTATGCAGACGACACCCAACTCATCATCTCACCGACGACCCCACCCCCACAAGTACCAACTTCCACAGATGCATGACAAGCATCATCGACTGGATGAAGAACAACTGTCTGTGACTGAACACAGACAAGACGGAAGTGCTGATCTTCGGCAACAACAGCAATACATGGAACGACTCCTGGTGGTCATTAGACCTAGAACCCACACCCACTCCCTCTGACCTAGTCAGAAACCTGGGAGTCATCATTTACAACAAGCTCACCATGAAAGCACAGATCAACACAGTGTCCTCTGCCTGCTTCCTCACTCTGTGCATGCTACATACGATCTTCAGGTGGCTACCCCTGCACACAAGATGCATCCTGACACAGACCCTCATCACCAGCCGACTGGACTATGTCAATGCTCTCTACATAGAAATCATCGCACACCTCTTACAGTGACTTCAGATCATACAGAACTCTGCAGCCAGACTCATCCTTGACCTTCCCCAAGGTACCACATCACACGCCACCTCAGGCAACTCCACTGCCTCCCCGTACAGAAGAGGTGCCAATCCAAGCTTCTGACTCACATACACAAGACTCTACACAACCAAGGACCTGCCTACATTAACCACCACCTGAACTTCCACGAACCACCGGGAAGACTAAGCTCTGCCTCTCTTTTACTTGCCCAAACTCCTGGCATCTACTGAAGCAGAAGTGGGGATCGCCCCTTCTCCCACATCGCAGCGAAGACCTGGAACAGCCTCCCATGCAACTATAGACCGTAACCTCACTTCTGAAATTCAGAAGGGCCCTAAAGACCTGGCTGTTCGAATACACTTCCATGACCTGCTAGCACCTGGATCCCCTATCGGGTGCTTAGCCGCATTTTTTTAAATCCTCATTGATTGATCAATAGTATAAAAAGTGGTGGATAACTTGAGGAGTATTGTTGCTTATGAACTTCAATTATCCATAATCATCCATGGATCAATGATAGCTGAGAATGTGATGGATTCTGTTCCAAATCCAGGAGAGAACCCAGCCTGTGTTGTAATTAGGATGTTATATTGTCAGACATATGACCGGAGCTGTTTAGTAACAAATCTTATAGGAGTTCAGAAATGTATAGGAGAAAGGAAACAGGTCTATACATTTCTCGGTCTTTTCAACTTCGATTAGATTTTTTTTAGAATGGTCTTATAATGGCCTTTTTCAGGATAGATGGGACCTTTCCTTCTGCAACAAAAATATTGATAATTTGGCAAATCATGGGAGAAACAGAGGAGCAGAAGATTTTAAGGTGAGAGGCATCGCAAATATCACGGGTGGAGCCTGATGGTTTGCTAGCAATAAGAATTAAAAATAACTCTGCCTTAATGAGAGAAGCTGAGGAGTACAATCTCTTTGTCTAAAGGTCCTTTAGGTTTTATCATCTACTCAAGTCAGGAAGAAGAGTCAATGTTAAGGTTTTCCCTTATGTTTTCGATTTTATGAGAACTAGTAGGACAAATAGTGAACTAGTTGTTATGTAAGGGGGTGGGGTCGCTGTAGCGAATTAGAGATTAAAGAGAGAATCAACAGCTTTGAATAATTAACGAGAATTGTTTTTAGCTTGAAGGATCTTACTTGAACAGAAGTTTTTCTTGGATTGCTTGACAAGTGAGTTATATCCATGCATCTGTCTCAGATAATAGAATTTGTCATGATAGTGCTAGGTTCTCAGCCATATTATTTCAAGGTTTTGAAAAAACGTAGTTTCTTCTTTCTGGGCCCCTGTGTACCAAGAGCTAGAAAGGTGTTTCGTTTTATCAGTTTAATTTATTGAGGGGCTATTTGATTGAGGGTCTCATTTAAATTTGTGTAGAATCTTGTAGTTTGCTATCAACATCATTGTTGGCTTTAGTTTTTTCAACCTTGTTAGTTATATCAGCTGACGCACAATTAAAAGGATTAGAGTTACTGACTTTCAATTATGAGTGGTGGTATCAAGCAGTTGTATGTCAGCTTCACTTCTAATGTAATTTAAAACTGGGTGGTCTGGCAAAGGTAAATCTTGTACGGAGTGGAATTCAAATATTTTATCGTAAATGAGTAAAAGATTGAGGACATGGCCAAATTTGTGGGTGGTGGCAATAACTAATTGAATTAGGCCTAAAGAGGTTAGAGAGCCCAGGATTGTTGTGTCTGAGAGACAGTTTGTTGACTCTGTTACTCAAATTAGAATTCAAAATTAAATTGTATTCAATCATTCGTGATTAATTGAATTTTTACTTGAGCAGGAAAAAATTATAATAAATAGAATAAAAACAAAGTATTTGCTCTTGCAATATTTTCATATCTGAAAGGTGCGTGTGTGTGAAATACATAAACAATAAATTAAAACAGATTTGATCGATTCAAGTATGTCAATACGTAAAACAATATATGGATTTCCATTAAGTGGGAAGATGTTAACACCGTTAGTTAGGTCATCACCGGGGCCAGGTAAACTAAGATCTCCTTTACGAGAACTCTGGCCAAATCCTAAAAACACCAAGAACCAAGAGTTCTTAGAAGAGAGAGATTGGGCATGTGTAATCTATTCTTTCAATCATGAAAAATCATCCTCCAGAAGTCTAGGGCAAGTGAGATAAATTAAAATGACCTTCAAAGAGTTACGGTCTATCAGACCAACACCGCCACCTATAGTTGTGGTCACACTGATGATTGTGTAACTATCAGGAGGCGGTTGTACTAAGGATGGGATAATCAGGAAGGGTTCTCAAGCCATGCCCTCTGAGACCAAAATCACACTCATCTCTCAAAGAATAAAGCACCGCCAACTACATGAGATTTGGAGCAGAAAACAATGATAAAAACATGATTATAAATCGGCTGAGAATCGGGTCTACAATGGAAGACTCAGAACAGCATGGAAAGTCAACCCCGCTCTAGTGAGTGGGCGATGAGACTATATTAATGTGCACTGGGGGTGTCAAGGATGGCTGCTTACATGCTAGACGTTTGTGACATCCTTGTGAGATATGTTTAGATACAATGAATATGAATGAAAAATATTTGAATAGTTAGTGTTATCTTGAACCTTTGGCATGGATCAGGCCCTGTGGCACCTTTGTGGATTCTCGTGATCTACACTATTGAAGTGCAACTTATACAAGAAAACATGAGGCTCATGGCATGTACCATTTTATAGGCTGCACGGGGTGCTAATTTAAAAACCGCTAAGAGGTTAGACCATGGCAGTAGTATGTATCAGACCTTCCCCCTACCCATCTCCCCCATTAAAATGCTATGAATTGACCAAATAGTAAAACGAGGAGCATTGCGTTTTTTATTTATCCTCCCTCTCTGATGTCCTCTTGTTGATTAAAGTGCTCCATCATACCTGGGTTGGGGTATCATATATAACCGATTAACTAGATAGTTCTTAGGATAAGGGTTGGATAAATATGTCACGGTGCACACTCCCTGCAGTCTTTAAGACAATTTACAAACGTTTCCCTGCAAAACCCTCTTTTTTGCTGCACCTCTATCGCAGTAAAATTGTGTTATAATCTGCTGTTGGTTGTAATGCATTCTCTCCATAGATTCTCTGTTCCCTGCTGCTCATCCAGTGATGTCATGGAATGCTGGTGAGTGACTGAAGGAGAGGACAGTTAGAGAGAGTGGCCTGAGAGAATGCTGCTCCTGTTTGTAATGTTGTAAACTGCGCAGGGCATTAGGACCAGCACAGTAAGGGTAAAGGTGGGAGGAGAGCCGGGAGGCAGAACAGGAGGAGCTAGGTTAGGCAGTTAGGAGCAGGGGAAAGAAGCGGGCAGACGTACGTTGAATAAAGCTCCCACCAGATTACTTACCTTGTGTCGGTGTCGTCTGTTCCTGTACCACGACACTACAGCTGGCGACGAAGGTGGTCGTGGACCCTGGCTGCATATCTGCTGTTGCAGTGGTGTCCTGTCGAGCGCTCCGCTGCTTCGGAGCTGCTGTGCTGTACTGCGACCCGGGAGCCTCCCCGGTCGCGTGTTCCTCCGGCTGTGTCTGCCTTGCTGTGGTGCCCTGTCGCCCGCTCCGCTGCCTCGGAGCTGCTGTGCTGTGTTTCGACCCGGGAGCCCACCCCGGTCGCGTGTGCCTCCTGCTGTGCCTGCCGCATCTACATGTAGACGCGAACCAGGAGCCCACCCCGGTTGCGCAGGATCCTGGCTGAGAAGTGCCCGCTTTGCTGTGTAGCCCGCGAGCGCCTATTGGAGGTGTGCTCCTGCCTGTTCTGGCCCTGGTAGGTCCCCAGTGCCTGCCTCGGTGATTTTCCCTGCTCGCTAGGCAGCTCTCATGCTGCCGGTAATCCCTGCTTTGGCCTGTACTCTCGTGAGGAGCGAGATTCACCCGGCGGCCATCTTGAAGTCAGGCGCCTCGTCCAATCCCCTGTCAGAATTCCACGGCGGCCATCTTGAAGTCAGCAAATCGCCTGGAAATACATTGAACCTGCAGAAAAGACAGTATTACATGACTTTATTGCAAATAATACAACCAAAAATAAAGGTTGGAGTGGACCACACGTTCTCCTGTCACATGTGCATGAAGACTATTAATGCTGGTAGTGTTTGGGTTTTCGGACACTAGCTGTTGCACCCACTGAACTCTTGGGTCCCTCGCTGCTCATCCTGCACCCTGCTACAAGTGCTGACATCATCCACTTTACTGCATCTGCGCCAGGTGACAGGCGCTCTGAGGCTTCCTGTGTGTGGACACCTCTCTGCCAATCCTCTGCATAACTCCACACCATGTCTGGGTCCCCTACGTCGAGACAGCGTCATGCCTCACCTAGCACCAGCACCAGGCCGGAGTCCCCTACATCGACGTCTCAGACAGGAGGTCACAGACTTGCCATGTTGGGAGTACCTTTTCTACGCCCGCCGGAACCCCTAGTTCTCATATCTGGGGGAGGAATGGGCCTTCGCTGGCAGGAATGGCTAGAAGACTTTGAGGACTTCATGAAAGGTTCACTTGTGACTAATGAGGATCAGCAACTCATTGCACTACGCAATCTAATTGGGAAAGATGTTGGACAGGTTATAAAAGAACTTCCGGCTGATGCTGCGTCGTCTTACGCAGATGTGCGTGACGCCCTAAACAGAAAATTTCTTCACAAAAGAAACATTGATTATGAAGGGTACACTTTCAATTTGGCCTCACAAGAAAAAGATGAGTCTATGGGAACATTCATCACGCGTCTCAGACGCTTGGCCCGCTAATGCGAGTTTGACTCTTTCACGACGGGAGACGCTCTTCGCTTGCGAATCATCGAAGGATGTTAGTCTGAGTCGTTACGAAGACGCCTTTTGAAGACAAGTTACTCCCATGATGAGATAGAAGAAATGACACGAGTACATGAGCAAGCTGAAGAACATGCAAAACGAATGGAAGCTGGATGAGGTGAAAAAGGAGAACAAGCATTCCGGCTCCAATCTCGTAACACAGACAGGTCTTCCCCTGCAAAGCAACTTTCATCGAGATCCAAAGTTCATTCTCACCGGACAAGTCGCCGTCGTCGCAGTCTCAGTCGGACTGACAAAAGACAAGAGCGCCAACCTAAATGCTATCGCTGTGGATATGACTTCCCTCACACTGAGACTTGCCCTGCATTAGGCCAAAGATGTAGGAAATGTGGAAGGGACAATCACTTTGAGAACGTTTGCAGAGCACCTCGCAAAGACACTCACAGACAATCAAGACAACCCAACACTCGCCATCATGCCAAGGCAGTGTGGGACCGCAGAGATCCGTCCACTGGCTCATCACGATCCAGCCTCTGCTCTCACGTCACATACAAATCGCGCCGATCACAATCCCGAGAGTCAAGGTCGCCGTCACCAGTATCGCAAGACAGTGATAAATATGTCTGCATGGTCGTCGATCCTGATAGGCTGAAGAAATATCCGCGACTCCATCTTCAAATGGACACACACATGGCCAAGTTTGTATTGGACAGTGGGGCATCCCTCAACTACATTTCAGTTGCAGAATACAATAAAATGAATCCACAACAGCGTCTGCACAAAGCTGCCGTGCGAGTATATACTTGGATGTCAAAGGAACCTCTCCCTTGTTTAGGACAATTTCAGACTGATCTCACATACAAGGACAGGACCATTCCAGCTCGCATTCATGTCATTGACGGTCCTGAAGCAGATTGTCTTCTTAGCTTGCCCACAGCGGAACGACTTCAATTAGTAGAAATATTGTACCGAGTTGATGACGAACCTGACATAGTCCACAAGTTTCCAAAACTATTCACCGGGCTCGGGAAAATGGCTCATTGTCAAGTTCGATTGCACATAAATGAACGTGTGACACCCATAGCACAACATCACAGGAAAATTCCATTTCATCTTCAACAGTCCGTAGAGGAGTGTTAGACTTGGCATCTTTTGGCGTGTTTCCCCTGACTTTTTGCTTTCTGACCTCCCGGTTTTGACTCTGTTTTTGCTGGTGTGATGATTCTGCGCACTTTCCTCACTGCGGTCCAGTGGGAAAGTGCAAGTGCTCCTGTATAAAATGTGTTATGGATTGGTGTTTCCATGATTGGCCTATTTGGTTTATGTGTCAGTCCCTTGTAAAGTGCACTGCGAGTGCCAGGGCCTATAGACCAAATGCTGTTGGTGGGCTGCAGCACTGGATTGTGCCACCCACGCAAACAGCCCGTAAAGTGTAACTCGGGCCTGCCACCGCAGAGCCTGTGCGCAGCCTGGGGCTGCCATGTCGACTTGGCAAGTGCACACACTTGCAAGTCCCTAAACCTTCCCTTGGCTGCATGTTAGTCACCCCTAAGGTAGGCCCAAGGTACCCCTGTGGGCAGGGTGCGTTGTACGCAAAAGGTAGGACATGCCCGGGTGTGTGCGGCATGTCCTGATAGTGAATTACAGCCTAGTTCGTTTTCACTATTGCAAGGCTACCTGTTCCCCCTAGGCCAGAACGGGCGGTTTTGATTATTACAGTATATAATCCTAACTGACCCCGGGAACATGGTAGAAATTCGAAGTTTAGTATGCCTGGACTCAGAATGATAAAATGCAGCTTTTAGTAAGGTTGGTTTTAACATTCTGTGTTTGAAAATACCACTTTTAGAAAGTGGGTATTTTCTTGTCTAACCATCCAAACCTGCCTCTGCGAGATTGTGTATTCCTTGTCTGGAATGTGAGTGACAGGGGCTGGGGGATGCCAGGAGACAGGGTGAGTCAGCGCAGGGCTGAATAGCCAGATCGACCTGTAGATGGGTGGGAGGGGTCGCACCTGGGCCCTGAATAGGACAGTGCCTTCCCTCCACAATGCTGGCTCCACCTCCTGTGGTGCGTCTGATGTCCCTGGCCTACTCACTGAAAGAAGGGACGGAGACTTGTCAACAAAGTGCTCCAGAACTGGTTTGGACTAGGCGAAGGCCTCTCTGCCTTCAGAGAACAAAGGAATTTGGGATATAAATATTGGGGCCCTGACCCCATGAATTTAGATATCGCTGGAATCAAGGAACCTGCCAAGACGAAGAGCTGGAAGAGCTGCCAGGAGGAGTACTGCCCCTTTGCTGTGTTGTTGCTTTGTTGGGCTGGCCTGCAGCTGCTGCTTCTGCCTTGGGCAGTGAAAGGACTGGACTGAACTTTCTACGAACTTGTGCTGAGTATCTCCAAGGGCCAGGAACCGAGCTGGCCTCCTGTTAAGAAGTCTCAGGGACTGCAAAGACTTCACAAGCCTCTGGGTACCGCTTCTGGAACGCTGTTTCAGTTGCCACAGAGGAAGGGAACTGCAACCGACTCCGTCAACCGAATCCATCCCTGGCCGGTGACCTGTTTGCACCGCAGACCGCATCGCCCCGCTTCGCATCGCAACCCTGGTCTCACCGTGGGCGACGTCCGACGCCGCCAACATCGAGCCGCTGCTTGCACCGTGACCTGTAGGGCACCGCAGTTCGCATCGCATCGCTTCACTGGGCCAGCCGGACCAGACCGACACTGTCACTGCAACTGGCTCAAGAGTCGAGACCGCACCGCATTTGGGGCACCGCTCGCACGTCTGCGACGCACCGCTCCGACTCGCACCGCTGTCCGACGCCAGCTCCCGCACTCCGGCTAGGTCGCCTGCATCGCAACCTGTCAGCACCGCATCGAGCATCGTCTCGCCCTGCATCGCACGCCTTGGACTCACCGACTCCGTCTGCACGACGCTCATCGAGCCGCTGCCTGCACCGCATCGAGAGACACCGCACCTTGCATCGCTCCGTCTTGCACCGCAACCGCGACGAACGCCGACCGGCTCGTACCCTCCGTACCAGCCACAACGAGAAAAGGTACTGTGACCGAGTCTGTTCATGACTCTGCTGGCCCGTATCGACGCGGTCGGCTGGAACTGTTAGACTCTGTGGTTTTCAGCATCACGGTAGGCTCGGACGGAGCTACCGACTCGTACGAACTTTGCTTTTGTGCTATTCCTGCAAAGAAGAAGTTAACGTATCAAGTATAGTATTGTGGATTTTTGTCGTAATTGGTCTTGTCTTGAGTATATAAAATATTGGTTATTTTTCTAAACTGGTGTGGTGTCCGTTTGTAGTGCTTACACTGTATTACTGCTGGTTATGTGCAAATGCTTTACACACTGCCTCTGAATTAAGCCTGACTGCTCGTGCCAAGCTACCACGAGGGTGAGCAGGGGTTACTTCACGAGTGTAACAACCCTTACCCTGACTAGGAAGAAGGGTCCCTACTTGGACAAAGGTGCAAGCCCTTGCCAACTAGAGATCCCATTTCTAACAAGGAGGAACTGCAGGATCTTCTCCGGGCTGACATCATTGAGAGAACATCAGGACCCACTCCTTGGGTCTCTCCAGTGGTCGTAGTACCGAAAAAGGGCTCACCTGGCAAAGTGCGTCTCTGTGTTGATATGAGAGCACCCAATACCGCCATTGAAAGAGAGACACCCGGGACCTCATATCAGCGACATGATTGCGTCACTCAATGGGGCGCAAATCTTCTCCAAATTAGACCTCAATAAGGGCTATCACCAGCTTGAACTTCACGAAAAATCGAGATATATCACCACATTCTCGACCCACCAAGGCCTGTTCAGATACAAACGGCTCAGCTTTGGGGTCTCGTCTGCAGCTGAGATCTTTCAAGAGGCAATCAGAAGAGTAATCCACCACATTCCCAACACTCTAAACTACAGTGATGACATTCTCGTCTATGGAGCAACGATACAAGAACACGACAAGGCGCTGGACCGGGTTTGTCATGCTCTTTTGGATGCTAACCTCACATTAAATAAAGACAAATGCAAATTCCACAAATCCACATTAAAGTTCTTTGGACATATTTTCTCATGCGCAGGCATGAGACCTGATCCTGAAAAGATCGCTGCGTTGAACGATACCACTCGGCCTCGAGACGTTGGGGATGTGCGTTCATTTCTAGGCATGGCAAGCTACTGTGCACGTTCTATTAAGGATTACGCCACTCTCAGCTACCCTCTGAGAAAACTGACCAAACAAGGCCATCCATTTCAATGGACCACGAGCTGTGATCAAGCCTTCCACGCGATTAAAGCTGCGGTTGAGTCTGCTAACAACCTCGCGTATTTCAACCCTCGGCAGAAAACTGAAATCACTGTGGATGCGCATCCCGTGGGTCTGGGAGCTATATTGGCTCAGTATGACAGAGAGGGTGATCAACGATACATCGTAGCCTATGCCAGCCGGTGCCTAACAGACACAGAGAGAGCATACACCCTGCCCGAAAAGGAAAGCCTGGCGGTAGTTTGGGCCTGTGAACATTTCCACATCTTCATCTATGGAAAACACTTTACGCTCATCACAGACCATCAGGCCCTGCTAACTATTTTTGGAAATCCCCAAGCCAAAATGCCACCCAGAATAGAGCGTTGGGGCATCCGTCTTCAGGAGTATACCTATACCATCGTCCACAAACCTGGAAAAGCTGCAAACCCAGCTGACTATATGTTGAGACATCCAAAGTCAACTTCCAAATCAAACCTGTCATTAGCGGAGGAATACATCCATTTTGTAGTGGCTCACGCCAAACCACCAGCAGTCCCTCTGGAGGCCATCCT
Source organism: Calotriton arnoldi (assembly GCA_963921515.1). Classification (NCBI taxonomy): domain Eukaryota; kingdom Metazoa; phylum Chordata; class Amphibia; order Caudata; family Salamandridae; genus Calotriton; species Calotriton arnoldi. Next base: position 630,657 of record CAWUFW010005936.1, read on the forward strand.
TGAAGCCACCAAGGAGGATGTCACCTTACAAAATGTGAAACACCGCATCCAGACAAACAGCTGGAGACATCTGGAAGAGCTCAGACAGAGCAAACAAATTGAGTCATGAACTGACCTCTTTTAGACATGTGAAGGATGAATTGTCCATTACTTCCGATGGTCTTTTGCTACGAGACAAACGAATCATCATTCCGAAACAACTGCGCCAAGGAGTTATCAACTCGGCGCATGAAGGGCACAGAGGTATCGTAGCCACGAAAAAAGCACTGCGTGAGCGGGTCTGGTTCCCTACACTTGATCAGATGGTTGAACTCACACTGAAAGACTGCCCGCAGTGTCAGCTAGTAAGTCGAGAGGAGTCACCTGCACCCCTACAAATGTCGGAATTGCCGGAAGGCGTCTGGAAACATGTCGCAGTCGACTTCTTTGGCCCGCTACAATCTGGCAAATACATCCTGGTTGTAATGGATGAATATTCACTGTTTCCGATTGCGCACCACATATCGTCAACCAAAGCAGCCACCACTATACCCGTGTTGGATGAAGTTTTTGCAGCATGGGGTATACCGAAGGTAGTGAAAACAGACAATGGCCCACCATTCAATGGGCAAGACTTTGCTGCATTTGCCAATCACCTCAATTTCAGACATAGGAAGATCACTCCCCTGTGGCCACAGGCTAATGGTATGGTAGAAAGATTTATTGCCACTCTGAAAAAAACCATTCAGCAAGCAGAACTTTCAAAGTGTGATGTTCAAGTGGCATTAAATGAGGTGTTACGTGCATATCGAACCACACCACATTCTACCACAGACAGGTGTCCCGCAACCTTGATGTTGGGTCGCACGGTTTGCACAAGAATACCGGCCTGGGAAGACATAAATAGTGGTACTCATCAAGACTCTGATCACGAAGAATTAGCAGCAAGAGACAGACTGAAAAAGGAGAAGATGAAGGAATACGCGGACAGTCGGCGGAAAGCGGCACAGTCATCTATTCAGGAAGGTGATTGGGTGCTGGTACGGCAAGAACAACAAAGGAAACCAGACAGTCGATATCATGCCTGCCCACTGTTGGTGACAAAACAAAAAGGGACTATGATCACAGCTGCGTCAGAGGACAAGAGAATCACAAGGAATGTGGAGCACTTCCAGAAATGCACACCCACTGTCAGAGAAGAATCGGCTGTGCCTGACAGTGCATTGAAAGGGGACGCACCTGTGATGGGAAATGAGCATCGGCACTCCACCCCTCCTGGTGAAGGGGCGCCGTTGACTCAGGAGGTAGCTCACCGGCCGCAGCGACTCCATCAAAGACCCGTTCGTCTCATTGAAGAACTGTGACTATGTTGTTTCCTTTTTCTGTTATTTATCTTCATATGAACAGACACATCTCAGGTGGTTCAAGTTGTTTAAGAAGGGGGGAGATGTAATGTTGTAAACTGCGCAGGGCATTAGGACCAGCACAGTAAGGATAAAGGTGGGAGGAGAGCCGGGAGGCGGAACAGGAGGAGCTAGGTTAGGCAGTTAGGAGCAGGGGAAAGAAGCGGGCAGACGTACGTACAATAAAGCTCCCACCAGATTACTTACCTTGTGTCGGTCTCGTCTGTTCCTGTACCACGACACTACACTGGTGGTGTACTTTACTATGTAACCTGTAACCACTTCAGAAAACCTACTACCTGTTATTCTACATGAACTGGCTGTGTGATTCCTACTTACCAAGAAGGAATCCTTAATTGCAACACTGGTGACGACCGGAAAACAAACCTAAGTGTGAGAGAGACACTGATGAAAACAAAGAAGAGAAGGACGATTGAGTGAACCTATGTCTGAGAGAAACTAAGGGAAAAAAAAGAGAAAAAGAGATTGAAGACATAAAAAGAAACTTCTTTACCCCACCAGTGTCTTTTCCAACAGACAGCCTACTGACAACATAATCAAAGACTGCAGGCCTAATATTGTGGCTGCTGAACTGATGAACAAAGACGATGGCTAGACTGGACAATGCTGAAAAGCTGTTACTGATTGAGCCTCGTCTGGTAGGAATGCGGATTTAGTTTGATGTATTTCTTTTTTTAAACAATATAGTGGCAAGTTTATTGTGTAGTAACTGTTGAGAGCACAAGCATTTACCTGCGTGGCAGTGACAGTTGAAGACCATGCTTTGATTTGGCCACGAGACTGGCGTGCACTGTGAGGCGGCAATGCTGGCATGACAGTCACCCTCGTGCATGTGCCTCTATGGCGGTGAGTGCAGTGAAAATCCATTTAGGTGCATGCTGTAATTTCTTTTCTGGTGCTGGGCTGCATGGGGAGCTGAGCGATTAATGTGGTTTGCCGAGAACTTTGATCAAACGGCCGCGCATAACTGTACGAGGTCCGAAGGCAAGTACCGAGCGCTGGTGGTGAGCCTGAGGTCTGCAGGGAATGCGTCCTGGCATCCGTACAGAGTGAGAACAGCTGCCCTGATAATTGGAGCTAGCAGAGCAGGAAGTCACGGTGTAGAAAGTAAAATAGGACTACAAGGCTGTTACACTTTGGATGTGGACAGTAAAGTAGGACTAATTCAGCTAGGACCCAAAAGTGAAGGACACAGAGGACGCTGAACCAGGGGTAAAGTGAGGAACAGTTCAACAAGGAGTGTGCACACGCGTGAGAACAGTGCATTCTGGAGCCATTTGGAGACACAAAGCAGCATGTGGTGCCCCAACTGAACTAACTGGATTTAGGACGTGCACCCAGTGTTGGGGCCATTGTCAGCATTCTGACGATTACATTTCTTGATTTGTGCAACACCTGATCCTCATATGGTATTTGGGGTAATGGGCTGGTTGGATTGCATCTACAGTCAGGGGTCTGTGTGGCATATTTGGGTGCAATATCGCTCACCATAGTGGAGAATGTTGGGGTTGCCACTGGAAGTTATTTTTTTAATGCCTTGCTGATTTTGCTGCCACAGTATATATATTTTTTAATTGCTCCAGTTTGAGTGAATTTATCAGGCGAATGCTTTCAAATATGTGTTGCATGCATCGTATCATGTCAATTAAGTCCATTGTCCTGCTAAAGTATGCAGTAGAGGGTGAGAGCGTGTAGTGTTGTAATGCTATGCTGAATGGTTACATATGATGTCTAGTCGTATTGTGACAATTTCGAGCAATGCTATGCTGAAGTTTTACTGAGGATGTCAGTTGCCAAAATATTCCTATTTTGTGTGTATTCGTCACAAGAAAGTATTCTCTTTTTCCTTATTTGGTGTCCCTATTTGTTTTGCATTTTTGCTCAGCACAGCAGAAAGATAATAAATAAATATATAATAAATGGTCATTTCTCGTTAATGGCTAATCAGGCAAGTCGAAATTATTAAACAACATTGGTTTAACAAAAGAACTACTACTACTATGATGCCAGCACTACTTGCTTTTGTTCTTTTCAGCAGTGTGCTCCCAGATAGTTTATTCATTCACTTAAAAGAGTACTGCAGCAGGCTGCACACTTGACTACCTCTGACATTCGTGCCACTGGATATGTGCAATGCTTAATAACCCAAGCGTCACTCACAGTGCAGTGAAGCCTTTGGTATGTTTTTATGTGATGTACAGAATTTGCAACCAACTTCAATATCTCCAGAGACCTTGTGTTTCCTTTCTTACAGATTGAAAAGCTGAGACCACCCCCATAAAACTTTAGATTATTCGTATAGATTTCTGAAGCAGATGCATTAACCTAACAGACTATATAACCAGCATCAATGTATTATGGTTCTTCTGCGGTTTCCCGGATTACTTATACAGGAATCAGGCAGGCGTCGGTCATATATTTTCTAAAAGAATAGCAATTCCCTTTTCCCTAAGACGTCGTGCACATCTCTTTAGTTCTTAAGAAATGAGAATTTGTGGAACAACAGATAACGGAAACAGCACAGCGGCTCCATAGAGGACGGTGGGAAAGGATGTGTCTGTTGTCTCTCCACTTAGTAGAGGCACGGGAACACGTGTAGTGCTGCGTGCTTGCCTTTCATGTGCCATCACAGGCGCATCAGACGAGATCCGCATCCGCAGACCTCCGAGGGGACATTGTAGTACATCGACTCTGAAAGCGATGATGGAGGCTGCCTGTTAAACATGATGCCAACAAGTGAGCGAGTGAACACCAGAAGCAGAGGTCTGTGTGGTACCCTGAAGAGGAGCACGGTCATGCACAAGTAGGGGAGGACTCTGAGGAAGAGCGTGGTCATGAAGAAGTAGAGGAGGAACCCGAGGAGGTGGTGGTCATGTATAAGCAGAGGAGGACTCTGAGGAAGAGCGTGGTCATGTAGAAGCAGAGGCAGAGCCCGATGAGGTGGTGGTCATGTAGAAGCAAAGGAGGAGTCTGAGGAGGAGAGTGGTCAGGTAGAAGCAAAGGAGGAAAGCAAACACAAGGAGATGATGGACGGAGCGCTGAAACTTTTCAGACACTCACCCCCAGTCACAAATCTGGGTTGAATCCATCATCGTGCTTTAGCTCACTTCGCCATCCCAGTTCAGACACAGCATTATGCAAATCAGTCTTGACCCTGTGCCTCATGGGAACAGTCCAGCTTGAACTGCCAAGCCAGGTCTTCCCTGCGCCGGAAACAAAGGAGGAGTCTGAACAGGCGTGTGGCCATGTATAAGCCGAGGAGGACTCTGAGGAGGAGCGTGGCCACGCAGAAGCAGAGGAGGGGCCCGAGGAGATGGTGGTCATGTAGAAGCGAAGGAGGAGTCTGAGGAGAAGCATGGTCATGTAGAAGCAGAGGCAGAGCGCGAGGAGGTGGTGGTCAAGGAGAAGGAGGAGTCTGAGGAGAAGAGTGGTCAATTGGAAGCAGAGGAGGAGTCTGAAAAGGAGCGTAGTTGTGTATAAGCAGACAGAGGAGGAGTCCAAGCAGGAATGTGATCATGTAGAAGCAGAGGAGGAGTCTGATGAGGAGCATGGTCATATAGATCTGGCTGTTGTCCAGAGACAAATACTCATTTTGGTTTGCTGTGCCTGTTAATTCTCTGAGATAATTTGACAGATTCAACATATGCCACAAACCAAGTACCTTAAGGGGTAAATTGTACTTAATGCAGTACCCAAATCTACCTTTCTGACAATAAATTTAATAATAAACATTTCTTTAGTTACTTTTTGTTGGATTTGTACCTCTTTGCAGGGTAACCCCCAAACTTTTTGCTGTCACCCCTCCTGTTTTCTGAACCCTTTTTTGTTGGCCTTAGGACTCTAGCACTGGTTAGCCGCCTTAAAGTGCATATAGTGCTTGTGCTCCCCCCCAAAACATGGTAACATTGGCTTACTCCTGATTGGTACATTTAATTTACTTGTAAGTCACTCGTATATAATACTATGGGTACCTGTGGCATGTAAATTAAATGCTACTAGTGGGTCTGCAGCACTCATTGTACATCCCACTAAACGTAGCCTTATAAAACATGTCTCAGGCCTGTCATTGCAGACTGTAGTGCAGTTTTAAACTGCAAGTTCAACCTTGAAAAATAAACCTTTTGCCAGGCCTAAATATTCAATTTTAATACATATAGGTCACACCTAAGGTAGGCCCTTGACAGTCCTTAGGCCAGGGTGCATTGTATTAATAAAGAGGGACATATGTTTTAAAATTTTACACTTCCTGGTACTGAAAAACTCCTAAAGTCATTTTTCACTACTGTAAGGGCCACCTCTCCCATGGATAACATAGGTTACCGTATTACATTTAATAAGTGCTAACCATTGTTCAGGAAAAGGTAGAAATTACATTTTTGGCCTCGAATAATCTGTAATTTAATCTCCTCTTTAATGGTAAAGTCAAATGGTAATGTTAGATTGCAATTTTGAATATGCCACTTTTAGAAAGTTTAAATGTTCTCTAAACTCTGAGGCCTTTTAGGAGTTTCCAGCTGCCTGGGTCTTTTAATTGCTTCCCCATCAGGAATGCATATAGGACACAGACAGTGAACAATAGGGCCTAGGTGTAGCTGGAAGAGGGCCATCCTGTCAGGATTGGAGAGACAGAACTGTTCCCTGACCCACTCACATTTCAAAGGGCGGCCTCCAGCACACTTTTAAAGGAACTTGACACCAACATTTTGTCACCCTAGACCTCTTGGAGCCTGGGCAGAGGAAAAAAGGGACTTTTCAGAACCAGATGTGGAGTGGACTAGAAGTTTCTCCCACTTCAAAGGTTAGCACCAGCTATAAATATTGGACCTCCCAAGCCACTCAACAGTGGCTCTCCTGGACCTGTGGACATTATAGAAGAAGGACTACCTTGTTTCCCTGCTGTTTGAGGCCTTCCTTGTTCTTCAGAGGCCTTCCCTGCTCTCTGAGAATGAAGACTGGGCCTGCTCCCTTTGTCCCAGGCTAGTCTGGTGCCTGTTTTTCATTCTCAGATATATCAAGAAATATTCTAGAGTCGTGAGCCACTTTGTCCCCTCGCAAATGCTGTCTCCATTCCACGCTCTATCCTCCGTGACTTGCAGACCCATTGGCTGTGCATCCCTGCCCCAACAGCACCAACCCATTCTTTACATCTGTGGCATTCTTCCCACCCACATTTGCACCATTCCACGTCCCTTGCATTTTTTCTTGCCTGCTCCCAAGCATCTCACACCTCAGCAATGTTGGGATAGTGTAAAACTCACAACCTAGACAATGTTCTGATGCAGGATGTCACCGACTATCTTTTTGCTTGTTTTAATTTGACCATATAACTTATAAATAACACTCACCACACTCTAGTACTCTTTCATAGAATCTAGCTAGCCATGCTGAGCCAGCCCCCTGGTGCCATCTTTGTGCATAAGACCTAAGCGGCTGAACTTGGCGGCAAGCATCAGAGGGAGTAACTGAACAGCACTGGAAGGTGCCATTAACAAATAAGAGAGCAGAAAAGCAGTCATTAGATAGTAAGATGTGTCAAAGGTCGAAATAAGGCAGACGATTTTGCCTTGTTTGGAACCATGGGCCGAGTGCAGGCTTGGCTTTAAGTAGGCCAGGTCTCTCCATGTCTCAAACCCAGTAGTAATTGAGAAATGAGATTGAAGCAGGTCCCTATCGGGCCCTATGGTCATGTCCTTAACTGGTAAAAACACTGATCAATTTCTTAACAATGAATGTAAAGATTGATAAGGTAATCCGTGTCAGCAATTTAGTTGCCGTTTATATTCCACGTTTCACTTAATTTTGCATTCTCTACGAGTGCTAGACATTTTCATGATGTTGTGTTTCTGTGTTTTTTGCGTGTAGCATATTCCTCTTGTATAGTGCGTACATTGAACTAAGTCTCCTCCAGGTGTTTATAACAGACCACGATTGAGAGCTCTGGAGTTGAGACTGAAGGCAGTGCAAGTTTCTAACACTGCCCGTCAGTGGGTCATAGAGGTGTGCAGAATACATACACATCCAAATCTTGGCCTCTCTAAAGAGCACGCAGCACAATGGCCCCGTATTATAATTAGGGTTCCCGGTTTTATGGTATTTATTTTTTTGCCAAATTCTGTCTGTATTTATCCATATTTCTTTTTTGCTAATTTTATCTGTATTTATCCATATTTCTTTTGGGCTTTGTGGAAAAATTAAGCTGAAATTAGTATATTTCCACATTTATTTAACCGATAAATATGCACGCATGCTTGAATGTCTGCCAGGTTTCAGTGCTGTGAACACCCGCAGAAGATAAATCAGTGCACTTATATGAAAATATGCAAACTTCAGTATCAACCTTTTGCATATCTACTGCTGTTGAAGTCTCTTTACTAAATTTCCTTTCTTTTTTAAGTCCCTTAACTATCAATCCACTCATCTATTGGCCTGGCAGTAATGGCAGACAGTATTTAGAAATACTCAAAAAGCAACCCAATTTCTGTTTTATCCACATTTAAAAATACAGATGAGAAAATGAATGTTTTCTGTCTGTATTTACCTGTAAAAATAAGTAAAAACGGAAAACAGGGAGCCTTAATTATAATTGCAGTTGTGATTCTGTTCAGGATTCAGTGTGTGAAGGATGTTCACAGTTGTCAAAAATATTGACAAGGTGAATGCAGTGCTTACATGTGAGTGGGAGATTTGTGTGCTTGGGGGTAATGAAGTGAATGAGATGCAAAGAAGCGCATTCAGGAGAGAGTGAAAAAAATGTGCTCAAGAGGAAAGAGATGAGATTAAAGATAGGCAAATTGATGAGACGTGTAGAGAAAAAGGATGTACCTGCCTACAGTGGAGTGAACATAACGGGAGTGATTGAGACATTCTGAAGACCACTTCCACAGGCCACCATGATGCTTAATTCAATGTCACAATTTCAGAATTGAAAAAATTTCGATATTATTTACAACAAAAGCATTGGTGTTACTCATTTATCTTAACTAGATGACGATCATTGACAAAGCTAAAAGTCGTGGCTGGTTTTATGTGTGTCAGATGTTGTGTTATATATATGTATATGGATGCAATAACAGAAATCTCACACTACCTCCACTGAACTACTAGTTGTGTGGCACACTGTGGGAATCACAGAAATTTAGTTTATGCATTTAAGCCAGGGACATGCTCTTTTTAGAGACCTGTCCCCTTTTTCATCCCACTTAAGTCCCCGGGTCCAGCTATCCGCTCTTCATCCCTGATCCCTTTGCACAGGAAGTCGCGGAACTACCAAAAAGAGGCCACACCCACTTATAAAAAGGCAGTGCCCACAAAATGCCTACAGGAGATGAATGCTTATTGTGGTGTTCCATACCACGGTGCAATACATTTTAAAGCCCATAACTGTATGCTACAGCCCAGCAGAAATAACCCCTATTAGAAGTTTGGTCAAGTGTTTTGTCATGGGCAAACTCACTCACCTGGAGTCTGAAATCCCTCCATGCCCTGTGACCAGTAAAAAAACAGACTGCCACAGGATTAATCTGTGCCAGCAAGAGCGGTAATTGATCAACTGGACAGCAAGCAGATTCCTAAGCGCACGGATAATTCAGAAAATAACACAGTTTCCTATAAGCCCATGGTTGCTTGCGGCGTACATCTCAAATTAACGGTGCGCTTAAGAACCTGAATTGTTTTTTATCTAATTCGGTTTTTCTCAATTATCTGCATGCTGTCTGCATGATCCATTGCCTCTCACAGGTCCAGTGAAAATGAGCGTCGAGGCATCTTATTTGCTGCTGGTTCCACTACCCTACTTAACTCGCTGAGCATGGGGGAAGCTTTGGACCTGCAACCCTAAGGCCTCTACTTGCCCCACCAGTGTGAAGGACCACCAGTGTGAAGGACCACCAGTGAGAAGGGCCACCAGTGAGAAGGGCCACCAGTGAGAAGGGCCACCAGTGAGAAGGACCACCACTGTGAAGGACCACCAGTGTGAAGGACCACCAGTGACAAGGGCCACCAGTGTGAAGGACCATCAATGAGAAGGACCTCCAATGTGAAGGACCACCAGTGAGAAGGACCACTAGTGAGAAGGGCCACCAGTGAGAAGGGCCACCAGTGTGAAGGGCCACCAATGAGAAGGCCACCAGTGTGAAGGACCTCCAATGTGAAGGACCACTAGTGAGAAGGACCACCAGTGAGAAGGTCCACCAGTGTGAAGGACCACAAGTGAGAAGGACCACCACTGTGAAGGACCACCAGTGAGAAGGACCACCAATGAGAAGGACCACCAGTGTGAAGGACCATCAATGAGAAGGACCTCCAATGAGAAGGGCCACCAGTGTGAAGGATCACGAGTGAGAATGGCCACCAGTGTGAAGGACCACCAATGAGAAGGGCCACCAGTGTGAAGGACCTCCAATGTGAAGGACCTCCAATGTGAAGGACCACCAGTGAGAAGGACCACCAGTGAGAAGGGCCACCAGTGTGAAGGACCACCAGTGAGAAGGGCCACCACCAGTGAGAAGGGCCACCACCAGTGAGAAGGGCCACCACCAGTGAGAAGGACCACCAGTGAGAAGGACCACCAGTGAGAAGGACCACCAGTGAGAAGGACCACCAGTGTGAAGGACCACCAGTGTGAAGGACCACCAGTGAGAAGGGCCACCAGTGAGAAGGGCCACCAGTGAGAAGGGCCACCACTGTGAAGGGCCACTACTGTGAAGGACCATCAATGAGAAGGGCCACCAATGAGAAGGACCACCAGTGAGAAGTGCCACCAGTGTGAAGGACCACCAGTGTGAAGGGCCACCAGTGAGAAGGGCCACCAGTGAGAAGGGCCACCAGTGAGAAGGACCACCAGTGAGAAGGACCACCAGTGTGAAGAACCACCAGTGTGAAGAACCACCAGTGTGAAGGGCCACCAGTGTGAAGGACCACCAGTGGCAAGTACCACCAGTGAGAAGGGCCACCAGTGTGAAGGAGAAGTACCACCAGTGTGAAAGACCTACTCTTTTAGGCTACATTAGGGGTGTTTGAAGTAACTCCAAATGCCTGTGACATCAGGAATAGTGGTAGAATTTCTTACATTGTGAGCAAGTGCAAAGTTCCCATGACTCCCTCTTGACACGTAGTTTTAAGTCACCCACGAGATCCACATTCCCCGGAGCCGATGTTCCACCAAACATTGATGGGACCTCATTCTGCAGACTACTGTGCTTCTCTGCTGTCACTCACTATAGAGGGCACACGCTATATCTGTCACACGGCGACATTTCATCTCTTAGCTGCTGCTGGGAGTCCGGCCGTTGTACTTCTGGCAGCATGTGAAAGAGTGATTTGCTGTGGAGCAGGACAACCATGGTAAGTAGATGCAAGGCAGCATACCCACAGCACCACGCAAGTAGGAATATAGGAATGGAATGGAATGGAAAGACATTTATAGAGCGCATGGCTACCCTTAAGCGTCCCAGCGCTATGAACTGACACGGAGGAGACAGAGAACTAAGGAAACAGCGCTGTCTTTAATTGCTTACGAAAAGCCAGATGGTTGGAGACAGTGCGAAGGTGTAAAGGCAGAGTGTTCCAGAGTTTGGAGGCGTTATAAGAAAACAGCCGACCACCACTTCTGGACCTCTTAATCCTCGGGATCTCTGCTAAATACAGGTTATTTGACCGGAGATTCCTACTTGCTTTATAAGGGCGTATCATGGTTGAATTAATAGGCGGCCCAATCCCCTGCATAGACTTATGCGCCAGACATAGGGCCTTGAATCTAATGCGTTCCTGTACTGGGAGCCAATGGAGGGAACGAAGAGCGGGTTTTGCAGATTGTCTGTTGGTAGTTCCAGTCATTAGTCTGGCGGCGCTGTTTTGAACCGATTGGAGTTTGGCGACTACTGAGATGGGGGCGCCTAAATACAAAACATTCCCATAATCCAGTCTAGAAAGTATGAGTGATTGGACCAGTACTTTTTAGGCCTGAGGTTGGAGGAGGGGCAGAACTTTTCGGGCCATTCTAAGTCGGCCATAGCAGAGGCCTGCCGTCTTCCTAGCCTGCGTCCTAAAGCTCAGGTCCTGGTCCAACCATATACCCAGGCTCTTAATTTCTGACTTCGGGTCCGGGGCTGGGCCCATGCAGGGAGGCCAAATGGAGCTGCACTTAAAACTCGTGGTATTGCCCAGTAGCATAATCTCAGTTTTTCCTCCGTTAAGCTTAAGCTGGGACGCATCCATCCATCTTGAAATGTCCTCTAGACAGGTATAGAGGGCATGAGTTTTTGGTCAGCTTGGTTTAGCCCCACCACCAATTGCGTGTCGTCGGCATAGGTTATCATCCGGATTCCATAGGGGGCTACAATGGCTGCCAGAGGGGCCATATAAACATTAAAAAGCGTGGGGCTAAGGGACGAGCCCTGTGGTACCCACTCAACAGGGAGGTGGGTTTAGATGCAATATTCTCTTCAAATACCTGAAAGGTTCTACCCTCCAGAAAGGAGGATAGCCATTGAAGTACCATGCCATCTACTCCTATACTCCTGAGACGCCGGATCAGGATCGATTGATTCACCGTGTCAAATGCGGCGCTCAGGTCTAGGAGTAGTATGGCTGCCGCACCTCCTGAGTCAAGAATTTTCTTGCTTTCCTCTACCACTGCCAGTAGTGCCGTTTCGGTACTCTGGCGTGGTCGAAACCCTGTTTGAGAAGAGTGGAGCAAGTTGTGTGTTTCAAGGAATCTGGAGAGGATCTGATTAACATATACTCACTCCAGTGTAAGACTACAAGGATTGCAAAACCAACGGAGTTAAAAAACAGTTTTCACAAAAGTGCAAATTCAATGGCTTTTCAATCTCACACAACCTTACACAAGTGGAAACTAAAGGAATCAAGCATTGAAAACTAAACGTTAGCCTCCACCTTTCACAAAAGTGACCAAGATAATCTCACTTAGGATTCTGTATTTACCAATTTAACTTTTGTTCACCTAAGTCACAGAGTTAAGATTTGCAAATTCTTATTTAAAAAACTGCTTACTAATATGGAAAACCCCGCAAATTTCGCGGGCTTTTCTTCACAAATAAGCCTGTTGTGGCAGAATAAAAGGATGTGTTACTAGGGGATGTTCATCCAAACCCTTGTGGGACCCCACACCGTGGTAACTTTGTAAGTATTTCTAAAAGTATTCCCATGTGTCTCCCAACTTGAAATCATCCAAAACACTACTCCAGCAAAAGGAAGCATAACATGGATTTCTAGGGAACGTATGGAATGGGAACACCCCTATGTTGAACAATGTGTTTATTCACAAAGAATTTTGTAGTCAGAATATTGCAGAATATAAATATTTTGTTCGACATATAGTTTAGAAAAATAATGCCACACTGGAGTTAATAATAGATAATCTACACTGATTCACAAACGGCCTCTGAATTCATGGCGGACGCCCCACAGATGTGGCTGAAGGGCCCGCACTCATTGAAGGTCCTTCGTACTACAGTTACCCATTGCAGAGGTCCAGTCACGAATGCGGCCCCCATACCACAACCACAGGTGCGGAGGCCCTTTGTGAATTGGCCCCTCAGTGAGAGGAAATTTTTGTAAACAAAATTTAGGACATGCTGTTTATGTCTGACAATAATTTTGTACATGATATTCTGAGAAACGACCGAAGGGACAATTTTGCTCACATTTTTCAGAACAGCGTAAATGCTATGTCAGCCTGTTCCCTGTACAGGTTAGGCATACCCAACCTAAGACACATCATCAACTGGATAATTAGGCTAAGTCGGATGACTATTGTTCTAACAGGATGCAAAGCATCTTCAGCCCGAAGTCTGGAAGGTGGAGTTCAACTCCCACTCGTGTATAGCAGGATCTCCAAAGTCGGTCCTGGAGGGCCGGATCCATGCCAGATTTTTAGCATTACCCCCTTTAAGATAAATGTAGTTATCTAATGTAATGTAATGTAGAACCCTGGTATATAAGTTTAAACCAAATGCTTCCTGGGTCTGGGCTGCCCCACCAGACGACGACCTATCAACTGCAAACGCTGACTCCATTTTAAAACTGTATTTTGACTTCTGCTTCTTCTGACATCAAGGTGCTCGGAAGTGACAGGAAATGACAAGCAATAATGAGATGTGATGAGCAGATATTTTAGGCATGTAGAGACAACGTATAGGATGCGAGGAACTGACATTCTAGGCTTGTGAAGACAACATACAGGACGTAAGGAGCTGACATAGTAGGCATGTGGAGAAGACATACAGGATGTGATGAGCTGGCATTTTAAGCATGTGCAGCTGACATCCTAGAAATGTGCAGACAACACACAGGATGTGATGAGGGAACATTCTAGGAATGTGTCGACAACACAGGATATGAGGAGTGGACTTAGGAATGTGGAGACAACATACAGGATAAGATGAGTGGACATTCGAAAAATTTGGAAACAACATACAGTATGCGAGCAGCTGACATTCTAGGCATGTGCAGACAGCATACAGTATGTGAGATGACATTCTAGGCATGTTGAGGCAACATATAGGATGAGATGAGAGGACATTCTAGATATGTGCAAGTAAACACAATATGTGATGAGTTGGCATTCAAAGCATGTGAAGATAACATATAATATGTGGAGTGGACATTCTAGGCATGTAGACACAACATTATGGATGTGATGAGCTCACGTTCTAGGCATGTCCAGATAAGAAACAGAGTGTGACGTGGTGGCGTTCTAGGTATGTGAAGACAACATACAGGATTTGAAGGGTATGTGCAGTAAACCTACAAGATGTGATAAGCGGACATTCTCCACTTACAGATTTCACAGTTCACCAGCAGGTGGTCCCTTTGGCTGACATACAGTAGTTAATAAAACAAAGTATATTAAGGTCACCTCAAAGGCATGAATGCCTAATATTTATTATAATTCTTCATCCAAAAATACAAGCTATTACCATAAACAAAGACCAAAGCTAAAGTGACGGGGTACAGTTAGTTAGGTTTCAGATATGAAAATTATTCATCTAGTTGTGCACCCTGAATATCGAACCCACCATATCGATGCGACAGAATATCCACATATATGTGCCCACGTGGCACATCTATCTTCAAGGTACATAGATGTGGAGTTTGGAATAGTAAATCTGTACTTGCCTCTATGCACTTACCTTTGGATACTCTGTCCCTCAATATTCTGTTCTCAGTATTCTTGTACCACAATATTATTGGTGTCAAAATTCAGTAAACAACCTCTGATTTACCTAACAAACACACATATTCTGTACCTATTAACAGAAACATCCTGTGACATACTTGTGTACATACATCACAATGTGCAATCATATCTGTTAGGTGCTGGCTATGTTGGTAATATTCTGTGTAGAGAAAAGGGTCCTGTTGGGAAAATAAAAATCACTGTACACACTTAATTATAAAATTGAGTATTTTCAGAAGGGGGGGGGGCTGTTGAGGTGTAGGCGCAGTGCTGCGTGATTTTAAGAGATAGGAGGGTGAGAAGTTAACCTGGCTGAGATTTCACGTGGCCACAGCACAAGGCAATCATTTCCCGCATCACTCAACCCTGACGCGGAGAACACATTTATTTGCTCAAGGTGGCATACTTTCCTTGGAATGCAGGGTAACAGCTGCTGCAAGCCAACCAATCACAAGGTTTGAGGGGGAGTAGTTATTATTGAGTGCGAAACCCCTCTAGGTGCATAAGTTTTGTATCTATGAGGAAATATAGGTTGGTGGGCTGCTAATACTGAAACTGAGAAGCACAAACACTTTGTGGGTGGTGGTGCCATCTCGCTGCTTGTCAACAGTGCAGGTGGTGGACTTGGCGGCATTGGCTAAATTAGAGGACAGTAGAGAGAGAAGATGATTGACAGACAATCCTAAATGGAAGAGGCTGAACGACTAATGTGTCGGCTGTAGTAGTGGATGGGACAGTGCTTAATTTGAGCCAGTGGTTTCCGGTGCTCAGCACCGGGACTTAATTGTCAACTCTGGCGCTTGTGACAATCTGCCACAAGGTGGAACTGTCTGGATAATTTAGAGATGGCCACAAAAACAGGTAATTCTTAATTCAATATACATTAAAAATGACTATTACCTGCCGCCTAAGCTATTCTTATAGCTTTGGAGGCCTGAAGTCGGAGGAGTGTGATGGTTAGTAGTTATGTTGTTACTATCATTGTCAGCAAGGCAGGGCCAATGTTTGGTGCAAACTGTGGTGGCCTCCTGACGAAGGCCCTGACACTTAATTTTTTCACAAATTAAGCACTGGATGGGAGAAGGCCTAGAAGCAGAAACTAATGACTGTCTACCCTTCTTGTCCAAGGAGAAGCTATGAGCCTGCACCACCGACCACCACTAACATCTTACGAGCGCGCGAGCCGTGCAAAACGAATAAACCTGGAAATGGGATTTCAGTCTCCGTGGAGGCGGTTCAGAGGCACCTGCAGGTAAGATTCGGCGGCTCTGACTGAGGGTCATTAGCATGCATAGAGGGATCTCTCACTGTTATGGCCCCCAGAGCTCGTAACGTTTGGGTAAGCATCTGCGCTTCACCCTTCATCAATACTACATTTGAGAACACAATCTGTACAATAAAGAGTTATGTTTTTATGCCTTCTTCCTATTAATCCTATTATGCTTGCTTTTTATGGTTTCTAACTGCTCTTTTCGCTCTCTGCGGGGGTTGAACAGCCACACAATTTTGCATCTCAAAGCGAAGAAGCCAGAACATTTTTTTTTCTATAAAATTAAATAAAAGCCTTGCACCCTACCGGTACATTCCTTGGATCCAATTTCTGGATACAATCACTTCTTGAGAGACTCATTTAGCCTTTTCTTCCTTCTCTCTCTCTGAATCGTCGCCCTATTTGTCTTGCTTGGAGGAAAAAGGCTTATTTTAAATTAAGTTTCTTCCAGCCACCCTTTATGAACTGTAAGTTCATTCTCCACTTATCTACCCGTCTGATTCAATTTCTTCAGCTGATTGGTCCCAAGTGAAAATGCATCTAGTGGAGAAATAGGGGTGGGAGGTGAGGGGCAATGAAAGTATACTGTACTACCCAGAGGAAAAAGGTCAGGGTCTCATCACAGCACAGAGACTGAGCTGGGGTTTTACCTAAGGGAGATAGAGGGTCCACAGAGTAAAGCGGAAATCCCACGCGGTTAACGGAAGTTGATCCATTAATTTATGCATTTATGCTTTTCCTATAAGCTTGTAAACTCTATTTGATGTCTATATATTTCATGTGGGCAAGCCATATTCAGGCCAACAGTTTATTATTCACTCTTTGTTACTTTGAACAGAAAATCTTGGGACACGAAGCATGGAATCACTCAATTTAGGGGTTAGTGAGTTTCAGAGTAGGCAAAAGGAGTGAGTCAATGTGCATGTAGATCATTTAGAAATCACTCACTTACTGGTGCACATGAGTTTATTGCTTCTAAATAGTCTTGGGTTGAAACAAATGTAATTAGGTCCTAGGACTTCTTAAGGAAGGGCCACCACAAACCCATTGAAACAGTCAACAAGCATTTGCAATGCAATAGGTCTCGCAGTTACACAAGTTAAAGCTATTGGCATTGTAAATGACAATGCCTTTTATTTATGTTTTAAAACGAAAACAAATATAAAAGGCATTGTTATTTGGAATGTCAATAGCTCAAACTCACGTAAATGCGAGACCTATAAACAGGGTCTTGTACAGGCAACAGTGAGGTGAGGACTGCAGTCTATTTGATTTCATAGGGCCAAGCTCGTATGAAAGGAAAGGATTGTCCAGAGAAAAGGTGCCAAAAAGAAATGCGAGTGCGGAAACATCTTTCTCCTTGAGAGTGTGCGCTAGCTGTCCTGACAAGTGTAGCCCAAGATGATACTAGCAAGCCAAGTGTGATACGTCACACACACTGCTAGTCGAGGAGGGTGTGGCAGCTAAATATATTGTTACCATTATAAGTATCGTTGGGCTCCTGCCAGGCGTGATACCTCTCACGCTGTGTGAACAAGGAAACAAAAGCTAGTACACTGAATGAGGCACAATTCGGGAAGAGAGCTCCCCATGCCGCCAAGCGTTCTAGAGTCGAACGCTCAGGCAGGGCTCCAGCCCTGCGAAGCATTGGGAAACTCAGCTATCCAGAACAGGCGTGCTCGGGAAGCCGCCGCACGTCTGTAGCGGTAGATAAACTCGGGGTAAAGTGGCGCTCCAGTCCTCAGAGCGGTCCAGTAATAAAGAGTCTAGGGGTAAAGTCAGGCTTACCGCATATACAGGCGGCTTCCTTGTCTTCGCGTTGGCGTGTCCCGGAACAGCTGAGAGCAGCTCAGCGGCGGTTCTCGGATGTCAGCATGGGCTCGGTCTGCATGGCGGGCGGGGCTCTTCTCTGGTGGCAATACTTCTTCGGCGGCTGAACAGAGTTCGGCATTGTGGTCATTCCTCGTCAGTGATGATCGCAAAGGCTAATCCACACCTGATAATCCACTGCGGAGCCAAGGACCAACGGTTCAGATACAAGATTGACCAGCGCCGGATCTCTCCGGGGAATGGGCTTATGTAGGCAGTCCCAAAATCTCGGAGAAGACACAGCTGTTGCACTGTTGCACGCGAAAGCACGCCATGCCGTGAGCGTGCACATCGGCTGTCCGGGATCCCCAGAAAAGACACGCCGTGAGCGTGCACATCGGCTGTCCAAGTGTCCGGGCGCAAGCTCAGCATTGCCAGCGAAGACACGCCGTGAGCGTGCACATCGCCTGTCCCCCTTCCGAACTCAAGTCGACGACAATAAGTCTCGCTAGCGACAGCGCTTCGCGCTGCGTCGCTAGGCGAGACCTAAAAAGCATAGAACACCAATGGTTTTTAATGAAGCTTTGCACCAAGTACAGAAAACAGAAACTGTCCAGACCAGAATCAATACCAATATCACATGACATCTCCCAACAGCACTGTGGCAGCCTCATGACTGCCCCTGAAAATAAAATATCAAAAATCTGACATTTCATATTACTTGATCATAAGTCATCATCATATCCTCTCTTCTCTCTTCCCCTCAAGAATTCTTTCTTTACTTTCAAGCAGATGGAATCAGACCAAGTGTTAGCACTGGCACAAACAAATCAACCTGCAGGCAACATAAGGCATTTCCTTCTCCAAGGGAATTATCCCCAGTTAGGTGAACCATGCCATTTTCACACCTCCTGAAAAAAACAGCAATTCCACAAGATCCTACTAACTAGTGGTTCATTGCTAACCCACCTCACCCAAGCAAAATCGTGGAGAAGGAGATGAAAACTACAAAAATAGCAAACCATGTCTTGCATGACCTGCAATCAGGTTTCAGACCAATGACAGAAACAGAGTCTGCACTTGTTAATTTCAAGTAATACCTCCTCATCACCCTAGATGAAGGAAAACACGCTATTTTGCGACCTGATGAGCTATCAGCAGCCAATGGCACCACAGAGTCCCAGGGAGCAGACACAATAATGTACATGGGTACCTGGTAGGGAATTAAAGTGGATCCATTCATTTCTCCACAACAACAGCCAATGCGTGAATATCACTTGGGGGAAGCGGAGCTTGCCAGGCTCGAAAACGGCCGCTAGTTAGATGTGCTCCATCGGCCATTTTACAATCCTTCAGCATCCTGGTGCATAAACTGCACAAATTCAACCATAACCAACTGCTAAGTGCTGGCCAATATTGGTAGCCTGCATATCCAAGGCCATGGGGCTTCTTTGACACCACTGCACTGCAGTACAGATGGCCCGTGGTGGGACTGCCATGTGGGTGGTGCAGTAGCCTCAGTGCCGCAGAAGAGAGCTGGACAGCAGATTCCCACGATTATTTGCGGTGCTCCTGACAGAGGCGAACCAGATGTCCCCTGCTGCTGGACTCTCAGGCTGCATTGCCAGTCTGTTGCGGGGTGGGGCCTGGCTGTCGGGGTGCAGAACAGCACAGCGGCCTGAGGCCCAGCCGGAAACTGTAGGCTGCAAGACATCCAGGTGAGCGGTCCTACTGGCAGGCGTGGCTCAGTGCAGGTGGGGGCCCACGGGTTCTAAGTGCCGGCCCCACTCCATACTGCACAGGCGCTCTCCAAGTTGGAGGTGAGCCCCAGCATGAGCAGGGCCCACACAGCGAAATTGAAGGAGAGCACCCGAGCACAGAACTGGCAATGGCACGGGGAGCACAACAATGGTGCCTGGGCGAGAATAGGCCCCAAGAGTGAACTTTAAGAGGTGATACTGCCACCCCCTGGTCATCCTGCCTGGAAGAGCCTCAGAATAGTCATCAGCTGCCTGGTTCCTGCGCATACGGCTTCCCTAGGGGCACCACTAGGTCCCAGTCGCAGGATAACATGCATCACAATGGGGGGGCTTCCCACTCTGACCTTCATCATGGGCACTGCTACACCGTGGTGCGCTGCCCCAGCTCCGCAGACGCCATCTGCTATTTCTGGAGAGACTGTACGCAGAGGGGACAAACTGGCGCAGCTATTGCCCAGCCCAGCCAATATCAGCAGGGAGCCTATCCCATGGAGGACATTTGTTTGGTCAGGGGAGCGCCTTTGCACCCATAGGTCTGGTGGCCGTCTACTGGGCTGTTTAAAGGCATGCTCTCTATGCCTAGCTGGCTCAATGGGGCACACTTTTAATTGTGTTCTGTACCCGGATCAGAATCACTCTCATGGCCTGCCTCGGCTGCCCTTGGCGGCGGCCGTGCCATTGCAGACATTGTGGCTCAGAGGGAGCTGCTGGATATTTGGCGTCACCGGTCCCTCGCAGGGGGATGGTCATCACACTACTTCACAGTACATGATATCAGCACCCTCATCGATTTCTGGCTGTTATGGCTCCCTGCATCCAGCGATGCGAGCCACTACCATGCACATATTCGGATCCTTCAACGGTCTTGCTGGAGCTGCGTGCCTCGTGGCGGCCACGTTCACATGGCGCTTCCCCACGTATTCATTATTAGACAAAGTGTTCAGAACAAATTAGCACAGCCTATCTAAATTCTTTAACACAAACATAGGCTTCGTGGTTACGTTTGCAATAGTGTGCGAGGCCTTTAAAGTCTATATATGGGGTGTTACCTTGTCCAAACATGCTGGGGTCCTTAGGTAGCTGCAGAGCTGTCTGGCACGACTGGAAGTGGAGATTGCAGACTTAGAAAAACAGCACAGGGAGACAGCGGAGAGAGGCCTATTAGGCAGTATTAAAGCCAAGAGAGATGACTATCATGAAATGGCGCAGAGCGAGGTGAATCACTTAGGAAAATACACGGTTGCCCAGATGTATGGCAAGGGTGAGCGCACTGGCCCGACCCTGGCTGTGCTACTGCGCCCTCGTTGGGATGATGATGCTATCCTAGAGGTGCAAGATGGACAGGGGCAGTCCTTACACACGACTGAGTTGATCTCAGAACACTTCTGTTGTGTCTGGCCTGTGATGACAGCTCCACTGCAGAGCACCTCATTCATATAGCAATGAAATAACTCACAATGGAGCACAGGGAGTACCGCATGGCCCCGCTGCACTCTGAGGAGAGACGCACCCTGCTTATGGCGATACCGTCAGGGAAAGCACCAGGCACAGATGAGCTCACAGTAGTCTTCTATAAGGCCTACCAAGACCTACTGATTCCCTATCTGGTTACTCTATATGAGGAAATGGTTAAGGACAGTCATATGGCTCTTACCATGCATGAGGCATTGCTGGTTACTCTCCTGAAGCCCGGGAAGTGAGCGGATCATTGCTCATCATACAGGCCACAGTCACTCTTAAACGTGGATGCTAAAATCTATGTGAACATCCTTGCCAATCGGTTGGCTCTGCTGCTCCTGGGTATAGTGGGCCCAGAACAGGAAGGGTTTGTTCCAGGTCGCACTTTCAGACTCCTTTTTGTGCAATTGAACAGTTGGAACCTGATGTGTGTGCCGCTGCAGTCTTCCTCGATGCTGAAAAAGCTTTTGATTCAGTGGAGTGGAGCTTTATGTGGGCGGTTCTAAAGGCAAATGGGGTGGGGGATGTCTTCCTACAACTTGTGTAAGTGCTTTACGCGTAGCCGACCGTACGGGTTCAGATCAATGGCGTAGTCGCCACACCTGTTGATATCATAAGGGGTACCAGACAAGGGTCCCCCCAGTCTCCATTGCTGTATGCCTTGGTGGCAGAGCCCTTAGCTTGTGCACTTTGGGAGTTCCATGCACATCGAGGCCTGTGGTCCCCACATTACAATTTAATCCTTTCAGCCTACACAGATGACACACTGCTGTATGTACGCGACCCGGAGCATAACCTGGCCATGGGTGTTTAGAACTTCTGAAATACAATCAATACAGGGTTCACAAAAAGCTCAGTGTCAGATTTCAGAGATCGTAGAACCAGACAGCCAAACTAGGCCTACATTTGCAGAAACGCGACCACGCCACACCTGCCTTAAAGAACTTTACTGGCTCTCAGTGGAGTCGAGGATAACATTTTGAATGCACTTCAGTAGCCATAAGGTCCAATAACATGAAGGACCCGGATGCTTCCAAAACACAGCTCCCCACTCTAACGCCATTGGGAATCTCCAATCAGCACCTTGCACCCATCCAACCATGGACTTTTAATCTACTGAAATATTGAGGCAGAACACTGGGTATCCAGGGCCCCAAACTCTGCCCCACCTTTCAGTCTACACCGAGAGCAAAACCAAATCACCTGTTTAGGAACATTCCTGAAGTCCAAGCTGTTTAAGTCAGCATCGTGCTAAATACTTGGGATGAATAGAGCAATGAACAAGGATTACTGAATAGCTGCTACACCTCACATTCGATTGAAGTCCATATATCTCATATTTTGGTCTGCCCCGGGAGGACCGAATTTCTTCTTCTGCAATCTTAGTGATCATATTATGTTCACATATAAAACACTAGTATAAATAAATAAAAATGTGTGTGTGTGTATATAGTGACATAGAAAATGGAGAAGATTGAAGCACAGAAATCAGATGACAGAACAGTGTCAGAAGATAAGGGTGAAATCTGGGGGTACAGAGGTGGAAAGAGAGAACATATGGAGATACAAAGGTAAGAGTGAACACTTAAGAGACATAGACCAGCTGAGCTGAGTGAATGCATGATTTGCATTCTGAAGATGTGAGTAGGAAACCCCCATAAAAATAAGCAGTTGGAATTTGCTAGGATTTCGCTCTTCCCAGGGAAGGGAGGTTATTTCCTGACTTTGGCTCCTACAGAACTTTCCCTATAGAAATCTCAGAGCGCATCCGGCTTCAACTATCATTGGAAAGTTTACCCTGACCGACGATTGTTTGACTTTCCCTTTCTTCTTCAGTGCAGGAACCCTGAAACACTTATTAGACCTCGTGACACCCTTGTATCAGACCTTGAATCCGCCCATTATTAACATTTTTACTCCAGTAAAGCAGCTTACTCCAAGGGCACCTTATTTTCAAGATGGTTTGTGGCTACTGGTTAAATCTATTTGAAATAGCTTTAGATCGTAAATCATTTATGAACTCCTTACCCCCCCCCTCAAAAAAAGAAAACTGCATAAGAGTAAACCTTCAAACTTTGAACAGGGTATTGGAGAGTGGAACAAAGTTATTTTTAAGAAATCTTTGGGGTGACTCTGGGAGCCCCTCTGGTCAGGTTGCTGCAGGTTTCTAAACTTCATCATATGCTCTTTTGGCCACCAACCCGCCCCCAGCACACAAGGTGCATTGCTAAAAAGATTTTTTGCATAGCAATGGGGAGATGGATGGACACTGGCACAGAGGAAGAGGCATAGAGGCTCCTAGGGCACAGGGGATGCGCGTGAGGGTAAGAGAGGCAAGACATCACACATGGTTTCGAAGGAGAAGATGTTGGGGTTACAGGAATGAAGAGAGATCAGTACATGCAGGTATGAGAAGAGATTGGGGTGCAGATCTTGTGGTTAAAAAATTTGCACATCAATATAGAAAAATGGAAGGGATTTGGCCAAATTTGGATCTGCGTTTCTGATCCATGCACCCAAGAGTAACTAGGGCATTTCCAGAGATGCCAAAGGTTGTGCCAGAGGAGCTGCATTCCCTGGCTACTACTAGTTGGCATCCATAGTGAATGGGCGAACCCTGTGGTAGTCACATCCTTGCGCGCATTAATAAATTGTGCTATCCAAACAGGGCCCTGTTAAATAGGAAAACTAATAAGCATTTCCAGCCTCTTGCATTAGGTGCCAAATGCAGCGCTCGCCTTTGTGCAAAGGGGAGGCAGATATTCCATGCATCAAAGTGTGTTCACATTTACTGTCGTCAGCCTTGAGTAATTATGCCCAAGGCCACAAAAGACCAAACCTAAGAGGACTTACCTTTTCCATTTGCCCCACACCACTTCTAGGCAGCAGCTCTCTTGGCTGGTGTTTGCTCACAAAATGAACAGAGAGACAGATGGGAAAGAGACGAGGGAAGGTGAAGTGGTCCCCAGTGGAGCACTTAAATCAAACTCCTTCTCGAAAGTAGCATCAATCTTATCTTCTGATAGCGAAAGGTGGGAAAATGAAGAGGAAATCCCACAGCCCTCTTGCAGCAGAGATACAGTGTGTACCCATTAATCCTACCTCTTCCAGAACGAATCTGCTATTGCTTTTAATTAAGAGTTGATTTTTCATCCCTTTATTCACATTTGCAAAATGCAGTTTTTGTTCTTATTTCAGTGCCTGTATCTTAAAGGGACAGGAGTGAGGTGGAAATTAATTTAATAATTACCAAAAACTTGCACAATGTGAAGGTCATTGGGGACAGCTCACAGAAGCCTTCAGGACCGCTAATGGCCGCGCGGACATTCGCAAAGCGGGAGCTACCCTCATAGACAGCTTCCACTTTACGAATGTCACACCATCCTATCGGAGGAACTGGTGTGCCACCAATAGTTTGCAGCCACAATTGAAATTGCAAAGCATTGATACATTGTATTGCATTTTGTATGGGGGGTGGCATCACATTCATGCCCCCTCCTTCTGAATTTAAAGGAGTTACAAAGTCTACATTATGAGTCGCAAAGACTTTGAAGATGTGGGTGTGTCACCAATAGTTTGTCTCCACAATTGCGTTTGCAAAGCATTGATACACGTCACTGATTCATAAGGGGGTCGGGGAGGGGAGGATAATCTCTTTCATACCCGCTCCTTCCAAATTGCATGGAGTCACAAAGTGACCATAACAGGTCTCAAAGGATTTTGTGGTCGTCAGACATGGGATATGTGATCACAAAGCCTGTGATTCGCAATAACTTTAATATCAGCCCACGGGGTTGTCAAACGAGCCTGAGTTGGACACATTTGTGTAACTTTTTTTCGAGACATGATTTGGAAGATCCGATAATGAATTATGAATTTCTGTCGAGTATTGTTCTGTATTGCCAAAATGTATGATCTGTGCATTATCTCAACTGCTTATGAATCACAAAGTTTCAATTCTGCCCTTTATTATTTCATTGTTCAAGTCTTTCCAGGCAAGTAAGCCCAGGTGTATCTTTCAGATCTCGGCTCAGAAGAGGGAGGACAAATGCTTTCTCCTGTCCTAGGTTCATAAAACACATACACATATTCATACGTCCACTTCTGAAGCCCATGAATTTCAACCAAGTGAGACCTGCGTTATTGTTTTTACAGTTTTTAACTACACCCACAATATGCAATTTTTTTTATCATGTTATCTTTTCTGGGGTCTTAAAGCAGACCAAATGTAACTTGTGCTGATGTCAGCATTTATGAATTGTGTTTACTGTGTTTGACTTTTATGATTTTTTTTTTTAATCGAATAAAGAGTATTGATTGATTGATATACACATATAAATTAAAAGTAAACTTTAAGAAGCAATACTGCAGCACAGATCCCTTAAATACTTTGGCACCGGCAAACTAGACATGCTCCGGAACTACATGTCTAGGTACGTATGTGTACTTGTGTATCTACATGTGTTAAAGACTGCACACCTAGCCCTGAAACAATGCACAGCTGTGTGAGAAAGTAGGGATCACACAATGGTAGGCTGGGTACAAGTCAAACTTGCTTCCTGGTAGGAGAGGGATCTATTCACTTGCATCGGTGGGAGAGGTGCAGACGAATTTATCATCTGCGAATGAAGTGTTCCTGGAAGATTTCTGTCTTTCCTTAGGTGGGACGGGGGAGTTAGAAAGCCCCAAATCCACTAATATATATAAAGATCACCTAGAGCTACTTCTCCAATATACATTTAGTGGTAGCCAAAGGCGGGAAGAAAAATGCTAAGAATTGTGGCACTTCAGTACATGCCATGCCCTATTGAGCAGCCTGCTGTTTCGAGCATCTTTTCTGGTTAAGTGATGGCTTCAACCTCACATGCCTCCTTTTGTCCCTCACATGTGGTGTCCCTCAGCACAACTTTTGGACCAGCACCTACTGTTGGTTTTAACTTCTCTCAATGGCTTCTCATTCAGTAGAGCTCACCGTGGCCTCTGGGGCTCTGCTCGGCTGCTGCTACTCGGAGTACGCTGGCTGCCACTTGGTGGGCTCCAGTGACCATCTTTCTCTTCCTTGTAAAGTAGTTCTTTCTATTGATTGATTCCCATACCAACATGGCTGGCATATGCTTCCATGTGAGGTTAGATGCTGATGTGAGATGTGAGGCTTTTACTTTTGCCATATCAGGAAGGCTGTTTCACTGCTGGGTCACACCAAGACGTGTCAAATTCAAAGAAAATATTCTTTCTCTGTAAAAAGGCATGAACTTTGTTGGTGGGGGCTTGCGTTCCGCCCAGATTTTACTACAGCAACTAGCTGTTTAGGACTAACATTTTGCGCCATCAGCAAATAGCAACTAATTCAGAATCTGTCTGTGCAAATAATGTTTGGCCTTCACAAGTTTAAAAATGTCTTTGAACTTCGATGAAAATGATGTTGGCTTCCCGTTGTAGTGGCACATTCTGTTTAAAGGCATCTGTCTACTCCATTGTTGCTAATGTGGTTTAGTTCTAAAGCAGGGCAGTTAGGCAGTGCTCGATAGGCTGGTCTGACAGATCAGTGTGTGGGGTGTTTTTTTTAGCAGTTGTGGGCCTGTTTTACTGCCTATATTAATATTATATTACCACTTTTTGCGCTATAGGCTTCACTAATGGGGGCCACTTTTATTTGGGTGACCGGGCTTATTTTTTGTCCCAGTCAGATCCTGTTCTAAAGGCATTTCCAGACTTTTTCTCTCATACTCTCCCCAACAATACCAGAGTCCTGACTTCGTTTAGGTGTTCCTTGACTTTGGAGAGCCCACAATGGAGACCAGACCTTCTATGTCTTGGCTCCTATGCTCTGGAATCCTCTACCACTCTTGCTAGGTCGTATTGCTAACCCCTTTCCATTTTAAACATCTCTCAAAACTAATCTCTTCTGTTAACCCATCAGCAGATGTTAATGTTTAGTCAACAGGCACCTTCTGTTCAGTCCTGATGTCAATCGGCTTTCAGGCGCGTGCACAAGTCCACTCATTCATTGAAGTGTGGTGAACACCTTGAAAGTTGTACATCTGTGGATGTTCAAACTCATTTGCAGTGCCTTTCTGATACTTATTGTCTCCATCTTTACACATAGACCTCAATGTATGGGCATGGATAACAACCTGGAGAAGTTGAGAGGGATGTTCTGTGACCTCGAGGGCCACATTGCATAATTCCACGTGTAACATGCGTAATTCTTGCAAAAATGATGGGTTCAACTCGAGGACTGTCATCTGAACGAAAAGCACTTGCACGGCTTCCCCTCGAGTAAAAAAGGCCCACGAGATACCAGCTCAAATACAAAGTCCATATAGTCATGCAGTAAATGGTGCTAAATCCAGGTTCCATTCCTGCGAGACATTTTCCGCTTGAGCAAAGTGTCCCATTATAGGAAACTATGTGATCAGATAAAGTGTTAAACAATATGTACACAGCTCAATAATCAGAGTTTTGCAAAGTTATGTTTGAGTAAAAAATAAAAAATTCACCCTGCCCGAGTTTTAGATTTGTCCCCTACACATCTCAGCAATTACCACTTGGTCCTATCATTTCAGGCAATATCCAAGGCCCTTATCCATCCCTTTATTTATGTTCACAGTGAGCTCATCTTGGCTACTAGGATTTCTTCCCGTGTCTCCCCATAATTTACTAAAAGCTGACAATCACTGGAACCCAGGTTCATTAGTAGTAATAAGCACTCCAGGAGGTGCATGCATTCAAGCTCTCCTAGAGCTGCACCTGTGGTAAGGTTTGGAAGATGGTCTCACAGGTTAGATGATTGAAGGAACTTCTTTCAAGTTGTGGTATATTTACAACACACACTAATTCCAGTGAAATGGACTTGTGACACTAGTGAACACACCACGTGAAGCAACTGACTGCATATGCGGTAAAGGATACAGTACTACAGAAACTAGGACTTTAGTCTTTTTCAAAACAATTGATGGTTCTCTAAGTCAGTGGTTCTTAACCAATTGACTCTGTGAACCCCGCCACATAATCGTTACTGGAATCCAGGACCCCCACTGAATCATTACTGGGAGTTGGGGCACCTGACTGAAACAATGTCGATGATGTGAACCATAAAACAATACACACAAAAACAGAAAAAAGCATTCATCAAGCAAATACACAAATAAACAATGCCAAAATATTTTAGTAAATCACAAATAAATATATATATGTCACATTTTTAATTGTATTGGAAAGCTTAGGGCTTTTCTAAATTAAACTGAGGCCACCCATCCTCCATACTATATTCTATTTCATACATTTCCACTGCTCCCACAAATCAATTTGAGGACACTGCCTACATTTTTAGCCTCCAATTTCAAATTCCTTTACATTTAGAGAACGTTCTAAAATTTTCAGTTTTACATGTTGCTTCTTTATTTATATACACTTTATTAATCAGTTAATATTATTTAATTTTCTAACCATCAGGGACCTCCGGACCAAAGTTTAAGAACCGCTGCTTTTAACTTTGTCAATTCAGGGCATAGGTGTGCCACAATCAAGGTGACTGAAGCATGAAAGAGTGACCACCTTTCAAATACGGAGTGACCATGGAATGTTACCAAGGTTCAGCGTAGGGCATTATAGAGCTTGTGTGGGTCATAGGATATTGGTTTTGAGCACCAAAATTGAGAGTTACTTCTAAAACAGGTGGGGGTGCACTACAAAGAGCTCCTTGAATTGGACCCGTGTTTCTGCGGGATGCAGGTACGGTGTGCCCAACATCTAGGGACATGCGGTTGCTATGATTTATGCAAGTAACTGTTCTCACTGCCACATTCTAGAACCACTGAAGATTCTACGAGGGACACAAAGAGCCACATATAACATTCTCAATTGTATCCATTTAAAAAAAAAATTGGCAGCCATTATATTTGAGTCAAAGCGAGCGCCTGGCGCTAAAACGTTCTTCTACAGTTACAAGACGTTCAACGGATAACCATGGCGACACCAACAGATTCCAGTATAATAGTCGAATCGGGATAACACTTAGGAGACAATCAATCGTAGTATACAAGTCAGGGGATGCAGGGAAACGGTGCTGTGACTGACTTTAGAGGGAAGAATGCAGTCTATGAGAGATCCCAAAATTGGCACACCAGAGAGAGACCCCTACTTCTAGCGGGGCACATGTCCCACAAACACACCACAAGGTAGCGAGGTAGACATGGTTGACTCAATCCAAAAACTGTGCTTTTAGGCAAAAGTGTGCTAAAGGTTCATTTTCATTTTTGTCAAATGTCAGAAAAATGACATTAAATTATGCAAAATTATGCAAAATGCAAAACTGGCACTTGGAGCTATAATTCAGCACAAAATGCATCCCTTTGTCCATTTTGCATGCAAAGACGCATTTCACACTAAAAAACGTCAAACAACACACTCTGAAAACAGCAGCCACCCGCATTGTGCTCATTCGCGTTGTTCCTGTGTAGTTGGGCTATATTTTTGCTACGAATTGCACATAATTACACAATGTAGGGTAGTATCACAAGTGTAGTGCAAAATTACCAAAACTATGAGAAGTTACATCGGCGTAGCAGAAATTTCACCCGGGCCCTACCCTGGCGACTGGGCCAGATACACTGGCAGCGAATGCAGTGTCGCTTTAATAGAATCCAGCATAAGCTGCCCCCAACCCCCTTCGACCATCAATTAAAATATCAGGATTTCTGACCTCCCGTAAAGAAAAGAGTGATCTTCACCATCCATTTCCGACCCATGCCCTGGATGAGTTTAATGAGCAATCCCTCTTCACAGTCATTAAATCAGCCAGAAAAAGGGGACAAGTGGGAAATGTCCTCGCAAAATTAATCACACTTTTTTCCCTCTTCCTGGCAGCCATTCGCAGGAGATATTTTAGTTCTAGCCAGCGGTATCCTTTCCCCTTCGACATATTTCCCAGAAACAGTAATTACAGTGTTGGGAGCCAGGGCTATTGCCCCGGGCCATCTGTTAAACAGAATTCTGCGTCCTGCGTCCAACTCCCCGCAACCCGCCGGCGCACCACACACTGCCACCGCCACCCTCAGCACCACCACCGCGCAGGAAGCGGAGGAGGGCGGAGAAGGGGTTAAGGAGCAAAGTCATGATGCTCTCACGTTACCAATTAAAACTGGATTTATTAGCACAGAAATGGCTTCACAGTTCAATCCCACTCGCCATGTTCGTCCTGAATTTTAGCAGCTGAGACAGGTTAATGAAGTGCTCTGAAATCGAGATTTATTTGATTTTTTATTAGATAACTCGATTTTGCTTGTTTCTGCAGTGAGGCACTGCTAGTGATGAGATAGACACATTCATTCACTCACAGTCACACACCCAATGCAGACCACATATTCAATTTACACAGGCCGCCACTACACTCACGTGGAAACAGTCATAGGTGGCTTAGTGTGCTAATGCGTCCACTGTAGGGGCGGGCCTGTGTTCGACCTCATTGTCACAGGTTCATATCCCAGCGGGTCAATTCAGACTTTCATCCTTCTGAGGTCGATAAAATGAGCACCATTAAGTTGGGTAACTAAAAACAGCTGTTATTTAACGCCAAGCTACCCTTGGGTGTATGTGTGATTTACAAATACACGTTATGTTATGTTACTTTACCATGAAAGTAGCCAGGGGGGATCAAAGTTCAAATGACAGGATATCATTCAATCATACATTCTAATCATTTCAAATGGGGTCATAGTGCATCTTCAGTTTCTACGTCAACATCACAGTGTGTGGGGTGGGGACAGTGAGGCAATAGCATTAGATAGGGAGAGGTGTGTAACCACAGAGGTCTCCATTACTTGCGTTCCAGTATTACAGGGCAGTAATACCATACCTGGCATTACCAAAATCAAGGGTGTGCATACTGTTTGCTGCCAAGGGATCTGGATCACAGCAAGGATCTGTAATGTCCCCGTCTGCTTCCGGCATGTGAAGGGGGTGGAGCGGTGGGAGTGGGCGCATCAGCGAGAGAAGCAAATATTCTTTCTATCACACAGCTCCCAGAATCCTCTTTGTCTTCTGTACCAAGCCAATGACAAGTTAAGATCTGGGAGTTGAAGTGGACAAATTGTGAAGTCATGACTACCTAATTTTTCTCGCAAACATTGAGTAATCCTTAGGGTTGAGGGAAATTTGTGTAATTTGCTTTTGCATGATTACACTAAATTAAGGCAAAATGACACCAAGATGCACAAAATACAAATTAGTCATATAGCGATATATTTTAGAATGAAATGCATGCTTGTGTCAATTATTGGTGCGAGGACGCATTTTAAAAAACTACAGTGAACAACAGTCACTTGGCTTATTTTGTTCACATGAGATTGTGGTAATTTTTTACCACAAACGGTGCATAAATCCATCAAGTGGTGTAATGTAATATCAGGAATTTAGCTTAACAAGTGTAATGTGAAATTTCCAAAATTATATGAACTATGCATTCAGGTTTCTCGTAAAGACTGTTAAATTGGTGGCCCTGTTGTTTCAATAAAAAAGATCATAGATGTCCACCCACGTTCGATGTCGTGAGAAAAAACAGTTTTAAAGCAAACCTGAAAGAAAGCAGAACACCCACTTTCAGGTGAAATATTGACAGTTTATGGGGACAAACCACCACCTTGGAGTATATGTAAGAAAACCTGTAAAGTTCACAAAAAATGAATGAGCTAATAATTGCAATCAATATGAAGCTACAATAACAAAAAAAAACAATAAAAAACATATCTGCATGCAATTAAGAAAAGTACTAATCCTGGTTCGATCTATTATGATTTTTTTGTTTTATTGAAGATGACGTCTAACCTGTGTGTGCATTCTTAGAACACAGGATCCTTGGCACTAACATCCTGGCATCTACAGTGGAAGCCACACCAACTTTGTACTAAATGGGCTGCCTAAGTAGATTTCAGATTCTGGATCTTTTCATCCCATACAGATGTTAGTTATGCTATTTTATGTTATTTTAATATGTTACATGCACGGATCACTGCGGGAGGGGTATCTCGGTATGAATGCCAGAATAACAAGCAGAAAGTAACACAGTTAGAATATGGTTAGTCTTAAGTAATTTCCTGAATTGGAGATGATCTTTGCAAATTTGCATCTGAAGAGGCAGCTTATTCAAATAAAAAGGGGCTAGGAAAGAAAATGACCTGCCCCTGACCGGGACTTTCTGACCGTATAGGATAGGATTGCAAACTTTCCTTTTCTCATTCAAGCCCAGCAAAACAGAATGAGCTAAAAAACAAAACGCCCTCAAAAGCATCAAGCCAGAAAATGGCCAACTAAGCAAACAGAGCTGCAAAACTCCACAACGCAAAGTGCTTCGCTCTGTGGTGGGGTATAAGCACTACATAAATAGTCGTAGCTTATAATGGCAGAAGAAGACATTCTGGAAAGAGATATTTCAGCCAATATTGCTTATAGTGAAGTTCACCGAAATTGGCACCCATTGCTAACCACATTGCTCTGTGAATGGCAGCGTCTTCGGCCACCTGCTCCAGTAAGAATGTGGATAAGGAGATGGAGCTAGAAAAATAGACAGGGACAGAAAGCAAGAGAGACGTGTCCTTCTCCCACATCTGGTCAGGTTGGAGCCAGGAGGTTGAAGAGACACATGTAGTCTGCCCACGCCATTCTTTGACTGCCCTTCATCAGGAGCGCAATATGAGCCCTTGGAGGAAAGGTACTTATATCCTGACCCTCTACGAAAGGCCTGACGGAACAGTAAATATAGCCCTCTCCGGGTGCCGAGCAACCAGCCCTGCCCAAGCTTCTCATCACATGTTCTGCTCAAGCACCTGTCAGGAGAGGAAGAGATTCCATCATCTACATGGGAAAAGCATCATGCAGATGAGGCATCCCACACCAGGAGAGGGAGGTGGGGTTCACTCTTTGGGTACCATTCTGGACATGTGCACACTTAGGTGGCACCAGGGCAGATGCTCGCCTTGGTGAAATTGATCTTGTTCCTCGTTGGAAAAATAAGATCTGGAATCATTGATAGAGGGGCCAGAATGAAACGATTGTCCTTGTTCTGTACCAAAACACAAAGGGATATTTGTTCCGTAACCTGGTGAACCGTCAGCTGACCATGTGCGCCCTAAGTTTTTACTACAAGAAGTCTGGCACGGGTCCCAATTATTGGGCTTTCAGTAGGAGATGTTTCCTGTATTTCCTAGGTTTACCTCCTGGAGCAGCTTTTCCCTGCAAACTGGAAATATTTCCACGTGACTGGTTGCTGTTTTCTCTCGAGTTAACTTTACCATCCTGTTCCTCATGACTTTGAAACTGGATGCATGATAGCAGTCTTTTTTTAATTCTCAAAAGAACTGGAAAAAGTTGATTGAAAGTGAAGAATTATGGAATCCTGCATGAGAAAATCTTTGAAACGTTACACATGCCTACAACTGATTACAAGTGATTACCTGGACCAGAACCTCCAAACCTCCAGCGAGACCCCCCCCATTTCATTATGGCAAGCCTCTTAAGATATCTCATGTCATCAATGTCACATTACACATGATTAACCGAAGGGACAGGCAAGAAATCATATGTCTTAAAGTCTCAAGCACATGGTGCGCAGCTATAGAAATCCTATCACACAAAGACATGTGCACACTCCTTTAGTTTCCAGCTTAAAGATCCGTAAATGGATGAGTTTAAAAAAAAAAAATTTGAACTCTTCTCTTCTCTTCTCTTCTCTTCTCTTCTTGCCTTGGCAACTCAAACACGATTCCACTTCAAGCAGGGAAACTGACTGCAAACTCTGACACAAGGCAAATGCCAAGCATGTCATTCTCATGAAGGTCAGGCTCTGTTCCTCTCCAGGAGAGTGAAATGGATGTCATAGAATGAGCCAATATGGGCGACCTATGACATCTGCATGTCAGTAATAAGTATCTGCTTTGGCGCGTGCTGTATCTGCCATCTTTCCCTGAGGGCCTGGGGAACAGGTTCTCAGCACTGGTAGTTGAGCAGTTTGCAAGAGCTCCAGGCGGCATTTCACTCTTGGAGGCTGCTAGAAATACCTACTATTGTCAGGCGCTACAGGGACAAGGTGAGTGAAGAGGGAACTCGTTAAACAGGCATTCATCCAAACTTTGTCATTGACAAGAGCAGTGATAGAGTAACCCCGAATAAGGGGGGTTCATCTTGCGTTTAGTTGGACTCTAGCTCCTCAAAGCTGGCCTTTGTGGACTCCTTCTCTTCCTTCCACTGATCTGGAGCAGCTGGAAGGTAACATGTCCAGTGTGGGGAAAAACTCTGAAATATATAAATGGCACTCAGTGGAGCTCCAATGTCCGCAACAGGAGCAATCTTGGCTTACATTTTAGGAACATGCTTTTTTGGGTGGGAGTTTAATATAGCGCAAAATCAACTTAAAGCTATCAGAGCGCTTTACATGAGCACCGGTTGCGTTACAGATGGACACATTCATTTGTTAGGCACAGGAAGATTAAATGATTTGCCCAGAATCACAGGATATTGAGCGTCCCTGCCAAGACTCGAACCCGCTTCCCCAGCTTCGAAATCGACCGCTGTAGCCGTTCGGCCGCATTGATGCGCCTGCAGTGTAGGGTGGTCCAGAACATGTCCCCTCACTACTGTTTCTCTCCACATGAAGCGAGGAGGGGGCCGTTCATTGTGCTGCCTTGTAGGCACCCTCTGTGTAGCTGTAGAGCGCCCCCCTCTGGCAGTGGACAATGCTGTCCTGTAGAAAGAGTGGTGGTAGGTACAAGGAATGGCAAGGCTGAGACAGTACTGCACTGTACTATAGTGAATTACACACTCTTAGCAGGTGCACTGAGCTGTTGGTTTTATCATGTACACAGAATTTCATGGCTGATACATAGTCAGGCTGAAGCAGTCTTTCAATATACATCACACATGGTTCCCAGCTTTTCTGTGAAAGCTCTCAGCATATGTACTGATATTGCTAGATAGGTACACCATCACTGCTGTCCAGTAGCGGCCCGTGGAGGGAGTTCCGTGGGGCGGTGAGGCGGGGTGGGGGGTAGTAAACACCGGAATATGGATGAACGGAGGTAAGTAAACATTTAAATAAATAAAACGAATTTCGTTGCGCGCGCTGCAACAATGCAGCGCACGCAACGAAATTTGTTTTATTTATTTAAATGTTTACTTACCTCCGTTCATCCATATTCCGGTGTTTACTACCCCCCACCCTGCCCCTCCCCCGCCCCACCCCACCGCCCCACGGAACTCCCTCCACGGGACGCTACTGCTGCTGTCAATACAAACGTAGACAAGGTCCACGTCATTCCCAAAACCACTCATCACCTTCTTTTGTTCAGTGTTTATGTGGCTTACCCTTCTGCAAGTTCTCAAAGTGATCATAAAAGATAGGGATTGTTAGATGTCCTGGTGGTAAACAGCACTGTGGTTGTTGCAAATACCTTTCACCCCTCCATCACAAAAGAAAATTTGTGGCAGTGGTAGTAAAATGGGACAGGAATGCTTGTGCATATTTTAGTAGGAATACTGCAGATGAAGTACAAAAACAACACCACCACCACAACAAAACACCACCTTAAAAATAATAAAGCAACACAGAGACTCAACATAAATGCATCACAACAAGAAGTTAACACACACCTACCACAATACAATGCAAAATACAGTTGAGCAGCAACAAAAGAACAGCCTACAAGGATGGCAACACACACTAATGCACTTACACAAAACATCATCATTACACATCATGCAGTAGTGATTCATTATTGTGTGGTGTCAAGTTTTTATGTTGTACTAGGTTTGTGTTTTCATTGTGTTGGTATGTTGAGTTGTATTCTGTTGTGTTTGTTCTGTATTTTGTTAAATTGTGCCTTGCTTCAGTGTTGTTGCCTTGTGTTACTATGTTACTATGTTGTGTTATAGTATTCTGTCAAGTTGTGTGATTTCTTGACAGACTTTATCATATGTTGCTTCATTTCTCTCCAAAAGTGGTGCATATCATTACAGCCCCTTAGAGTTTAATTGTTTACCAGTGCATAATGTGGTATAATGCCACCGCTTTATTTTATTTATTTAAGAAATTTATAGAGCGCGCAGCTACCCAAAAGGGTCTCCCGGTGCTAGAGGCAGACAGTAGCAAGAGACACAGCGAACTACCAGGTGGCAAAGGCTCAGTCAGGGCAGTTGAAGAGCATGGTTTTTAGGTTCTTACGAAAAGTGAGCAGCGAGTCACAGTTTCTGAGAACTACCGGAAGAGAATTCCAGAGTTTTGGTTCTAAAATGGAGAAAGAGCGCCCCTTAATACGGGCTCTACAAAACCTGGGCGTGGTAAACAGTGCGAGGTTATCTGATCTCAGCGACCGGGAAGGGACATACGGGGACACCAGATCTTGGATATAAGAGGGGGCGAGACCGTGTCTAGTTCGAAACATGTAACATAAGGCCTTGAATTTAATCAGTTTGTCAACC
This sequence comes from Calotriton arnoldi, assembly GCA_963921515.1. NCBI lineage: Eukaryota > Metazoa > Chordata > Amphibia > Caudata > Salamandridae > Calotriton > Calotriton arnoldi. The sequence goes on from CAWUFW010005936.1 coordinate 667,026, forward strand.
TTCAGCCAGTGCAATTTGTGGAGCAGGGGAGAGACGGAATCATATCTTGGCAGCCGGAAGAGAAGGTGGGCGGCCCCATTCTGGATGATCTGCAAGCGATGAATCAAGGCTTTGTCAGCGCCCAGATACAGTACATTCCCATAGTCCAATCTGGACATTACCAAGACCTGCAGCACTGTTCTCTGGGAACTTAGAGGGATCAGCCAGAGGATTTTCTTAAGCCATTTCCGAATGGAAAAGCAAGAGGCTGTGAGCTTGGAGACCTGCGGTTTCAGGGAGAGATTCTTGTCAATGATGAAACCGAGATTCCTAACCTTATCAGCCAGTGCGGGTAGAGGCCCCAGTATGACGGGGCAGTGGTTAACTCCCCAAAGTTCGGGGTTATTTCCCGGGATCAGGACTTCGGTGTTATTGCCATTGAGTTTAAGGGCATTTCTATTCATCCAGAGGGTGACGTTGAGCAGGCCTTGCCAGAGAGGGGAAGGATCTTTGTTTTTAGCATCTGATAGTGAGAAAATAACCTGAGAGTCATTCGAGTACGAAAATATGGTGAGACCAGACTCTTCAATCATTTCCATCAAGAGGCGAAGGTAAATGTTAAAAAGCAAAGGCTCAGTATAGATCCCTGAGGAACCCCCGAGGTCAGTGTTAGGGTCGTAGAGGTGTTGTTTGCAGTTGAGACCTGAAATGTTCGATCTTTCAGAAAAGAAGATAACCACTTCAAGGCAATGCCAGCAATACCTAAAGCCTCCAATCTATCCAAAAGAATGGAATGTGAGACCGTATCGAAAGCCGCACTTAAATCCAGCAGGATAAGGGCGGTGTCCCACCAGAGTCAAGTTCTTGCCTCAGGAGTTCTGTGACTTTAAGTAGGGAGGATTCAGTGCTGTGGCCAGCCCTAAACCCAGACTGGGATGAATGCAGCAGGTTGTGAGCAGTAACAAAAGAAGAGAGGTGAGTGTTAACATGTTTTTCCAGAATTTTAGAGAAAACAGAGAGAAAGGAAATTGGCCTAAGGTTTGACCAGCATTGCGGGTCAAGGTCATTCTTCTTAAGCAGAGGGAGTACCAAGGCATGCTTCCAATTCTGAGGTACCTCACCCGTGATCAAGGAGGAATTAAGGAGGTCCAGAACTACTGTGAGGGCAGCCTCATCTAACAATCTAAGTTTTGATGGTGGGAGGGGATCAAGCGCCACTTATTATGACACAAACCAGTCTAAAAGGATGGTGCTGACTATGCCCCAAATTATCACTTCCTCTGCTCACTTTACTGCATCAGGCCTACTACTTCCACCTTGAAGAACACAGTCATCCAAAAGTAATCGTATACCATGTCTTAACTGAAAACTTCCCAGGCTCACCTTATGTGATCCTGTCCCTCCTTTGTTGCTATCTTTTATCCTATGCATTATTTTAGGTGATTCCTTGCCCGTGATGGAGCAGGGTAAATGTAAAAATTTTAACCTCCTAATATTTTCGTACAATATTAATAAAAATGTTCGTTTAAGTAAATAACCAACAATGTATGTAAAGGGTTAATGGTAACACGCAATTCAGTGTGCAAATTAATTGACTTATAATTGTTTACGTTTCTAACATAGCATAATATTTGCGAACTAAAATATAATAAATGCATGATTTGTGCTTTAAAATAAAACGTGTGGTTGCAAAATAAAGCGATGGTAAGTAAGGGACAGCTTTATATGTTGCTTCTGCTAGGTAATACCTAATTGGGGTACGTAGAAAGACGGGAGGGAAACGAAAGGGTTTATATTTCTTTGTTTTAATAACATTTTGTTTATCTTTGAAAATAGTGCGCTTAGGCCTGCGGAGCAGCAATATAAAATGGCCGCGAGTTACTAGAGTGCGCATGAGCAGATGAGACCATGTGATAGAGGAGAGAGGCTGTGGAAAAGGGATGATCACGTGCTGATGCCGAGAGGCTAAGATGAAAGTATGGTCAAGGCTGCTGTGACCCTTCTGAGCAGATGTGTGCCAAGATGATCAGCAAGAAGCGTGAGAAGCCTGGTTGAATCAATAGACAAAACTGTATTATACAAAATGTAGCAGAAAAAGATACAATTTGGACTGATCGAAACGGATGAGCAAGTGCATGAACTGTGGGAAACGAGGCTTGCATGGACATTCCACACGGAACTGGTTAAGACCAGGAAGTTTGATTAAAATGTATATGGACCTGAGTTTTTGACCAATGAGAATGAATCGCGCCATGTAAGAAGAAACATTTTATGCTGTAAGCTAGAATTAGGGTATAAGAAGACCTACTCTTGGTGGGAGGGGTTAGAATGCTGCGGGATGCTGCGGGAGATGCTGAAGAAGTTAGATGCTGTAGATGGGAGAGTTTGCGGTTGCTGATGCTGACGAGCTGATGCTGCTGCTGTTATTTTCCTTTTCCAGTTGAGTATAAAGATGCTGCTTTAGGAGAACTTTTATTTGATAGATTTTTATTAGAATTATTAGGATTTCCCAGAGAGATAGATAGGTTGATCTATAGAGTTCTTAGAATGATAACTTCGTTTTTCCGTCTAATAAAAGTGTCATGCAATTTCAAACTATTCTTATATTGATGATAAATGCAATGATCTGAATAATAAGATTAATCTCAAATTTCCTGCATTCAAAAACTTTATATAAACTTTATTATTCTTTAAACAAATGACTCAGTGATTTTTCTTTAGCATAATGATTAATAATGAAATGGTAAAAGAGTTCATTGTGATTGAGCTGGTCTTAATCACCATCAACTGATTCCTACTAGTTGGTCCATCGACCAATGAGCGGAATACCTTAAAAGCAAATGAGAAATACTATGTCATTATAAAAGAGGTATCCCGTCTCCTTCCAGCGAATCGTTTTTCTCCTAGGTTTCATGACGGAGGAAATCCAGGGAACAAATGAGTAAGTGAATGTATATGCGGTGTTATGGGCCCCACCGTCATATGGATATAGTGTGTGTGTGTGTGTTAGAGAAATAATTGCACCTGGATGACCAAAGCATAATAGGAGAAATTATTTTTATTGTTAGCGCTGGATCAGATTTCTTGGTAGCAGAGTTATGGTTACTATAGATTAGTTTGGTGATTATTGATTTATGATTATAGATTATTGATAAGTTTATGTCTAACACTTTTTGTTGAGTCGCGTTATGTTATATGTAAGTTTTCACGCTTCCGGGAAGTAGGAAGTGGAACACGTGTGGCAAGAGAAGTCGCATGGAATTTTACACTGTATGAGTTCATTTTTGGTAATAACACAGGTTGTGTTATATTAGGGACATTTTGCGTATAAAAGGTGTGTAAGTGAAATAGTGATCGGTTTTCTTGTGAAACTCTGGCCTTAATTCTCAGGAGCAGTATAGTCTCCACATGTGTTTTATCCCCAGAGAAACAGGTTTATTGATTGCTTGAAAAAAGGGTAAGGTAGAGGGAAGTGCTACTTTATCGACGAAACTGAAAGTTCTGTGGTAGGGTAGAGGTAAGCGCTGCCTACTGGAAAATACAGAGTTCTTGTGTGAATGGTCAAAGCTATCTTTTCGGTTTAGCGAATCAGACAATGGAAATGTGGATAAAATGTTGTAACTAACAAGAATTGTTGAAAAAGAAATTGCCGATAAATTCTGTAAAGGAGGGGTCAAAAGCAAAGTGACGTAGACAAAAGCCGCGCTGGGATTGGACAGTGCGCTAGTCACATGAGAACAGGAGCAGGACTGACGTAGGCAAAAGCCGCGCTGGGATTGGACAGTGCGCCGGAGACAGAATTCGCTGTGATTGGAGTGTTGGTGTGAGTCGCGCTAGTATTGGTTGAAATAACGCATAGGGAACAGTATTGAATTGCGGATTGTTTAAGGAGAAAAAGGTTGTGAATCATGTCGTACTATGAGTATGGAAAAGAGAAAACGTCTTGGATGTCGAAAGTTAAGAACTTCTTTAAGAAGGACAAAAAGGTAGTTACTAGAGAGGGACAAATAATTCCTCCGCCGAAATCACCAGCTTCACATATGATGCTGAAATATGGATATCATACATGCATATGGTTAGAAAATTGGACAAAATACAACAAGAACGATGGAGCATTGGCTTTTCCTGAGAATGGTTCATTTAATGTAGCTGTATTACGGAATCTGAGAGAAAAGATGGTAATGTTAGAACCCAGACCTAGACCGACACAGTTTGAAGCTTTAACGGAATGGGAAGATGAGATGTATGAGCGAGAGAGATCCAGAGGATTAAAGAATCATGAGTTTATGCCTGGAAGGTTGTGGGGAATAAATCATGAGGACAGAGTAAAGCGTTGGAGATACGCTAACATGGCAGGAGGTTTGTTTCCAGCTTTTGCGGTTGAGGAAGAAGCAAAGAGAAAGTGCACTGAGAAAAAGAAGGATGTAGCGCTGGATCACCCGTAATACCACAGTGCTCCCTCCCTTAGTTCGCACACCTGTTAATGGCAGCAGTGGCGGCCGGTGCAGGTAAGCGCAGTGAGACGGTGCGGGGGGAGGGAGTTGGAAGTGACAAACGACGGAATAGTGAAAATAAAATAAATACATAAATAAAACCACTTACCTTGCGCTCGCCGCATCGCCGACTTGGCGATGCGGCGGGCGCAAGGTAAGTGGTTTTATTTATGCATTTATTTTATTTTCACTATTCCGTCGTTAGTCACTTCCACCCCTCCACCCTCGCCTCACCGCACTTACCTACACGGGCCGCCACTGTAGCCTCACTGCTTCCCACCTACTTCGAGTCCATCCCACAGACCGAGAAACAGCACTGTCATTTGGGCACTTATTCACCTATACAATAATTTATAATATTCTATGTGCACTGGGAGCACAGCCTCATTTTGTATGATTGAGCATTCCCTCTCCTAAGTCTGCAAGAAGTCACTGTGAGTAAGGCACTTACTGCTGACATTGATGATCTGTAGGTCACAAGTCTGAATTATGGAGAGGCAAACTCAGCCTCCCATCATCCCCAGGTCGGTAAATTGAGTAAAAATGGCATCTGGATAATCGCAACATCGGTTATTTACACATAGTAGCAAATACTGTTATGTACCAGCATATCAAAATTATTTAAAGCAAGCATTGGCAAAGTCAATAGATCTGGCTTGCCTTATGTATCCTAACTAAAATGTTAAAGAGCACTGCAGTGATAAAACAAACACAAAAAAGATTTCTTACTCTATACATTGCTTTTATGAGAGAAATCATTAATGTGTAACTATTCAATATACTTTCAAATTGTAAAAAATGATTTCATGCATTTTAATCCAAGCATGCCATAGGAGGTGGAAGGCTACACCAACCCACCTATAGTATGAGGTAAGAGGGAAATGTGTATATTTTAATGAATTGTTAACAATAGGTCTTGCAAACAGTTCTGCTGTTAAACCAGACGATAAACAAGCCATAACTATCAAGCAATGCAACCAACAAATAAGTTGCCACAAAGTATGACTTTTTATGGCCTTATTCTCCAGGCTGCTTTCACGCCCTAGTTCCACTAATGGTGTAATTAAGTGCTTTTAAAGGGGTAAAATCCCATTTGTGGTTGTTAAACTCAGGAGTGGTGGAATGTTGCTTTCCTGAATGGTATTTGCCCACGTGGAAAGTGGTGCAGTTTCACTGTGAATAATGTGTCCCCATGGGTAGGGTTTTGGATGTTTTTGAGCGCTCACTACATTTTGCATGTGGGCACATAAACTTGCAAGTTATACACCAACCATATGGAGGCAGGTTCATACCCTGACAATGTTTGTTAATGTATTTCCATCAAGTCCAGTAACATATTTTCCAAAAAAGCAGCACAATTAAACGTTTTCTAATGCAATGCACCTGCCCCACATCTACGTGTGTTACATACTTATTTCTTCAGAAGTATTCCAAGAATTAGTTCTGCATTACAAAGGAGTGAGGCATTTACTGCAAATATAGGTGTAAACCTCTAGATGTAAACTTCCAACTTTTATTCTGGGGCTTTTATGAAGGGGGCCTTCAAAGTGCAAAGACATTAGCATTTTAAGTCCAACCATACATTCAGTTTTGGTAGCAGCCACGTTTGGTTGTGGACCATGCTGGGCCATGTGGTGTCCAATACAGGTCTATTGTCTATAACGTACATTTATATACAATGGCCCCGATTTATAAAGGTAAACTGAGAGGAAAGTCGAACCTTCCGACTTTCGGTATACACAAAGGACATTTACGAGTTAAATGTCCTTTGTGAATACCGAAAGTCGTAAAGTTTGACTTTCCTCTCCGGTTACCTTTGTGAATCGGGGCCACTGAATCTAACCGGGAATAATGCACATAGTCTGAGGTTATCCTGAAACTGTAGCCAGGATTAAGGTTACGTCTTTTTGTCTGCTTCCACTACAACGATGTCGAAGTAGGACTAAAAGCAACACCCAGCTCTCCCCCCACCCCCCCCCCCACACACAAACAGGTTCAAGGGCGCTTTCTCCTTCTCCGGCTCTGTCCTGGTCTCAGCTTATTGCATTGCCTCTGGATCACATTTCTAGCTGCAACAGAAGGTTATTGGCTTGTTAAACTTGGAGCTTCGTACACAGAGCTCTCACAGCAATAACGTTGGAATGGAATTTGCCTCCACCCCCCACCTTGAAACTGAGTTACAGCATCATAGCCTCAAAGCCGCAATAGCCAATTCAAACAGGCTCTCTATTCAAAGACCACAAATTAGGGGCCTGGACCTTTAAGACCCGGTAAAATGGGGCTTCTAAAGAACTAATACAGTAAGAAAATACCTCCAGTCGGTCACCAGTGAATTCTGTCTTCAATTACTATTCAATAATCAATCAATCAATCAATCATCTTTATTTCGATCAATTAAGATCATAAGACACTTTACAATAAAAAAGACCGATTTCTCGCCATAAATAAATATGAATCTTAACATAACGAATGCTCAAAATACAAACATGTTAAAAAGACCTTAAAAATTGCAATTAGTATGATAAAATACTTTAAAAAATTCATAAAAATGAGAAAAAAGGGGTAACTGGCTCTGTAATACAGTTAGCATTTCTAGACATGGCTAATGATCTTAGAGCCCTTAACCTTATGTAGCACTAGTGACAACTACACTAGAAACAAAATTTGATTTGTATCATGAATAAGGGGTGAATTATTGAGTTGATAATAAGAAGTGCCACCTGCTAACATAAAAACAACCACTTTACTAAGCAATACCCACGTACCCATTAATGCATCATTTAATCCTTTACAAACACTGGTTTGGATATGCTGTATTGGTCATGCCAATTTCTGCCATTTTGCTTTCCCGAATTGACCATGTCCAACTTAAAAATTTTGCAATCGCTATTACACATGGGATACCAGTGTCGGTCAACAGTATTCTCAAGGCAATAGCACTACTCCTCACACCCATGTTCTTACATAAAGGGCGCAACCATTTTTTACGTGGAGCATGGTATGCCGGACAAACAAATAGAATATGAGAGTAGATTTCCTCGTGTTCCAGACACAACTTGCACATGCTCTCATTGTCCCTATGCCACTTACATGTAAATGCATTTAGGGGTAATGTGCCTACCCGGAATTGAAAGTATAGACGTCTGTCCCTGGGTTTAGTGATGGCATCCCAATATTGCTCGTATTTGGGACAGTACTTAAATTCCAAAAATGTACCCGTCAGTGATGAGGGCTCTGAGGTAGTAATATTATTTCTTGTCATCATAGACCAGTATAATCTTTTCATCTCTTTCTTTGGGGGGAATTGCTGGCTCTCAGGCTCATCCCACAAGTGTTGCAGACCCATGCTAACCAGTATATTTTTTATGTTTAGCAGCCACTTGATTTTACTTGAGGTGTCTAAGACCCAAACATCTTTAAGAGCTGTTGCATACTGATGCAACTCTGGTGTGGTCCATAGTCTCCGCCAGTACGCTATTGGACGGAACCTAGCAACCTCTTCCAGTCTGCTGCAGCCTAGGTCGTAAAAGACTGGTTTTAATGGAGTGCTCTGAGGCAGGCCAATGACACTTCTCATGAATTTATTTTGAGCTAAAACTAATGGCTTCATGTCACTAAAACCCCAGAGTTCTGCACCGTAAGTAACAGAAGCTAATACTTTGGTGTTGTATATCTTAAGTAGAGGGTACATGGGTTGGGTATGTGAGGTCTTAAATTCCTTCAGCAAAGCACCAGCCAGATGACTATGCTTAAGGGCCAAGGTGTTTATCTGGGGGTTCCAATTAAGTCTATTCCCCAGCGTGATCCCCAGATAACTAAAAACATCAGTCTGCTCCAATAATTCACCATTAAGAAACACCCTGCCCTTAATTGCTCTGTGCTTGTGCAGGACCATAAACTTGGTTTTATCAGCATTTATCACCAACCCACGATCTTTACAAAACTCCTCAAATCTTGATAGAGCCCTCTGCAAACCACTCTGGGTCTTAGAGATGATCAGAGTATCATCTGCAAACATAAGTATTGGAATTTTAACACCTGCGAGAGATGGTGCATCTGTGGGAAATGCAAAGAAATAATCTACAACCCCATTAATAAATAATGAAAATAGGGTCAGGGCCAGGACACACCCTTGACGCACCCCTTTAGATACAGGGAATGGGTCAGTTTTGTTACCCTGGGTGCTCCAGCGTACTTGGGCGAAATTTCCTATATGTAATTGCTCAACAACAAATAGCACTTCTGCAGGCATACCTAGATCTTTACATACCCTCCAAAGTTTACTCCGCGAAACCAGATCAAAGGCGGATTTCAAATCCACAAAGGCTGCATAGATTGTACCGCCAGCCAGCACAACAACCCGCCAATAGATCAGAACAAACCGAAATACCTGGTCTATTGTACTAACATTTGTGCGAAATCCTGCCTGTAATGGAGTTAATATATTTTTGTCATCAATCCACTCACGGATCCTATTCAATAATCACATAAACAGAAGGGATGAGAGATTATGCCTTCCCTCGTTCTCCCAACAAATCTTAATTACTCACTATACCAGAAGGACTCCGGACATGGGGAAAAATGGAGGTAAGTCCCCAACTCAATCTGGGCCAGCTGTTCCCAAGAGAAGAAAGGGAAAGAAAGGACAAAGCATAGGAAACAAAGAGAGAAAACCTAATTGGAAAAACCCAAAGGTTGTAAATACTGCCCTCACCCACTAGTGGTAGGCTTCATCATAGGGCCGCTGCAACACCCTGGCACAGACCAACGCACAGGGTGGAGCGCTATACACCAGGTCTTTATTCTGGTGGTGATTCTCAGTTATTTGCTTTAATTATCATTACTTTACTGTGCCTCACAACACAACCATAGTAATGTTGTACATGTGCTTATTTATGTGCACTACACATGACTCTATGAAAAAATCAAATTATTGTGATAAAAGCATATTGGTAAATGATAAGAGGCCCTGATTTTCCACAAAACTTAAAAAAGTCGATACAGACCATCTCATTTCTAAATCATCTAATATCTTTGCTGTGGTTCTAATCTAACTCTGTAATCAATCCTGCCCCCTCTGCCGTCCCAGAGGGTGGGGGGAACTAAGACGCCCTCTTCCAGAGCTTTAGACTAAAGGCTACATATTGGCCCCTCTGTATGTAACAAATTCTAAAATCATCTTAAAGTGCTCCTCAGTACATAGTGTTCACCCAGTAAGTTTCGGCCTTACTAAGTCTTCCTCAGGACTGACACTTTTAGGAAAGCGAGCCCAGTTTTGCACAATTCATTGACTGAGAAGAGAAGAATTAAGTGTGAGCGCATTGTAACTGAAGAAATTATTAATTGGAGGCCAAACGAAGGCATTTTTGCATTTATTATTTAAAGGTTAGCAGTGCTCAAACAGTGTGGAAAGTTGTTTCTTAACAACTTGATCTAAGAAAAGTTTTGCAATTTCTTTACCTTTTCAAAGCTTTTTATGCTGCATGGATTCTTGATATTTGTGACGATCCATAAAGCATACAAGCCTGCTTAATGCTAAAAAATTGGTTCTAAAGAAAATGTACTTCAAAAAAACAGCATAGAATGATAATGAAATGCGTGCAGGTAGCGTGGACCACCCTCCAAGGGTCAAGTCTGACTTTGAAAGATTCTATGATCTCACTATAGGAAGAACAAACTTTGCACGAGTGAAGGAAAACGGGGAAACTTTGCAACCTTGGCTAAGGGGAAAAATAGAGTCTTACAAGCCAAGCTCTCTAGACTTTGTACCTGACAAATCAGAATGCACAGGAACGTTTGTCATTTAACTTCCCCTGAGATTTGACACTTTTGCCTGGGATAAATGAGAGACATGGGTCATTTCACAAAACTCTGTGCAGAAGTTGAGGTATCCAATGATTAAGTGTAGACTGTTGCATAACTTTAACCACAGGACCATAATCTTGTTTGAATTCCTTTAAGTAAAGCATATTGACTGTCATTTCTGTTTTCCTTATGCCGACAAAGACGACATAAAATTTTCTCCCAAAAAGGTTGCTTGGTTCAGAAAACATCTTGCTGGAATGCGCAAACTGCTTGTTTGTGGTGGACACTGGCACTGCACTAGAAAGTTCATTGGTTGACTTGAGAAATTGGAGGAACATACCTTGGAAAGGGTTTCCCGTGAGTCGTTTGGACGCAGCATACTACCTCACATACAGTTCTTGTGAAAACACTCTCCCTCATATAAAGTTGAAACATTAACTTGGAGGGAAAAAACACAATTTCACTGACCGCTAATTAAGAGATACTCTACAAACAAATGTTGCATTTTTAATTCCCCTCTCCCCTCTTTTTTTTTTTTTTTTTTTTTATAATACTTTTTATTTATTATTTAACAATAGGAATCGATAGTGCAAGGCAAAATACAGTACATTCATGTTTCATAACTTGACCAGGTTCTCACTCAGATAATTGTATACAGTATATGAACAATGGTTAAGAGTTTCACGTCTACAGTGATTCATCTTGGGCTGGCACCTGTGGTGGGGTACAGACATTCCCTCTATATTCATTCCAGTCGTTCCAAATGCGGCACCATTTTTTGGGGCATCCCCTAGCTACATATACATATTTTTCACGAAACATGCACCAGTCCATGTCCCTCTCCCATGCGGATACCGCAGGTGCCCGTAATGCCCCCCATGTCTGGGCGATATTACGTTTCGCTATCATCAACCCCAACGTGACCCAGGTGACACGGGTATTGTTTAAATCTGTGGGCTCCCACACGTTTAGGAGACATCTCTTAGCCTCCAGAGGGAGTGCGTGCTCCAACACTTCGCTCATCACCTCGTGTATCTTCCGCCAATACTTCCGGACAAACGCACATTCCCAGAGTATATGGAGGAAGGTACCCTCCCTCCGCAGCCCCTTCTACATTTGCCATCTACTGCTCTTCCCATCTGTACCATACCGGGTCCCGTGATATAAATCCGGTGCAGGATTTTGAGCTGTACTAGCCTCAGCCTCGCCGCAATGGCGACCTCCCGCGGCGACGCCGTCGCTACCACCCATTCCCCGTCGTCCATTATTATGCCATCCTTTTCCCACTTTTCCCGCAGTTTCCCCAGGGGGTCTCCAGAGTGATTCACTAACTTCTTGTACGTGAGCGAGATGGCCTTTGTTGGTAAATAGCCATCAAGGAGTCTGTCCTCAAGAGGGGCGGATTCCGGGGGGTTTCCCCCTCTGGAGGCAGGAGTGTAAGGCGTGGCGGACCTGTAGGTATCTAAAGTGCTCTGTAGGAGCGAGATCGTACTCTCGCTGCAGGGCGGAAAATGACTTGACCTCGCCTTTGACCCATAAGTCGCCAATTTTTGAGATACCTATGAGGTCCCATTTGTCGAAACCTTTAGTTGACCACAGGTTCCCGAGCCACTCCGAATCCCATAGCGGCGTAGCCAGGGTTATCCTGTGCTCCCACCCCATGCTTCTGGTGGCTGCTTTCCAGACCTGCACTGAGTGCTTGGTTGGACCGGTCAGGTGATGTTTACCGGTGGTCGAGTAGAGCGCACGGTTATAGTTCCCTCCAGGTAGTACCCAGCGATCCATCGCATAGCCCGGGTCGCCCTCCTGCCTGTACGTGCCGTGGTTAATGGCTGTTAGGTGAGCTGCCCAATAATATTTTTTAAGATCGGGGAGAGCGATCCCCCATCATACCAGGTAAGGTTCAGTTTCGATAGTGCAATACGTGGCTTCCCATTCCATAGCAACCGGCGTTGTAGAGTCTCGATTTCTTTGAAGTAGCTGGCGGGAACGAGGTCGAGTGAGTTTTGTAGGACGTAGAGGAACCGGGGCAGGGCCATCATCTTGAAGAGGGAAGCTCTGCCCAGCAGCGAGAGCGGAAGCCTCATCCAGCGCTCCGAGTCTGTCTTCAACCTCTGCAAGGGAGGGAGTAGGTTGTGAGCAAATCTATCTGCGGGGTTAGATGTGATATAGATACCTAGATATTTGAAGCCCTGTGTGATCTGTATCGGACAGTTCCTAGGAAGCCCGGTGAGGGGTCCCTTCAGAACATACAATACTGATTTGAGCCAATTAATGGAATACCCTGAATATCTGCCAAAGATGGCGAAAATATCGAATACTGCTGTGAGCGAGGCCTTCGGGGATGTCAGGAACAACAGAATGTCGTCCGCATACAATGAGATGCGGTCCTCCCGGGCCTCAGCCCACTTAAATCCACGAATCACCGGGTTCCTCCGTACCCAGGATGCCAAGGGTTCCAGGGCCAGGGCGAACAAGAGGGGGGAAAGCGGGCATCCCTGCCTGGTGCCTCTACCCAGTTCGAACACTTCGGATTTTTTGTTGTTTACTACGATCTGGGCTTGTGGTTTCGAGTAGAGGAGTCTCACCCACTGGATAAATTGGGGTCCAAAACCCATTTTCTCGAGAACTCCGAAGAGATACGGCCATTCGAGCATATCGAATGCCATGGAGGCGTCCAAGGACACCAACACCGCCTCTTCCTGTATGGTATCTGCCCTCCCCATCACCCCGTGCAATCTACGCAAGTTTAATGCCGTATTGCGCTGGGGCATAAAACCGGATTGATCCGGGTGTACCAGGTTATTGATAACTTTGATCAGTCTGGAGGCAAGGAGTTTAGCTAAGATCTTTGGCTCGGCATTCAATAGGGAGATCGGCCTATAAGAGGAACAATCTGTCCGGCATTTACCTTCTTTATGAATCATTACTAGGGTTGCGATTCTTTGGTCTCGAGGCAACTCCCCACGCTCCTTACTCTCCTCAAACATCTTGCACATGTGAGGGGCAAGAGTGTCTATCCCGAGTTTATACAGCTCGATCGGTAGACCATTGGGTCCTGATGCCTTCCCCGACTTAAGCCCCCGAACCGCCAGTGCCACCTCGTCCGGTGTGAGCGCCCCCTCAAGGTACTCTAACTCTGACTCCGAGAGTTTTGGTAATGCTATGTCTCGTAAGAGGTCGATGGAGTCGTGTACCGTGTAGGGGTTCTGGGAGGTATAGATCTGTTTGAAGTGGCCGGCGAATGCGTTTGCGATGTCCTGGGGGTCCGTTATTATATGCGCATCTTTATCAGTTAGTTCCGGCACCAGTCTACTTGCTAGTTTTTGCCTGTCTAACCATGCGATTAGTTTTCCTGCTTTATCCCCTTGGTCGTATATTCTACCTAGCGTTTCTCTTCCCAGTTCTCTGGCCCTGTCCGTCACTAAGGCCCTATAGCTATCTTGTTTTAACTGTAAGCTGTGGGTGGCGTCTGGATGAGGGCGCTCCGTCATTTCCTCTTCCAGTCGGAGGATCTCCGTCTCTAGCGCTTCCACCTCCTTAACCTTTTCCTTTCTTACCCCCGCTATTTGGGAAAGGGCTTGGCCCCTAACCACCGTCTTAAAAGCCTCCCAGAGTGACTGAGACGAGTTCACCGATCCCTCATTTTCCTGGAAGTATTGTTCGATCGTGGTGTGTAGTGCTTTGTGGACTACCGGATTAATTCCCCTCTTTTTAACAACTAGTTGCTGGTCAGATATTTTTCTGTTTGTAGATATAGAATTTCCACATAAGCCCAGGATAGTTAGAAAGAAGTTGAATTTTCCTGATGACCACTAACATTGTAAACAAATTCCATCTACATTATTTAGATGTTAAATTTATTTTATGCCTATCTTGACAATCCGGCATGGCTACATCTCTCCTGGACACACTTTGGAGCGCTATTTTCTCAATTATGTGCCTTCTGGTCTGGGACATATTTAAATCTGTTTTAACAAAACTGCAATTATTTTCACCGTCCACGTCTAGCTCACCACTCCAGCAGGGTGACTGATCCTACCTAAAGAGATCTCCCAACATAACAAAATGTGCAGTTCTCTCAATGTACATAGCACTATATGTCAGAAGAGTATCTAGATGTGTTACATAGTTGAAATACCAGACATAAACCTCAATAGAAAATGACATATGTTGCCAGAAATGGGAGATTGGGACAATCTCTGAGGTTCTGGGTAAAACCCTTAGAGTTCCCAAGTAGAGGACTGTATTGGGAATCTGAAAGGGACCGGGGAAGCTAGACAGGGTAATCGATGCTTCACACCTCTGTCATGCGTGCTCAGTTAAGGTGTCTTTCTGTATAGGCTTCTAGGGAAAGGACTGCCTCCCAGCAAATAGACGATCCAGATGAACAGCCTTACAATGGACTCCAGCTGTGCTGTTTGTTATGTAAAGTGATGCACATTTTTGGTTTGAAGCTGCTGATAGCTGGCAGCAAATAGACTATAACATTTTCCACGCCATTAATAATATTATGATTTTCTTTCAAATGATATTTGTAAAGTCTCCACTGTAGGGGTTCTGTAGGCGTCTAGAAGCCCATTTCTTGGGCATTAGATGTGCTCTATAAATCTGCTTATATTACATTACATTCAGCCAATTAATCATATCTCGGGATTGTCGTGACAAAAACAAACTACTCAGCTTTTAATCTCGTGGTTTATTACCCAATGTCCACAGCTCCTCAATTCGTTTGTAGGACAACTACATAGGAGTACACATTATGTATTCAATATAGTTCCTAAGTAAATTGGAATTATAATTTCAGTGAATTGTGAATTTCAACCAAATTAAAACAAAAAATGTATACAATACATAAATATGTATATTTCCATGTGATGGTAAAATACATAGTCAGTGACATAATACTATATGTGTAATATATATGTGAGCTGCAAAAGAAGAACCGGTTTCTAAACCCATATCTCACAGTGATACCATGTTAATGTGTGTATTGATTTGCAGTTGTATGCATACACGGGTGTATGAGTATAACTATGTATAACTATGTACGTGTATAGGATATCATTCCAGTGAAACAGCGAAAGGTCTAGTTCTTCATTCCTTCCATGGTTAGTCTCTAAGAATGATGTTGCATCAGATAATGACAGCCCAAAACCATTCTACTAAGGTTTGTCATTGCCCTTTCACCTTTGAGT